>JAUPFV010000001.1:163689734-164324542 GCA_036936605.1 Limnanthes douglasii subsp. nivea
TATAGACGTGGTTTTAAATTTTGGTGTATTGGTTTAGAAATTCAATTTGAATTTTGTAAGTGTGAAAAAATCATTTTATTTTTTATAAATAACTTCTCTATTTGATATGTACGGAGAATAAAGTATTTAAAAAAATAATTTAAAAAAAAAAGTGAGTTTAATTCCTCTATCAATATTTTTATTTTCTTCCTATAAAAAATTCATAAAACAATCAACAAAAGATTTTACTTTTCTATCCTCCATTTCATTTTAAATTTATGTCTTTTCGCCATTGTCATCTCCACCTGCACCAAAATAATAATTATATTTCTTTTGCCATTACCTTCTCCCACTTGCACCAAAATAATAATTATATTTCTTTTGCCATTACCTTCTCCCACTTGCACCAAAATAACAGAGGAGTCATAAAGAAAACAAAACTTTCAGCCATGCTTCAATATCTCTGGAAAGTTATAAACAATAAATACAATTATTCAAATCTTTATTTTGTTTTTATGATTTGTCAGAAAATATCTTATGGTTCCCATTTGATTAGTATGAGTTTTCATTCGAACCTAAACATTTAAATCTAATTTCAAAATAAAGTTTCTAACTGATATCCATGAATGTAAATCATACTAAAATCTAAAAAACGAGATGAAACTCAACCAATTATTAAAAAAATTAATTTTTATTTTGTTCACGAATTACAGTAGTAATGTGGATTCTACTGATTTGAATCGAATTTTCTAACTAAAAATGTCATTGTTGATTTTGGAGAAAGAAGGAAAGAAAGAATGAAAAAGAAAATGTAAAAAAAATGATGAAATGAGATAAAAAAGTAAAAAGTAAAATAAATTTTTTCCTCCACCAAAAAATAACAATGTTAAAAAAACTCATGAAATCTCGAGAAAAATAGGATAAAAGATAGAGAAAATAGGATGAACCAAAAATAAATGGTATATTATCATTAATGCATCCATAAAATACTAAATCGATAATTTAATTGGGATAGTAAATTTTTTCTACCACCACTTCTATCGAGGGAGGGAGTATTATTTTAGTCACTTTTAAACTTATTATTTTTTAAATTATTTTTTGATATTTTTATCATTTTTAAACTTACTTCTACCTCCGTAGTTTTTTATTCATTTCCTCCATAGTTTTTTATTCATTTCTGTTTTCATTCTTTTAAAAATATATAAATATTTTAAAAAGATTTAAAGTTTCAAATACAAGTGAAATTTTACGAAATAATTTTAGGTCAATATTTAATGGGAAATTATACCATACGTACCCTCTCACCAAACATATTAGTATTTGGTACCTAAAAATTGGTTTATGCTTACTTAGTACCCATCTCAAGAAAATAACTCCCTTTTAATACCCAATTTTTATAATACCATAACTATCATCAACCTAGTATATAAGCCTTATTTTGAGAAATAGTAGGTATGTTCACCCAATCAGCAATTTTGAATTTTGAATTCATGACCGGCCGTCTCTCTTAACCTACTAATATACCATTTTTCCAAGGAGGGGCTGTATTTTTGAAAAAATGTGACCGTGATCAATTTATCCCCCGCAACCACCGTTAACCTTCCGGCGATCCTTCCGAATGTCGTCCACCACCTTAAACCACCGTCCACTACCTGTTAACCACCATAACCCACCGTTGTTCAACAAACAGCGACCAAGAACCGAGTTACGTTTTCACTGGCGAGCAGCTTCGATTAAACTTCCTTTGATTCTGTTGAATCTTTAAGCCTAATTCACGTCGAACAGCTTCTTTCCTCCTCAATGTCAACCACTGGTATCCAATTCTAAGGTTAGGTATCTACGATTACTTGTCGTTTTTTCGTTTTTGTTTTACCAGCTCAACCTTAATCCAAACTGTACAAAATTATGTATGTTACTCTATTTTTTGTTTAGAAGTTGTTTAGGTTAGATTTGTGGTCAATGTTTTCATATTTTCGTTGCTCCGTAACTTTCCGGTAAGTTTTTACAGTTTCTGGTGATATAGGGAACATGATGCTATTTTTGTGGCGAGGATGCGATTTTTGTGTTAAATAATAACGTTGCTAGATACTCAATAATCTATCGTTGCGTTTTTTGTGTTTAATAAATACATTGCTACATACGTTAATATATTTTATAGTTATTGCGAGTTTACTTGTGTCTGATATTGTCGTTGCGTTTTGAGGTTGAATAAAGGCATTGCTAGATACGTCAATATTTGTACAGTCGTTGCGAGTTTACTTGGCTAGATACATTGCGAGAGATGAACATTCGTTATGCAACTCATGAACAACAATTGTTAGATTACTCATCCATACTGAGATTTACTAGTGTTAACATACGTTGCACTTTATTATGCAAACAATTATTTACATAAAACATTGCTAGATTGGTTTAAGAATTGATAGACCTATTTGTTCCCTAACGCATTCCTTCTCTCTAGCTTGCACTACAACAAAATAAGGCAATCTTCTACAATACAATGTAGTATATGTCATAGCCCAAATTTTACATTTTCAAATTTGAACACCAAACAGCTATTGTTTTGTTGTCCGAGTTTGAAAAATTTGAAACTCTTCAAGAGTATGCTGAAAGCAGATGGTGGGATCTGGTTAGAGGTAACTACACCATTAGCTATCCATGTGGTGCTCAAAAAAATTATATGTTTAATATAAAGCAAGATTTTATTGGTTTGGAAGTATATCTTGATGTCAAGCGTCTCAAGACCGTTAATTTTGTTATTGAAGAACACGTGATCGATAAAGGGTTACAATTAAACGTAAACAGCCTAGTCAAATTTTTGAAGAAGCCAATACAAACCAACGAACGAGCGCGAATAGTAGTAGTTATTTAGTTAGTTACACCCTAAAAAAGGTATCTTGCTACAACTAAATGGGTAGAAGCTATCGTCGATGTTGGTCAGTCATTTTTTGAGGGGGGCTGAAGGTCTACGGTTATCGTTGTGTCGATATGCATTAGAGAACGACTTTTCCTTTAAGTACATTCATAATACATTTAGAAAGAACACAGTTTACTGTGTGAACCAAGATTCTGACGGGTGCAAATGGAGGCTCTATGCATCAATTGATTCAAGCACCAGTTTCATGATCATAAAGAAGTATGTTAATACTCATACATGCAGTCATGTATTCACAAAAAAGCAGGCATTTGACATCTGATTTGATTGCAGATGAAATTCATGATTCGATAAGGACCTGCTACAGTATGACATCAAAATGTATACGGTCCTCCATGAAACAAGACTACGGTTTATACATTTCTTATCATATATCGTGGAATGATTTAGAAAAGGAAAGGCGTGTAGTATTTGGGGGTAGCAATACTTCTTTCGGTTTTCTAAAAGGATAATTCAAAAGATTAAAAAGTCGTGATATTACAACGGACTGCCATTTGGATTTGGATGCCAATAACATTTTCCAACGCTGTTTTATAGCGTCCAGTACATGCCTTCAGGGTTTTCATTCATGCCGAACTTTTTTGTACGTCGATGGAACCCATTTAATCGGGAAGCATGGTGGCGTGTTTCTCTCAGCAGTGGCAAAGGATGGCAACAACGTTTAGTCTCACTATATCTAGTATGGCATTTCTAGATGCGTTAATATACCATTGCTAGATACACCTAATATTATATTTGTATCTGCACCAATATGACAATGCTAGATACATGGATGTGTAATTGCTAGATACGCCTATTATGACATTACTAGATAGATTACGATGACATTGCATGTAATAAAATTGTAGTAAAAACTTAACTGAAATTGCTATATATGTTGCATTGAGTCTGCTAGATACGTTGTATCTGGTGAGTTCAGATATTAAGAATGTTGCCTTAGGAAATTGTTATAAGCGAATTCTAGAGAGAGAAATAGATGGAGATTTTTTAGAGAGAGAAAATATAAGTACAAATGAGTTCAGTAGAAAAAGTGTTCAATCTCTTTATTAGGAGAACCTTGTCTTTTATATAGAGGAGCCAAGACTTAGCCTTAAACTGAAATCGGTTACAAAAGAGGACTAATTACTTTTAGTCCTTAACACTATTATATAGTCTTAATTGTTCTCTAGAAATTTTATTATTTACAGGCCAGTCCTTAAACTTACATTATTTATAGTTTAGTCCTTAAAATCCTACTTCCATATCAAACGCCCCCCTAGTTCTCATGTCAGTAAATGAATGAGAACTAAAATATCTTCGAATTCTTCCGTATGGCGTATCAGTCGCTGTGATACAAACTCAAAATCACATACCATGTACAAAACTCAAAGTTGAAAAATCAACAGAAGATACAAATTCGAAGTCAACAACATATGTAGATTCGAAGTCAAAAACAGATAGAGATTCGAAGCCAACAGTCATCGAATTATTCTGAAACACAATAATTTTATTTTCTTTCTCCTCGAATCATTATGGAAGTAGCTTCAAAAGGTAACCATCGAAATTCACCAAAAGTGTACAAAAATGTAACCGTTTCATATTATCGTTCAAATCCATCAGGCCTATCTAGCTATTAGACCCATAGCTAGATGACTAGTCTGACAGATGTCAAACTCTTAACTTTCTCACCGCTTTGTATTCTGCTGCATCACCATAGAGTCATTTCCACTTCACATGTCTTCCTATCTTTCTATAAATTCATCAGTATCCTCAGTTTTCTTTCTCACAACACAGATCACTTGAGAGAGAATTCAAATATTTGGCTACCTTCAACGTGTTCTTCATCTTTTTCAATATCTTCATCAGAAAACTCAAACTTGCCGATCAATATTCATCTTCTCCGTTCAGTCTTCATCTGGTTTATGAGAAAAAATAAATAAACAAAAAATCTAAGACTAAGATACACAAAAAACCAAAATCTCCAAAACCTGACAACAACTTAGTCTTTGATCAAAACAACTTACTACGGTAATTTTGATCCAATCAACATTCCTGCTTTCTCTCATTCTCCAATAACCGAAGAATGTCTCTCTTTCAAAGTTCTAGCGCCTAAAATACATTGAGTCTCTTCTCCACAAATTAATGTTTCTTCTTTGATTAGTGAACAATCGAACAAATCTTCTTTAAAATAAATTTCAATACTTCTTCTTCTACTCATCCTTCAACAATCAGAAAAAGAAGAACCTTTATAGTCATGGGAGACGACTCAGAAATCATCCCAACTTCTCCCTCTTTGAATCTAACTATTCATGCTTCTCCTCGAAGAGAGATAACTGAGGAAGTTCCTCAAGCGAATAAACCTTCACAAGAAACTGAGAATCCATTGGCTCCCCAAAATCCTTCCCAAAATAGAGAAGAAATATCATTAGCCAATGAAGTTGATTCTGAGGCTACTAGAACTGATCATGAAGATGAATCTGATGATGGGAATTCAAAAACTACCATAGATAAGAATACCCGTAAGCCTCGGAAAACAAAATAACCTGGATTTGTTTCTGAAGAAGAAAGAGCTGTTATAGGCAGATATTTAAGGGATCTCGAGGCTAACTACATTATTCAACTGAAAAAGATTCGATACATATATTACAAAGAGAGCCAAGCTTCGGATTTAAAAAATCAATGGGGAATGGGAGATAAAATCACATTTTGACTGCCTAAAGAATGAGAAACTCCCTTAGACTGCAAAGACGATGAGTTGGTTCTTTACCCCGAAATCATCAATTGGGGTCTTCGGTTTCCACTGGATCCCATGATCGTGGAATACTTCGAACTTCCCAAGCTATGCCCTACTCAAGTGATACCGAATCAGTGGTTCACTCTTATGTCAGTGATAATGGCATCTCAGTTATCTAAGATTCCAATCAGCATCAAGGAATTCATCTTCTTAACCCAATTATCGAAAGGTCCGAAGCTCCCCTTCTACTACCTCATTCTGGTGGATGACTTAAAAATCATCGATGATCTCTTGGAAGCTGATAAATGCTGGAAGAAAAAATTTATCTTCATCTCAGAAGCATGGGATAATGGTAAAGAGATTTCTGATGCCAACCATCAAAGTTGAATCTCATCTGGAGAAGCAATCGTAAGTACTTCAAAAATTATAAAATTTGAGCTAAATTCCATCTATTGTCTTTATTTTTCCTTAATTATCTACTTGGATTGCTATTCTAGAAATTTCGAGACGATATTCAATACGTCGACCAGTAGCTAAGGAGATTTTTAAGAAAATTGCCACCTAGGCCGAGAGATAATGGAATAATATTTTCCATACTGCCTTTCATATGATCAACTTCCTTAATAGTCATCTGTTTCTGATCACAAAAGGAGGCGTGCCTCTTCGAAATTTGATGGAAGATCCCAATCCCAAAATAGCATGCAAAAGGATATTACATCTTGACTATAAAGTATTCCTCATTATTCGTAACAGGTCAGAAAGTCATCGACAAAAAAAAAGACTAATAAATAAAAGAAAAGAAAAAAAACAGCTAGCACGTCTGGTGCTAGCCCTTCAACTCCATCAAATCCTAAACCTCAAAACGAAAAACAGGAGAGCAAACTCTTTCACCCATCGAAGAAGGGAAAGATCAAGAACCATTTTCGAAGAAAAAAAAGCTTTTTCCAGTTCCCATGGAAAGAAAAAGAAACAAGCCAAAATAACTGTGTATACACTGGTCAGTGAAGAAGAGATCACTACTGCTGAAAATCAACAAAACAATTTTGTCGAGGAGCAAGTAGCTAATAACGACACCTTGATAATCATCAAAGACAATGTTAATGATGAGAACCAAAATGCTAAAAAAAATTACCTTGACAGTTTCATTAATTTTAACGAGTCACGGGAGCTTGCTGGAGAAGACGATCCTGTTCTGCACAACATTCATAATCCTTTGCCTCACTTTGGGAGACTAAAAACCGTCGAAGTGTCTCCCGAAATTATTTGTCCCTCTGTACCAACTACAACTTTAGATATGATTCCTTGTCCTACTTTAACAGAAATTCCTCCTCTTCCAAATCCTGCGATCTCTGCTGCACTTCAACCATTTAAGGATGTCGATGCTGCAGCAAAAGCACTTGCTTCCCAAGTCGAAGCTCATCAAAACCATCTGAAGCAATTGGCTAAAGACATGGTCCGCTACAAAGGTCTTGCTGAAGATGTAAAGAGGCTAAAGGAAGATTTTCAACGCAAGGTGGTCGAGAAATTCCATATGTATGAAGTAGCAAAGAATGAGCTTATTTGAGGCGCTCTCTTCATGAAAAATCATCTGCGAACAACAGATTTTGCTGAAAAAGAAGATTTGATTGCTTCTCATCAGCAAGAGATGAATAAACTCAAAACTGATTATACTGATGAGATAGCTGCTGAAAAATCCAAATCTGAAGGTATTGAAAACTCTCTTACTTCTAGCGAGGCAAAAAATCAAGAGTTGACCGATGAGATAATCAAACTGAAGAAATGTTTTGAGGAGGAAAAAGCTATTGTTGTTGTTGCTGTCAAAGTTGAGTTGTGGAAAGATATGTTGGTTGTCATTAACAATGGCAAAGAAGAAACATCCATCACTCTTCTTCGAGAATTTCATGCTACTTATCCAAAAATTAACCTCACAAGTTTCTGGAATGACATTCCCATCGAAAAGCGTCCAAGTGAAGCCTTCGATCCTATCATCTACTCATCATCTTCAGAGGAGGAATCATCCGAGGAATTAATCTAATTGACAAATGTTTTGCTTATTTTTCATTTTTATCATCTTCGTATATTATCCTATGTTAACAATTCTAAAATAAATATGATAAGTACTTTGAAACTCATAATATATAATACCTTGGTGAAGTTGTTGAACAAAATTTCACTTCGAATTATTGGTAGCATATATGTTGAACGTTACACTTTGGAAAAAAATATAGTGCATTATTAATTGTTGCACTTCACAAAACTGTAATGTGTTCATTAAATATAATACCTCAAAATGGTTGTTTCTTCAAAAAGTGTAATATACACTTCAAAATATTCTACTCTTAACCAACCTCAAAGATGATCAGCCTTTGATAAGTTATTAAGATAGTTTTAAGCAAACATCTGTAAACAACCATTGGCCAAAAACAAATTTTATTGATAATATTGAATATGTACATAGCGCCTCCCTTCCTGGGCCAATCAGGGTTGGAAAGAGTGCGTCATTCAAAACTGAAAATTCCAAAATATAAAGACAAGTCATTTCCTAATAAAGCTTCAAATGTTTTATATTCTATGGGTCCTGAAGCATCCTCCCTTCAAAATCACAAAGAAGATAAGACCCTGGCTTTATCTTTTCAACAACCATATAAGGCCCTTCCCAGTTTGGAGCCATTTTTCCAAGGCTTTTCTCCTTTATGTACATGAATACTTTTCTCAACACCTTATCACCATCTTTGAATTCTTTTCTCTTCACCTTCGAATCATATATATTCCTCATAAGAGTTTGATAATGGATTACATTCAAATGAGCTCGAACTTTTTTCTCCTCAATCAAATCTAAATTTCCCCTTCTAACTTCATCATTGGATCTTTCATAATATTGATTTATCCTAAAAGATGACATCATAGATTCTATGGGGCTGACTGCATCCATTCCATATCCCAAAGCAAAAGGAGTCTCTTTTGTAGCCTCTCTAGGAGTTGTTCGATAAGCCCAAAGCACCTCTTGCAAATAATTTGGCCATTTTCCTGTTGCCCCCGTCAAATTCTTCTTCAAGCCATCTAAAATTATTATGTTTGTTACCTCCACTTGTCCATTAGCTTGAGGATGAAAAGGCGTTGAAAAACATTGCTGAATTCCTTTCCACGTGCAAAATGAAGCCATCTCTTTGTTATTAAACTGAGGGAAATTATATGTTGTAATCCTCTGAGGAACTCCAAAACGACAACAAATGTTCTTCACAATAATCTTGATCACATATTTTGTCTTTGCCCCTGATAACGGTTCTGCCTCAGCCCACTTTGTAAAATAATGCACTGCTACGATTATCATATGTCTTTCTTCATAATCCATCGGCAAAGGACCCACTAGATTAATTCCCCATCTATCAAATGGTACCGCCTCGGTTATAGACTTAAGTGGCACCACTGGCCTATGAATAGCACTAGAAAATCTTTGACAAGTATCACAACTTCGAACTAAATTCTTAGCATCATTCATGATTGTAGCCCAATAGAGTCCTACAAGTAAAACTCGTCGTGATAAAGCTTTAAACCCGCAATGAGTTGACCCTTCACCATCATGCAATTCTGATACATCTCTTCTGATTCTTACTTTCCTAGACATCGTAATAAGGGCATGCTCAATGCCTTTTTATACAATATTTTATCTAACACTATGTACCTGAAGGCTTTACTTCTCAATTTTTTTTCCAACCTTGAATCATCTAGTAATGTTCCTTGAGTCAAAAAACTGAGAATGTCTGCTCGCCAATCGCCTTGGATTACTTCAGATGTGACACAGAACTCCTCTACGCATTCGCACTGATTAGAGTGAGTAACAATTGAAGGGTTTTCTTGTAGCGAAATCCAAAGATATTCTTCCTTATAAGCGATATTTGCTAAAGAATCAGCCACCATGTTACTCCCTCGACCAATATATTCCATAACAACATTATCAAACGTAAGCATTAAATTCCGAAGTTCTCAAAGATATAAAATCAAACGATCATTTCTTGCTTTGTAAAATCCACATCTGATCTGCTCGAACGGAATTCAACAAATAAAAATTGCCAATGCTTGTGCCTTTTTTTCTATTCGAGGTATGAAACACATATCATAGTCCCCCAACTTCACTGACCACTTGGTCATTCTCCCCGAAACGTCAGGTCGTTGTAAAACATTTTTCTAAGGGAATGAAGTTCGTACTTCATTAGTGTGAGCTTGAAAATATAGACGCATCTTCCTAGCATCAATCATCAGTGTTAATGTCAATTTTTCCAATTTCAAATATCTATTTTCTGTTGCCACTAAACTTTTACTGATGTAGTACACCAGATTCGGAACTCATGAATCTTCACTGATTAACACTGCGCTTAGTGCAAAATCTGATACCGCAATGTACAAAAAGGGCGTTTCCCCATTTTGAGGTTTTGACAATATTTCTGGTGATGATAACAATTTTTTTATATTTGTAAACGTTATCTCACATTCTGATGTCCAGTCAAACCTGTTTGGTCCTTGTAAAACTTGAAAGAAAGGAAAGCATTTGTCAGAAAATCTAGAAATAAATCGGTTAAGTGTTGCTAACTTTCCTATAAAAATTTGCACTTCTTTGATAGACCGAGGTGAATTCATCGTTATCAAAGCTTTCAACTGCTTTGGGTCAGCCTATATTCCTTTTTCCCTAATGAAAAGAAAAACAAAAAACTTCCATGACCGAACTCCGAAGGTACATTTTTCAGGATTTAACTTTAACTTGATTGTCCTTAAATTCAAAAACACTTCCTCCAAATCATCAAGATGCACTTCATCCTTTGAAAATTTACCACCATGTCATCTATATATACCTCCATATTTCTTCGATCTGAGTGGAAAAAGCCTTATTCATCAACCTTTGATAACTGGCTCCAACCATTTTCAATCCAAAAGGTATAACCCTATAAAAATGCAAGCCCCTTTCAGTTATGAAAGTTGTGCATTCTTGATCTTTTGGAATCATTTGAATTTGATTGTATCCTGCAAAAACGTCCATGAAAGTTAAAATTTTATTACATGAGGTAGAATCAATCAGCTGATCTATTCGAGGAACAGGAAATAGATCTTTAGGACAAGCTCGATTCAAATCTGTATAATACATACACATTCTCCATTTCACATTCTTCTTTTTTACCACTAACGGATTTCCCGTCCATAAAGGATACTCTGACTCCCTTATATGTTCGACCTTAGACAATTGATCCACCTCAGCAACAATTGCTTCTGATTTTTCCGAGGAAAATACCCTCCTTTTCTGAATTACTGGCTTCACCTTCGGATCAATAGCCAAGTTGTGACGAATCACCTCAATTGGTACTCCTGTTACATCCTTTGTCTTACAAGCGAAGACATCCAAATTATGAGATAAAAAATCTAACAGTTGTTGACGTAAGAGCGGGGTCAATAAGGTTCCAATTCGAATCACCCTCCTTTCTGAAAAAGTAAACTCCTCAATTTATTTACTTACCGTTAAAGACCGCGGGGTTACCCTCGGATCGTCAACCCTTTCTTCTAATTATAAGGGCACCCTTTATAACTGCTATTCATGCATTAAATCCTCACTATTGGATCCTCTGATCCGGAGTGCAGTGGCATAACATTCTCTAGCTATCTTCTGGTCACCTCGAACGACCCCAATCCGATCTTCAACCACATACTTGAAACACTGGTGAACTGTTGATACAACCCCATAAATTCTAGAAAGCCATGACCTTCCAAAAATAGCATTGTAACTCGTGGGGCAGTCCATCACCACAAAAAGTACTTGGACCTTATTCTTAAATGGTCGTTTTCCCAAACTTACTTCTCCCTCGAATTCCCTAACAACACGAGATGTTACACCCGTAAATCCTATAATTGTCTGATCTGATTGAGAAATCTGAGGTGGATTTGTCATTCGATCATAGGTTGACTTAAAAAGGACATTAGCAGAATTGTTAGTGTCAATAAGCACACGTCGAATTTCGACGCCAACCACCTCTGCTCCAATAACCTCAGCATCTTCATGTAGCCCTGTTATACCTCGCAGATCATCCTCATCAAATAAAATGAAAGGAATAGCCTTTTTTCCATACAAATGTGTAGACATCTTCCCTTCAATTTGAGTTGTCAGGTTGACAACATGTCTCTTCCTCGAACTATCTGTATTTTTAGTCATCGAATCGCCTCCGAAAATGGCTAATGGCGCAAAGAATTTACATAAATCTCGCACATGTTCTTTTTCTATTGGCTCTTCGACTGCCATCAGAAGAAACATGTTCAGATCCTTCTCCATATATTCAGAAGAAGCATCAAATGGTTCAACCTTTGAATCTAATATCATCAAATTCTCAGCTGGCGCAACCTTTGAAGTTGATGCAACGTTATTTTTTGAACTGCTCCCTTACGGCTTTACATAAGTCAGGAGCTTCCCATTTTCAATCAAAGTTTGAACCTCTTTTTTAGAGTAATACAGTCATTGGTATCATGCCTGATATCTTCATGATATTTGCAATATATTTTGTTCATTTTCTCCTTTGGCCTACTAATTGGAGCTGGCTTCCTAAAATTTATGAAGCTCTTGGTCTTATCCCAAATCACAGTTATATTCTCTGTCAGATCAACATAATATTCTGATTTAACCCATTGATTTGGCCTTGGCCTATTATAGTTGTAAGATGGAGCGTGATTTGAATATCCACCACTCCGAGGAGGCAAGTTTTTATTATTTTTCCTGTCTGCTGATTACCATTTCCATTCTAGGGATGCCTTTGGTTATTGGCCGCCTGACTAGAATTCTTTGGAGTGCTAACTGGTCACCCTCGAACTCTAGTTGACTCCTTGACTTTAATATGATCCTCAACTTGAGTCATCAAAGTTCCCAAAGTTAAAGCTCTTCTCTTCGTAGTTTCATTGGTCGGATACCCTGGCAATAATCTCTAGCGAAAAGATGTCATCGCCACATTCTCTTCACAGTTGTCCAAACTTGTTTTGGTCAAAACAAATCTCTTCGTATAGTCCTTCAATATTTCCCCAGGTACCTGCTTGAACTGGATAATGGTATCTTTATTTGCCCTCATTTTTTACCCCCCCATAACCTACCCTCGAAAAGCAGTATAAAAATCCCTCAAATGTGAAATGGACCCACTCAAAATCTGATTATACCACTTTAAAGTCGTTCCCTTGAAAGCCTACAAAATGCACGACATACCAGTTGGTCATTATCTTCAAAGTTCATTATATAGTTCTTAAATTGTTCGATGTGATCATCGGGATCTTGCATCCCATCGAACGTTTCCACTTTGGTAACGTCAAAACGCTTCGGAAGCGTTATAGAGAAAATTTCACTTGTCAATGGAGAATTTCTCCAGTTGAAACCTTGCACAAATTGATCATTTGTTCCCATTACCGCATATAGATTTCTATCAGTCTCAACATATTGATTCAAAGTGTTTCATTCACACCATGTAGAACGAGGAACATTGTCCCTTTTAGATTTGTTTTCCTTTTTATGTTTCCTCGATTTCTCTCTATCTGATTCCTCTTTCGAAGAACCCCTATATCTTTTAAAACCCAAAGCAGAGCTCTTCAGCACTAGAAGTTATATACTTTTTCTTGTCTTTTTTCAACTTGCAAGAGGAATATCGTTCTTTAGGAGATACGAAGCGTGATTTTTTATGTTCACCTTTAGCTCACTGTTCGGTATAGGACCGATCAGATTAATCTCCCAAATCAGTCTTTTCATTTTCTTGTCTCACCTCGGATTTGAGCTTCGCCGAGTGGATTTCTTGTTCTCGGTGTTCATACTTTTCATTTAACGCATTTATTTTGTCTACAAGATGATTCATACACATCTCAATGTCTGTTTGAGTTTGGATCGGAGATGATCCATCCAACCTATTTTCGTCTCTTTACAAATTATCTTTTAAGGTTTCCAGCGCCGATCGAAGCGAAGGATTGTTTTAGAGATTAATTTTATAAGACTTGAACAAAAAATACAGCAAGATCGTATCAGTATCTACTGCAATTGAACCATACGATTTATTTTTATTCGTTCGTTGTATTTTACCTTGTAATTTTGGGGTTGATGCAGGTTGTTTTCCCGTTGCTTTCAGCATTTTCGGTAGTGAAAACCCAGACAACTGGCTTTGGTTTCTTCAAAGTCTTAAACCTCATTTGCTACGGCGCCAAATAACATTTATTTCAGACCGCCACGCTGGTATTATTAACATTTTAGATGTTATCTATCCCAATGGCTACCATGCTTATTATATCTTCCATCTACTTCAGAATTTGAATAAAGTTCTTGAAGAAACAAACAGAGAGTATAAAAAGAATATGCTAGTCATGTTTAAGAGTTGTCCTTATGCCCCAACGGTCGACCTTTTTAACCAACGACTATCACAGTTTCAGCACCAAGGGGGTGATCGTATCTCCAATTTTCTAAACAATTTTCCCCTGAAAAGTATGCTAAGACATACGTCAAAGTAAAACAGTATGGGGCAATGACATCAATAGTTGTCAAATTATTCAACGCACAAATAACAAAATTGTGCAATCTACTTATAGTGGAATTGATCGACATGCTTAGAGTTATTCTTATGACTCAGATGTTAAGACGTTTCTCGGAAGTTCTAAGTTGGAACACTAAGTTATGTCTCGAGTTTGACAAGAATTTTAAACATAATGTAGAATGTGGTCAAAACCGGGTAGTACGTTGCAGTTTTTTTTTAGGTTTTATTAGACCCGGTAATGGTGGTAAACATGTCTGATTTCAAATGTACATATGGTTCTTGGCAGCAATAATGTTTCTCATGTCCACACGGATTGGCAACAATAGCATCTTTAAGCGAAGATCCTATAACTTTAATAGAACCCTTTTTCATTGCTGCAAATTTCAGGTCTAGTAATTCTTTTAACGTATAGGCTATAACAGATTTTGGCGAAGTTTCTATCCATGACCTGTATGTCGAGCCAGAAATTCAAGCACCTAACGCTAAAAGACGATCGATACGGCCCAAAAAAAAACGTATTCCATCGAGAGGAGAAGTAACCACCAGCTGGTCGAGGTGTAGCCGATGTTTCAAATCATGACACAACAAGAGGTCTTGCAATGCTCCATTCTAAATTTAACAAAATTGTTCTTTTAAGTTCACTTTTTTCGATATACCTTGATAAGTGCTTCTTATCTTTCGATTTATATGTTTTTTTACATTGCTATATACGTTATTATGACATTGTTATATACGGCTTACATGGCATTGGTAGCTGGACTAACATGACATTTCTTGCTTCCCCATTTAGAAATTGCTAGATAGACTATGATGACACTACTAGATACATGTAATGGTATTGCTAGATACACAAAAAAGACATTTCTAGACACACTAATATAACATTGAGATGACGTTGCTAGATATGCCTTATATCTCCTTGCTAGATACACTAACAGTACCATACATTTACAGTAGTAAATACGGTTTATTTGAATTTTCTTGATAGCCTAATTGACATTACTTGATAGCCTAATTTAACATTGCTAGATACCCTATTATTGGTGTGGATAATAATCGCCTGAGGGTAGGCTGGTAATTTCAGGTGGAGTTTTAAGGTGGTGTGAGGGTGTTTAACGGTTAGAGTAGAGAGTATAAGGTGGAGAGATAATTAAGCAGCTTGGTAGCAGTTAATTCTCATTACCCATAGTTAATGCAGGTGGTTGGGTATTTATAGTGTGATGTTTGGGCCCTTATGGGCTTTCGGGTCAATTTTAAAGGACCCGGGTCATGTTCAAAGACCCATGAGCTCTAAGCAGGAGAGCAAGTAGCTTAGTCAGGAAGTGTTTAGGTTTTTTAGTACTTTTGTCATAGTTCGAACTGCCTTAAGATCATAGTGTTCAAAGTAATCTGTCCGGTCCAAATGACCTGTTTGATCCATGTCCATGTAACCTGTCCGGTATTCGGAGAGACTAGACCGATTTGCCCTGTCCGGAGAGCATGCTGAATTCGGACTCATCAGGAGCCCCTTTTTTAGGTGTTTGAGCAAGTATTCTTGTTCAAAGAACTGAAAAACAGTCCAACGTCTGAAGTGGTCTTCAATCCGGACAGATCTAAGGGTATACCCGGACAGGTTAAGTTTTACGAATTCAAAACGGTTTTTGCCAGAGTTATTGGGACACGTGTCTCTCTCTGATTGGCCACTCCAGCCGTTTTTTCACCTTGAATTTCGCACCACCTTCTTCAAAAAGTAACCTCTTTAATTACAAATAGTGACATCAGCGCCGTCTTTTAATCATTGCCCAACTTTTCGAATTCTCCTAGGAATCAACTCCTCTTTTCAGATTTACTATAAATTCACACTCATTTTCCACTGTTTTACCATCTCTTTCACATTTACTCTGCAAATTTACTCAGAGCTTTCTCTCTCTAAAGCAAAAAATTTCCTTGGCAGTTTATGTTTACAGCAAGAACAACATTGATCAAAGGTGGTTGGCTCAACCTTTCAGAGTTGGAGAAAGCGCAAAAGGTCGAGAAGGAGAGACGAATAGCAGCAGGGCTACCATCATCACCCGTTGAGAGACCAGTCGCCTCTGTTACAGAATCAGATCGAGGCTCATCCTCCTCCAAGGGTACTAAGCCCAAAAAACTCTTTCAATCCACCCTCTCACCTATAGTCTCTGGTTCCTCAGTCCAGGAGTCAATACCTGCTGTTGAGCCAGGAGTTACAGCTACAAGCGTTAGGAAACCTTCTCCTTTTATAGCTATGGGATCTGACTCTGAGCACTCTCCAGAGAAACTAGTTATCAAGAGGCCAAGCCGATTAGTTAAGGGACTAGCCTCCAAGAATACTCCCTCCAAATTGGGGGCGAAAAACAGTTGTTCTGGGTCCGGAGTGCCCATTAGAGCTCCCCGGGAGAGGCCATCTGGTCCGGAGGCTAGCAGCCCGGTACCTCCAAGAGAGACTTCTGCCTCCGAGCCCCAACCTGAGGTGAGAAGTCATAAAAACACAGAAGGTCAGCAGTCCGGAAGCCAGGCTGAGCCAAGCTTTAACCCTCCCCGGACCTCTACCACAGACATTCCCCCAACAATTATGGAGGAGAGAATGGAGGACTCTGCTGAAGAGGTCCCTTTCGAGTCTGAGTCCTCCGGCCAGACTGAAAATACTGCTGCTGTTGCCAAAAAAAGGCAAGGAAAATCTGTACTTGAGGCATCCGGACCTGCCGGAGTGCCTTGAGGGGAAAGTGGGGCCGTGCTTTCACAGAGTTGAGCTCAAGTACCTCTTGGCCTTGCAGAAGACCAAGTATGCATTCATTCATACTTCTGACATGGGTCGAATGCGCACAAAATGGGGGATCCCAGAAGATGTGAAGATAAGGATCCCTATTGATCCGGAGACCCCTATGGACTGTAAGCGAAATGAAATAGTCTTCTTTACAGAGCTACTTAATTGGGGACTCATGTTCCCACTGGACCCCGAGATCGTTCGATACTTCCACCTGGTCAAGCTCTGCCCGAGCCAGCTGAGCCCCAATGGCTGGTTTACTTTGATGTCGTGTATCATGGCATCTAGGTTGTCTGGGATCCCTCTTCCTATGGAAGAGTTCGCAGCAGTGGCCAACCTTTGCAAGCACCACCAATTCCCCTTCTACCATTTCAATATGGGGAACGATCTCAAGGCTGTTGATGATCTCTTGGAGTCAGAGAGCAAATGGAGGAGCCAATTTTTGTTTGTCAGTGGCGCCTGGGAAAACGGCAAGAAAATCAAGGCCGGAGAGAACCCAAGCCTCCTCAGGAGTAGGTGGAGGAGTGACCGTAAGTTTCTCACTTTAAATCTCTGTCCGTTTATCTCTTTTCTTTTTCTTTTTTCTTAAAGTTAGTTTAAATTAACCAGTTTCTCTTTTGTTCTAACAGAGCTGCCAAAGGAGTTCGGGGATTATTTGAAGGCCGGACAGGTTACCTGTGGCAAAATCAATGCTTGGGCCGCAGAGAACTGGGAGAATCGCTTCCACAAAGCCATTACCCCTGGAAATCTAGCAAAGTCTCACATGTGGAACACCACAGGCCGGAGAGACCTATCTTGGGAGGAGATCACCACCCAGCCTCTTGAAGACATTATGCTTAGAAGGTCCCACGAACTAGATGAGACACTCTATCTGCCTGCCCGGGCCAAAGCCCCAAGCAAAATGAAAGGCAAGAGAAAAGGCAAAAAGGTGGCGAGCGATGTTGAGAAAGATGCCCCAACAGACCCGGTGGGGACGGCCCAAGTTCAAATTGATGCAGCCCTCTTGCAAGTGATGGAGCAAGAGACCGAAAGACAGGAAGTAGACCTTCCAAAACCTCCAAGGGCTCCCAAGAGGACTCGCAAACAAGCAGGTGAAGACGCTGACCGTGAAGCCAAGAAGAAAAAGACTTCACAAGGAGAGGATCTTGCTCTCCGGGATCGGGAGCCCTCTTTCCCCACTGACCCCTCTGACCCAACACTGGCCGAAGAGATCCCAAGGGACTTCCATACTGATGAGGTAGAGGGGGGAGATCTCAACCTCGATGGGGTAGACATCACTGGTCTAGCTGGACTTGGTGAGTATTTCATTGGCCTCCCCAGAGATGAATTCGTAGGGCCCTACGTTCCTCCAAGCAGCTCCAATACGGTCAATTTCAATGGTAAGACTTTCATGGTTTCTAGTGAAAGGGACACTATAGCCCATTCCTTGCTTAGTAATGTGCAGCCAGTTCTTACATTGGAGAGACAAGTCCGGAGTCAAGCAGACACCATCAAAGACCTCAAGTCTGAGAAGGAAAAGCTGTCCGAAGACCTCCGCACTGCTACTACCAATGCTGATTTGCTTAAGGAAGCAAATGAGGAGCTGAAGAGGAATCAAGATGAAAGCAACACAAAAGTTGCCACCCTAGAAGAAACCATTAAAGATCTTCAGGAGAAGCTGTCCGGTATGGAGAAGGACCTTACTGTCTCGAGGGGAGAAACTACTGCAAAGGAGAAGATTATCACCAACCTGACCACTGACAAGATTGCTCTAGAAAATGCAGTGACCCAGGCTGCTGAGGAGAAAACTGCTTTGTTAAGGGACCAAGAGGCCACAATCAATGCCAAGATCAATGCCTATGCCAGGGATATGATTAAAAGCGAAGAGTTATTGATTCAAAGGGTGAAGTCTGATATGGTTCTCCTTTTTCATGAAAAATTTCCGAAGAGGACCCTGGGGGACTTATGGCTCTATGTGGATGATGATGACCTTCCATATTATACAATGGTCGAAGAGGAAGGAATTTCCAGTGGGTCTTCATCTGATAATGAAGAGAAGACAGAAGAGATCCCAGGCGAAGAAGAGAATGATCCCAAAGGCAAGAAGGTAGTCGAAGGGGGGAGCGACTTTAAGGGTAAGAAAGCAGATGAAGGGGAGCCATCTTCAAAGGCTCAAGGCAATCTTAAGTTTGTTCAATGAATGTTTCTATTTTGCACAACCATCATCTTCTTTTATTGTTTGTTTTAGTTTAAATAGCTAGAGTTTAAAGTAGCTTTTAGTTGTTGCATTGTGAGAGTGTTTAAATTCTCTGGCTAGAGTTTAAATAGCCCTTAAATATTTCAGTCCGGGTAGTATAACAAGAGATAGAACTTTGAAAATACTTAGAAAACTTTGAAGAAGGCATCGAATTTTATTCAACCATCCGGACACCTCATTAAAACCTCCCCGTGCCACCAGGGAGGAAAGAGTATGCCCCCAAATATTTACATGGAAGTTCAAACAAGTAAATATTTACACAAGTGTTATTCCAAGTACATCCGAAGATGCTCAATATTCCAAGGGTGAGTTAACACCCTGCCATCTTTGTCTTCCAACCAATAAGTTCCAGGCTTTATTCTTTCAACCACAATATACGGACCCTCCCAGGTCGGGGCCAGCTTTCCGAAGAGCTTTTCTTTAGTGTGTAAGAAGGCCTTTCTTAATACTTTGTCCCCTGGTTGGAAATCTCTTCTTTTAACTTTAGAAGCAAACCTGCTCCTCATCAAGCCCTAATAGTGTGCAACTCTAAGGCGAGCTTTAACCCGTCTTTCTTCTATCAAATCAAGTTGATTTCTGATTGCCATCTCATTAGCGTGTCCGGAGAAGTTGTGAACACGAAATGAAGGGAGTGTCTTCTCTATGGGGGCTACTGCATCCATTCCATAGACCAAGGCGAAGATTGATTCTTGTGTTGCAGCCCCAAGTGTTGTCCGGTAGGCCCACAAGACTTCTTGTAGATAACTAGGCCACTTCCCAGCAGCCCCTTCCAGATTCTTCCTTAAACCGGATAGTATAGTCCTATTAGCCACTTCGACTTGCCCATTAGCTTGTGGGTGGAAAGGTGAAGAAAAACAATGCTGTATACCCCTCGAGGCACAGAAGCTTTCCATTTCTCTATTGTCAAACTGTGGCCCATTGTCTGTTGTTATTTTCTGTGGGACACCAAATCTGCAACATATGTTGGACAGAATGAATTTTATGACAGCTTTCGATGTTGTCCCTGCCAGGGGAGCTGCTTCTATCCACTTTGAGAAGTAGTCAATGGCCACAATTATAGTTTTACGCCCTCCGGACGCCACAGGGAGAGGTCCTACTAAGTCCAACCCACATCGAGCAAAAGGGATGGGCTCAGAAATTGACTCCAAAGGAATGGCTGGTACATGAATTTCATTGCTGTACCTCTGACATGGGTCACACCTCCTCACCAATTCCTTAGCATATTTCATAATTGATGGCCAATAATATCCGGAGAGTAATACTCTTCTTGTTAAAGCTCTAAACCCACAATGGGCTGATCCTTCACCATCATGCAATTCGGAGAGGACCACTTGTGACTCATCATCCCCCAAAAAAAGCAGGAGAGGTTTACTATAGGATTTTTTGTACAACACTTCTCTCAACATAATGAAACCACGAGCCTTGTGTTTCAATGTTCTGGCTTGTGATTTATCTGAAGGCACAATACCATCGGACAGATATTGTATGAGAGGAGATCTCCAGTCTTGAGGCTGTTTCACTTGTATTTCAAAAAATTCCTCTTCTTCACCCTTACTAAGTTGAATAGAAAGGCTTTCAAGCACATGGATCCATGGGTAAGACTCCGTATATGCTATAGTTGCCAATGAGTCTGCTAGCTCATTTTCTGCCCGGGGAATGTGTTCATAGATAACAGCTTTAAATTTTAGTGCTTCATTCTTGAGGAGGAGTAAATACTTCACAAGTTGCTCCTTTCTAGCTTCAGATTGGCCTAAGGCATGGTGGACTAGCAATTGGGAGTCACTTAGCAGCTTGACTCTCTTAGCCCCACAGATGTATGCTAACTTTAACCCAGCTATAGTTGCTTTGTATTCAGACTCGTTATTAGATGCCCTGAAAGCAAAACAAATAGCCTGGTACATATTATCTCCATATGGGGAAGTTAAACATAATCCTGCACCACATCCCATAGTGCTAGACCCTCCGTCTGTTCGGACAATCCACATTTTCTTGTCTCTTATATCAGTAGCTTGTTCTGAATCCCTATCGGAGTGGAATTCAACCAGGAAATCAGCCACAGCTTGGAGCAAAGTCTATATCGAAGTCCCCTAATTCAGCTGACCACTTAGTCATTCTGCTCGAAATGTCTGCTTTTTGAAGGACATTCTTTAAGGGAAAAGAGCTCCGGACGATGATAGGATGAGCCTGGAAATAAGGCCTCATCTTTCTTGCAGCTATTACCAGAGCTAATGCCAACTTTTCAAGTTTCAAGTAACGTCTCTCAGCATCTATCAAGCTCTTGCTGATGTAGTACACTGGGTGGGGATATCTATCGATCTCTCTTACCAGCACAGCGCTGATGGCACAACTTGAAACTGCCAAATATACAAAGAGAATCTCCCCATCAACTGGTTTGAATAAAGTTTTGGGGGAGGACATGTGTTTCTTGATTTCACTGAAAGCCTCATCACACTGTGGGGTCCACTCGAAACCCTTTGCACCCTTCAAAGTTTGAAAGAAAGAAGCACACCTGTCCGAAGACCTCGAGATAAATCTGTTTAAGGCTGCTAATCTCCCCGTTAACCGCTGTACTTCTTTGATGTTTCGAGGAGGTTCCATCTGGAAAAGAGCATTCAGCTGGTCCGGATCGGGATGTATTCCATGCTCACTTATGATATAGCCTAGAAACTTCCCAGACTGCACTCCGAAGACACACTTTTCAGGGTTTAACTTTAAATTTACTTTTACCAAGCTGGCAAAAGTTTCTTGGAGATCGGACAAGTGTAGCTGCTCATCCACACTTTTTACCATCATATCGTCAATGTAAACCTCCATATTTCTTCCAATTTGATCAGCAAATGCCTTGTTGACTAACCTTTGATAAGTAGCCCCAGTGTTTTTCAAACCAAATGGCATCACCTTGTAGCAATGTAGACCCCTATCAGTGACAAACGTAGTATGCTCTTGATCCTCTGGATCTACTTGAATCTGATTGTACCCGGAGAAGGCGTCCATAGAGGAAAGTAGTTTGTTCCCAGAGGTAGAGTCTACTAACTTATCTATCCGGGGGACCGGATACAAGTCTTTTGGGCAAGCTCTATTGAGGTCTGTGAAGTCAATGCTCATGCGCCACTTGCCATTCTTCTTTTTCACCAGGACAGGATTGGCAGTCCACAAAGGGTACATGTGCCCCATCTTTGTGAGTCTGTCAACCTCTTGTACTATGACATCAGCCTTTTCTTTTGAGAAAGCTCTTCTCTTTTGAACCACTGGTGCTACATCTCTCCGGACAGATAGGTGATGGGATATCACTTCTGATGGAACTCCAGTAACATCAGCATTGCACCAAGCAAAAACGTGCTGATAGTCTTTCAAAAATTTCAACATCTCTTTTTTCAACATTGGTGGCATCTTGGACCCTATCTTGACACTCTTGCCTTCTTCCAAACAGTGCGTTTCAACCTCTTCAATTGGAATCAACACTCCAGGGGTCTCTCTGGGGTCATCAATTTCACCCTCACCCCCAGAAAGGCCCTCAAACTGCTATTGATCATTTATACGGACTGCCCCCTGCGTTCGAGGAGCCAGGGCAGTGGCATAGCATTCTCTTGCAATCTTTTAGCTGCTCCGGACAACCCCAACCTGTCCCTGAACAGCATACTTTAAGCACTGATGGACTGTTGAAGCCACTACATGCATCCTAGAGAGCCAAGACCTCCCCAGAATAGCATTATAGCAAGTGGGACAATCCACCACGATGAAGAGTATTCTAACCATTTTCTTGAAAGGGCCCCTGCCCAATAACACCTCTTCTTCGAATTCTCCGATCACATCGGCTGAGCTGCCTGTGAAGCCCACGATTGACCTGTCCGACTTTTGAATCACAGCTGGATTTTTCATTTTCTTGTAAGTGGTTAGGAAAAGGATATTGGCTGAGCTTCCAGTATCCACCAGAATTCGCCTTATTTCATTGCCCCCTATAGATGCTCCTATGACAACAGCATCCTCATGAGGGCCAGCAATGCCTCTCAAATCATCCTCATCAAAGACAATGAAGGGGAATGAGTTTGGTGACTGATAAGATGTCATGCCTCCTTCTAGCTGGGAGGCTAAATTATGAACATGCCTCTTTCTCGAAGAAGCAGTAGGAGCTGTCATAGTGTCCCCTCCGAAAATTGTAAGTGACTCAAAGAATTTAATGAGCCCGGAGACCGACCTAGAACATTCCTCTATAGCACCCACCCTGTTTCGAGTTGGATCAGGATCCAAGTATTCAGATTCCACATCAAACCTTTCAACTATAACCATGGCCCCCTCCGGGACAGCATTACTTGGACCAACCCGGTGAATGTTGTCAGACCTGTTGCCTCCTCTTCTCTTAACGTATGCTCCCAACTTTCCCCTTTCAATCAAGTTTTGAACTTCTTGCTTCAATGCTATGCAATCATCAGTGGTATGGCCAATATCATTGTGATATTGGCAAAAGGAGTTGTTACGATGCTCTCTGGGAGACTGCAAGGTTGTTGGTCTCCGGTAATGCACCTCATCTTTTGTTTTATCGAAAATGGTGGCCACACTTTCTTTGAGCTCTACGAACCACTCCGGTTGGACCCATGGCCCTCTTTTGTTTCTGGATTGTTGACTTTGAGCAGGAGCAGCTGGCTGAGACTGAGCTTTTGCCCTACCATGCCCCTGTCCGGTTTCTCTTGCTTTGTTTCCGGACTGGTTTTGATTTGGAGTTGGTGCCACTGGGGTGGACCTCACCTGTCTGTGCACCCTGGTTTTCTTTGTCTCATCAACGTTTATTTGTTTGCCAACTTGATTTAGCAATCCTCCCCAGGTCATGGCCTTCTTTCTGGTCACCGAATCAGCCAGATTGCCTGGGTTCAAACCTTGCCTTAGGGATGCTATTGCCACATGTTCAAAGCAATCAGCCAACCCATTCTTTGTGTTCACAAAACGGCTTATGTACTCTTTCAAGGACTCATTTGGCTCCTGGGCACAATGGATTATTGTGTCTCCATTGCCCTTCAGCTCCTTACTCCCTACAAACTGCCTTCAAAAGGCCACCCAAAACGTATCAAAATTTTTAATACAACCCTGAGGCAGGCTGTTGTACCATTTCAGAGCACTCCCCGTGAAAGATTGGGAGAATGCCCTACAGAGTAGTTTATCATCGTCATCAAAGTTCATCATGAAGTTCTTGAATTGCTCCAGATGATTGTCCGGATCAGTACTGTCATCGTACTTCTCCATTTTAGTGCTATCAAACTTCTTGGGGAGGTTTCCGGACAGAATTTTAGAAGACAGTGGAGACTGCCTCCAATTCCTTCCACGACTGAACACAGTATCCTCATTGGGAGTTGCAAAGATACCTGGTTCATCGTGGAAGGCAAAGGGATCCATCAGCATCTTGTCTGTATACCTCCGGTGGTGAGATGATCCCTTGCCAATATGCCTTTTCATTCTTCCATGTCTGTCTCTTTTTCTTGAATATTTCTTAACCTGTTTTTGCTTTTTTCTGGTTCGACCCTCATCGCTGCTGGAGGACAAGGATTTTTCATTTCCCTCACTGTCCGAAGAGCTACCTGAAGATTCTGAGCTTGAGTCAGAACTCTCCACAGGCTTGGACCGGTGAGACTTTTTAGAACTGGCATGTGTCTTTTTGGTGCTCACATGAGTTTTCGAAGCCTCGGGATCTCTGGGGTTGTCGGTGTGATGAGGAACTGATGCTTTGGATTTCTCTTTCACGCCCATCTTGGCCTTTTCAGCCCTCAGAGCTTCTATTTCACCCCTCAACCTGTCACGCTCTTCGATAGTGTACTCATCATTCTCTCCCACCACTTCGAGCAAAGCTGGTGGTACTTCTGGATTGTCCGGATTCATTCGGACAGACTTTCTTTGCTGGTTTTGAATGCTTGATTCAGGCACCGTCGCCTCCCACTGTGGTCGCCAATTTGGTGTGGATAATAATCGCCTGAGGGTAGGCTGGTAATTTCAGGTGGAGTTTTAAGGTGGTGTGAGGGTGTTTAACGGTTAGAGTAGAGAGTATAAGGTAGAGAGATAATTAAGCAGCTTGGTAGCAGTTAGTTCTCATTACCCATAGTTAATGCAGGTGGTTGGGTATTTATAGTGTGATGTTTGGGCCCTTATGGGCTTTCGGGTCAATTTTAAAGGACCCGGGTCATGTTCAAAGACCCATGAGCTCTAAGCAGGAGAGCAAGTAGCTTAGTCAGGAAGTGTTTAGGTTTTTTAGTACTTTTGTCATAGTTCGAACTGCCTTAAGATCATAGTGTTCAAAGTAATCTGTCCGGTCCAAATGACCTGTTCGATCCATGTCCCTGTAACATGTCCGGTATTCGGAGAGACTAGACCGATTTTCCCTGTCCAGAGAGCCACCTGAATTCGGACTCATCAATTATGACATTGGTAGATAGTCTAATACGGCATTTCTTGATACCCTTAAATAACATTGCGAGATAGGCTACTGATATATTGCTAGAAACATTAAAAAGACATTATCATAGATGGTCATAGTTCGAACTGCCTGGTATGATATTGCTAGATACTGCATCATCTGATTAATACATTGCGATTGTCTGTTCGTAACTACCTTTATAATGGTTTTGGTATACAACTTCCTCTCTAACATTGAAAAATGTAAATATGTTATTGCTACTATAAACATCCATAAAACACACAAATAACAAAACCACTAAAAATATAATTAGAAATTAGATCAAAGGTCCATCATGCAAGGTGTTACATCAACCTAGATACCTCAACCCTCACAAAAAATAAAACATCTTTGAGGGTTGGTACATTTTACTCCATAAAACAACAAAAAAACATACAAAATATAAAAAAAATTCTACATAAAATACCATAACATCAATTTGAATCATCGTCGTCGTCCTCCTCGTTAAACTTTTCTTCTTCCTTTTCTTCTTCTTCCTCTTCATTGTCCTCTTCCTCATCCGTTTCCTTCTCATCATATGCTTCATTGTCATCATCATCATCTATGTTCTTGGGTTCCTCAAATAACTTGTTGTCCTAACTATCCCTCCTGCGCTTGCGTTTGGGAAATTCGTTAGAGTCTGACTCGTAACCGTCGAAGGACCAGGAGTCCCCTGTATCGTACTCGTCCTCAAACTCGAAAGACCAAACGGAGTAGTTATCGGAGTCTTCGGATGAGTACTGAGAGGTCGTGGTCCTCTTGCACGAAGAACAGTCCCGAGAATAGTCGGATAACCAGCCGTTTGATGATGAGTAATAGTGGAAATAGGAGACGAAGGGGCCATTTCTTAGAGGATGCAGTGAGTTTTAGAGAATGCAATGAGTTTTAGAGAAGTTGTGTAAAATGAATAGCTTAAAGTCCTAGTCCCTACTTATAGCCAAACGCAATACCCAATGTTACGTCTAATATAACAAACTGCAATTAATTCTAGACGTCTAGTTAATGCCCCCACGGCTTCCATGTTGGCCATGAACATGAATCCTGTAAGAAAAATAATCAAGAAACAACCAAAAAACTCAATATCCAATCACATAACATCATGAAAGAAAATAACTCTACCCAAAATGAAACTTCTAAATCCTAACAGTGAAATAAAAAAGTGTAAAACAACAAACTTAAGTCTATCATTGTTTATCCTACTATCAATGAAAACTCCAGTAGACAGACTATCAAAGATATTATTCCTAAATGAAACATTTTTTGAAAAAATCTCTTGAAAGCGGACCTTATCGATGTTATCAAGAATTATGAAGAAGACTACACTCCACCTTTCAACATTGAATCGGATAGTCACACTCCTAAGCAAGATAACATAGGGAGTCTTCCTCAAACTCTTATCTTCTGAACAAAAAAGTTGACAAATATTTTCAAGATCTCCTAAACCAAAGATTAAAAGAAGCCAACGACAGGAAAAGAAAAGGCAATATTATCATCAAGTCCCTCTTTGACGCAAGTCACTCCTCAAACCCTAATCCTAATCATAATTAAGTTCATTTGCTCGAATATTCGTGGCATTGATAACAAGCCCTCTGTTAGAAAGCTCAAGCTCATCATCAATAAAGAAAATCAAAACATCATGGTTATCATATAACCTTTCATTAAAGAGGAGAACATCTCTTATATTAATGCCAAGCTTGGCTTCCCCAACTTTTTTTCTAATTAAAGCAACTAGATTTGGAATTCTGGTTTGAGGATTTTAGCATTAACAATATCATAAATTTCCCTTAGCTTTTACATTCTAAAATAATTCACAAATCCCTAAACAAAATCTTCTATCTAACAACTATCTACGCTAAATTCCAAAGACTTAACAAACTTGATCTCTAGAACTCCCTTGAAGCAATAACTAATTTTGTTAAAGAATGGTTTGTAATTGGTGATTTTAACTCTAATATTATCTTAATTAACATATGTGGTACTAACTTATGTCTTGAAAGTGCTGAATATTTCAATAAAACCATCAGAGAATGGTTCACATGGACCAACAAATAAAAATAGTAAATATTGGACCGTGATCTATTCAATTCTGAGTGGTCAGACTACTTCAACATCACCGAATTCACTCACATGGCCAGAACCTGCTCTGACCACACTCATCTCCTTGTATTTATATCTAATGATAAAATCTATCTACATCTAGCTTTAGATTTCTTAATATATGAACATTAAATGATGAATTTTTACATACTGTTGAAGCTAATTGGAATCTTGACATGCAAGTTTATCCCTTGTTCATTTTCTGGAAACAAAATCAAGATATTAAATAAGCTCTAAAACTTTGGAACAAGATTAACTTTGGAAACATCTTTGACAAATTTATTGAGGCTGAAAATAATGTCAATCATATGGAGAAAATTCTTCAAAACTATAACTGTGCAGAAAATAACAATAATTTATCCAAAGCTAATGCTCTGCTTCTACAAGCTTTAAAAGTTAAAGAATCAAGTGGGTATCAAAAACATTATACTAACTGGATAAATGATGGTGATAGAAACACTGAAGTCTATCATTCCTACGTCATGAAGATAAAAAGGAAAAACAGGATCAATTGCATCAAAGAAAACTCAGCTTAAATTACCGAGGATCCTCTAATTGGTAACTCTGCTCTAAATTATTTTAATGAGATCTTAATTGACACTTTTGTTCTAAATCACAGCAATAAGAGCAACATAATCAATAGTTTCTTGTTCAGGAATATCTCTAAGCTAATCAATAATGAGGACAACTCTCCGTTATGAAGCCTTATACTAAAGAAGAAATTTTCACCTTATACTAAAGAAGAAATTTTCAACACTATCAAGAGCTTAAACCCTTCTAGTGTGGATGACATGGATGGTTTCAACCACTGTTTCTACATTACCTTCTCGAAGATAATAAAACAAGATTTTTGTGATGTTTTCAAATCCTTCTTTCATGGACATAACATCCTTGAAGGCATCCTCGTTACTAGTATTTGACTCATTCCTAATACCATCAAGCCAACAACCTCGAATCACTATAGACCGATTACTCTGTGCACATTTACAAACATAATCATCTCCAAAATAATAAACACCATAATCTATCTTCTTTGACCAAAAATCATTTTCTGAAGTCCAAAGAGCCTATGTAACAGATAAGTCAATCCATAAAAATATTTTTTATTGCTAAAGAAATTATATATGACCTTAATAGAAAGGTTAAAGCTATGAACATTCTTATCAAAGTGGACATGGTTAAAGACTTTGATAGAATGCCCAACAAATTTATTATTAAATTTATGTATCATTTGGTTTTGATTCAAAATTTGTTTATCATTATGGTGAGGTTGTCAGCTATTTTAAAACTAAAAAAGGCTTAAAACAATGGGATCCCCTTGCCCAAGTCTATTCATTATTGCATAGGAGGTTTTCCTTAGAGGCCTCAACAACATTTTAAAACAAAATAGGACTTTAAAATACACTACAAGGAGTTCTATTATCATTCTATGTTTAGATTTTGCAGACAACCTCCTAATTTTAACTAACAGTTTGGAATCTACAATTGTTGTTTTATGTAAGTTTTTACAGGATTATTAAGATATCTCAAGCCAAACAATAAACAAAAACAAGACCAAGATCATATCCTCAAAGAATTCTCCACATATCATAATTACTACTATCTCTAATCTCATTGGTTTTACCTCAGATTCTTCACACCTCATACATGGGCATAACTCTTAGCAAAAACAACAAAGCTTTTAATTAAGAGTCTATGTTTAACAAAATCAGACAGAATATCTCTAATTGGGATGGGAAAAATCTTTCATATGGTGGAAAACTCATCCTTATCTCTTTTGTCATTATAGCCATCCATAACTACTGGCTTCAGTGCTGCTTAATTCTTAGGGCATCATTAACAAAATTGAGGATATTCTCAACAAGTTCATATGGGTTTCTAATCAATATTCCTCAAAAATTCACTGGTCTAATTGGTCTAAGGTTTTCCAACCATTGAAAGAACGATGCTTGACTGTTAAAAGTCTCAAAGACATTCATGATACGTATTCTTACAAGCTTTGGATCAATTTCAGCAACAATGAGTCTATTTGGGCTAGATATATTCACAACATATACTGCAATAACATGCATCATGTGCAAGCCAACTTCTCCGCTAAAACTGATCTTATATTTGGAGAAGAATGGCTGCTATTAAAAACATTGTTGAACCCTATATCCAGTGGAATGTGGGCTGTGGGAAAATTGACTTTTGGCTAGACAATTGGTTTAGAAAATCTCATCTCATCATTCTTGATAACAACTGGGATAATATCTGGAATAGAAGAGATAAAATTTCTAATTTTTAGAAAAATAACATATGGAACAAAAGCAAGCTCACCGGAATTCTTTCTCATAATGATTTAGAAGCTATTGAAATTATCAAGTTAGATAATCTGGAAAATGGACTCTCTGAAGTGGTTTGCCTCCAAATATGGTACATATAATATTAAAGATACTTGGAACTTGATAAGGAAGCCTCACAAATCTTCTAATCTCTATGGTAGTTTGGTTTATTTTGAGCCGAGGGTAGTTTGGTAAAGTGTTTTAGTAAGTTTTGGGTATTTTGTGTTTAGTGTGAGGAGTAGTGAGATAATTAAGCAGCCTGCTTCTATTAAATGTTGATTATCCTCGTTAACGAGAGTGGTTGGGGTATTTATACTCTTAATTAATAACCCATGGGCTTACCGGGTCAAGTTGTGAAACTTGGTCGAGTTTAAGGACCCATTAGTTTTTAAGTAGATTAGCAAATAGCTTAGTAAAAAAGGTGTTCACATTTTCTATGTTCGGATTTTATAGTAGAGAGAGAATCATAATGCCGCCGGCCTCCCAGTTTCTCCAGTGGAGAAAACCAGTCAGCCAACTCAGGACGCCGATCAAGGGTCATCCTCCTCCAAAAACCCTAGATTCAAACATCTTTCATTTAAACCAAAACTTTCACCCCTCCCTTCTGGCTCTTCTGTACCAGAGTTTCAACATCGTGCTTTTAAGGAAAAAGTTGTTTTAAGCACCAGAAAACCTTCGCCATTTATAACTATGGGCTCCGACATAGAAAAGTCTCTGGAAACGATAACCCCTCACCGGACGACTCACCAAACAAAAACCCAATCCACACCATCATTGTCAAAACTCTCCAGATTAGTGGTAGCTAAAGCAGCTCCGCGGGCCAAGCCCTCCAGATCACAACCTTTGCCGTATACTAGGCCTCTAGAGGCAACAAGCGCTCAAGCACCCAAACAGTTTTCCGTGCAGAAAACTGAACAACCTTATTTATAGGAAACTGACAAACCTTCTACAATGATGGAAGAGATCATGGAAGACAGCATCAAAGAGGCCCCCTTCGAGACAGAGGCATCAGGTCAAACGAGAGATGTTATTTCTCATAAGAAAGGTAAGAGTAAGGTAAAATTTTGTATGACTCGCTTCCGGAGTGCGTATGGGGTAAGGTAGGCCCTTGCTTCAAACATGTTAGTGTCAAATACCTGCTGGCTTTGCAAAACATCAACTACGTCTACACCCATACTGCTGAGTTGGGCTGAATCCGAACCAAATGGGGGATTTAGGAGTCTATAAAGGTAAGGATACCTATTACTGCGGAGACCCCTATGGATTGCAAACTGAATGAGGTGGTAGTGTACACCGAAGTGCTAAACTGGGGACTCTGGTTCCCTCTAGACCCAGAAATTGTTAAGTACTTCCACTTAGTAAAGCTTTATCCCAGCCAGTTAAGCCACAATTCCTGGTACACACTCCTTTCCCGTATCATGGCATCCAGGTTGTCAAAGATCCCTCTTCTGATGGAGTAGTTTGCTGTTGTAGCAAGCTTGTGCAAGAACCATCAGATTTCATTCTACCACCACAACATGGGAAATGACTTTAAAGTTGTGGATGACTTGTTAGAGTCCAAAAACAACTTGTAGGACACAGTTCCTATTCGTTAGTGGAACATGGGAAAAATACAGAAACCCTAGCCTGCTGACTAGTAGGTGGAAAAGCACTGGTAACTTTCTTTTTTCTCATTGTCCTACAAGTTTCTATTCTTAAACTATAAGCTTTCTTATTTTGACTAATTTGTTACTTCTCTTTAGTTTTATCGGAGGAATTCACCGGCCATTTGGAGGAAGGGCAAAAGACCTGTGTAAAGCTTAATGCATGAGCTTCTGAACGTCAGGGGAATGCCTTCCACAATTGCTTTACATCGGGAAATTTTGTGAGGTCTCACCTGTGGAATACCATAGGCTGAAGAGACCTTTCATGGGGAGAGATAATCACCCCTCTTCCTCCAAATGTGATTCTCAAAAGGACAGAAGCCAAAGATGCCAAGATGTTCTTACCTTCGAGGAATAAAGCTCCCAACAAAATGAAGAACAAAAAGAAGAACGCTACAACAGAGCTGGCTCAAACAGCTGGAGAAGGGATTGGTTCAGGGAATCAGGGGGGCATTGATGCAGCTCTGCTCAAAGCAGTAGAAGTTGAAACAGTGAGGGAAGCTGAATGGTCAAAGAACCCAGCAAAGCCCCCTAAAAAGAACAGCAAGCGCAGGGCCACCAATGATGAAAAAGCTGCTAGGAAGAATAAGAAGGTCACCCTGGGGGAAGAAATAATTCTTCGTCCTTCAGAAATCTAACCACTACCAGCCACAACTGACCCTACTTTGCAAGAGGAGATCCCAACAGACCTTCAGTCCGGAGAGATTACTGGTGGAGGGAACGATGAAGTAGACATCAGTGCCCTTCAAGACATTGGTTTGTACTTTAACGATTTTGAGAAGGATTATTTTGCAGGTCCTTATTGCCCTTCCAGTTCCTCCAACATAGTGACATAAAATAGAAAATCATTCTCTGTATCCGAAGAGCAAGATGTCTTAAGCCACGCTCTCCTCGGTTATATCCTACCAGTACTTAATCTGGAGAGGCAGGTGAAAAGTCAGACCAACTTTATCAACTCCCTTACTTCTGACAAAAAATATTTGTCAAGCAGTCTCCTAAGCGCTCAACATAGTATAGAGGAACTAAAGAAGGAGAAGGATTCATTGAAGAAGGAGAAGGAGGATTTGGAAACTAATATAGCCACATTGGAGGTAGCCAAAACTGAGCTTCAAACTAAATACTTTGACTCAGAAACTTCTTCTTCACGAAACCTCACAACGTTGAAGGAGGAGTTGAAGACTAAAGATGGTGCCATTCAGACGCTGACCAGCGAAAATACTAAGTTAGAATGCACCGTTTCGGAGATGACCAAGGAAAAGGAAGTCTTGAAGAATGAGCAAGAGCATGCTATCAAGGCAGGTATTGAGGAGTATGCCAATGGATTAATAGACTCCTTACAGAAAAGAGATGATGGGATTAAGTTTGACATACTGTTGTTGTTCCGTAAGACTTTCCTTTATGAGAACCCTTGGTCCCTTATGGAAGTATGTAGAGTATGAGGACATCCCATTCCATACTCTAGGAGATGGTGACAAGCGCAACTACTCTAGTGGAATAGATTCCACAATCGATGATGAAGAAGGAATAGGTGAGAGTTCGAGTGCCGAACTCAAAAGCTCTAAAAAATGTGATTGTGGTGGTGAAGGAACGTCCGAAAGGAACAAGCCCTAAAGTTTTACCATGTATTATTTTTTGTTTTTGTGAACAATCAAAGTCCTTGGATGGCCAAGGCACTTTTTGTATTACAATTTGGTTGAAGTCCAAATAAGCCCTTTGAACACCCAAAGTCTTTGGATTGCCAAGGCATGTTTTGTATTAATGTTCGGTTTAAGTCGAAAATGTTTAATTCATCAAACTTTCTTTTTGTTTAATACCTTTCCTTAAAAAATTTCATGGCTAATGTTTAAGTATTCCCTAGTATTCAGAAGTATTAAAGTGAGAGTGTTTAATATCTCGAATGACATGTATTTAATAGTCATCACCAACCATCAAGTTTATCCGATCCACTAAAGATCCAAGGTATTGAACAAGTGATTTATACTTGAATTGAATTGTAGTAAAATCACTCTAAATTTTTTAAGAAGGCATTATATATTATTGAATAAAAGACCGGAAACCTTATTAAAACCTCCCCGCACCACCAGGATAGGAAAGAGTATACCCCCTAATATTTACATTGGTATTTAACAATTAAATATTTACATAAAACTTTACTCTAAATATAACCTAAGATGTTCAATATTCCATGGGTGCTTCAAAACTCTCCATTCTTTGTCTTGAGGTCTATATGTCCCAGGTTTGAGCTTTTCTCAGACCTCATCGGAGCCTTCCTAGTTCAGAGCCAACTTACCGAATTGCTTCTCCTTGCTATGTAAGAAACCTTTTCTTAACACCTTATCTCTTGGTTGAAAATATTTTTCTTGACCTTGGAGGCAAATCTGCTCCTCATCAAACTTTGGTAGTGAGCTGTTCTTAGGTGTGCTTTAACCCTTCTTTCTTCTATTAAGTCCAACTAATTCCTAGTTGCTATCTCATTAGCTTGTTCGGTAGGCCCATAATACTTCTTGTAAATAACTTGGACACTTCTCCACAGCACCCAATCCAGACAAAATGGTTATGTTGGCAACTTCAACCTGGTCGTTTTCTTGTGGATGGAAAGAAGAAAAACAATGTTGAATACCTTTCGAAGCACAAAAATTCTCTATATCTTTGTTATCAAACTGTGGCCCATTTTCCGTAGTAATCTTTTGGGGGACTCCAAATCTACAACATATATTGGATAAGATAAACTTAATGACAGCCTTCGATGTGGTCCCTGCCAAGGGGGCTGCCTCTATTCATTTTGAGAAGTAATCAATAGCAACTATAAATGTTCTGCACCCCAGGGATGACGCAGGTAGAGGTCCAACCAAGTTCATTTTCCATCTGAAAAAATGTATTGGCTTAGAAATAGACTCCATAGGTACTGTTGGCACATGAATTTCATTGACATACCTTTGACATGTATCACATTTCTTTACCATTTCTTTACCATCTGCCATTATGGATGGCTAATAGTATCCAGCTAATAAAACTCTCCAGGTTAGCGCCATGTACTCATAATGTGCTGAGCCTTCCCTATCGTGTAGTTCAGACAAAACGACTTGAGATTCTTAAACCCACAAACAACGTAGGAGAGGTCTACTAAAAGATTTCTTTGTTGTCGTAGCTTTGTCCAAAGGTAAAACCCCATCAGAAATATATTGAAAGAGGGTATATCTCCAGTCTTTAGGCTGAATCACATACATGCTCATACTTTGCCCATCTTTTTTTGTTTTGACTTGGCTGTATGGACGAGAATTCTTGTATGTGAATCCAAGGGTAGGACTCAGAATATGCTATAGTTGCTAAAGAGTCTGCCAGCGTATTCTCCGATCTGGGAATATGCTCATAACAAATACTTTTGAAGTCTGCTGCCACTTCTTTCAAGATGAGTAAGTACTTGATCAGTTGTTCTTTCTTGGCCTCAGACTAACCTTGAGCATGATGGATGAGCAGTTGAGAGTCACTCATCAACCAAACTCTCTTAGCCCCACACAGGAGAGCCAATTTAAGACCAGCTATAGTTGCTTCATATTCGGACTCATTGTTAGAGGCCCTGAACCCAAAGCATATAGTTTGATACATCTTATCACCGTACGGAGAGGTTAAGAAAATTCCAGCTCCACAACCCATTGTGCTTGAATCCCATAAGTTCGGATCACCCACTCTTTCTTGGTTTTATCTTCTGAAGTTTGTTTAGAGTTTCTGTCTGTGTGGAATTCTACTAAGAAATCATCCACTGATTGGGCTTTAATAACCGTTTGGGGGGAGGGGGGAAATCAATATCGTAATCACCCAATTCTACTGACCACTTGGTCATCCTGCTTGATATATCTAATTTTTGAAGAACATTCTTTAGTGGGTAAGATGTTCGGACAATGATGGAATGAGCTTGAAAATATGGCCTCATCTTTCTTGCTGCAATCACTAAGGCTAGTGCCAACTTTTTAAGCTTTAAATACCTATTCTCAACATCTAATAAACGTTTGCTGATGTAGTATACCGGATAAGGATAATTGTCCACTTTTCTTACCAGGATTGCACTTATAGCACATTCTGACACAACCAAGTATACATAGAGCGTTTCTCCTTGAATGGGTTTGAAAAGAGTCTTTGGTGAGGATAAGTGTTTCTTTATCTCCACAAAAGCTTGGTTACACTGTGGAGACCAATTAAAGTCTTTAGCATTCTTCAAGGTTTGGAAAAATGGAGCACATTCATCCGAAGACCTTGAAATAAAATGATTTAAGGCAGCCAACCTTCTGGTGAGCCTTTGGACTTATTTAACATTCGGAGGAAGATCCATTTCCAATAGGGCATTAAGCTGATCCGGATCAGGCTGGATACCTTTCTCGCTTATCACATAACCCAGAAACTTTCCAGATCAGACCCCAAACACACATTTTCTGGATTTAATTTCAAATCCATAGTGTTAAATTAGCAAACTTTTCTTGAAGATCAATTATGTGCAAATCCTCCTCTAGGCTTTTAACCATCATGTCATCTATGTATACTTCCATATTTCTTCCCATCTGATTAGCGAATGATTTGTTCACCAACCTCTGATAAGTAGCCCCAGTATTCTTTAACCCAAAGGGAATCACCTTGTAGCAATGAAAGACTTTTGTCTGTTATAAAGGTAGTGTGATCTTGATCCTTCGGATCCACCTGTATCTAGTTATACCCGAAGAAAGCATCCATGAAGGACAACAACTTGTTTCTAGACGTAGAGTCTACCAATTGATCTATCCGTGGATCAGGATAGAGATCTTTTAGGCAAGCTCTGTTAAGGCCAGTGAAATCAATGCACATACGCCATTTCCGGTTCTTTTTCCTGACTAACACAGGATTGGCAGTCCATAAAGGATATTGGGATTCTATTATGTGTCCCATCTTGGTAAGCCAATCAACCTCTTGAACTATCACATCTATTGTTTCCTTAGAAAAATCTCTTCTTTTCTGTACAACAGGTGCCACATCACTCCGGATGGACAACTTGTGTGAGATAACGCTTGCGGGTACTCTGGTTACATCACTATTGCACCAAGCGAAGACATGCTGATTGCTTAGCAAAAAGGACAACAATTTATTTTTTAATTATGGTGTCATCTTGGAACCAATCTTGACATTTTTACCCTCTGTAAGGGAGTGGATTTCAACTTCTTCAAATGGTATTATAACACTAGGAGCCTCTCTGGGGTCATCAATCTCACTCTCCCCCTCAAAAAGCTCCGGTAACTACCAATCTTCATTAATCTGAACTACCCCCAAAGTCTTAGGAGCAAGAGAAGTTGCATATTACTCTCTGGTTATCTGCTGACTACTTCGGACAACACCTACTTGTCCTTGAACTATATACTTTAAACACTGATGGAATATCGAGGCCATATCATGCACTCTGGAAACCTAAGACCTCCCAAAAACCGTATTGTATGATGTGGGGCAGTCTACCACACTGAATAGTACCCTCACCATCTTTTTAAAAGGCCCATTGCCCAACAACACTTCTTCTTCAAATTCCCCAATTACATCCGCAGAGCTTCCTGTGAAGCCCACAATAGTTCTCTTCGAGTGTTGAATAACAGCTGGATTCTCCATCTGTTTATAGGAGCTTAAGAAAATGATGTTTGCCAAACGACTTGTATCTCTCAAAATACAACGTATATCATTGCCTCCAATAGATGCTCCTATAACCACCGCATCCTCATGAGGCCCAGCAATATTCCTCAAATCATCCTCATAAAAAATATGAATGGGAAATGGGTTTGGCACTGATGGGAAGACATTCCCCTTTCCAATTGACTGGCCAAATTGTGGACATGCCTCTTCTTTGATGAAGGGGTGGGTGATGTCACGGTATCTCCTCCAAAAATGATCAGTGATTCAAATAAATTGATCAGTCCGGACACCGTCCTGGTTTGTTCTGTTATGACCCCCACCTTATCCTGAGTTGGATCAGGATCCAGGTACTCAGCATCAACATCGAATCTTTCAAGAATTATCATTGCCCCTTCTTGAGTAGATGTTCCAGGATTGTTTGTAGGGCCCGTCCGAGAAGCATTGTCAGGCCTGTTTTCACTTATTCTTTTGACATAAGCTCCCAGTTTGCCTCTTTCAGTAAGGTTCTGCACTTCCTGTTTCAATGCTATGCAGTCTTGAGTGTTATGGCCTATATCATTGTGATATTGGAAAAAACAAGTAGTTCTGCTTTGTCTGGGAGATTGCAAGGCTGTTGGTTTTCAAAAATGGACTTCCTCCTTAGTTTTATCATAGATTGTGGCCACATTTTACCTTAACTCTGCAAAACACTCCGGCTGAACCCAAGGATCTCTTTTACCTCTTGACTATTTACTCTGAGCCTGATTCTGGTTGGATTGACTTTGTTTAGTCCGGTTGGATCCTTGTGCGGTCTCCTTAGCCTTGTATCCGGACTGGTTAGCGATCGGAGGAGCTGTTATGGTGGAACTTACTTGATAGTGCACCCTGGTTTTCTTTGTTTATTCCACATTAATCTATTTTCCGACTTGATTCAACAGATCATCCCAGGTCATAGTTTTTTTCATGCCATGTTTCCAGGATTAAACCCTTGTCTTAGAGAAGCAATTACCACTTGTTCGAAGCAATCTGCTAATCCGTTATTTGTATTCACAAATCAACTTATTATCCTTTAAATACTCGTTTGGTTCTGTGGTACAATGGATAATGGTATCTTCATTACCCTTTACCTCTTTACTTCCAACAAATTGCCTTCGGAAGGCAACCCGGAATGTATCAAAGTTTGTAATACACCCTGAGGTAAGCTATTATATCACTTAAGAGCACTTCCCATGAAAGTTTGGGAGAAGGCTCTGCACAAAAGTTTGTCATCATCATCAAAATTCATCATGAAGTTCTTGAATTGCTCCAGATGGTTGTCCGGATCTCAACTTCCATCATACTTTTCCATTTTAGAGCTGTCAAATCTCTTAGGTAGGTTTCCGGACAGTATTTTTGTAGACAAAGGTGAGTGCCTCCAGTTCTTATTGCAACTAAAGACTGTATCTTTATTAGGCGTTGCAAAAATACTCGGTTCGGTCTGAAAGGCAAACGGATCTATCAGCAATTGATCAGCATGCTTGTGGGTTAACCCTCTTCCCAGATGCCTTTTAAGCCTACCATGCCTATCCCTCTTTCTTAAATACTTTTTGATCAACTTTATCTTTTTTCTAGATCTCTCTTCATCACTTCTTGATGATAAAGATTCATCAAGTTCAGCCTCATTCGAAGAGCTACTGGAGGACTCGGAATCTAAACTTTCAACAGGCTTAGACCGATGTGTCTTTTAAGAGCGGAGATGAGTCTTTTTTTAACTAAGATGAGTCTTTATTGATAGATCATTATCCCTAGGATTGTCAGTATGATGAATAGTTGATACCATTCTCTGCTTGTTTTATGGCCCTTAGTGCTTCTAGCTCTGCTCTCAACTTGTCTCGCTCCTCAATGATGTATTCCTTGTTCTCCCTGACAGTTTCCACCATATGTGGTGGAGTACCTTTCTTGTTTGGATCCATCAGAACTGGTTTTCTAACTGGTTTTGAATGTAAAATTCAGGTACCTTCGTGCTCCTACTGTGGTCGCCAATTTGGTTTGGTTTATTTTGGGAGAGCGTAGTTTGGTAAAGTGTTTTAGAAAGTTTGGGGTAATTTGTGTTTAATGTGAGGAGTAGTGAGATAATTAAGTAGCTTGCTTCTATTAAATGTTGATCACCCTCATTAATAAGAGTGGTTGGGGTATTTATACTTTTAATTATTAACCCATAGGCTTACCGGGTCAAGTTGTGAAACCGGGTCGAGTTTAAGGACCCATTAGTTTTTAAGTAGATTAGAAAATACCTTAGTCAAAAGGTGTTCACATTTGTCTTGTTCGGATTTTATAGTAGAGTGATATGGTCCGAATTACCCCTGTCCAGATTAAATGGTAGGTTGTATCTGTAATATCTGAACTCATCATATGGTAAGCTTTTGGATTCTATCACCCCTATGAAATGCTCTTTCCTAACTTGGATATTGATCAACAACTATCTATATATACACCATTTTTTAATAGAGGCATATAATTTTGGCATCCAAATGTCAATTCTATTCTAGCATTGAATTTGCCAACCACTTATTTGTATAGTGTAACTTTTCCTGGGTTATTTGGTCTTATGTCTCCTACATCTTCATGATTATCATAAGCAGACACATGATAATCATTCATATTCTGAGAAATTGGTTCTGGAATTCAGGAAAAGACACTCACATCAACTTTATACTGCCTCCGATCATTTGTTGGGATATTTGGCAGGCCATGAATCTAAGGTTAAAGGTCTATGTGTTCCTTCTTTAACTACCATCAATTACATCAAGCAAATGCTTCAGGGTTTAGATCATGCTTCCTTTCTCAACAAAAATCACTGGTCTGATACATCAAATTCTTCTTATGAGATGGGTTATTTCAATCAAAAAGAAATAAATATCCCTCCTACCATACATGGATTCCTCCTTCTAACAACGGAGTAAAGTTGAACACTTATGGTTCCTCCTTCGAGAATGGCGAATCTATCTTTGGTATCTTTATCAGAGATTTAAATGGTCTTATTAGCACTGGTCTTGACAATGTCTATGGTAAATATTCCCTGATACTGGGTGAATCTCTTACCTTGTTTGATGGTCTCCTAATCTGCAAGAAAAACATTTTTATCAATGTCTATACTGAGATTGATTCTCTAATACTTGTGAGCCTTCTTTCGAAAGGTGAATACCAGTCGCCTTTGTACCTTATTCTTAAAGTTTGCATAAATCTCATTAGCTCTTTTATGGTTATTTATCACATAAGTCGAGTCCAGAATAAAGTTGTCGATTGGCTAGCTAAATGGACTTCAAAATGAAAAATCAAAATATAAGTTAATTATGTAAAAGCTCCTAATCATTTGAAAGCCATTACTTTCCTTAAAAGTATTGGTATATGTTATATTAGAAACAACTCATAATTTCTCTTAGTTTTGTACCTAACTCTTTTCTGAGATGTTTTGGTAGCTGCAGATTCTTCTGACAAGCATACGCCAAGATCTTTTTCCAAATTGTTTTATTTTACATATGTAGTTAGAAACTTCAATCTCTCTGGTTGATTACTAATTGAAATATTGTGTCATGAGTTCTCCTTGTTTGATCATATGCCTCAAGCATGCAATCTCATCATTCATTCCTTTCGAATGATTCGTCCTCAATTTGGTAGTCTACTTTGAGTTTTCTTTTGCTTGAAAATCCTTAGATTGATGTTCTGTTTCATCTTATTAAATCGATCTTCCATTGAATTTCTCGAATCTCTCTAGCTATCCTGTTCTGAGATGTTTTCTGGCGTTCGGTTGTCGCTTCATACTCCTCGACTTGCATTTTCCTAATTCATTTCAGCTTATTCAAGTTGATCGAAAAGTTTATGGCTTTGCATTTTTGTATTCTATTGTGTCTTTTCTTCTTCATCAATTTTGGAGGTGGAAGGATGACTAAAATTCAGCGGAGAGAATTTAAGTTTTTTATCGAATTATTTATCCCCTATGTAATTAGTTTTGGGCTGGCTATTAAACTGGGTTTGGTACTTATCCAATTTTGAATAGGACTGTAAAAATGATTCGGTTTTTTATTAAAAATTATTTACTTATCTTCTTAATTTTTTCATTTTGTTACACAAAGACAATAAAATATAAGTTTTCATTTTTTCCTTTTACCTAAAAAAAATAATGAGTGTTTTTGGTACTAGATAAAAAAAATAAAAAGAGTAGATAAACGTAAACATACTTAATTTGATAACCCTACGAGAAAATATTATATTTTCTTTTCTTTTCTTCTTTCGGAGGGAACCTGCAGCCACTACTCAGTGAGTGCGCACAGCGTAAACCCTCGGTGCAAACTAAAACCAGAAGGTAAACCATACAAGGTGACAAGCTCATCCAAAAAAGCGTATGTAGAGGGACTCGAACTCATGACATTTGGCCACAAGCATGCCGTACTCAACCAACTCGGTTACCTCCTTAAGGAGGAAAACACTATATTATACTAATAAAATAGGGGAAGTACACCAAATTAATGTAAAAAATAATTGAACAAATGGTAAACACACATTAATAAAACAACATCGTTAATTTTTTTTTTTAAAATAAAACAAAATGGTAGTGTAATTTTATACACAAACTAGTAAAAAAACAAAAAAAAATTCCTCTCTACTCATTGTACGGAGGTCAACTTCTGTCTGTCTTATAAACATCGAAATCCACGTACCGATTTATATGCACTGGTATCCCGTGCACGACCAGATGGTTTTGACTTTTGAGACTACCAAATACCAATGCAAAGAGTACCAAATTCAGTTTCTTAAACAAGGCCCTCACACAGATTATTTGTGTACAAATATCATTTCTATAAAGGTTTTGGCTAAATTAGGGTCCAAATTTTGTTAATTATTCCTAAATTCTAGAGAATCTTTTTTTAATAAATAGTCAAAGACGGTTTTGCCTTTTGACCAAGAATCTTTAATTTTGTCTTGTAATGCATTGTGGGTATAGTTAACCAAATATAGAAAAACACAAAATTACTCTTCCCAACAACCCTCTTATACTCAAAATTTAACCAAAAATTCAAAAATTCAAAAACTCAAAAGAATTCAAAAACTCCAAAAAATTCAAAAACTCCAAAATCACTAAGAAACTCCATACACTCTTAAACCTCCAAAAATCAACAAATTTTCCGAAAAAAATTCAAATCATTGAAGAATGGATTCAGTACGTGAGAAGGTTGATGAGGAGCGTGGAGCTGCAAACGTGGTACTTGTTCTAACCAATCTTTCGAAAAAAGTTTATATTTTTGTAGATTTTCTATCTTTAGAAAGTTGGACCCGAAATACCCCGCTGGTTTAAGCCTCATCAACCGGCGGATTTGAAGAACATTCAAAGTTGATGATGAATGCACCCCGCCAGGGGTGGTCATGCCCAACCGGTGGTGGCATCGACTTCCACCCGCCGGTTGTAGTATTAGTCTCCCGGCGGGGATATAATGTCGTCATCGGTGGGGCTGAATCCTTAAGTTTATTTAGGTATGGGGAAAAATAGTTAAGGTCAACCCCGCCGGTTGGATAATTTTCAACCGAGGGTTGACAACGCCCCAGGCGGTTTGGATTTTTTCAACCGCCGGGGTGTTTATTACACCGTCGGGGCGTAGGTCGTTACCCGTTGTTTCGTCTTGTCAGACCCGCCGGTTGGAAAATTTTGAGCCGGCGGTTGACAACGTCCCCAGCGGTTGACAACATCCCCGACGGTGTGGTATTTTTAAACCGGCGGGGGAAGGCGTTAATTAATATTATTTGCGCCAATCTAACATAATCTACTATATTTTTTACGTACGCCGAAGATTTAAAGAATGAATATTTTAAGGAGGAAGAGTTAAAGGAGGATGAATTGTATAGTTCGTGCATGGTGAAGGAGGAGGAAATGTCGGCGCCTTGTTCGGTCGATTATAGCCACTTGTTCGACACCAAATGTCACTACTCTCAGGTGGAGTTGATCGAATGGGTGAAGCAGTCCGCAACAGATAACGGTTTTGTGGTAATATTACGACTATGCGATAGACTTGATAGAAAAACTCCGAGAATTGAGTTTGTGTGTGAACGATCTAGAGTTTACAAAAAAATGGTAGATCGAAAGCATCTAAAGAGGAAGTCAACCGACACGAAAAAATGTTGATTCCCTTTCACCCTTAAAATATAGAAGTTGGGTGATGATTTGTGGGGTTTAGAGGTCGAATGCGACGTTCACAATCACAATACTACATCGTACAAAGAAGTTCATTCTTACTTGGGACGACTGAACAAAGAAGAGATGGATTTCGTAGTTAGTTCTATGAAAATAGGATCCCGTCCTCGGGACATTCTCGGTGGAGTTAAGAAGTTGAACCCCAAGAATTCTTCCTCAATGTGCACCGTCTACAACGCTCAACTAAAACATTGGAAGCTCGAGAAAGGCGGTCAGTCGCAATTCTAATACTTGTTGGGCAAACTAAAGCGGCTAATCTACTACGAATTTCATACATAGTCTGAAGATGAAACCGATGTCATAGGTGAGCTTTTCTTCGCGCACCCGGTTAGTTTGGATTTGCTACGCACATTTCCAAACGTGATTAAAATGGATAACACGTACAAAGTGATCAAATACGGGATGCCATTGTACGAGTTTGTCGGAGCCACTTGTATGGGGAAGACTTTCTATAACGGATTCGCGTTTATGTCGGGAGAAAAAATCGAGAGATACAAATGGGTGTTAGAGTGCTTACATTCTTTGATGGTAACTCACTGTATTGAATTACCATCCATCGTTTTGACGGATAGAGACTTGGCGTTTGTGAAGCCGATGGAGGATGTGTTCCCCAATGCAACACACATGTTGTTTCGATAGCACATCAACATGAACGTCCTAGGGAAAACTAAAAAAATCATAAAGGATAAGAAAGTGTCCAACGCATTCTTGAAAGTGTGGAATCAAATGATGTTGGCTGAAACGGAAATAGCGTTCAACGACTACCGAGCTGAATTGCACCGTGACTTCAAAGAGTATCCGCAAGTAATTGAATATACCGAAATTTGGTTAGGGTCGTACGGTGATAAGTTTTTGACGTGGAGAACCAGCAAGTGGATGCATTTTGGTAACCAAACCACAAACCACATGGAGAGCGCTCATTCGACCCTGAAACGTTTCATCGGTACGAGCAAAGGTAACTTTGAATCTTTTTTGTTGAAGTTGCATACCTTGATAGAATTGCAGCACGGGGACATAAAGGGTTCATTCGAAAAGAGCCGCTTGTTAGCCCTACACAAGTTCACAAACAAGGTGTAGGGCAAACTAAAAACCAACGTCTCACACTATGTCTTGACTATTTTGTCCGACGAAGTAGATTGTGCTCGCAACATGACAATCGCGGGTTGTATGCCTTGCGGTTGCTCAATACAATGGACGCATGGTATCCCTTGCGCGCACGAAATCTACGAGTTTGTTGCCAAAGGGTTAGAGGTTTCTCTAGAGTTGTATAACGAATATTGGAAGAGGTTGGAAATTCTAGTTCGTACAAACCTCACGACTATCGAACAACTAAAAGCGAAGCTTGACAAAATACTATGTGATGTCATGGAATCGAAAGATGAAGCGCGAATAGAGCACGTCTACAAAAAATGGTTTACCATCGTCCATCCGGAAACAACTACCATTTGAGAACCATTGGTGAAGCCAAAAGTCTGCGGTCTTCCACCTAACAAACGCAAGTTTTCTATTGTCGGTGATGATACATCCACTTACGCAACAAAAGTGCGCACGAGTATGTGCTTGAATCGGAAAATGCTAGTTCTCCTTCATTTTCAAAGGAGTTCAAATCTCCTTCGGCAACGTCAAGTAAAGGGAAAACATTTTAGGGGATAAAATTAGTTCTGATAGTGCTATCGCTCGTAAGAAAGGTACTCTGATTCCAACGCAAGCAAGTGGAACGATGCTTTTTAGTGGAACGGTTGGTTGTAGGTCAAGCTCAATGGTGCCGGCAAAAACAAGTATTGTAAACCCTAAAGGATACTTAATACAATTCCCCATCTACTTTACACCATTTATGGAGTCAATTAATGACGTAAAAGTCGATGGCCATTGCGGGTACCGCTCGATAGCGTATGCGTTAAGCAGGCAACAAGATGGGTGGAGGTTGATAAGGGATGCCTTTTACAACGAGCTGATGGATTATGCATCCGTGTATGTTAAAATATTTACAAGCATGGAGGAACTGATTGATGTTGCGGAGTGTGTGAAGTGCTCTGGTAACGTGGGTACTAAAGCCCATTGGATGTTCATGCCCGAGATGGGGATGGAAATTGCATCTGCGTTTAACTGCGTACTCCATTTTGTTGGAGTGTACCGAAATATGGACATCAACTTCACTTTTCTCCCCCTAAGAGGTGCACCGCCTCAAATGTCAAAGCGGGTGGAAATCGGATTGGGTTGTGTCAAATCCAACCATTTCGTTAACATAAGTATTTTTTACCTTCATGGTTAGTTCTAATATTAAGACATTTATTTTATCGACGTTTCATTTTATAGCTTGGGATTAGGGTGCACGCCCATTGCGAAGGATACATCCATGTCGCCTAAAGTTGCGTTCACATGAAGCAGAGGGTTGGGCATTGCCGATTGTCTCTCGTTGTAAAAGATATCAAGAACTAAAAAATGGTTACCCCGATGTAACAGATTTATCCGCTTTTGCTTGATTACTATGTCATTGTAATGCACATGCATGTTAAATTTTGATGTTTTTCAGTTGATGTTTGTCATAAAAACACAAAAATTTTAACTTATCAATTCTTCGATTGCATTAAAACATCACAATTTAATGGAAAGCATTACATAACATAATTATAAATACATAGGTAAATAACGTCGCATAATTAGAATAGACGTAAGCGAATAACGTCAATTGAAACACATGCACTACTCCAAACATAACAACTTAGTCGTCGAAATCGTATCCCAAATTGTGATTTGAATCACCCCCCTCATTCCTACTTGCAATCTTATCCTCCAAATACGCCACCATATCCCTGCTTATGTAGTCTGCTAATGTCATGTTCCAGACCAAAGGTGTTTCTTTCTTAATTCTGGCTGGCATGAAAAGTAGAGCAGTGAGCGTTTGGATGAAGAGGTACCTGGTTCTGATTCCGTCACGATTACGCAATTTAATTATTCCTCTTCCATTACGACCATAGTTGAAGTAGATCATACATAGTACACTGTCAAAGAATACATCGCTCATATCTTCCCCCATCTCTCGGCGGGCAACCCTAATCGCCATAAGCAACTGATAGTCTTCATCAACCGTAAACTCCATATGTTAAAGTTATTCTGATTTTTTTTAAAGTTAGATGCTTGTTGTCTATTATGTAGCATGTTTATATAGAGTTAGTAGTATGGGCGGGAGATATTTTGTTGGGGGATTTCTTATTAGAATTGGAGGGAAGTAATATTTTGGCGGGAGTTTTTTTAGAATAATGTTTTCCACACCGCCTTTCAGCCGATCAACTTCCTTAATAGTCATTTGTTTCTGATCACAAAAGGAGGCTTGCTTCCTCAAAATTTGATGGAAGATCCCAATCCCAAAATAGCCTGCAAAAGGATATTACATCCTGACTATAAATTACTCCTCCCTATTCGTAATAGGTCAGAAAGTCATCTACCAAAAAAGAAAAAGGTAAAGGCTAACAAATAGAAGAAAAGTAAAAAAGCAGCTATCACGTCTGGTGCTAGTCCTTCAACTCCATCAAAGCCTAAACCTTGAAAACGAAAAACAGGAGAGCAAAATCTTTCACCCATCAAAGAAGGGAAAGATCAAGAACCACTTTCGAAGAAAAAGAAAGCTTTTTCCAGTTCCCAGGGAAAGAAAAAGAAACAAGCTAAAATCACTGTGTATACACTGGTCGGTGAAGAAGAGATCACTACTACTGAAAATCAACAAAACCATTTTGTCGAGGAGCAAGTAGCTAATAATGACACCTTGATAATCATCGAAGACAGTGTTAATGATGAGAACCAAAATGCTAAAAATTTCAACCTTGACAGTTCCATTAATTTTAACGAGTCACATGAGCTTGCTGGAGAAGACGATCTTGTTCTGCACAACATTCATAATCCTTTGCCTCACTTTGGGAGACCAACAACCGTCGAAGCGTCTCCCGAAATTATTTGTGCCTCTGTACCAACTACAACTTTAGATATGATTCCTTGTCTTCCTTCAACAGAAATTCCTCATCCTCCTCCAATTCCTGCGATCTCTGTTGCACTTCAACCATTTAACGATCTTGATGCTGCAGCAAAAGCACTTGCTTCCCAAGTCGAAGCTCCTCAAAACCATCTGAAGCAATTGGCCAAAGACATGGTTCGCTAAAAAGGTCTAGCTGAAGATGAAAAATGGCTAAGGGAAGATTTTCAACGCAAGGTGGTCGAGAAATTCCATATGTATGAAGTAGCAAGGAATGAGCTTATTTGAGGCGCTCCCTTCATGAAAAATCATCTGCGAACAACAGATTTTGCTGAAAAAGAAGAGTTGATTGCTTTTCAACAGCAAGAGATGAATAAACTCAAAATTGATTATACTGATTAGATAACTGCTGAAAAATCAAAATCTGAAGGTCTTCAAAACTCTCTTACTTCTAGCGAGGCAAGAAATCAAGAGTTGACCGATGAGATAATCAAACTGAAGAAAGATTTTGAGGAGGAAAAAGCTGTTGTTGTTGCTGCTCCCAAAGGTGAGTTGTCGAAAGACATGTTGGTTGTCATTAACAATGGCAAAGAAGAAACAACCATCACTCTTCTTCGAGAACTTCATGCTACTTATCCAAAAATTAACCTCACAAGTTTCTGGAATGACATTCCCATCGAAAAGTGTCCAAGTGAAGTCTTCGATCCCATCTTCTACTCATCATCTTCAAAGGAGGAATAATCCGAGGAAGATGATTCGTCTGAATAATTTTATTGCTCTTTAAACATACCATTTTTGTACTTTGTCAATTTAGAAATTTGTAAGTTGTACTTCGAATAATTAATCTAATTGACAAATGCTTTGCTTATTTTTCATTTTTATCATCTTTGTATATTATCCGATGTTAACAATTCTAAAATAAATATGATAAGTACTTTGAAACTCATAATATATAATACTTTAGTGAAGTTGTTGAACATAATTGCACTTCGAATTATTGGTAGCATATATGTTGAATGTTACACTTCGAAAAAATATAGTGCATTTTAATTGTTGTACTTCACAAACCCGTAATGTGTTCATTAAACATAATACCTCAAAATGGTTGTTTCTTCAAAAAGTGTAATATACACTTCAAAACATTCTACTCTTAACCAACCTCAAACATGATCAGCCTTTGATAAGTTATTAAGATAGTTTTAAGCAAACATTTGTAAACAACCATTGGCCAAAAACAAATTTTATTGATAATATTGAATATGTACATAGCGCCTCGTTAAAACCTTCCTGGGCCAATCAGGGTAGGAAAGAGTGCGTCATTCAAAACTGAAAATTCCAAAATACAAAGACAAATCTATTCCTAATAAAGCTTCAAATGTTTTATATTCTATGGGTGCTGAAGCATCCCCCCTTCAAAATCACAAAGACGATAAGACCTTGGCTTTATCTTTTCAACAACCATATAAGGCCCTTCCCAGTTTGGAGCCATTTTTCCAAGGCTTTTCTCCTTTATGTACAGGAATACTTTTCTCAACACCTTATCACCATCTTTGAATTCTTTTCTCTTCACCTTCGAATCATATCTATTCCTCATAAGAGTTTGATAATGGATTACATTCAAATGAGCTCGAACTCTTTTCTCCTCAATCAAATCTAAATTTTCCCTTCTAACTTCATCATTGGATCTTTCATAATATTGATTTATCTTAAAAGATGACATCGTAGATTCCATGGGGCTGACTGCATCCATTCCATATACCAAAGCAAAAGGAGTCTCTTTTGTAGCCTCTCTAGGAGTTGTCCGATAAGCCCAAAGCACCTCTTGCAAATAATTTGGCCATTTTCCTGTTGCCCCCGTTAAATTCTTCTTCAAGCCATCTAAAATTGTTCTGTTTGTTACCTCCACTTGTCCATTAGCTTGAGGATGAAAATACGTTGAAAAACATTGTTGAATTCCTTTCCACGTGCAAAATGAAGCCATCTCTTTGTTATTAAACTGAGGGCCATTATTTGTTGTAATCCTCCGAGGAACTCCAAAATGACAACAAATGTTGTTCACAATAATCTTGATCACATATTTTGCCTTTGCCCCTCATAGCTGTTCTGCCTCAGCCCACTTTGTAAAATAATGCACTGCTACGATTATCATATGTCTTCCTTCATAAGCCATCGGCAAAGGACCCACTAGATTAATTCCCCATCTATCAAATGGTACCGCCTCGGTTATAGACTTAAGTGGCACCGCTGGCCTATGAATAGCACTAGCAAATCTTTGACAAGTATCACAACTTCGAACTAAATTCTTAGCATCATTCATGATTGTAGCCCAATAGAATCCTACAAGTAAAACTCGTCGTGATAAAGCTTTAAACCCGCAATGAGTTGACCCTTCACCATCATGCAATTCTGATAACACCTCTTATGATTCTTACTTGCCTTGACATCGTAATAATGGCATGCCCAATGCCTTTTTATACAATATTCCATCTAACACTATATACCTCAAGGCTTTACTTCTCAATTTTTTTTTCCAACCTCGAATCATCCGGTAATGTTCTTTGAGTAAAAAAAACGGAGAATATTTGCTCGCCAATCGTCTCGGATGACTTCCGATGTGACAAAGAACTCCTCTACGCATTCGCACTGATTAGATTGAGTAGTAATTGAAGGATTTTTTTGTAGCAAAATCCACAACAACATTATCAAACAAAAGCATTAAATTCCGAAGTTCCCAAAGATATAAAATCAAACGATCATTTCTTTCTTTGGAAAATCCAAATACATGATTTGCTAACAACTGAGAATCCTTTCCAAGTGTACTAAAGTTGCGCCGCAAATTTTTGCCAATCTTAAACCTGCCAAATCCTCTATCAGTTATGAAAATTGTGCATTCTTGATCTTTTGGGTTCATTTGAATTTGATTGTATCCTGCAAAAGCGTCCATGAAAGTTAAAATTTTATTGCATGAGGTAGAATCAATCAGCTGATCTATTCAAAGAACAGGAAATATATATTTAGGACAAGCTCGATTCAAATATATATAATACACATATTCTCCATTTCACATTCTTTTATTTTACCACTACCGGATTTCCCGTCCATAAAGGATACTATGACTCCCTTATACGTTCGACCTTAGACAATCGATCCACCTCGGTAACAATTGCTTCTGATTTTTCAGAGGAAAATTCCCTTCTTTTCTGAATTACTGGCTTCACCTTCGGATCAATAGCCAAGCTGTGATGAATCACCTCAATTGGTACTCCTGTTACATCCTCTATCTTACAAGCGAAGACATCCAAATTATGAGATAAAAAATCTAATAGTTATTGACGTAAGAGCGGGGTCAATAAGGTTCCAATTCGAATCACCCTCCCTTCCGAAAAATTAAACTCCTCAATTTCTTTACTTACCTTTAAAGACCATGGGGTTTCCCTCGGATCGTCAACCCTTTTCTTCTAATTATAAGGGCACCCCTTCTAACTGTTATTCATGCATTAAATCCCCATTGTTGGATCCTCGGATCCAGAGTGCAGTGGCATAACATTCTCTAGCTACCTTCTGGTCACCTCGAACGACCCCAATCCGATCTCCAACCACATACTTGAAAACGCTGGTGAACTTTTGATACAACCTCATACATTCTAGAAAGTCATGACCTTCCAAAAATAGCATTGTAACTCGTGGGGCAGTCCATCACCACAAAAAGCACTTGGACTTTATTCTTAAATGGTCGTTTTCCCAAACTTACTTCTCCCTTGAATTCCCCAACAACACGAGATGTTACACCCGTAAATCCTATAATTGTCTGATCTGATTGAGAAATATGAGGTGGATTTGTCATTTGATCAAAGGTTGACTTAAAAAGGACATTAGCAGAATTGTTAGTGTCAATAAGCACACGTCGAATTTCGACGCCAGCCACTTCTGCTCCAATAACCTCAGCATCTTCATGTAGCCCTGTTATACCTCGCAGATCATCATCATCAAATAAAATGAAAGGAATAGCCTTTTTTCCATACAAATGTGTAGACATCTTCCCTTCAATTTGAGTTGTCAGGTTGACAACATGTCTCTTCCTCGAACTATCTGAATTGCTAGTCATCGAATCGCCTCTGAAAATTCATCACGCAAAGAATTTACATAAATCTTGCACGTTCCCTTTTTCTATTGGCTCTTCGACTGCCATTAAAAGCAACCTGTTCGGATCCTTCTTCATATATACAGTAGAAGCATCAAATGGTTCAACCTTTGAATCTAAAATCATCAAATTCTCAGCTGGTGCAGCCTTTGAAGTTGATGCAACGTTATTTTTTGAATCGCTCCCTTGCGACTTTACATAAGTCAGGAGCTTCTCATTTTCAATCAAAGTTTAAACCTCTTTTTTTAGAGCAATGCAGTCATTGGTATCATGTCTGATAGCTTCATGATATTTGCAATATTTTTTGTTCATTTTCTCCTTTGGCCTACTAATTGGAGCTGGCTTCCTAAAATTTATGAAGCTCTTGGTCTTATCCTAAATCACAGCTACATTCTCTGTCAGATCAACATAATATTCTGGTTTAACCCATTGATTTGGCCTTAGCCTATTATAGTTGTAAGATGGAGCGTGATTTGAATATCCACCACTCCGAGGAGGCAAGTTGTTATTCCTTTTCCCTGTCTGTTTATTACCATTTCCATTCGAGGGCTGCCCTTGGTTATTGGTTGTCTGACTCGAATTCTTTGGAGTGCTAACTGGTCCTCCTCGGACTCTAGTTGACTCTTAGACTTTAATATGATCCTCAACTTGAGTCATTAAAGCTCCAAAAGTTAAAGCTCTTCTCTTCGTAGTTTCATTGGCCAGATCCCGTGGCAATAATCCCTGGCGAAAAGCTGTCATCGCCACATTCTCTTCACAGTTGTCCAAACTTGCTTTGGTCGAAACAAATCTCTACGTATAGTCCTTTAATTTTTCCTCAGGTACCTGCTTCCACTGGAAAATGGTATCTCCATTTGCCCTCATTTTTTTACCCCCCATAAACTACACTCAAAAAGTAGTATAAAAATCCCTCAAATGTGAAATGGACCCACTCAAAATCCGATTATACCACTTTAAAGTCGTTCCCTTGAAAATCTACAAAATGCACGACACACCAGCCGATCATTATCTTCAAAGTTTATCATATAGTTTTTAAATTGTTCGATGTGATCATCGGGATCTTGCATCCCATCAAACGTTTCCACTTTGGTAACGTCAAAACGCTTCGGAAGCGTTATAGAGTGAATTTCACTTGTCAATGGAGAATTTCTCCAGTTGACACCTTGCACAAATTGATCATCTGTTCCCATTACCCCATATAGATTTCTATCAGTCTCAACATATTGATTTGAAGTGTTTCATTCACACCATGTAGAACGAGGAACATTGTCCATTTTAGATTTGTTTTCCTTTTTATGTTTCCTCGATTGCTCTCTGTCTGATTCTTCTTTCGAAGATTCCCTATATCTTTTAAAACCCAAATCAGAGCTCTTCAGCACAAGAAGTTATATACTTTTTCTTGTCTTTTTTCTCCTTGCGAGAGAAATAGCGTTCTTTAGGATATACGAAGCGTTATTTTTTATGTTCACCTTTAGCTCACTGTTCGGCACAGGATTGATCTCCCAAATCAGTTTTTCATTTTCTTATCTCACCTCGGATTTGAGCTTCGCCGAGTGGATTTCTTGTTCTCGTTGTTCATATTTTTCATTTAACACATTTATTTTGTCTAAAAGTTGATTCATACGCATCTCAATGTTTGTTTGAGTTTGGATCGGAGATGATCCATCCAAGCTATTTGTGTCTCTTTGCAAATTATCTTTTAAAGTTTCCAGCGCTGATCGAAGCGAAGGATTATTTTTTAGATTCATTTTATAAGACTTGAACAAAAAAATACAGCAAGATCGTATCTGGTGTGGATAATAATCGCCTCAGGGTAGGCTAGTAATTTGGTTGGTGTTTTATAGTAGTGTGTGGGTGTTATGTGTTTAGAGTAGAGAGTGGAGAGTAGAGAGATAATTAAGCAGCCTGGTAGCAGTTAATTCTCATTACCCACACTTAATGTAGGTGGTAGGGTATTTATACCCTGATGTTTTGGCCCTTATGGGCTTTCGGGTCATGTTTAATGGACCCGGGTCATGTTCAAAGACCCATGAGCTCTAAGTAGGAGAGCAAGTAGCTTAGTCAAGTAGTGTTTAGGTTTTTTAGTAATTTTGTCATCTTTTGTCATAGTTCGAACAGTCATATGGTCAGAGCGTTCGAAGGGGTCTGTCCGGTCCGGAGGGCTTGGACCGATCTGTCCCTGTCCGGGGAGCATGCGGAGTTCGGACTCATCAGGAGCCCCTTTTTTAGGTGTTTGTGCAAATACTCTTGTCAAAGACCTGAAAAACAGTCCGACATCAGGGGTAATTTTTGTCCGAACAGGTCTATCAATTTGGGCTATGAGTTTATCCGGACAGATAAAGCTTCACGAATTCAAAACGGTTTTTGTCGGAGTTCGTGGGACACGTGTCACTTTCTGATTGGTTGTTTCAGCCGTTTTCTCACCTTGAATTTCGAACCCACCTTCTTCGAAAAGCAACCTCTTTAATTAAAGGTGGTGACATCAGCGCCGTCTTTTAATCATTGCCAAACTTTTCGAATTCTCCTAGGAATCAACTTCCTTTTTCAGATTTACTATAAATACAAACTTACTTTCTACTGTTTTACCATCTCCTTCAAATTCACTTTGCAAAATCTCTCAAAGCTTTCTCTCTCTAAAGAAAAAAACTTTGTTTGATAGTTTATGTTTACAGCGAGGAACGCTCTTGTCAAAGGCGGGTGGCTCAACCATTCTGAGTTAGAGAAGGCTCAAAAAGTCGAAAGAGAAAGACGGACCGCAGCAGGTTACCCACCTCGCATGTTGATAGACTAATCGCCTCTACTACCGAATCAGATCGAGGCTCGTCTTCTACCAAAGGTACTAAGCCTATAAAACTATTCCAAACCAACCTCTCCCCCATAATCTCTGGTTCCTCAGTTCAGGAATCGGAGCCTGCTATCGAGCCAGGAGTTACAGCCACTAGCCTCAAAAAACCCTCTCCCTTTATAGCAATGGGATCGGATACGGAGAACTCTCCTGAGAAGCTGGTTGACAGGAGGAAAGGCCGGTTGGTTAAAGGCCAGGGGACTAGAAACACTTCCTCGAGGGCGGGGGCAAAGGACAGCAGCACCGGATCAGAGGTGCCTATTAGAGCCCCCATGGACAGGTTGTCCGGACCGGAGGGCTCCAATCCAAATCTTCAACAGGAAACTTCTGTTCCAGACACTCTTCCGGAGAGCATAAATCAAAGGGGCACTGAGGCCCATCAGTCCGGAGACAAGGCTGAGTCAAGTTTGAACCCTCCCCCCACTACAGCTGCTGAAATCCCTTCAACAATCATGGAGGAAGTGATGGAGGACTCTGTTGAAGAGGCCCCATTTGAGTCTGAGCCCTCCGGTCAGACTAGTAAAGAGATAGTTGCCAAGAAGGACAAGAGCAAGGAGAAGCTGTATTTGAGGCATCCGGATCTGCCGGAGAGCCTAGAAGGAAAAGTAGGGCCTTGTTTTCACAAGGTCAGCGTTAATTACCTCCTCTCCTTACAAAAAATCAACTACGCATTCATCCATACTGCGGAGCTGGGCAGGATGTGTACGAAGTGGGGCATACCATAAAATGTAAAGATCAGGATTCCTATACACCCGGAGACTCCTATGGATTGCAAGTTAAGCGAAGTAGTCATATTCACGGAGTTATTCAACTGGGGGCTCAGGTTCCTATTAGATCCAGAGATTGTCAGATATTTCCATCTGATCAAACTCTGTCCGAGCCAGCTGAGCCCCAACGCTTGGTATACCCTTATGTCATTCATCATGGCATCAAGGTTGTCCGGGATCCCTCTGCCCATGGAGGAGTTTGCTGCAGTGGCTAGCCTGTGTAGAAACCACCACATCCCCTTTTACCACTTTAACATGGGGGATGACTTCAAGGCGGTGGATTATTTGCTGGAGGCAGAGAGGAATTGGAGGACCCAGTTCCTATTTGTCAGTGGTGCTTGGGAGAACGGCAGGAAGATAAAATCCGGAGAGAACCCAAGCCTCCTCAGAAGCAGATGGAGGAGTGACCGTAAGTATCTTGCCTTTACATTTTTGTCTCTCTTCTCTTTTTAGACTTAGTTTATACTAATTTGTCTTACTTTTGTCTTAGCAGTACTGCCCAAGGAGTTCAGTGACTATCAGAAAGCCGGGCAGGTTACTTGTGGCAAGATTAATGCCTGGGCTGCTGAGGAATGGGGGAACCGATTCCACGCTGCTTTCACCAGTGGAAACTTGGCAAGGTCTCACCTGTGGAACACCACAGGTCGGAGAGACTTGACCTGGGAGGAGCTCACCACCCAGCCTTCTCCGGACGTTGTGCTTAATAGGACCCATGAACCAGATGGGACACTCTTCCTGCCAGGCCGGGCCAAAGCCCCGAGCAAGATGAAAGGCAAGAAGAAGAAGGGCAAAAGGGTGGTGGGTGATGCCAACCCTCCTGATACAGAGAATGATGCTCCAACAGATCCGGAGGGGGCAGCCCAGAGCCAAATTGATGCTGCTCTCCTGGAAGTGGTGGAGCAAGAGACTCAGAAACAAGAAGCGAACCTCCCAAAACCTCCAAGGGCTTCTAAGAGGAATTGTAAGCAGGGAAGCGAAGGCACAGACCGGGAGGCCAAGAAGAAGAAAACGTCTAAGGGAGACGAGCTTTCTCTCCGGGCTCCGGAGCCTTCTGTCCATGCTGACCATGCTGACCCAACGCATGCCGAGGAGATTCCAGGAGACTTTCATACTGATGAGGTCGAGGGGGGAGATATCAACATCGATGGAGTAGACATCACAGGTCTTGGTGAGCTTGGTGAGTACTTCCTCAATCTCCCCAGAGATGACTTTGTCGGGCCTTACCTTCCTCCAAGCACCTCCAACACGGTCACTTTTAATGGTAAGACTTTTAGTGTTTCTAGTGAAAGGGATGTTATAGCCCACTCTTTGTTAAGCAATGTGCAGCCTGTACTTGCGTTGGAGAGACAAGTTTGGAGCCAGGCTGATATCATCAAAGATCTCAAGTCTGACAAGGAGAAGCTGTCCGAAGACCTTTGCACTGCCACCTCCAATGCTGCTATGTTAAAGGAAGAAAACGAGGAGTTGAAGAGAAACCAGAAGGAAAGCACCACAAAAGTCGCCACTTTAGAGGAAACCATTAGAGATCTCCGGGAGAAGCTGTCCGGTCTGGAGAAAGACCTTGCTACCTCAAAGGAAGAAACCAAGGCAAAGGACAAAATCATCACCAACTTAACCACTGACAAGATTGCTCTAGAGAATGTAGTGTCCAAGGCTGCCGAGGAGAAAACCACTTTGTTAAGGGAGCAAGAGGCTAAGATCCAGGCCAAGATTGATGCTTATGCCAATCAGATAATCAAAAGCGAAGAGCAACTGCTTGCCAAGGTGAGGTCTGACATGGTTCTACTCTTCCATGAAAAGTTTCCGAAGAGGAACCTAGGGGACTTATGGCTTCATGTTGAGTCTGATGACCTCCCGTACCATACAATGGCTGATGGAGATTTAAAAGGTTACTCTAGTGCTTCCACATCCGATGATGAAGAACATACCGGGGAGAGCCCAGATGAAGAGAAAAATGATCCTAAGGGAAAGAAGGTGGATGAAGGTGAGCCATCTTCAAAGGCTCAACCTTAACTTATGATTTACTTTGTTTATTTTCTATCCAGACTAAAGTCCTTGGAAGGCCAAGGCATTCTTTTTTGTAATTGTGTCCGGTATCTGACCGGATAGGTTTTTTTTGTCCTACACTGACCACTCAAAAGTCCTTGGAAGGCCAAGGCACTTTAAGTTATTTCAATGAATGTTTATGTTCTGTATAACTTCATCTTCTTTCATTATTTGTTCTAATTTTGATAGTTAGAGTTTAAGTAGCCTTTAGTTGTTTCATAGTGAGAGTGTTTAAGTTCTCCGGCTAGAGTTTAAATAGCCCTTAGTTATTTCAATCCGGATAGTATGACAAGGGACAAAACTTTAAAACACTTAGAAAATTTTTAAAAAGGCATCAAATGTTATTCAAAAGCCCGGACACCTCATTAAACCCTTCCCGTGCCACCAGGGAGGAAAGAGTATGCCCCCAAATATTTACATGGATGTTTAAACAAGTAAATATTTACACAAATGCTACTCCAAGTACATCCGGAGATGCTCAATATTCCAAGGATGAGTCAAAACTCTTCCATCTTTGTCTTCCAACCAATATGTTCCAGGTTTAATTCTTTCAACAACCATATACGGACCCTCCCAAGTTGGGGCCAGCTTTCCGAACAGCTTTTCTTTAGTGTGTAAGAAGACTTTCCTCAATACTTTGTCCTCCGGTTGGAAATCTCTTCTTTTAACTTTGGAAGCAAACCTGCTTCTCATCAAGCCCTGAGAGTGTGCAACTCTAAGGTGAGCTTTAACTCGTCTTTCTTCTATCAAATCAAGTTGACCTCTGATTGCCACATCGTTAGCATGTTCGGAGAAGTTGTGAACACGAAAGGAGGGGAGAGTTGCTTCTATGGGAGCTACTGCATCCATCCCATAGACCAAGGCAAAGGGTGATTCTTGTGTTGCAGCCCCAGGTGTTGTCTGGTAGGCCCACAAGACCTCTTGTAGATAACTAGGCCACTTCCCAGCAGCCCCTTCCAAATTCTTCTTTAAACCGGACAGTATAGTTCTATTAGCCACTTCAACTTGCCCATTTTCTTGTGGGTGGAAAGGTGAAGAGAAACAATGTTGTATACCCCTTGAGGCACAGAAGCTCTCCATTTCTCTATTGTTGAACTGTGGCCCATTATCTGTTGTTATCTTTTGTGGGACACCAAATCTGCAACAGATGTTGGATAGAATAAATTTTATAACAGCTTTTGATGTTGTCCCTGCTAGAGGGGCTGCTTCTATCCACTTCGAGAAATAGTCTATGGCCACAATTATACTTTTGCGTCCTCCGGACGCCACAGGGAGAGGCCCTACTAAATCCAATCCCCATCGAGCAAAAGGAATAGGCTCAGAAATTAACTCTAAAGGAATGGCTGGTACATGAATTTCATTGTTGTACCTCTGGCATGGGTCACACCTTCTTACCAATTCCTTAGCATCTTTCATGATTGATGGCCAATAGTGACCGGGGAGTAAAACTCTTCTTGTTAAAGCTCTAAACCCACAATGGGTTGATCCCTCACCATCATGCAATTCGGAGAGGACCACTTGTGACTCTTCATCCCCCAAACAGCGCAAGAGAGGTTTATTGTAGGACTTTTTGTACAACATTTCTCTCAATATGATGAAACCACGAGCCTTGTGTTTCAATGTTCTGGCTAGTGACTTATCCGGAGGCACGACACCATCGGAGAGATATTGCATGAGAGGAAACCTCCAGTCTTGAGGTTGTTTCACTTGTACTTCAAAAATTTCATCTTCTTTACCCTTGCTAAGTTGAATGGAGGGGCTTTCGAGCACATTGATCCATGGATATGACTCTGTATATGCTATGGTTGCCAATGAGTCTGCTAGCTCATTTTCTGCCTGGGGAATGTGCTCATAGCCAACACCTTTAAACTTAAGTTCTTCATTTTTTAGGAGGAGTAAATACTTTACAAGCTGTTCCTTCTTAGCCTCAGATTGGCCTTGGGCATGGTGGATAAGTAGTTGGGAGTCACTTAGCAGCTTGACCCTCTTAGCCCCACAAATGTAGGCTAACTTTAACCCAGCTATAGCTGCCTCGTATTCGGACTCATTATTAGATGCCCTGAAAGCAAAACAAATAGCCTGGTACATTTTGTCTCCATATGGGGAAGTTAAACATAATCCTGCACCACATCCCATAGTGCTAGATCCACCATCTGTTCGGACGACCCATACCTTTTTATCTTTTATGTCAGTAGTTTGCTCTGAATCCCTGTCGGAGTGAAATTCAACCAGAAAATCAGGCACAGCTTGGGCTTTGACTGCTGTTCGGGGAGCAAAGTCTATGTCAAAGTCCCCCAACTCTACTGACCATTTAGTCATCCTGCTCGAAATGTCTGCTTTTTGGAGGACATTCTTCAGGGGAAAAGAGGTCCGGACGATGATAGGATGAGCCTGGAAATAAGGCCTTATCTTCCTGGCAGCTATCACCAGGGCTAATGCCAATTTTTCAAGTTTCAAGTAACGCCTTTCTGCATCTATCAAGCTTTTGCTGATGTAGTACACTGGATGGGGATGACCATCGACCTCTCTTACCAACACAGCACTGATGGCATAACTTGAAACTGCCAAATATACGAAGAGTGTCTCCCCATCAACTGGCTTAAACAAAGTTTTGGGGGAAGACAGGTGCTTCTTGATCTCATTGAAAGCCTCATCACATTGTGGGGTCCAATCGAATCCCTTTGCACCCTTCAAGGTTTGAAAGAAAGGAGCACACCTGTCCGAAGACCTTGAGATAAATCTGTTTAAGGCAGCTAATCTCCCCGTTAACCGCTGTACTTCTTTAATGTTTCGAGGATGCTCCATTTGGAATAGAGCATTGAGCTGGTCCGGATCGGGCTGTATTCCATGCTCACTTATAATATAGCCTAGAAACTTCCCGGACTGCACTCCGAACACACATTTTTCTGGGTTTAATTTCAAATTCACTTTTACCAAGTTGGCAAAAGTTTCTTGGAGATCGGACAAGTGCAATTGCTCATCCACACTCTTCACCATCATGTCATCAATGTATACTTCCATATTTCTTCCAATCTGATCATCAAATACCTTGTTTACTAATCTCTGATAAGTAGCCCCAACATTTTTCAAACCAAATGGCATCACCTTGTAGCAATGAAGACCTATGTCAGTGACAAATGTGGTACGCTCTTGATCCTTTGGATCCACTTGAATCTGATTGTATCCGGAGAAGGCATCCATAAAGGAAAGCAGCTTGTTCCCAGAGGTGGAGTCTACTAATTGATCAATCCGGGGGATCGGATACAAATCTTTTGGGCAAGCTCTATTGAGATCTGTGAAGTCAATGCACATGCGCCACTTGCCATTTTTCTTTTTCACCAAAACCGGATTGGCAGTCCACAAAGGGTATTGAGACTCCTTGATGTGCCCCATCTTTGTGAGCCTGTCAACTTCTTGCACAATGACATCAGCCTTCTCTTTGGAAAAAGCTCTTCTTTTTCGAACCATTGGTGCTACGTCTCTCCGGACAGATAGGTGATGTGATATCACTTCTGATGGAACCCCAGTAACATCAGCATTGCACCAAGCAAAAACGTGTTGATGGTTCTTCAAAAACTTTAACATTTCATCTTTCAAAACAGGTGGCATCTTAGACCCTATCTTGACACTTTTCCCATCTTCCAAACAGTGCGTTTCTACCTCTTCAACCGGTATCAATACTCCAGGGGTCTCTCTGGGGTCATCAATCTCACCCTCACCCCCAGAAAGGCCCTCAAACTGCTATTGTTCATTAATACGGACTGCCCCCAGTGTTCGAGGAGCCAGGGCAGTGGCATAACATTCTCTTGCAATCTTTTGGCTGCTCCGGACGACTCCAACCTGTCCCTGAATAGCATATTTCAAGCACTGGTGGACTGTTGAATCCACTGCATGCATCCTAGAGAGCCAAGACCTCCCTAGAATAGCATTATAGCAAGTGGGACATTCCACCACAATAAAGAGTATTCTGACCATTTTCTTGAAAGGGCCCTTGCCCAATAAAACTTCTTCTTCAAATTCTCCGATCACATCTGCTGAGCTGCCTGTAAAGTCCACGATTGATCTGTCCGAACTCTGAATTACAGCTGGATTTGTCATTCTCTTGTATGTGGTTAAGAAAAGGATATTGGCTGAGCTTCCAGTATCCACCAGGATTCGCCCTATGTCATTGCCCCCTATAGATGCTCCTATGACAACAGCATCCTCATGAGGGCCAGCAATGTCTCTTAAATCATCTTCATCAAAAACAATGAAGGGGAATGAGTTTTGTGACTGATAGGAAGTCATGCCTCCTTCTAGCTGGGAGGCTAAAGTATGAACATGCCTCTTCCTCGAGGAAGCAGTAGGAGCTGTCATAGTGTCCCTTCCGAAAATTGTAAGTGACTTGAAAAACTTAATGAGCCCGGAGACCGACCTAGAACATTCCTCAATTGTACCCACTCTGTTTCGAGTTGGATCAGGATCCAAGTACTCAGATTCCACATCAAACCTTTCAATTATAACCATGGCTCCCTCCGGAGCAGCATTACTTGAACCAACCCGGTGAGTGTTATCAGGCATGTTACCCCCTCTTCTTTTCACGTAAGCCCCCAGCTTTCCCCTCTCAATCAAGTTCTGAACTTCTTGTTTCAATGCTATGCAGTCATCAGTGGTATGACCAATATCGTTGTGATACTGGCAAAAAGAGTTATTACGATGCTCTTTGGGAGACTGCAGTGTAGCCGGTCTCCGGTAATGCACCTCTTCCTTTGTTTTATCAAAAATAGTGGCCACACTTTCTTTCAACTCAGCGAACCACTCCGGTTGCACCCATGGCCCTCTCTTGTTTCTGGATTGCTGACTTTGAGCAGGAGCAGCTAGCTGAGACTGAGCTTTTGCCCTGCCATGCCCCTGTCCGGTCTCTCTTGCTTTATTCCCTGACTGAGTCTTATTGGGATTTGGTGCCACTGGGGTAGACCCACCTGCCTGTGCACCCTGGTTTTCTTTGTTTCATCAACGTTTATTGTTTTCCAACCTGATTCAGCAACCCTCCCCATGTCATGGCCTTCTTTCTGGTCACTGAATCAGCTAGATTGCATGGGTTCAAACCCTGTCTTAGGGATGCTATTGCTACTTGTTCGAAGCAATCAGCCAACCCATTCTTGGTGTTCACAAAACGGCTTATATATTCTTTCAAGGACTCATTTGGTTCCTGGGCACAATGGATTATTGTGTCTCCATTGCCCTTTAGCTCTTTACTCCCTACGAACTGCCTTCGAAAGGCTACCCAAAAAGTATTGAAGTCTTTAATACAACCCTGAGGCAGGCTGTTGTACCATTTTAGAGCACTCCCCGTAAATTATTGGGAGAATTCCCTACAAAGTAGTTTATCATCGCCGTCAAAGTTCATCATTAAGTTTTTAGATTGCTCCAGATGGTTGTCCGGATAAGTACTGCCATCGTACTTCTCTATTTTGGTGTTATCAAACCTCTTGGGGAGGTTTCCGGACAGAATTTTAGAAGACAACGGAGATTGCCTCCAATTCCTTCCACGACTGAACACAGTATCCTCATTGGGAGTTGCAAAGATATCTGGTTCATCGTGTGATGACCCTTTACCAATATTCTTCTTCATCCTTCCATGTCTATCCCTTTTTCTTGAATACTTTTTTATCTGCTTTTGTTTCTTTCTGGTTCGACCCTCATCGCTGCTTGAGGATAAAGATTTTTTAACTCCTTCATCGTCCGAAGAGCTGTCAGAAGATTCTGAGCTTGAGTCAGAACTCTCCACTGGCTTGGACCGGTGAGACTTTTTAGAACTGGCATGAGTCTTTTTGGTGCTCACATGAGTCTTTGAAGACTCGTGCTCTCTGGGGTTATCGGTGTGATGAGCAACTGATGCTTTGGACTTTTCTTTCACGCCCATCTTAGCCTTTTCTGCCCTCAGAGATTCTATTTCACCCTTTAGCCTATCACAGCTCCGGATTCATTCGGACAGACTTTCTTTGCTGGTTTTGAATGCTTGATTCAGGCACCTTCTCCTCCCACTGTGGTCGCCAATTTGGTGTGGATAATAATCGCCTGAGGGTAGGCTAGTAATTTGGTTGGTGTTTTATAGTAGTGTGTGGGTGTTATGTGTTTAGAGTAGAGAGTAGAGAGTAGAGAGTAGAGAGATAATTAAGCAGCCTGGTAGCAGTTAATTCTCATTACCCACACTTAATGCAGGTGGTTGGGTATTTATACCCTGATGTTTGGGCCCTTATGGGCTTTCGGGTCATGTTTAATGGACCCGGGTCATGTTCAAAGACCCATGAGCTCTAAGTAGGAGAGCAAGTAGCTTAGTCAAGTAGTGTTTAGGTTTTTTAGTACTTTTGTCATCTTTTGTCATAGTTCGAACAGTCCTATGGTCAGAGCGTTCGAAGGGGTCTGTCCGGTCCGGAGGGCTTGGACCGATTTGTCCCTGTCCGGGGAGCATGCGGAGTTCGGACTCATCAGTATCAAATTCGAACAGATAAAGTCACTGATTCTTAATTCTGGTCCTCAGTGGATCGTCAATTTGGTGAGTTCAAATATTAAAAATGTTGCCTTAGAAATTTATTATAAGCAAATTCTAGAGAAAGAAAGATATAGAGAATTTTTAGAGAGAGAAAGTCTAAGTAAAAATGAGTTCAGTAGAAAAAGTGTTCAACCCCTTTATAAGGTTAGCCATACCCTTTAGATTGAGGAGCCAAGACTTAGCATTAAACTGAAATCGGTTACATAAGATGACTAATTACTTTTAGCCTTAACAATATTACATAGTCCAAATTGTTCTCCAGAACTTTCATTATTTATAGTTCAGTCTTTAAACTTATATTATTTACAATTTAGTCCTTAAAGTCCTACTTCCATATCAGTATCTACTGCAATTGAACCATACGATTTATGTTTATTCGTTCGTTGTGTTTTACCTTGTAATTACGGGGTTGCTTCAGGTTGTTTTCCCGTTGCTTTCGGTATTTTGGGTAGTGAAGACCCAGACAACTGGTTTTGGTTTCTTCAAAGTCTTAAACCTCATTTGCTAGGGCGCCAAATAACATTTATTTCAGACCGCCACGCTGGTATTATTAACATTGTAGATGTTCTATATCCCAATGACTATCATGCTTATTGTATCTTCCATCTACTTTAGAATTTGAATAAAGCTCTTAAAGAAACAAACAGAGAGTATAAAAAGAATATGCTAGTTATGTTTAAGAGCTGTGCTTATGCCCCAACCGTCGACCTTTTTAACCAACGACTATCACAGTTTCAGCACCAAGGGGGTGATCGTATCTCTAATTTTTTAAACAATTTTCCCCCGAAAATTATGCTAAAACATACGTCAAAGGCAAACGTTATGGGGCAATTGCATCAACAGATGTCGAATTATTCAACGCACAGATAAAATAATTGTGCAATCTACCCATAGTGGAATTGATCGACAGGATTAGGTTTATTCTTATGACTCAGATGTCAAGACGTTTATCAGAAGGTCTAAGTTGGAACACTAATTTATGTATCGAGTTTGACAAGAATTTTAAACATAATGTAGAATGTGGTCGAAGCTGGGTAGTACATAAGTCTTCTGCAACTTTTTTTGAGGTTTTATCAGACCCGGTAATTGTGGTAAACATGTTTGATTTCAAATGTACATGTGGTTCTTGGCAGCAAGAATGTTTTCCATGTCCACACGCATTGGCTGCAATAGCATCTTTAAGCGAAGATCCTATGACTTTAATAGAACCCTTTTTCATTGCTGCAAATTTCAGGTCTAGTTATTCTTTTAACGTATAGACTATAACGGATTTTGGTGTTGTTTATATCCCTGACCTGTATGCCGAGCGAGAAATTCAACCACCTAACGCTAAAAGACGATTGGGACGGACCAAAAAAACATATTCCATCGAGAGGAGAAGTAACCACCAGCCGGTCGAGGTGTAGCTGCTGTTTCAAATCGGGACACAACAGGAGGTCTTGCGATACTCCATTCTAAATTTAACAAACTTGTTCTTTTAAGTTCACTTTTTTCGATATACCTTGATAAGTGCTTCTTATCTTGCGATTTATATTTTTTTGACATTGTTATATACGGTACATGGCATTGGTAGCTGGACTAACATGACATTTCTTGTTTCCCCATTTAGAAATTGCTAGATAGACTATGCTGACACTACTAGATACATGTAATGGCATTGCTAGATACACTAAAAAGACATTTTTAGACACACTAATATAACATTGAGATGACGTTGCTAGATACACTAACGGTATCATACATTTACACTACTAGATACGGTTTATATGAATTTTCTTGATAGCCTAATTGATATTTCTTGATAGCCTAATTTAACATTGCTAGATACCCTATTATGATATTGGTAGATAGTCTAATACGGCATTGTTTGATACCCTTAAATAACATTGCCAGATAGGCTACTGATATATTGCTATAAATATTAAAAAGACATTATCATATATGCCTGGTATGACATTGCTAGATACTGCATCATCTGTTTAATACATTGCGATTGTCTGTTCGTAACTACCTTTATAACTGTTTTGGTATACAACTTCCTCTCTAACATATAGAAGCAATGTAAATATGTCATTGTTACTGTAAACATCATGCAAGGTGTTACATCAACCTAGATACCTCAACCCTCACAAAAAATACAACATCTTTGAGGGTTGGTACATTTTACTCCATAAAACAACAAAAAAACATACAAAATAAAAACAAATCTACATAAACTACCATAACATCAATTTGAATCATCGTCGTCCTCCTCATCGTTAAACTTTCCTTCTTCCTCTTCTTCCGCGTCGTCCTCGTCCTCTTCCTCATTTGTTTCCTTCTCATCATATGCTTCATTGTCATCATCATCATCTGTGTTCTTGGGTTCCTCGAATAATTTGTTGTCCCAATTATCCCTCCTGCGCTTGCGTTTGGGAAATTCGTTATGGTCTGACTCGTAGCCATCGAAGGACCAGGATTCCCTTGTATCGTACTCGTCCTCAAACTCGAAAGACCAAACGGAGTAGTTATCGGAGTCTTCGCATGAGTACTCAGAGGTCGTGGTCCTCTTGTACGGAGAACAGTCCCGAGAATAGTCGGATAACCAACCGTTTGATGATGAGTAATAGTGGAAATAGGAGACGAAGGGGCCATTTCTTAGAGAATGCTTTGAGTTTTAGAGGATGCAGTGAGTTTTAGAGAATGCAGTGACTTTTAGAGAAGTTTTGTAAAATGAATAGCTTAAAATATCAGTCCCTACTTATAGCCAAATGCAATACCCAATGCTACGTCTAATCTAACAAATTGCAATTAATTCTAGACTTCTAGTTAATGCATTTGTAATGATTCAATATCTACCTTTATCTTGTCAAGTAATAAATTAACCAATAGGATAAATAACTATTATTTAATTACTGATGGAGATAGGTAGCAGTCATATCGACGTTATTTAATGAACTTGTATGTCAATAAACCATTCTCCAATCCATTAATATAGTTGATGCGATTTATGCACATTGGTACCAAAATTATGTCATTGCGAGTTAAATTTATATGATATTGCTAGATACGCCTTATACAACAGTCCTAGATACGTTATTATGACATTGTTACATACGTTATTGTGACGTTGCTAGATTCGTTATTGTGACAAGCTGATAAGTTGTGATTGGTTATATAGTTTAACACACGTTCTACCATTGTTAGTTATGACATAAAAAATGTTCACCCAACACTAAAGTCTAAACAAGAATCTTACAAACAGCATCCAATTTAAAATGAATTACGTACTTAAACAATTGTCCCCAAAAACGAATTTAAAATTGAATGTAACTACAGTCGTCGGTTTGTGTTTGAACCATTTAGGAAATGCTTAAAGATTTCAACTCTCCTTTTTGCGGGCATATCATCTCCATATTTCAAAGGAACATACCAATTTTTAATGATGTATTTCGCATACTCACAAACAAAAATCCCACAGTCAAGGTTGTCCTTATTCTGTTGTGGGATATTTCTCATCGTCTTGATTTTGTATCCACCCTTCACAACAGGTATGTATTTTTTCTTCATGCAATAGGCCAACTGTAAAATCAATTAACCCCATATTACGTTACGATTTATGTTATATACTTAATATGATTGCTAAAAATCGTATGAGTTTGCGATTGTTATGAAACTAATTAGTCGTATCTAGCAATTATCTCATATCGCACCTGTGATACATTCACATACTAAGGATGATGCAAAACACTTACATTAACGTAAAACAACTGAAACCATATAACTACTTACCAGGTCATCAGCAGTGTTCCTCGTCTTATCTCCAATGTGTTTGCTTTATGGCAACAGTGGGTTGTAGCTGATAGCAGTACCATTCTCGATGTCAATGACCAGCAACGTCCACTAGTTGATTCTATCCTTCTTAACGGTGCAGAGAGGAGCAAGTCCAATGTATGTGTCCAGTCTCATTGTCTCAAAAACTTCATCCACAATGTGTGACATGTCTCCCCTGATGGCCAGCGTTTGCTGCGTTTTGTAACATTACTATAGGAAGTATAGTGTTTTGAGTAATATAAATAATACCACAAGCACTTACAATTGCAACTCCAGAAAGTTGAATTGCACTGACCATACATATAAACTTATCATTAAACCCTTTAACCGGTACTTTCCAATTAGCATCCTGGAGAAGCTTATATATCCAACCATCTATGATCTATCAACGTACAATTATATTTTAAAAAACATGTAGATGACAATGATTAAAAATAAACAACGTTGTATACATAAAAATTCAATATGTTGGTCTTCTGTGGCATTCCTATAAACGCTATATATGGGTCATTGTTGGATACCTGATGTTACAATGCTAGATACGTTCGATATGTCATTGCTACACATAAATTTTACGTTGCTAGATAAGCTTTTTATGAAATTGGTAGATAGAATCAACATGACTTTACGAGATACCCTACTGTGACATTGCTAGACAGAGCAATTTGGCATTGCTAGACATTGCTAGAATTACTTAGAATGACATTTCTAGATACCCGATTATAACATTACAGGATACGTCTAAATTAACATTGTCAGATTGACTAATTAGACATTACTAGATATATTATTTATACATTGCTATATACGCCTAGTAGGACATTGCGATTACAATAAAACAGAATATTACCTTGAAGTCTACTTGAGTTTCGGACGGGAGTTCCATTATCTCACTCACACTAATGGAAATCCTATACGAGAACTCTGCTATTGGCAAATACCATAATTCTGGATGGTCCTTCTCTTCTTCTCTGTTAATTCGTAACACTTTGTTGTACTCACTTACATCTATTAGTTGCGTTGTGGCTGTACGTTTTGGCCAACCTTCATAACTCACCTGTGGTTCTCCCACCTAAGTCTGATTAAGTAAATTTCACTTTGGAAACTCATCACCAACCACCAGTAATATATCAAATTAATTCCCTAACATTACTTTGGTCGACGACATCATGACATTAAGACAGAGATCCACTTACAACGAGATTTATTGAACCTTCGTCAATAGATTCCAAAGTATGTCGCTTCTCGTTTGAATTTGCTACAGCCTTGTCACATTCTTTATAAAAGGATTGCATGTAATCTACAAAACTTTCATCAACAAACAATATATTAGAACGTACGGGGAGTGTATATGAAGCTGATTTATCTAGTCTGGGTGTTTCATGCTTAATAGTTGTTATTTGCAGGTTTTTTGATATCTCTCCACCAGCCTATTTTACTTATTCCGCTCTTTCAGGTTGCGTAAGTAATCCAGACTTCGTTGTGGGTTTTTGTTCTTCGTTATGAATTTTAATAACTTTAACGGCTGCCACTGTTTGCGATACTTGTTCGCACTTCGATACTTGTTCGCATTTCAATACTTGTTCGCACTTCGATACGTGTTCTTCTCCATGGGTCGTTAAAGTTGCTACAGTTGATTGATGGTTATCTTCTATTCCTACTCAATGTCTTTCTTCAGTCCCTAATAATGTAAGAGAAACATGTTACTTCAAGTTGTTTGGTTTAGAAATTGTTAGATTAAACTACCTGTTACCCATATACATTGCGATTTATGTGCACAACTGATTGCTAAACATCCAAGTATGAGAAAATTTCCAGCCACCATGCATTGCGATTTAAGTGTATTAGTGCTTGCTTTATTAGTTATTTTAGTCGCTGCGACTTACGCCCAATTAAGATTGTTAGATGCTAACATATATGAATGTAATCTTCAAATTCAAGGGCCTCAAGGTTGCGATTTCCCCGTAAACCCTTCATGCGATTTATATGCATCAAATATTGTTACTTTTGTGACCAAAAAATATGGTTCTATATTAGATGACCAACCTAACATTGCGATTTGTATTATTGTTTTACCCTATAATTACTAGATACCTTATATTTTTAATTGTGATTTATGAGACATCAACATATTGCTAGACATAATTGTATCCTACGAAAAAACAATTTATGCTGCAAACAACAAAAAACCATTGCAAGTCTAAAACTTTTCTTACAATGTCGATATCAAACCTGGACTTTGCAAATAGTAAAACAACAATCCATCGTAGTCAATATCAAACCTAGACTTTGAAAACTTCAAAACATGCCGACACATAAAACTAAATATTGTTGAATCTTAACGATTCTAAGATCCACTTACATCTTTAATTCCTGTCTCCACCACCTTCTCAACTCCAGGTTCTGGCACTAGGACTTCCAGTGCTGCCTGCTCTTGCCCAGTAGACGAGTCGTCAATTTTTTTGGTTGAATCCGCACTGGTTTCAACCAAATGTTTTGTAGCTTCTTCCGTACCCAGACCCGTCTGTACTGCTTCCAAGTTTGTTGTATCCGGAGCCTTGTTGACGACAGATTCGTTTCCCCTAGTTTCAGCAGTGGTTTCAACCAATTGTTCTATATTTTCTAGTTTCTCCACTTGTTGTTTGGTAGTTTCGGTTTCATCGTTTTTTTATTTGTCGACCGTTTCATGTCCGTTCATGACTAACTCCCTCCCATCACTCTTGTTGGATCTCACTTCCTGTCCTTGTTCCGCTACGACCACTTCATTTTTTACGCCGAAAATATGAGTTAGGGGTGCTAATGTGCCACTACCAACATTATCTGCCTCCACATCCCCTTTCTCGCTATCAGTATTACATTCAAGTATGGTAGGGCATATCTTTCACAGGGACATCTACAACTATCGTTGTTGGTGCAATATCTGACCTCGCAGCAGCTGCATCCTCTAACGTAGTCTCTTGCCTAGGTTCACCAGTGTTTTATTATCATGTTCACATGCAACTCCTTGTAAGTTCGCCTATTCAGATCCTTCATTTTCATTTTGATCGACTATCTCGGTCTCTTTCTCTTCTTCCGTTGTTTCCTCCACCTCAACATGCTCTACTACAATTATTTTTGGGATCTCTGAAATATCTTGGCTCTTCTTCTTTCTAAATCCATGCCTGCGATATTGGTAAAAAAAAATTCTTAATTACCTTCTCGCTAGTATTTGCAGCCACACGTTCAGTATCCTATTTATCTTCATAGCAAAACGACATTGATAAGCCTCAAGCTTCTCTTTCAATTTTTTTAACTCTAACTGCAGACCTTCAACATGTCCAAAGAAACAAGTTAAATAGTATTTGCGATTTTTTAAACATGTTTTATCCTAAAAAAACATACAAATACTCACTTTTTTCTTTCTCCATTCAAGCGAGAACTTCAACCGCTTATTTTTAACTTCCAAGCGGTACATCTTGTTTCTCTTTTTCGCCACCACCCTGTCACGTAACACCGACCGTGATAGTCCAGCAAAACTTGCAATACTTGACCTACGATGCTCTTTCTTTTTCTTGATGTTCGCCTTTCTTGGAGTCGAGTTCTTCCTGGCCATGAATTCATGCAGCGTAACATCATAATCCTTTCCTGACAGTGGTGGTGTTGTGTTATCCTCAAGCTCAATGTCTGATCTCCTTCTACGACTTGTTCCAGACTGATCTTAGAACGATTTCTTCTGCTTGTTGATTGTTCTGTTTACAAAAGACTTCTTCCTTTTCCGAATTCTTACCTCACTCGTTTGTGCTCCACCTTCAGAGCTCCACCCTAATTACCCCTTCCAAAAGCTTCCCATTCAACCTCTGTCAAATATAGCTCTCCATCCATAACCTAACAAATCAACAAATACAAATTCACAATTTATTAGTATTCAGAATCGCAATTGCGATTGCCTCACAATTTTTTAATCTTGTTTGCGATTTACGAGTAAGTATGTTGCGATATATGTTAGTAATTAGATCAATAACTACTCAGTGTATGGGGATTACGATTGCTTTGAAGTTATAATTTCTAGATAGACTTGGTCATATAATGCGACTTAAGTTTTATATGCCATTGTTAGATATGTTATATTTCGATACATTGCTAGAGTAGTTAATCTCAAACAATTATAGATACTTTCTATTATACCGTCAGCTACGCATTCTTATTTGTCTTACCTGCAAGTCTTTAATTTGGCTGACCATCTGGATCATTTCCATAGTTGAATCATCCCCCTCCAATCCCCACCACTTATAACACCTAGGGATTATGTTGGGCCTTGGTATTTGAACATCGATGAAACTGTACTCCATCAAAAAGGACTGCATACAAAATACCAAAATATTCAAATATGGTTTTAATAACTAAACTAATAACAAAATCCATTGTTCTTACAAATAGAAGAGCAACACATCCGATAATTCTTCTGAGCTTCCCTGCTTTAATACATTTATCCAGTGACGTCTGCAGATTCTCAACTATAGCTCTAGACTAGTCGTAGTCGTTTATTGTCTACAGATCATCCACATAGAATATTGCGGTCCAGCCTACTATAGCACCTGAAACTGAAAAGAACAGTGTCGAGCATATGAAAAGTATCAGCAGACGAGCAACGTCCTTAACCTCGTCCTCCCCTCCGTCCCTACTTACTTTCTGTATCAATTCCTACAGACCAAAGAACATCATAACAAATAAAAATTTCGAGATTTCATTTACCTTTATCAATGCATTCGACACTGATTTGTCGTTCGTCAGTCTGCTCTTCCTTGCGCGGGGACTCAAAAAATACTTTTGCATTAACACGGAATCATTCTCAACCCCATCAGCGTACCGACCAATAAAGGCCTCAACTTTAGTGATAGGCATCTCCTCATCCCCGTGTTTCAGTCCAAAAATTGCCTTCACATCCTTAGTAGTTAACTTCACATACTTACGCCCTATTTTGAAAGCCTACTTTCTCACATCGTACAATTTGCAAATCTCCACGATCAGCTTGTGGAACTTCTTAGCTTCAAATCCTCATTCCTTATGTCGAACGATGTTTTGAGAAAAGTATAGAACGGAGTATCTCTAGCAGCTTCTATGTGTTCTACCGTAGTTATATTTCTCCTAAGAAGGTTAATTAGACTCACTAACTCAGGCCTGTAGAATACGTCTGTCGCAGTCATGTTTGCCTGCATAAATTGCAATTGCTAGTTATATATCAATTCCAAATTCAAAACTTTACAGCCTAAATCGCAACCACCACAAAAATCAGTAAAGAACATGCCATGTTGCGATTGTAGTGCCTCTTTCTTTTAAACAATTTGCTAGATATTACCAAGCCAACCATCATTGTGTTTTACCAACAAAAAAAACATCACCAGACTTACAGACATTGCTAGACATAGTGTGCCCATACTACAACACTTTCAAATATTACTATATATGGGCAAAAAAATGAACAGGATGCGATTTACGATTAACCAGCAGTGCACAACCTTCTTCTCCGATTACCTGTCCCGATATCAACACATAGACTAGCATAGCATCTGCCGACAACCATTTTTTTTACACAAACCTCTTCAACCCTAAACTACTTTAACCTTAAACACAGAAAATTTCAAAACCAAAACCAAAAATACAAACAAAATCAGATACATAACACTCACGTAATCAACACAAAATGCATACAACACACATAAATTGTCTCCTGCAACTATTCGAAACCAAAATCACTGTCGAACGGTAAACAGCGACGTTACCCTGGGTTTTCCGGCCAAAACAGCATCAACGGGAGAGAAAAACAAACCTGTTCTAGTAAAACGGGGTCAAAAATTTTATCGTAAGGCAGTTAATGCCGGCGACGACGTCTTTTTCACCAAACAAAGTCGGCGACGGTTAGATTCGCCAGAACGGTTCAGACTACAGTAATGTTAATGTTAAGGCTGGATTTTTTGGTTCAAAATCGTATCTTATATCTCTCTCTTTAAAATTAGAAAAGTGAAATTTGAGAGGATGGTACCCAAAAATCAGATTTAGGAGAGAGAAAAAATGAATACTAACCAAAATGGCGTTTTTCATTCTCTAAATGATATTTTTGTCCAATAATTAGTTTTTAAATATTTTAAGAAAATGGATACTAATTTAGTATTCTATACATGAAAAGGTATTTATGAGTACTTATCTTATATTTAATTCCAAAACACTTTATTTTGTGTTTTAGTTTAGTTTTCGTATTTCTTAACCATAATATAATAGTACAAATGTAATATTTGTAAGCAAGCAATACCCAAAAAATATTTATTTGCTGGGTTAAAAGAGAAATTAAATTATTATATTTATCTTTTGGGAAGATATCAATCGTGGGCAGTACTATAGCATGATTCTTAAACCACAAGCAACAGAGGGTTTTATAGAAATAATGCGTATTTTCATATGCACCAGCGTATTATTCATTAGCGTATTATTCATTTAATGCCAAATTCATCTCTATCATCACCAACAGCGTTCTATATGGGACGCTGAAGGTGCTATTTTTTTTCTTTTTATAAAAATAATTTTTATAAAAATATTGATTGGTCAAAAAATAAAAATAAAAGTATACTATTATTTTTTATTTTCCGATATGTATAATTAGAAAATCGTTTTGTTTAATTTGGACACCGAATTTTTCAAAATAATTTTCGGAATATTTTAATAAGTTAAAAAAACAATTATACCATTATTAACAATTTTTTGAGATATATAAATAGAGATTTCGTTTGTTTGATTCGGACACCGAAATTTTTAGAGTTTTTTTTATTAAGTTTTTTTTTTAAATCTTTGGAATATTTTAGTAAGTTCAAAAAAATTAAAAAAAAATATAACATGATTTATAATTTTTTGAGATCTATAAATAGAGACTTCGTTTGTTTAATTCGGAGACTGAATTTTTCGAGTTTTTTTATTATTAAGTTTTTCCGAAATCATTTTTGGAAAGTTTAAGCAAGTAAATAAAGTATCCTAAAATTTATAATTTTTTTGAGATCTATAAATAAAGATTGGGTTTGTTTGATTCGGACATCAAAATTTATTAAATTTTATTTCATTAAATTTTTCGAAACAATTCTTAGATAAAAAATAATAATTATACCATTTTCAAGAAATAAGTAAAAACAACCATTAGACCGATTTTATTTTAAATTTAAACGGATTTTATATTATGTATTATTTTATTAATTATTTTAATTTTATAATTTATATCTATAAAAAAATATTAAATTAATTTATAAAAATTATTTATTTGAATATATATAGTTTAAATATAAATTTATATTAAATAATAAAGACGATAAAATATAAATATATACTAGGAGTGTGGTACGTGGAGTGATAAAATATAAATACGGATATTATATGATATTATGACGAGAAAGAGAGAAACGTGGTGCACACGTGGAGTGAGAATGTTTACAGAATTATTTAGAGATTATACTTACGTAAATATGTTCACTGCTACCGCGGATGGTCCGTGGTGCCCTTATAGAATCCTAAACAAAGCAATGGACATCGTGGATGCTCCAGAAAAACTAAACAGCTCGTCCAACTTGGTAGTTTTAAGTTATCTCATAGTTTCTAAATAAGGAAGAACATCAGTAGTATGACAACTTTGGCTCCAACCTTAGGCTCTTTCTGTTGGGTCCAAGACATGGCTTGTGACCTGGAAATTGGTAAAAGATATATCGAGCTTTGGTATTACTAAAGAAATACAGAAAAAAATAGCTGACATCTAACGTCAACGATGGTGATCAACATGAGTTGGTTTTACAGTGCAACTTGTTGGTCGACATCAATGTCAAACGCATCTTGTTGGTCGACAATTGTTGACATAAGCAATCCAAATCCATATATAGTAGTAAAAACCCAGGCCGTATCTAGCTTTTACCAAAAAATATTAGGAAGCCGAAGAGTCCGCTTTTTCAAAAGTGTTTGTAAAAGATTTGGTACAAACTTTAACAGGGCCCTTCTATGTAAGATCTTACCTAATATAATAACAATAAAATTTAACATGGCCCTTCTATGTAAAAACTTCAACATGGGCCTTCTATGTAAGATCTTACCTAATATAATAACAATAAAATTTGACAATGAATTCTAAGCCAAAGCCTACATACATTTACATACACATTCATAAGCATTCTATTTCCCACTCTTTTTGCCGTTAGCAAAAACAGAAAGCTACATATAATCCTTAAGACACAAGACTTCACACATGCATTTATCTAACTGCAGTAAATATTTTGAATACCGAAGGCTACAAAATTACCATACACGCTATATAAACTTCTCTATACTCCAATTCTCTATACTCCAATTCCTTTCCACCGTCTTAACGAACTATTCATAAAGATACTAAGTCATCTAATTATTACTAATCCTAAACGACGCAAAACAAGTATCAATCTTGTTGTTGATCCTCCTTCCTCACCAAAGCAAAAAAATCGATAATTCGTGTTGTAAAGTAACCAAGTCCACATAAAATAATGGCATACAGATGATAATGCCACTAATAAGTGGAAGCATAAACTCTATTTCAATTTCAAACAATCAACAAAACTAATTAATCCAGTAACTATTCCAAGAAAACCACTTTCGGGGCTACCATGACCTACTAAATATAAATTACTCCTAAAATAAATGATTATACAAGTCAATCTTGTCACCCTTCACACTCAAACTCAGCTTTAGGAAGACATAATTTACGTCAGTCTTAATCAGCAATACATCTAATGCATCTAATGATGGACCGGTTTAATAATTTCCAAGATTAAATTTCCCATTTCAGTTTTGAGACATAGATTCGGTCTCAAGAAACCACATGCATGTTTTATCAATAATATACAAACTGCCTCCTCATTAATAGAATGATTTAAGGAAAACGCACATAAATACAAACAACAACAACAATATAAACAAAGCACCAAAATCTAAAGCGTGGTAACAAAACAAAACATATTGCTTACAGCAGGGTCTTTAGGCAGGATAGGAGGAACAGCGGATACACGACTTGATAAAGGATTTGATCGCTTGAAGCTGTAGAGAACCAAACATCCTACCATAACCCAATTCAATCAGCACTTGCATTTCCCCTAAATGCTCTACAAAAAATTCAAAGAATGTGTCCTAGTCTCTAAATGTGACAACGAAGGCTCACTGAGATCTCCTCCTTGAGAGCTGCTGGGATACATGGATCCCCTCAAAGAAATCTAACAAAACAGCATTCTCTAAATCCTCAACCGAATACTTTATGTAGTATTCTGGGTGCCTTCCACTCTCTATATGGCTCCTGAATCTCCCAAGAAAGGACCTATAAGCAGGTATCAACTTCTCCAATATCGAGATCCTAAGCTCCTCTCGGAGCTGAGAATCCGGTATTGACCAAGAAGCTTCAGTTCTATGAACTTCCTCAAACACAGCATTAAATGCCTTAAACCTCTCTCTCAAAGCACTTCTCGACACCCCTGAAGAGAAACTACCACTCACGTGTAACCCCTCATCTCTCAAGCAGTACAAAACTCTATTCCAAGTAGCCCTTTGGTAGCTAATCGCTTCTTTCCTGTACTTCCCAGTCAACCGTCTCAAGTATACGTCGCAAATCATTTCTCTCAATTCTGGAGATCCTTTTACCTTTTGCACTATATAATGGAAATTATTCATCAAAAATAGGTGCGATAGTGATGCGTCTGTATAATGCTTGGACTTGCCCTCTAAATTGAATTGTAAAGTCACGATAATCCAAATCATATGCACCGTGAAGGGGGTTTTACCCTCGAGTTCAGTGAAATCCATGTCAGGAGTGTTTGGATCCCCAGAATCAGTCGATGGGTTGGACATAATTAGCTCAGTCAAACTTTGCTTATATTCAGATATATAGCTAATATAGTTCATCACATACCTTGTCAAAGGGTGTATAGTTCCTCCTGGCACAGGAACCCTTGACGGCTCGCGAAGAACAGCATTTTCAAACTCAGTTAATATCCCTCTAGCTGAATCAGCCAATCTTGACAGAATCTCAGTAGCTTGAACCCGAATCGAATCAGAGGATTGCGAGTCAAATACTGATTCGATATCAGGGAGCAAGTCCATCAGAGCATCGTGTAAATCCAAAATCTTGAACAACTTTTCTGGCGACCTCCTGCTAATGCTTATTGCCTCGGCGAAATTGAACAACTGAATAGTAGGACCTTTGACAGTTTCCAAAAAGCACGAATCATCAATTCCGTTATCAACTCCATGAAATATCTGCTCACATAGCTTCTTCTCGCTGGCAAACACAACCCTAATGCTAACTCTAGCCGCCCGAATCCAACGCTTTATCTTGATCTCGAGAGTTTCCCACTCGAGCCGCTGGATATCGCCAATACTGAGCCTCTCGACGCCAAGTCGCCGCAAGCTATGATCGACGGCGGACTTCCGTACGCTTCCGTATACCTGGATGCATTCGCGAAGGTACCTGGCTGAGACCATCCGCTGCGCTATAGAGTTTAAGTCGTTAACAGCGTGGTCGGGAATCAGATCTATCTCGTGTATACCGCTATTAGATCGATAACTGGTTCTTTCACTCGACAATCTACCCGAACCAGAACCCGACAAATCCAACAGATCCCGCTCTCCGTTGAAGTGCTCTTCCTCGATCTCGCTTTGGCTTCTGGATAAAGCATCGATAGAGGAGTGAACCGAAGACGAGGACGACGAAAGGTCGACTAGGCAAGAGTCGGACTCGAGAGATGAGGTTTGAGAGATTAGTATGTTCCGAAACTCATCTTCGAGACGAGCCATCGCGATCTGAATGACGGAGTTGACTTTGGTCCCATGGTGATACTCGTTACGGTCGGCGGAGGAGACAGAGCGTTGGATTTCATCAACGGCGGACAAGTAACGATTGACCTCCTCACGGTCGACGGAGTCGAATATCATCTTGTCTCTTGCTTCATCAGAAGCCGACGAGTCCCATCGGAGAATAAGTTTCTCCGCCGATTCAAAACCACCACAGTTGCGGTTGCTACTACCGTCCTCCGATTGTTCCATTCTGATCAGATCTTGGACAAAAGTAGAGTAAACAAACACTCGCAGCTGCAAAAATGAAGAATTCTTGGTTGGAAATTTCCAGCTTCTTCGAGAAGAGAGAGAAAGAGAGAGTAGACAGAGCAAAAGAATTTGATACTGATTTGAAACTTTTGAAATTTTTAGTGGTTTTCTATTTTGAGATTTATTTTGGTCTATTTAGGCTGCTTTGTCTTTCTTCTTCTTCTAATTCGAATTTGACTTAATAATTGACAAGTTTTTGACTTTTCCGTTGAACAGCCGTCCGTGTGAACACTATTAGATATTTAAATATTTTTTAACGGAATATTCCGCTGGATTAGCCGCGACTTGAATAAGTCTTTTGTTTTCCGTTTTGGGTACGAATTACACAAAGACTAGGCGACAGAACCACCACCTGTTGCAACTTTCTTCACAATCATATTGGAATCCATTTTGGATATTTTTTACAAAATTGGAGAGGAATCCGATCATTATTTTAGGTGGGTTAGAGGAATCCAAATATGTTGGTTAATTCAAATTTAGCTACGCTAAATGGTATTTTTATTTTTGGAGCTTCAAAATTATCGTATGAAATTATGAAAAATATTTTAAGAAAATTGCTCAACCCAACTAATTTTGATTTAGTTAGATATAAGTAATTTAATATTTTTTTGGAAAAAAAATACTTTATTCGTGTAAGTTCTATTATCGATTAAAATCTGATAATTTTAAGTAATTAACTAACTACTAAAATTAATTTTTTTATTTAAATAAAAATTTGAAACATATAAACTAACTAGATCTACTAAGATTTTTTTCCATGTCCATCAATTCGTACAATCGCCAGTCTCGGTTCGATTTGAACATCTAAAACATCAAATTCAAACCCATTAAAGTCACAAATTCGAGTTCAAAAAGAGTTCTGATCAATCTGCGTTGAAAAAGGTAAAATTATATTTACGATCATTTTTTTTCTTCCAAAATCGAATTCGATTTTTTGTTTTTCATAAAACTAGGGTTTCAAAGTAAACCTATTTCGATTTGTTTAGTTACTAATTAGGTGTATAGTCATCATTTGCGTCTATTTTCGTTGATATTTGTTGATTATTTGTTTTGCAGAAGATAATTACTTATGTCTCTCATTTATTAACATAAATTTCTTACTCAATTTTCAGGAATAACGAAATAATTAATGCAAAACAGAGTCCAATATATATATTTTTTGGCTTCACATCAATTATAAGCTTCGAATTAAATTTGTACAACCCCGTATCTATAAAAAAATGTGTCCTTTATCTATATTGTATGTTGTCATTTAGGTTTCACATCATTTAGATGCTTGCGCATCTATCATCATTTGAATGGTTTCGCATAATATATTTGGTTGTCCATCTATCATAATACATGGTTTCATACATTTTACAAAAGGTCAGTTATCATCATTTGAATGGTTTTGTATCATTTTATATGGCTTCGCATGCATTATTTTATCCTTCATTAATCAAAACATTTATGGCCTCTCATCTACTTTTTAAGTCTAATCTCGTAATTTTTACAAGAAAAGACCTCCAAAAGCTTGTTTCTTCGGGTCATGCATGTTTGCTTTATTAAAACCGACGAAAGAAACAAATATACAGAACACTTGGAAGCAGAAAAAAATACAAATTTACCCTTATATATGGAACATACGAGCTCTTAAAGAAAACACTCCTTTAAAAATGAATTGGGGTTTCATTATAGAAATAATAAAAACTTATGATTATGGCAAAGAATCCTTCAAATTAGGCACAAAGTTGGTATCACTTACAACCAACGACGTCAAGGTTATCTTTGGTTTAAATCATGGAAACGATCACATACCATCACATAATAAAATTTTGAACCAAGATTTTCATAAACAAAAGAAAAAGAAAGAATCAAAGATTACCAAGACATACTTTTATAATGAAATTTCAAGAAAAGTAAAACAAAATCAAGCAAAACTAATCACAAATAAAATAATAAATGTATGTAATTCCAAGTTTTGTTACATTTTTTACACTATTATAAATGAGGTTTCACATCTATCATGCTTTCACATATCTCACGTCTATCATTCTCTCATATGTCCTTCATCTATAATGTGTTTACTTGTCCTTCATTTATCATGCCTTCACATGTCTCGCATCTATCATACTTTGACATGTCTCACATCAATCATATCTCCACCCGTCCCTCATCTATTATGCATTCATATGTCTATCATCTATCAAACATTCATTTGTCATTCATTTATCATGTCTTCACCTGCACTACATTTATCAAGCATTCGCATGTCATGCATCCATCATCCAACATGTTTCCACATGTCTCATATGTATATCATGTCTTCACATGTCCCATCATCTATGTTGTATTCACATGTCTTGCATTTATCATGCATTCCCATATCTCTTGCATTTATCATGCATTCCCATATCTCGTATTTATCATGTAGTTGCTTGTCCCGCATCTATCATGTCATCATATGTCTCTCGTCTATCATGCATTCATCTGTCTCATTTTATTTCTCTATTGACTTCAAATAGTTAAAGCTTTAAGTAATTCTTGTTTTGTATCTTATTTCTCTTTTAACTTCAAACAAATTTAAAGCCTCTAATTAAGGACTCTTATGCAATAATAAATAAACTATGGGATATAAGATCCAATTGTCTAACTCTTATTAAGGATTTAGAGAAACCATGTAATTCCGCATTGTCCATATATTTTGAAATTTAAATGGTGCTTTGATTTTATTTTGATCTGCTGATAGCGATACTCATAGGTGAATAATCTAAACATGTTTCTGGACATATGCTTAATTTTAGTATTTTCAAAATAGTCCATTCAAGAGAAATTATATAGTACTATATCAAATATCTTATATTTTTTATTGTTGGTCTAAGTATACTTAAATCCATAATATCCTCAATTGCATCAGAAGACTGATTTCTTCCAATATAGTTTTAGTTCATGTCTTCAAAGACCAGAACCAAATGGCTTGCTCGCTGGACTTTGAAGTGCAAGATGAAACTGGAAATTAATGTCAATAATATTCCAGCCCATCTTAAAGCTATTCTAATTATGGAGGGTATTGGTCCGGGTTATATTACAAGCGTATAGTATTTTCTACGACTAACCTTTTGCTAGTCCTTGATTAAAACATGCAGGTTTAATCAATTAGGTAAAAATGACATGAATCTTCATCCAATAGTTGGTTTATCATTGCTGGATTTGACTTTCGTTGAGATCGGAGTCGTTATTGCTTTTGATTGGTGGTTAGCTGAGTCTTCTCAGGCTATCCTTCAATTTTAAGACTTGTATGTGTTCCTCGCTTTATTGAGTAGCTGATTTTCACGTCGTTCATAGTTAGCAAGTTTTTCTCCTTTTCTAGTTCTGAACGAAGAATCTAACTTTGGATGTTAATAGAAACTGGTGAATGGGTTCTTACGTAGGTAGTGCGCTGAATGAATCTTCTTCGATGATTTGTGATAGATTTATCTTCAATACTTCATGAATACTGGGTTGGATTTGAATTGAGTAACTGATATGCATATGGTAGATAGTTAGCAAGCTTTTCTCATTTTCTAATTCTAATCTAAGAATCTAATCTTGGAAACTGGTGATTGGTTTCTTACCTGAGTAGTTTACTAGTTGAATCCTCTTTGATGACTTCTGGTAGATCTGTTATGAATCTTTCATGAATTCTGGAGCTGGAAAAGATATTGGAGTTGGAAAGGAGATTGGAACTGATTTCACTGAAGGTTATGGAAAAGAGCGGATGTTTCTGTTGTTTCTGAGGGTATGAGGCGACTGTCCTGATCGAATAAGAAGTTGATGGTTTTAGGGTTTCGCTTTAAACCTAATTTGACTCTCCCGTTTGTTAATTGTTATTGGGTAACCAGGCCCATTTGACCCTTCCAAAAACTTATTACTTATTAAGATCCAAAATATTCAATAAACTTTGTACCCAAAATATCCTTATGTATAAAATCATCACACGTTTATATTTTTGTATTTTATTTTTTTAGTTTAAATTTTTTGAAGTTTATATCTTTTAAACGGTATTTAGGGAAAAACTGAAAGTATTATTGACTTTTTTAGAAATGAATAAAACTAGATCCATGAATGATATTTTTGTAAATCGTGAGTCCAGTTAACTTTAGTCTCGCATCTGCTTTCTGGTCCCGCAATTATCTTCAAACAATTATATTTTATAATGGTCCCGCAACTAGTGGTCTATCTCCGCGTCTCTCATCCCGCAACTTGCAGTCAATCTTCTCTGCGTCTCTCATATGTTGGTATCTAATCCCAGAACTAATGATTTATCGTCTCTGCGTCTTTGATTTATCAGTATACGCCTCGAAACTAGCAGCCTCTCATATGTGCATCTCTCATCTATCAGGCCTCTCATTCCGCACTAGTGGTCTCTAGTCTTTGCATCTCTTATTTATTAGTCTCTCATCCAACCATCTCTCGTCTTTGTGTCTCTCGTCTTTATCTCGTCCCACAACTAACGATTTCTTATCTACGCGTATCTCATATATTGTGTGTACATCTCATAAAAATATTATCGTTAATAAATTCAGATTTGTTTGTTTAAAAAAAGTCATGATTAAAAAAATTCGGATAGCAAATTCCAAACTTTTTAAATTTAAATAAAAATAATAATATACACAAAAAAAAAAAATTGAATCTTAAATAATGAAAAATTAAATAGATTTAGATAGATCTGTTTGGTTATTTATTGGGGACTTCACCCAATTATTAATATCATCTAAAATTATTAATCATCTAAAATAATTGAATTATTTGATATATATATATATATATATATCACCTTAACTTACGATATGATCGTGATACATAAAAAAACTCGATAAATGATACCATACACTATTCGACAACTATGACTGAAACATATGCAACAAAATTTGTATTCACCACTAAATATAACTCTACATCCAACATTTTACAATACCCATATATGAAGTTTGCAAACTTCGTGCGTGGAAAAACAATAGTCAAGAAGTCGAAAACGAGAAGGTATCGTCACTTAAATTACTAAGTGAACCATGTTGTCTGGTCATTTCGGACGGCTGATCCTCTTCTTGCAAACTAGCCAAACTAACACTATTGACCATTGTTCTATCAGCGTCCGCATAACCATCCTTAAGCGAAGGAGCTACACGCATTACTCTTATGCCTTCAACTTGTACCTCCTCTATCCTTTTCACTGCTTCGTACAAATTAATACGTTGATCATGACCACTTTTCGTGCAAGCAACACCGATCTCAAGAAGGTGTTCCATCTCGCCTAAAGAATTAATATTCTTTCCAATTTCTGGGTCAAGTAGTTCTGTACCTCTTCCTTCCGCAACAGCTACTGTCACAGACTCTATTACATCAGTCCCATCTCCTTGTTCATTGTTGGAATACTGCAAAGGAATTTTTCGCGTAAGGGTTTCAAGGATTACGACTCCAAAGCAGTAAACATCTGACTTGGGAGATACAACTCCCTGTTGTAAAGCTTCGGGGGATCTATAAGCGAAAAGGGATTGTGGTAAGAGACTCGAGGTTATCATCGGCTGGAAACCGTACTCGGTGAGTAAAGGTTCATTGTCGGGATTGAGAAGAATATTGCTTGATTTAAGATTCCCGTGAGGTAATGTAAGAGAGGATAGTTGTGTATGAAGATAGCTTAAGCCTTTGGCTATTCCTTTTATGATTTTTAGACGAGTAGGCCAATCTAGTTCGGTGTGTGACGAGCCTCGATCTCCTGAAGCAAAAAAATTTAAAAAACATGTCTTACATATTATAATCGTGTAAAACATAGCATAACAACCTTCTAATGAACTAGAAGCCAAAAATTTCAGAAAATAGGATGGACGGATATGGATCTCGTTAACTAGATCGACATACGGTTCGGTTTTAGACACATATATGTCAGAAATCAAGGGAGCGATTACACTTTATCTCGTAACTCGATATTCGTCGCTCTCGTGAAGGATTTACATTTTTTTACTTGACATGCAATAGAAATAGCATAAATGAATTAAAGACTAAATAAATCCATACCATGCAATAGGTTTTGCAAGCTGCCTTTAGGAACAAACTCATACACCAAGAGCTTCTCATCTGTCCTATAATGATAAGCCAAAGGTGTCAAAACATTTTCATGTCTTAACCCACCAAGCCTCTTAACCTCTTCATCAAAATCATCTCTTCCCAACTGATTCATCACTTTCATCCTCTTCACCGCCACTACCACACCATTAGCCATCACCGCTTTAAATGTAGACACTAACCCTTCGTTGTTCCCAAGCATCTCCGCCCCAGCCTGCATCAATTCAAGCAGCCCAAGAACACCCTTTTCATCATTCACCATCACCAGCTCCGGCCCTCCTGCCATTCTCTGTCCCGAGGCCCCTACTCCTTTTCTTGTCAGCTGTGGTTCTTGTTTGACAGGCAAAGTCCCTTGCACCTCCGCTGCTGCAGTCCCTGCAGGTTGCTGTGGAGAATTGTCACAATCCGGTCTCTTCTTTTTGTGTTTATTTATCCATCGAAGCACGAAAAAGACAATAAGGGACAAAAGTAGAATCCCCAGGGTGATAATGGCAATAATAAAGCGTTTTTTACTCATTCTGGGTTTATACGGTCTAGGACTCGTACTAGTAGTTTGTGTACAACTCTTGTTTAATTTTTCTCCACAAAGACCAGGATTTCCTGAGAAAAAACCTGACCCAATTTTGGACAACCCATTAGGGATTTCGCCCTTGAGATTGTTGTTCGAAAAATTAATATTGGTCAAATTATTTTGAGTAAAAGGTGGTATGCGACCATCAAAGTTGTTGTTCTCTATATGTAGCTCGATGAGATTAGACACGTTGGCTAAGGATAAAGGTAAGGAACCTGTAAACTTATTATTCGAAAGCCATAACTTTTTCAAGAAGTTCATACTGATGAAATAGTCGTCGGGAATCTCAGCGGAGAATTGGTTCCCCGACAAGTAAAGTGCTCTTAAAGATCCAAACTTATTGAACTCCGGAATGGAGCCAGAGAACGAGTTATTTGCTATGCTTATAGTGCGTAAACCATGAAGATCAACCAAAGAAGGGATATCAATAGTCCCGGAAAGTCCCATTTTTTCAAGCTTTAAACCCAAAACATGGCCATTGCGACAAATGAGACCTGTCCAGGGGATATTCCCTTCACAAGGTTTTGTGCTTGAATCCCAAGAACTAAGAGCTTCCGTGTTTGTTAATGAGTTTTTGAACTTAAGTAAAGCTTCGGATTCGGTGACGGAATGTGATGATAGTGGGAACAAAGCTGCAAAAGAAAGAAGAATTAATGGGTGGAAAAGAGAGACTATGGCCATTACTTAATAAGGAGTAGTTGTCTTAGGCATTGTAGATGATATGGTGGTTTTGTTTTCTTCTTCATTTGTGTTTTTTTTTTTGGTGGATTGAAGAAAGTCATGGATCTTGAATGAGAGTTTTTAAGGGAGATTAATATGGGTAATGAAGATTACTTTTGTTTTTGAACAAGTCACCTTGGAAAGCGGAACACAAGAAAGATAACTAGAAATTATTAAAGTTTATCACATAGACAACGACCAGGACCAGAGATCAAAACAGTCTCCTAATTTATCTAGTTATAAAGTTTCTTGCGGTATTCAATATCAATGTTTTTAGATAAAAGAAATGTACCTGTTGATTGGTGATAGTACGTTCTCGATGACACCATCACTACCGGAATCTCTCGGAAATTAGATCCACTTTCAAATCCTGGATCACACACATAAACAAAATTTAAGAAATTAATAGTGCAAATGAAGATAGGGCTAGTTACTAGTATACAGAATCGGACTTCCTTCGTCTAAACCTAGGAATTGTAGTGTTTTTCTTCGATTATCCACTGTCGTCACTGCAAAAGCATAAACAGGTTAAAATCCATAAATCAAAATCTAGAAAGAGAAAGGAGATACATTAAGAGGCCAACCTTTGAAGGAGGATAGTTAAGCAATCTCTCTGTGATTTTGGCGATCTACGAGACTCTTGTCGACGGTGAAAACGTGAATTTCTTCTTCCGAATCGGGTGGTGGAGACCCGGAACCGCCATTTATCTTTACCGATTTCAGTCGCCCTGAAACGGTGTCGTTCCCTCAACATGCTCTCTTTTGTGTGGTTTCGAAATGAGAGAATGAAGTCACGAGTCTCTTCAAGCAAGATCTTCTTTCTTAGTAAATAATGGGAAAAAAAGTTGCACGTAAACTTTGAACTCACTTGCAGGTTTTTGAGTTTCTACTGAATCCATTGCAGTAAAAGGAAATTCAGAGGCTTCTGGCAATGAACGAGGAGAGAGGAGAGAGGAGAGACGAGTGAATGTTCGCCGGATAAGAGACTAGGAGGTCGGACAAAAGATAGTGACGGGAGAGAGAAAGAATCTTGAGGGATTAAGGTTATTGAATTTATTAAAATCAGTCTTTTTCTTTTCCATACAATTTTTTTTTTTTTTTTTTTTTTTTTTTTTCGGAGGGAACCCGCAGCCGCTACTCAGAGTGCAATGAGTGCGCACAGGGTAAACCCTCAGTCTGACGCGATAGCCTGCAAACCAACGCCAGAAGGTAAACCACACAAGGTGACAGGCTCAGCCGAGAAAGCGTATGCAGAGGGACTCGAACTCATGACCTTTTGGTAATACTAATACAATATAGATTTAAAAAGTTTTTAAATAATTAGACTATTATTTGTAAAAGTTTTTTTATTTTTTTTCCCAAATCTATTTATGGGGTTGGATTTTTTTTATTCGACTATCTAGTCAACACAATAATTAGATTATTTAAAAATATGGTCGCTAATTTTTTAATAAACAACTCATATTTAAGATCAAACGTTATATATAGACTAGATTGTAATGCACAGAATTTCGTACAGAAAGCTAAAATTACCAAGTTTGAGCCCACGAAACCACCTATGAAGGAGTCATTCACATATGAGAACATTCGGCACACACTCGCTCTCAAACGACCCGACCACAAACACACATCCACGTTGAACTTAACACCTGCACTTGGTTTCATCAATTTTACCAGTGTACTTCCCGATGAAACTATAAGTCCCTCATCAGATTCTTTATCCCAAGTTGGAATATAATTGTTGATCGTGTTCCAAACCATAGTATGAATTTCTAGAATAAACTTTTACCTCGAATTAGGTTCAAAATCCTATTATTATCCAACGATATATCTCATGTTATAATCAATCCGAGAGTTGAATTTTTTAGGCTCTTGGGCTTTCCCAACACCTTAATAACTTGCTCAAACATCTAAAGTCTCGTACATTTGTTCATTCAACTCCTAGTGTGCAAACAGAAATTCCTCGTTGTCTACTTTAAATTTTCGACATTTTTCCAATATGTGCTACAAACTGCATCATGCTCTCGAAATATTTTTTTAAAATCCGCAATGGTTTGTCGAAAATATTTTTACATATCATTGAATCTGACAACTTTACTGCACAGTCCATCAACCCTTCCTTAAAATATCTTTGTTTGAGAACCCTGACCCATAATCCATATTATTTTTGTAGGATCCTCCAACCCAGTTTAGCCGAGAATGCTTTATTAAAAAAATTGTAACCCTAAATCCTAGCATATCCATCATTCGTCGGTCTATACATCCTGTCACATGTCATCAATGTATCTTCCTACACTCTTCAGATGAGCCTCAAATGAAATATCTAATAATTTGATCGATTGTATTCGCACACATGCACCAAAAACTTCATTTTCTGCATAATGTAGTTCGGGATCGCGCTGAAAACTTATTGTCTTAAAGTTATCAGACCCGCTAGAGAGAGTATGAGCTTTCCAATTTGGTAATTTTCCCTCATCTTTGTAGTAATCTGTTGATAAAACCCCCTCAAGATGAAACCTGAAGTAATTGGCATACCCAGATACATCCATAACTATTCACTTAGACAAAAGTCACTCATATACACCGAATCATGTTAGTGACTTTATTGTACATTCCCATAAATATTATCAACTTCTTATCATTTACTAATTGACCGGATTCATAGAAAAACAGACGCAATAAGATTTTAATCAAGTCGACTTGTTCTTCGGAAGCCTCTACAAACAACATTAAATAATTTATAAATAAGACACGAGAGACCGGTGGGTTTTGCCTATGGAGCCGGAGTGGATTCTGTTTGTCACTACATACAAAATGTTCAATGCTAATAGATAATTGTTCAATATATATTATCAAAAGATAAGGAGCTAGCGGATCCTCTTTATGATGCCTAGTTGTGGTAAGGCTCAAAAGATTCTTTATTCCACATATTTTGCATTGAATTCAAACTCATAACGGTAATGATAAACCTTACCTATATCGTTGGGATCCTAAAATGAGAGATAGTATTCTCAATGAACCGCCAACTAAGTTTGTCATACGTCTTGGCTAGGTCGATCTTAACCGTCATATATCGGCGTGCCTCAGTGGCTCTACGCAACTCGCTGGTCTACCTCATGCACCAAGATTATGCCATATGTAGTAGAACGAATATAAATGTAACTTCTCTGATTGGATCTAATACGTTCAACTAGCAATGGTTGCAGTCTGTTAACCATTGTCGACATAATAGATAATATTGCAACATTGATAAATCTTATCGGGCAGAACTTACTGACTCTGTCAGGGTCAGCAATTTTAGGAATCATATAAAAAATTGTACCATTAAGACCAATAAGGATCTCTTTTCTACCAATTATATTTTGGACCATCTCATAAATAGTTGGGCCAAACGCCTTTCAATATTTTTTGTAAAATGCAGCAGTCATACCATCTAATCCTGAAGCTTGTGACGGGTTTGATCATAACATGACCTAATGAATATCTATATCTGAAAACTCTTCATCTATAAGATCATATTCAATTTTCCTGTAGTTATTTGAGTTTTTTTGTATGGTTGAGAGGTGGTAAAATCATTTGTTACGCTCACCCGAGCTTTCTTTTTTTAATGTTAAAGTCACAATATCTTCTTTTCTTCCATAACAGTCATATACTAGTTCCTTGAATTCTTACTAAGTCTGAAAATAGAAGAATTGCACGACCCTTGAGATGAGATTTAAATTCCCCAAAGTCCCGTAAAAAGTAATCTCTTTTGTCGATGAATATCCTAACACCTTATTTTTTAATAATTAGACATGACTTTAAATAGGGGTTATACTTTATCCTACGCCCGCCTTAGATATGTCTACTTTCTCCCTAATAAACTCTTGAAGTTTATTATTTAAATACCAAGTTGACTCAAATCTTAAGCGTTTAAGACCTCAAAGTAGATGAGTAACTCATGTACGCTTTATCAATATATGAGTGTGGTCTGAGTATGCACAATCAAAATGAATACCCTTTGCATACGGAAATAGAGTGTGCAAAATCATATTTCTATACGCTTTATTCAGACGCTTCGTTATTTGTTAACCTAAATTTCAAGAATCACACCATGTAAACTTCGGGCCTTCAAAACCTAAGTCCATCAACCCACATGTGTTGCGTCATTATTTGAGTCCTACCATTATACTCGTGATCCTATAGATACCTTATTTTTTATTATGTTTATTTCTCACTTGATTGAAGTCACCACCATAACATACGGAGTTTGAAGACCTTGAAAAATGACCCTAAGTGCCTCCCACACTTCCTCACATTTTATGGCTTGGGTTGTCGCATACATTTCTAAAAAAATCCATGATTTACACCCCTATTTTGACATTTCAACATTGATGACTTGTTGACCCACATATAAGATTTGGATATCAATATCTGAGTCATCCCAAATAATCTCACTTTTATTTTTAAATGTTTATGCCTATCGTCCTATTTACCATGTCTTACCTAAACCATGGATAATCTCACTAGCTTTGTGACCACTTACCATTAACTCAACTATAATAGTTAACCAAACACGATATACATGTATCATCTATCGGACTACACATCGAAAATTATATATCGTTGCCCCATGGCAATTCTAAACTAATACATCTAATGTGGAGTGGTTGAATCTCACCCAACAATGTTTCTATTTAGTAGGCACATAATAAAAGTATGAATTATAAAACATAAAAATATGATCCATACATTTAAAATCCAATGTTTGAAGCATCATCGGTGATGACTAGCTCGTTACTCTTCCCCGCTTCATTTTGCTTCGTTAGTTTTAAACCATACTTGTCATTAGGTTAGCCTCTGGAATGTAAACAGTCTCTAAATCCTTTAAGCCTCAAACATACTTAATCTCTAATCTAGGGTCCAATCCATCTAGTTTTGAAAAACAAAGAACCAACAACTCACCTGCCTCTTTGAACCACACAATCACACAAAACCATATTGGACTTCTTTAGAGGTATGATTACTCCATTGGGTCCCATAAAAATTTTATATATATTTATTTCATTCACAACTTTATTATTGTTGTTAAACAAAGCACATGTTGTATTTTGTCAATCCATTAGGAACCACCAAGATCATATTACACATCTAAATCTACTACTTCTCTCATTTGTATTGGAAATGTTATTTCTAAATTACTCATTTACAACCATGACATACATGGAAGTTTTCCGAACATGATTATATCCCATTTTTGCACAATTCTAACTCAAGCCTTTCCAATCTTTCTTTTTACCCATTTTTTTTATTTTTTTAATGTTATAAATTAGTCTCTCAAACGGTTACGAACATCGGGGGTTCCGCTATTAAAACTTTAAAATTTTCAAATATAATCATATTGATGATTTTATAACCCAAGTTCTCTCATATTTTTTAATGATGTTTGCTCATTAGATCTGTTATCTTTCATATTTGAACGCTTAACGGTATTAACTCACATCACGAACCCATATTATTTGTTAGTAGGCTCTAATGAAGTCGGAGATTTTAATTATTGAATCTTGTTTTAATCAGATGGGCCATTCGGACCAAAAAACACTATCATGTGAAATTAGACAGAACTAATGTAGTGGAATGCGACTAAGCTAGATGCTGGTAACTTCACACCAAATTACTAATGGGTCCTTAAACTTGACCCGACTTCACAATCTGACCCGATAGGCGCATGGGTCATTAATTAAGTATAAATACCCCAACCACTCCCATTAATGAGGGTAATCAGAATTTACTGCTAGCACAAAATTATCTCACTACTCTCTACTTTATACATTAAATTCTCAAACCACTTTACAAAATTACCCTCAAACAGAAATTAACCACACCAAATTATCGACCACAATGGGAGCACGACGGTGCCTGAATTTCACAATTTAAAACCAGCAAGAAAAGTAGTTTGGATGAATCCGAATGAGCTGAATGTTCCACCTCTTGAGGTGGAAGTTGCAAAGAAAAACAATGAATATACCATCGAGGATCGCGATCAGTTAAGAACTGAGATAGAGGCGCTAAAAGCAATAAAACAAGCAAAAAATAGGGTGAAAGATAAATCTGGTGCGTCAATACTTCACCACATTGATAATCCTGACGATAACGAACAGTCTCTAAAGACCTATCTCAGTTCCAAGAAGACACACCGATCTAAACATGTGAAGAGCTTTACATCTGAGTCCTCCAGCAGCTCATCTAATGAGGTAGAGCTTAAGGAATCTGTGTCTTCAAGTAGTTATGAAGGAAGGTCAAAAAAGAAAATAAAGCTGACTAAAAAGCATTCAAGAAAGAGGGATGGGCATGACAGGCTTAAGAGGCACCATGGCAAGGGTAAGGGGTCAGCCAACCAGCATATTGACCAGTTGCTGATTAATCCTTTTGTTTTTCAGTCTGAACTAGGTATTTTTGCTACCTCTAATGAATTGAAGGCAATAGTATTTGTCTGCAAAAATACTCTTCAAACATCTTCCTAAGAGGTTTGATAGCTCAAAGATGGAGAAACATGATGGGAGTCGTGATCCGAACAACTATCTGGAGCAGTTTAAGAACTTCATGATGAATTTTGACGACGATGACAAGCTGATATGTAGAGTATTCTCCCAAACTTTCACCGGAAGTTCTCTTAAATGGTATAACAGTCTTCTTCAGGGGTGCATAAGAATTTTTGAGACGTTTTGGATTGCCTTCGGGAGGCAATTCGTTGGAAGTAAGGAACTCAAAGGTAATGGGGACACCATTTTTCACTATGCTCAGGAGCCGAATGAGTCTTTAAATGAGTATATCAATTGGTTTATAAATACAAATAATGGGTTAGAAAATTGTTTTGAACATGTTGCAATTGCTTCCGTGAGACAAGGTTTAAATCCATATAATTTAGCCGATTCAGTGACTCGGAAGAAGACTATGACCTATGGTGGTCTGTTGAACCAGGTGAGGAAGCAGATCAATGTTGAAGAGACCAAAAAAACCAGAGTACAACGCCAGGTTAGGTCCACTACAACTATAACAACTCTATCAGCTACTAATCAGTCCGGTTACCGGGAAAAAGAGACTTGACATGGATCTAACAGGTCAAGGTAGAATCAATCTAACCAGACTCAGAGCCAATGGGTCAGAAACAAGAGGGGGTTATGGGTTCAACCTGACTGGTTTGCTGAGTTGGGGGAGAGTGTGGCTACAATCTATGATAAAACTAAAAACGAAGTGCACTTTGGAAAGCCAACAACATTGCAATCCTCCAGAGAAACTCGGAGCACCCGTTTATGCCAATACCACAATGACATAGGTTCTGGTACGCATGATTGTATAACCTTTAAGCATGAGGTCCATAACCTTATTGAAAGGGGAAAGTTGGGAGCCTATGTCAAAACCCGAGGGGGAAGCAGACCGGATAATGCACAAGATAATACGCCCCGAACTGGTCCTTCGAATAATCCTAGAACGTCCACACAAGAAGGTGCAATGGTAATTACTGAAAGGTTTGATGTAGACTCTGAGTATCTTGATCCTGATCCGACTCGAAATCAGGTGGGGGTAATAACAGACAAGACCAAAACGGTTTCCGGTCTGATTAACGTTTTTGAATCACTTAATATTTTCGGAGGGGATACTTGGACTGCGCCTTCTATTTCATCAAGAGAAAGGCATGTCCACAATTTAGCCACCCACCAAGATGGAAGGATTTCCACCCACCAGTAATAATCCCCGTCTCCTTTCATAATTTTTGAAGAGGATGACCTGAGAGACATTGTAGGGACTCATGAAGATGCAATGGTAATAGGGGCGTTAATAAGAGGATATAATATACATTGGATTCTGATTGATACAAGCAGTTCGGTGAACATCCTCTTTTTAAGCTCTTACAAGCAGATGAGAAACCCATCGGTCATACAACATACAGAACCATCATAGGCTTCACGAGAAATTCTGAAAATGTGATTGAAGATTTTGAAGAGGAAGTATTGTTGGGCAAATGACCTTTTAAATGTAAGAGTATTGTTTGTTGTGGTGGATTGCCCAACATCTTACAATACAATATTTGGGAGGTTATGGCTCTCCAGAAAGCATGTTGTGGCCTTTACGGTCCACCAACGTTTGAAGTATGATGTCCATGGATAAGTAGGTGTTGTCCAGAGCAGCCAAAAGATAGCTAGGGAATGTGATGCAACAATCCTTACCCCTAAGACTTTCAATGTAATATTGTTGGAAGAATTGAGCGCACTTGACAGAGATTTGGGATTGCCCAACATCTTACAATGCAAGTTGTCAATCCAAACTGATATTGTGCCAGTTGTACAGAGGAGAAGGTCTTTCTCTAAGGAAAAAATATATGTGATTGTCCAGGAAGTTGATCTTTTAACCAAGATGGGTCACATTGAAGAATCTCAATACCCTTTGTGGACTGTAGACCTGTTATCAGGTCGGGTCGGTCTGGGTTTGGACGGGATCGAGACCGACTCGTTAAGCTACCGGGCGGGTCGAGCCGGACCGCTAAGCGAAGGGAGCCAAATATGATGGACAGGGACCGACTCGTTAAGAGTCGAGTCGGTCTGGTCCGACTCTTAACAGGCGGGTTTGTTAGTTTATCATAATTTTTTTGAGGGTTTTAGTTAAAAATATACATAGATTAGGAAAAAAAATTATATATCTCCCTTACCGGGCTGGTTAGCGGGCGGACCGGTCCAGACCGGTAAAAAAGTCGGTCCAAAATTTTGGCTCCCAACCCGCTCCCTAAGCTATCTGGACCGGTCTCGGGCGGGCCTTACCGGTCCGGTCCCGGGCGAGTTAACGGGTTGGGAGGCTCCCTAACAGCTCTAGTGGACTGCCAACCCTGTTCGGGTCAAGAAAAAGAATGGTAAGTGGCGCATGTGCATTGATTTCACTAACCTTAATAGGGATTCCCCAAAGATCTTTATCATGTTCCTCGGATAGATCAGTTGGTGGGTTCTACCTCTGGAAACAAGCTATTGTCTTTCATAGATGCTTTTTCAGGGTACAACCATATACAAGTAGATCTAAAGGATCAAGATCATAATACTTTCATCACAGATATAGGTCTTCATTGTTATAAGGTGATGTCGTTCGGATTAAAAAAATATTGGGGCTACTTACCAAAGATTAGTGAATAAAGGTTTTTCTAATCAGATTGGCGGAAACATTGAGGTTTACATAGATGATATGATGGTTAAAATCTTAGAGGAAGATGCATATGTATCTGACCTTCAAGAAATATTCTCTGACTTAGAGGCTGGGAATTTAAAATTGAACCCTAAAAAGTTTGTATTTGGGGTCTGATCTGGAAAGTTCTTGGGATACATAATAAGTGAAAAAGAAATTCAGCCAGATCTGGATTAACTTAATGCCTTGCTAGCTATGGACCCTCCTGGAAATATCAAAGAAGTTCAAAGACTGACATGATGATTTGCTGCATTGAACAAGTTTATTTCAAGATCACCAGACAAGTGCGCTCAATTCTTCCAAGTATCGAGGAATGCTAAAGAATTTAATTGGTCTCCACAGTGTGATCAGGATTTTATTGAAATCAAGAAGTATTTGTCTTCACCTAAAAATATTTTCAAACTTGTTCGGAGGGAAAAACTCTACGTATACTCAGCTAGTAAGAGAAGTGGACAATTACCCTCGTCTTGTGTATTACATCAGCAAAAGCTTGTTGGATGCTGAAAGAAGATATTCGAAGTTGGAAAAAGTGCCATTGGCCTTAGTAATTGCAGCTAGAAAGATGAGACCATACTTTCAAGCACATTCTATTGTTGTTCGGAGATCTTTCCCCTTGAAAGGCGTTCTTCAGAAAGCTGATGTGTCAAGTAGAATGACCAAGTGGTCAGTGGAGCTAGGTGATTATGATATTTATTTTGCGCCCCAAACAGCGATTAAATCCCAGTCAGTGGCTGTTTTCGTGGTAGAATATTATGCTCATAAATCCTCCGGTCAGATGTCAGAAAACCAGTATACAAAAGAATAGGTAGTTCGAACTGATGATGGATCAAGTACTATGGGTTGTAGGGCTGGAATTTGTTTAACTTCTCCCTATGGCGAAAATATGTACAAGGCCATATTTTTTGGTTCTAGAGCTTCTAACAATAAATCTGAGTATGAGGCGGCAATAACTGGTTTTAAGCTGGCTCTCATATGTGGGGTCAAAGAGAGTCCGGTTAATGAGTGATTCCCAATTGTTGATTCACCATGCTCAAGAACAAACTGAAGCAAATAAAGAACGGTTGATTAAATTCTTGCTCATGTTGAAAGAAGTTATTGCGAACTTCAAAAATATCTGCTATGAACACATCCCTATATCGGAGAATACTCTAGCAGACTCTTTGGCAAATATAGCTTGTTCTGAATCTTACCCATGGATTCTTGTGCAGGAATATCCATCCGTACAAACAGGTCAAGAAATAAAATGAGGAAAGTGTGAGCATACTTGTTATTCAACCCAAGGATTGGAGATATGATCTTCTCCGGTTCATCTTCGATGGGATATTGCCTCCGGATAAAACTATGGCTAAGAAAATCAAGTACAAGGCTCGTGGTTTCTTGATACTAAGATAAGTTATTTACAAGAAATATTTATGCAGACCTCTCCTATGTTGCTTAAGATTTGAAGAATCTCAAGTTGTGTTATCTGAACTACATGATGGAGAAGGTTCCGCACACTGTGGATATAGGGCTCTAACCATAAGAGTTTTATTAGCATGATACCACTGGCCAACCATAATGGTAGATGCTAAAGAGATGGTAAAAAAGTGTGATCTTTTTCAAAGATATGGGAATGAAATTCATGTGCCAGCAGTTCCTATGGAATCCATATCTGAACCAATACCATTTGACAGATGGGGTATGGATCTAGTTAGGCCTCTTCCCATGGTATCCAGTGGATGTAGAACAATTATAGTTGTTATTGACTATTTCTTTAAATGGATAGAGGCAACTCCTTTGGCTGGAACCACTTCGAAGGCAGTCATTAAATTTATTTTATCCAACATATGTTGCAGATTTGGGGTTCCCCGAAAGATTACTACAGACACTGGGCCACAATTTGATAATAAAGACATGGAAATATTCTGCACCTCCAGAGGAATTCAAAATAGTTTTTCTCCTCATTTCCACCCTCAAGAAAATGGGCAGGTTGAAGTTGTAAATAGGACAATCTTGTCCGGATTGAAGAAACATTTGGAGGGAGCTGTAGAAAAGTGGCCAAGTTATTTATAAGAAGTATTGTGGACCTACCGAACTACATCTCGGGCTGCTACACGAGAATCCCTTTTTGCTCTGGTGTATGGGATGGATGCAATTACTCCCATAGAAGCTACTTTTCCATCTCACAGAATCCAAAACTATTCCGAACAGGCTAATGATATAGCAACCAGGAATCAGTTGGATTTGATTGAAAAAAAGAGTTAAAGCGCATTTAAGGACAACGCATTACCAAGGTTTGACGAGGAGCAGATTTTCCTCTAAAGTTAAAAGAATGGATTCTCAGTTAGGGGACAAAGTCTTAAATAAAGTCTTTTTACACATAAAAAAATTAGTTCGGAAAACTGGCCCCGACTGGGAAGGCCCTTATGTGGTCTGTGGGAAAGTTAAACCAGGAACATACAAGCTTCAAGACAAGAAAGAGAGAGCATTAAAACACCCATTGCACATTAAGCATCTAAAGTTATACTTAGAATAAAACTCTTTTGTAAATATTTACTTTTCATATATCAATGTAAACATTATTGGGCATACTATTTCCTACCCTAGTGATGCGGGGAGGTTTTAATGAGGTGTCCGGTTTTTTCAATAATATCTTATGTCTTCTTCAAAATTCTAGTGCAATTACTTTTTTTATTTTGCCACAATATAAGGTGGTCAGATATATTAAACACCCCGGCTCTCAAATGTCTTTAAGTTGATCGGATATATTAAATACCCCGACTTTCAAATGTCTTTGAGTTGATCGGATATATTAAATAATTGGTCACATTCATTAAACACATGTGATAAAGAATGTTAAATACCCTTATTTAACACTTCTGAAATATTAAAGGCTATCTAAATATTGGCCATAAAGAGTTAAACAAGATTTAAAAAAAAAAGAATGTGATATTAGAATTTGATCGGACTAAAACTGATCCATGATTCATAAAATTCCTTGACTATTCAAGGACTTTGAGTTTTACAGCGCAAAGATTAAATAAACAAAACAATGAAATGCCTTGGCAATCCAAGGACTTTAGTTTTTCAACAAAAAAGTACTGAATATAACCTTAGGGTTTGTTTCTTTCGGTTTTTTCTTCACCACCATCGTTTTTGGGACTTTTGAATTTAGCATTTGAACTCTCACCAACTTCTTCATCGTCTTTAGAATTTACTCTATTGGAGTAGTTGTGCTTGTCGCCATCAACCATGGTATGGAAAAGGAGGTCATCATAGTCCACAAATTTCCACAAAAGAGCAAGAGTCCTCTCAGAAAAGTCTCATAGAACAGTAAGACCATATCAGACTTAATCCCTTCATCTACTTCTCCAGGGAATACATTATTCCACTAGCATACTTCTCTATCCCTGCAACTATTTCTTGAGCTTGTTTGCGTTCTAAGGAAACATTCTCTTTGGTTTTCTCTTGGACAGTTTTCTCCAACTTGACTTTTTCATCGGATTAAGTCTGGATAGTTTTGTCCTTAGTTTTTAATTGCTCCTTTAAAGTTGTGATCTCTTTAGAGGAAAAAGTCTCCAGGTTGGAGTATTGGTTTGAAGGTTTTTGCTAGCCCCTTCTGACTTGAGCAGTTTAGCAGCTAAATCCTCATTCTTCTTCTTTAATGATTCTATGCTTTGTTGAGCGACAGATAAACCATTTGTCAAGCTCTGTTTCTCTAAAGTCAGGGAGTTTATGGTAGTTGTTTGATCCCTTACTTTCCTCTTCAGATCAACTACTGGACGGATGTAACCCAATAGGGAGTGACTTAGGATATCTCGCTCACTTGATATCATATAAGTCTCCTCATTTAGGTTACAACATTGGATGAGCTGGAAGGACGATAAGGCTCCGCAAAGTCATCCTTGTCCAAGTCATTAAAATACATGTTAATACTTTGAAAGGCACCAAGGTTTAACTCTCCATCACCAGTGGCCTGTTCGGAATAAAGACTGGGTGGAATTTCCTCTTGTAAGGTAGGATCGGCAGGAACTGGAGGAGGGACTTCAGAAGAGCGCAAAATTACCTCTTATCCCAAAGTGACTTTTTTCTTCTTTGTAGTTTTTTCATCACTACTTGCTTTGCTAGCCTTGTCCTTCTTCGAAATCTTTGGTGGGTTGTCCGACCCACCAGCCTCCTTAGCAGTTACTTCTACTGCTTCCAGCAGAGCAGCATTAATGCCTCATCGGTTCTTCGAACCGGTCCCTTCAGTAGTTGTTTGAGTTGGGTCTGTTGTGGTTTTCTTCTTTCTCTTATTCTTTATCTTGTTCAGATGACTAGGGGATTTGGCCTTGGAAGACAGGTAAAGTTTAGCATCTTTAGCCTCTGTCCTCCTCAGAATGACATCTGTAGGAGAAGGGGTGGTCAGCTCTTCCTAGAATATGCCTCTTCTCTATGTGGTGTTCCACAGATGAGACCTCATAAAGTTCTCCGATGTGAAACAATTGTGGAAAATGTTGTCCAATTTCTTTAAGGCCCAAGCGTTCAGTTTGGCACAGGTATCTTGACCTACATTTACGTAGTCTGAAACCTCCTTCGAAAACACTAAGAAGAGATATAAATTAGTTCGGAGTAGTTGCTTAATATTTGAAAGATTAAAAGGAACATAAATAAAACTCACTGATACTCTTCCAGCTACTAGTCAACTAGCTTGGGTTGGAATCAACCTTGATCTTCCTCCCATTCTCCAACCTCCAATGATTAACAAAAATTGCGTCCAACAGATCATTCACTACTTTGTAGTCATTCCCCATATTGTAGTGATAAAAAGGGATGTGATGATTCTTACACAAATTTGCCACAACAACGAATTATTTCATTGGCAGTAGAACCTTAGATAACATGGTTTCCATGATGCCAACCAGCAAGGTATACCAACCGTTTGGACTCAAATGACTTGGACACAGCTTGTTTAAGTGGAAGTACCTGACTATCTCCGAGTCCAAAGGAAACCAGAGTCCTCAGTTCAGCACCTCTGTATAGACCACTAACTCATTGGGTTTGGAGTCCATCGGAGTTTCTGGGCTCATTCAGATTCTCACCTTCACAAACTATGGTATTCCCCACTTCGTACGAATACGAACCAAATCAGCGGTATGGGTGTATATGTAGGCTATATTCTGAAGATATAACAAGTATTTCACGCTGACCTTCTTAAACTTTGGCCCCACTCTTCCCTCCAGACTCTCCGGAAGCGCGTCTAGATGAGTCAGACCTACTTCTGCCAATCTGCAGCGGTATCCTCCGTCTGACCGGACGCCTTGAAAGAGGTGTCACCTAAACTATATTCCATGTTTTCTTCCACTACGATGGAAGGCTGTTCGGATGGTCTGGCTTCTGCCAAGAGCTGCTGTCCGGATGATTTGGTTTCTGGCATCGGTTTTACTGCCTCCGAATTGGTGAATTTTGAAGAAGTAGGAGTGGATTTCGATTTAAATTGACGGGTGACTCGGTGTGGGGTATGTTTCTCTGGGGGTTTCTCTGTATCTGAACCCATTGCAATAAAAGGTGAGGATTTTCTAACGCTAGAGACGACTTTCTCTTTAGAGAGAAGGTTTTGAGACTCTTGGATTGAGAACCCTATTGGAAAAGGGGAAAGGTTTGAAACAAAGGGTAGTTTTCTAACCTTGGGTGCATTCGAGGACGATGAACCCTGGTCTGTATTCACTTTTGATTGATTGATTCCTTCACCAGGAGAAACAGGAAGGCCATTAACAGTTCTTTCTCATAAAAAACTTTTTTTTCTCTCTCTCTCTCTAACTTAGACAAGTTTAACCAACCTCCTTTTAATTAGAATGTTTCTAGTTGTGAACATCAATGACTCAAACACAAATTAAAGAATATATTGCGCTCTCTCTCACTATAAATGCTTGTAATTTTTTAAGACAATGAAACAATGAATGAGATTTATATATAACAGTAAAAAGTGGGAGTTACCTAGGAGAAGGTAAAACAATCTAAGTAATGATTAAATGTTGCAAGGTATGGAAGTTAAAGCATAGATAACTTTCTATCCTAGTGGGTACGAGAATCCAGGAGAAAAATGGTTGTGAGGTCAAACTAGAGGCTGACACGTGTCCTACAATTGGAAAAAGACTCTTAGAATTCTGAACTAAAAAATCAGTCCCACCAAATTTCGAACAGAGCGACTCTTAAATTCTTAACAATAAATATAAAGTCTGCAGTTCAGATATAAAACAGATCGGAAGGCGTTGGCATTGATTTTTTAGAGTTAGCTCTTCCAAATATTCTTTGCAAGACCTAAAGTGGTTACTGATGAGGTTAGAGATTTTAGCTACCGAATCTTGTTTTAATCCGATGAGAAGTTCGGACCAAAAAATACTATCAGGTGAAACCAAACAGAACTAATGTAGTGGAATATGACTAAGCTAGATGATGGTCACTTCACACCAAATTACTAATGGGTCTTTAAACTTGACCCGACTTCACAATCCGACCCGATAGGCGCATGGGTCATTAATTAAGTATAAATACCCCAACCACTCTCATTAATGAGGGTAATCAAAATTTACTGCTAGCACACAGATTAATTATCTCACTACTCTCTACTCTAAATATTTAATTTACAAACCACTTTACAAAATTACCCTCAAACAGAAATTAACCACACCAGGCTCCACAATATGCATAGCCCAAAATCGTGAGCCAGTCTCTTTCTCACTATCCCATTTCGACCACCACTTGAACTAATTTTATTCAAAGACTTTTTCCATAAAGATAAGTCATATTCCGCTTAACAGTTATCCAATATCTAAATGGATAATCCCCTTCCATCATCAGTATGTTTTTATTCATCCCTTCCACTTCCCAGTTATCCAGTCTACCTCTATAGTAGTATTATTTTGTCGAGGTCTATTCGAAAAATAATTTGTTTTTTATGACAAGAGCGACCACATTAAAAAAATCAAGTGCAATTCATAATACTCTACATTACATGTTTCTCATCCAATATGAATTTTCAGAACTAATGACTTATCCAAATCATTCTCCACCACTAGTCTTGTATAGATTATTCTATTTTTCTTTGCTAGTAGTAGGTCAATTATAATAGTTTTACCAATCAAATCATTCACTGTCTTTAAAATGTGTGAGGTATAGTTTTGAACCTTGACATTATAAAAAATATTTACTCAAACCATTTTAGTTGTAAGAAAATCCATTTAAGGGTTGAAAATGGATTTCATTCTCGAACTACCGGATAATAATCAAGTATTATCCACGTCACACCTGATAATACAAAATTAAAGGCTTCTAGAATAAAAAACTTAATCATAAAATACTCGTGTCCAACGTTCGCAACTCCAAATATTATTTAAGAGTCCAAAAGTTTTTTATCGGACCTCGAATTTTCCCGCTGGAAAACAAAACGTTGGCTCGCGAAATCCGGAGTGTCAGCATCAATATACTCTACCATCCGAGGATGGATTGTATTTTCCGAGCAATGAAAACTTGAGATCTAATTTTTATCGGACGAGTCATAATTGGAGAGCTTCTCCTTTTCCCCGGAAATATTGGTGGGCAATCTCCCAAAGCATTTCGATATCTCGAAGTTAGAAAAGTTCGATGGGACACAAGACCCGATAACCACATCGAGCAATTCAAAAACTTCATGATTAATTTCGATGACGATGATAAATTGTTGTGTAAATTATTTTCTCATACCTTCAAGGAGGTAGCTTCCAAGTAGGCTTCCGCAGGGCTCGATAAAGAATTTCGACATGTTCTGGAATATCTTCAGACAACACTTTGTGGGGAGAAAAAATTTCAGAGCTAACGGAGATACGATAATTTATTGTAGACAAAAAGTTGGGGAAATCTTGAAGAATTATACCAATCGATTCGTCAAAATGAAAACTGACATGAAGTATTGTAAAGACTCAGTGGCACTTGCAGCTTTTAGGATGGGCCTACTCCCCGGACTATTAAAGGACACGGTGGCGGAGAGTCAGGTCACGACCTTCGGAGCATTGCTGGATCAGGTTGAGAAGAGAATTCTGGTGGAGGAGACTCAGGCATCTGAGAAAGGATCCTGTGATCAATTGGATCAGAATCAATTTCAGAGATCTGAGTCCAGTAACCAAGGGCCTCGTGCCAATGTTCAAGCCAAAAGTACGGGTCAGTATCCGTCGAGGCAGAAAACAAACCCACAATATTATGGCAACCGGCAAAATTACAATCAAGGGGCTAGACCAATTTCGAACAAGTGGGTTCGACCGGACTACTTCGTGGAGTTAATGGAAAATGTCGCCACGATATTTGATAAGGCAAGCTCAACGGTGCCGTTCAGGAAGCCTTTTCCTATTCAAACTCCGAGGGAAAGCAGAAGTGTTAACAAGTATTGTAAGTATCACGAGGATATCGGGTACGATACGAATGACTGCATTGCTTTGAAAAAAGAAGTACAAGCTTTGATTGAGAATGGAATTTTGCTAGAGTTTGTGAAAAAACATTCTCAGAAAAATGAGGCGGTTAAGGCTGTTTCGAAAATCGCTGACACAGATATGGTGATTTCCAAGGAAGTTGACGTTTTTGATATTGAGCAAGAGTATCTGGATCCCAATGAGGGAAGGAACAACGTAAATATGGTGGAGGAAATTATTCTGAGGGGAAAATTAAACGACCTATGTGCTTTCTTTCAGTCACTGGCAATCTTTGGAGGGGATACCATCGCAGGGAATTCTAATAGCTCGCGGAAAAGACATATAGTCAATCTGACTACCCCGATTGAAGCAGGAGTGTCAGCACAAATGCACCGATTACCCTCCCCCATCATATGTTTTGATGATGACGATATGCGAAATGTCGTGGGCCTGCACGAAGATGCGGTGGTGATTGTTTCGGGTATTGCTGATGATCAAGTTCATAAGATACTTGTTGATACATAAAGTTCAGCGAACATCTTGTTTATGAGCACTTACATGAGAATTTCTGACCCACCGGTTATACGACGATCAGACAGAACCATAATAGGATTTACCGGCGCCACAGCAGTGGTTGTGGGAGAATTTCAGTGTGTGGTCGAATTAGGTCGTGGGCCGTTTAAGAAGGGGGTGGAAGTATTGTTCATTGTTGTCGATGCACCAACTTCGTATAATGCAATTTTGGGTCGCTCTTGGCTGTCTCGAATGCAGGGTGTGATTTCGACGGTGCATCAGTGTCTGAAATATGTGGTAGGCAACAACATTGGGACAATCAGGAGCATCCAGAAGATGGCCCGCGAATGTTACCAGATCGCTTTATCTTCGAAGGGAGTTCGTGGAGAAATATCGGACAAGGCATAGCAATTAAAGGGGCCTTCCTTGGAAATCATTCCATGTGATGATCCGAGGGAGACCCCCGGATTTCTGGTCCCTGAAGAGGATTCCGAGGAACATAAATTTGGAGAGGGAAATTTTTTGAAGATCGGAGTAAAAATTTCTCTTGAGTTCAGAGAAAGATTAATTGCATTTTGTCTAGCAAACTCAATATGTTTACTTGGTGTGCACAGGATGTTACGGGAGTACCATCAGAGATAATATGTCATAAACTTGCGGTACGACTTGATGTTCGACCCATTTTCCAGAAAAGGAGACCAGTTTCTCAGGAGAAGGTCGCAGCTATTCTTGTGGAAGTGGAAAGGCTGTTAAGCATACGCCACATTCGCGAGTCGCATTATCCCGTATGGGCCTCGAATCCAGTCTTGGTCAGGAAAAAGAATGGCAAGTGGTGAATGTGTGTGGACTTCATAGACTTAAACAGAGCTTGTCCTAAGGATCCATTTCTGGTGCCCCGCATTAATCAGTTAGTGGATTCGACTTCGGGCAATCGATTGTTGTCTTTCATGGACGTGTATTCAGGGTATAATCAAATTCGGTTGGATGCACAAGATGAAGAGAGCACGTCCTTTATTACCGGGAGAGGGTTATATTGTTACAAGGTTATGCCATTTGGCCTAAAAAATGCAGAGGCAACTTATCAACGCTTGGTCAACAAAACCTTTGAGGGATAAATTGGTCGGAATTTCGAAGCATATATCGATGATATGCTAGTCAAGAGTTTGCGGGATGAAGATCATTTTGTTGACCTGGAGGAGACATTTAATAATTTGAGTAAGGTCAATTTGAAACTGAACCCGGAAAAGTGTGTTTTTGGGGTACGATCGGACAAGTTCCTTGGATATGTGATAAGTGAAAAAGGCATCGAGGCTGACCCAGACCAGATAAAAGCTTTACTCACCATGACTCCACCTCGAAATATCAAGGAAGTCCAGATCTTGACAGAGAGATTGGCAGCGCTAAATAGATTCATTTCTCGATCCTCGGAAAAATGTGCACCCTTGTTTAAGGTATTACGAAACGCGAAACAATTTAATTGGATTGATGAGTGTTCAACAGCTTTTCGCCAAATTCAGGAATATTTGACATCCCCTGATATACTGTCTAAACCATTGGTGGGGGAAAGATTAATTATCTATGTAGCAGTTTCAGATTGTGCGGTCAGTGTTGTTTTACTCCGAGAAGAGGACTCTCTTTTGAAACCTATCTACTATGTCAGTAAAAGTTTGTTGGATGCAGAGAAACGATATCTCAAGTTGGAGAAGGTAGCTTTGGCTTTGGTGACAGCTGCCCGAAAGATGAGACCTTACTTCTAGGCACATCCTATAGTTGTTCGAACGACATTCCCCCTAAAAGGTTTGTTACAAAGGCCCGATATTTCTGGGAGGATGACTAAATGGTCAGTAGAATTGGGAGATTTTGACATAGTATTTGAGCCTCGAACAACGATAAAATCCCAGGTTTTGGCTGATTTTTTGGTTGAATTCCACTCAGACAGAGAGGACATGGAGATCATCGACTATTTTGATGACACAGAATGGTTGGTACGGACGGATGGAGGATCGAATAACTCTGGAAGTGGTGCGGGTGTCCAATTAATTTCTCCAAAAGGGATAGCTATGTTTCAAGCTATTCAATTTGGTTTCAAGGCAACTAACAATGAAGCGGAGTATGAGGTAGCATTGGCGGGTTTGCGTTTAGCTCGGATATGTGGGGCCAAAAAGATTAAACTGGTTAGTGACTCACAGTTGGTGATAAACCAAGCGTTGGGGGAATCTGAGGCTAGAAAATATAAGCTGATACAATATCTGAAAGCATTAAAAGATTTGGTTTCTGAGTTCGATGGGGTCAAATATGAACATGTTCGAAGAGAGGCAAATGTCGTCCCAGATTTTTTGGCCACAGTCTCGCGGACGGAAGGATACCCATGGGTCTTGATTCAAGAGCATCCTTCGACCATGATCGATGCGGAGCATTCAATGAACATTAAAGAGGTAAGCAATATGATCACAAATGATTGGAGGTCATAAATTATTAACTTCTTGGAAAACAATACTTTACCTGCTTGAAAGTACGAGGCTAGGAAAATCAGGTTCAAGTCTCACGGGTATATTATGTTGGGAGACGTTCTGTATAAGAAATCTTAGAACCGACCATTACTAAGGTGTCTGAACAAGGATGAGTTGCAATTTGTCTTGTCCGAATTGCACGACGGGGAAGGTTCAGCCTTTTGTGGGTATAAGGCGTTAATTCGACGGGTGTTTCTGGCTGGTTATTATTGGTCGACTATTTCTTCAGATGCGAAAGACTTGGTAAAACAATGTGACACGTGTCAGCGCTATGAAAACGTAATCCACAAGCCTGGGGTATTATTGGAGAGTATTTCAAAGGCGGTCCCATTTGACAGGTGGGGCTTTGATTTAGTTGGGCCCCTACCAATGGTGTTTGGAGGCAGACAGACTATAATCGTAGCGGTGGATTATTTCTCTAAGTTGGTGGAACCGGAACCCCTAGCAGGGACGAAAGCCAAAGATGTTATCAAATTTTTCATTTCAAATATTTGATGTCGCTTTGGGGTACCATTGCAGCTCACAACGGATAATGAACCTCAGTTCGATAAGAAGAAGTTTAAAAGTTTTTGCCTTTCCAGGGGCATACGACAACGTTTTTCTGCCCCATTTCACCTCCAAGCTAACGGACAGGTGGAAGTGACCAATCGAACAATTCTCCATGGGTTGAAAAAGAATTTGGAAGGAAAGGCACGAAGATGGCCTAATTTTTTACAAGAAGTATTGTGGGCTTATAGGACAACGCCTCAAACTGCTACTGCTGCATCTCCGTTTGCATTAGTATATGGTATGGATGTCATTGTCCCTTCAGAGATTGTCTTCCCATCATATCGTGTGGCAACTTATACAGCATACTTGAACGATCAAAGCAGAGCCCTGGAATTAGATTTGGTTGAAGAGAAAAGACAACGCGCACAGTTGAAGTCTTTGCATTATCAAACTCTAATGAGGAATCGATATGCTCCTAAAGTAAAGCACATAGATTTTAAGGTGGGGGACAAAGTGTTACGCAAAGTCTTTCTACACACTAAAGAGAAAAGTCTTGGAAAATTGGGACCAAATTAGGAGGGCCCTTATGAAGTAACAGAGAAAGTAAAACAGGGCACGTATCGATTAAAAGACAAGGAAGAGAGATATATGCGGCTTCTATGGAACATTGAACACTTAAAATTGTATCTTTAATAAGGGACTAGTTAGAACGTAATATTTGTCCTTTTCTGTATTTCCCAGCTACAAAACATAGCGAGGGCATACTCTTTCCTACCCTGATAGGCACAGGAAGGTTTTAACGAGATGTCACTATGAGCTGCTTAATACAACGTATTTTTTTGCCTTAAACTATTATTTGGGTCACAATATTTTATGCCTCGAATTGTTTAATACTTCGAATTATTATTTGGGTCACAATAATTTGTGTCTCGAATTGTTTAATCCCTTACACTATTATTTGGGTCACAATATTTTGTGCCTCAAATTACTTGATGCCTCGAACTATTACTTGGGTCACAATATTTTGTGCCTCGAATTACTTGATGCCTCGAACTATCACTTGGGTCACAATACTTTGTGCCTCGAAGTTCTTGATGCCTCGAATTATCATTTGGGTCACAATATTTTGCGCCTCAAATTTCTTGATGCTTTGAACTATTATTTGGGTCATAATATTTTGTGCCTCAAATTTCTGGATGTCATAGTTCATCTGATGCCTTAACCTATTTCCCATAAGCTAATCTTAGCATAGTTCATAATGCATACTACGACGCAAGTCGGTATAAATTAATTATTCAATAAATATTACGATGAGAGTTCACAAATACTTAGGATAATACGAAAATTAATAAATTACATGATTAACATTCCAAGTTGTGGCATACACAAAAATCCGAGGAATACATCTCCTCGCATAAAGTAAGAGGGGCTACAAAAATCGCCTTAGAATGTCTTATACACAAAAACTACAAATTGTGCTACCATTTTTTCCTAACTACTCAGATTTATCCGGGGAATGACTCTCCTCAGAGTCTAATGACTCACTCTCACTCACGAAAATATGAGGAGGACGAAGATCTGGGGACACAAGATTCCAAAAGCTGCCTAAGTCATATTCGGGGTGCTCTGCATGAATTTGAGTTATCAGGCCTACTCGGACTGTAGTATCTCGAACAGCAAGGTTGTTTGTACACTTAGCCGCATAGGCATTCACGGCCTTTTCATTCTCCTCCTTCACCTGCCGAGGAAAATCTTTGATTCGCTTCACCAATTTTTCTCTATCCTTAAAAATCTTTTCATAGTCATCACAGCAATCGCTAAATCCCTTGTGTGCCATTTCATGAGCCTTTTGGTATTCAGTCAGGAGTTTCTCTTGAGCCCCCTTCTTCTTTTGGTAGAGGTCCCTTTCTGTCTGGCAACATCTTTCGAGCATGATAACATAATTCTCAGAAGCAGATAGTTTTTCATACAGTGCATCTGCTTGACTCTCCACAATGGCATATTGTTTCTTGGCCTCTTCAAGTTGCGAAGCAATCAAGGATGCTTTGAACTTATAATGATTTTTTCGATCCTCTAGATTCTGCATCTTCCTTCCCTTAATGACAGAGGTATGTAGCAAACTTCGAACACTTAATGAAAACTCATCATCAGGAGGAACTTCGAAGGAGTTGGTGGGTGAGCCTAGCACTGTGGGATCATAATCCGAAGTCTCCCCCATTGAAATGTTAACGTCCACATTCTGAGGAGGGTTACTTCGAGGAATGGGGAGTGGGGCCAATATAGGGGAATTTTCGATGAGAGCAGGCCTTGAAGCCTGAGTTTGGGGAGAGTTTGGTGTCTGGTTAGAGTTTTCCTTCGGAGAATTCTCTCTAACTTCCTTTTTGGGCTCACTCGGTATTTCTTGGAGCTCGTTACCCTGAGCGGTTTCTTGAATATCATCTTGCGTTTTGCCATCCTCGGGTATTTCTTGGATGAGATCCAAAACAGTTTTATTTTTCTTTTCTCTTACTTTGGTGTCTTTCTTCTTTGATGGATGGATAGATTTGGTTGGAGAGGAATTAGAGTCGGGTATCTCAATGATGGCAGGGGGAGGTGGTTTTTGATTGGTGACTATTCCTTTGTTCCCTGACTGACGATCCTTCGTGGAAACCTCTTCGTAGGATTCACCAAGCTGACTCTTGGCACGGGAACGCTTTGGGAGGTACATGACTATGTCTTTTTTCGTTACACGGTCTAAGAATTCTTATTGTGGGGGAGGGGTCATGAGTTCTTTCAGGGTCAATCGGTCAAGAGGATTCAACCTCCATAACCAGCCCATGGCTAAATTGTTGTTGACGAAGCACAGGCGAAATCTATTTTCCCACTATTCATTGGCCCACTCGCTCAATTTTGGTGAAGACAGTAGTAGCACTCTCTACATAATCCGAGTAGGGTTTTGAAATACCTGTCATAGCTACAAGAATTTTCAAGTCAGCATGTTATTATCCGAGGAGAAAAGATTACGAAAGATAGTCAACTTACATTTATTGGTCCACATGAGGGATATCATGTGAGGATTCGAAGGCGTCGACTCTGACCAGTGACCAGATATAAAACAGATCGGAAGGCGTTGGCATTGATTTTTTAGAGTTAGCTCTTCCAAATATTCTTTGCAAGACCTAAAGTGGTTACTGATGAGGTTAGAGATTTTAGCTACCGAATCTTATTTTAATCCGATGAGCAGTTCTGACCAAAAAATACTATCAGGTGAAACCGAACAGAACTAATGTAGTGGAATATGACTAAGCTAGATGATGGTCACTTCACACCAAATTACTAATGGGTCTTTAAACTTGACCCGACTTCACAATCCGACCCGATAGGCGCATGGGTCATTAATTAAGTATAAATACCCCAACCACTCTCATTAATGAGGGTAATCAAAATTTACTGCTAGCACACAGATTAATTATCTCACTACTCTCTACTCTAAATATTTAATTTACAAACCACTTTACAAAATTACCCTCAAACAGAAATTAACCACACCATGCTCCACAATATGCATAGCCCAAAATCGTAAACCAGTCTCTTTCTCACTATCCCATTTCGACCACAACTTGAACTAATTTTATTCAAAGACTTTTTCCATGAAGATAAGTCATATTCCGCTTAACAGTTATCCAATATCTAAATGGATAATCCCCTTCCATCATCAGTATGTTTTTATTCATCCCTTCCACTTCCCAGTTATCCAGTCTACCTCTATCGTAGTATTATTTTGTCGAGGTCTATTCGAAAAATAATTTGTTTTTTATGACAAGAGCGACCACATTAAAAAAATCAAGTGCAATTCATAATACTCTACATTACATGTTTCTCATCCAATATGAATTTTCAGAACTAATGACTTATCCAAATCATTCTCCACCACTAGTCTTGTATAGATTATTCTCTTTTTCTTTGCTAGTAGTAGGTCAATTATAATAGTTTTACCAATCAAATCATTCATTGTCTTTAAAATGTGTGAGGTATAGTTTTGAACCTTGACATTATAAAAAATATTTACTCAAACCATTTTAGTTGTAAGAAAATCAATTTAAGGCTTGAAAATGGATTTCATTCTCGAACTACCGGATAATAATCAAGTATTATCCACGTCACACCTGATAATACAAAATTAAAGGCTTCTAGAATAAAAAACTTAATCATAAAATACTCGTGTCCAACATTCGCAACTCCAAATATTATTTAAGAGTCCAAAAGTGTTTTAGTCTAATAGTTAAATAATTATATATAATATATATTCCTCCATAATTCAATCTCCTAAATAATCTCATATCTAAAGAGTACTACACGAGAAAACTCACATTTCTCAATAAACATATTATATTGTATTTTTGATATTTATATATATATATATATTCCATTAAACTTTTATTTCTTAATTTTCCTATCATTTTGTTTACAAGCGTGAGAACAATTAAATTATTACATATGAGGGTTGTGTCAACCTTTGTGGGTTCACCGACGATTCAGGACTGTATACCAATTTATAAATTAGATTTGGAGAAGAATTTGTTGGTCGCGTCTGATGAGGGAGAATAAAAGACATGGTAAAATTGCAAAGAAGAAGTTTGTTGGGAGAGAATTGTAAAGAAGAAGTTTGTTAGGAGAGAATTGTAAAGAAGAAATGATATTAGGGGAGAATTGTATAAACTATAAAAGAGATAGCTATTATGAGAATGTGAAATGATATAGGGACCAAAGATGTAATAACGGGAATTAAAGCGTGTGGGACCCGTAATTGTACTATAAAAAGACCACATACGCTTCATAGATCCCGAGATGAATATAATACTACTTTCTCTCTCTACTTAAGCTGGTACTTACTTTCTCTCTAAAAAGATTCCTTAGCTAAGTTCTTAAGTCTATTTTGGCACTAAAAGATCTTCATAACGTAAAATTACCCCTAAGCACTCTTAAAACTCTTCAGTGGCACCGTGTGTGGGAAACGAAGATTGTTCTGACGACAATCGCTTCCTGGAAATAATTCCTAATCCGAGGGAAATTATGGAAGAGCAAGGGGACGATTTTGTTAACAATTGCGAGGAGAATCTGGTGGGTGACGACTATCGGAATGACATGGAATACGAGGCTCATGGGGAACAACGCGTTGGAGATGCTTTTGATAACTTGTACTTGTTGGCTCGAATGAACGAATTATTGCTGGAGATCGAGAGATTGAAGGCGAAAAATGAAAATGTTCAGGCGAATCTTTGCTCAGAGGTGAGAATGGAGCCAGACAGTGGAAAAGAGGAGCGCGAAGTCGATTTTCGTCCTAAAACCAAGGATGATAGATATAGGGGGTATGAACGACGATCTTCGAGGAGGAAAGAAAAGCGACGTCTGGAGTCACCTGACTCGAGCGATTATTCCCGTTACAGCTCGTCGGAATCATCTCCTAGGAAAAATCACAAAAGGAAAAGACATGGTCGAGGACACGCAGATCACCGGAGGGGAAGAAGCTCGGAGAGGAAATCTCCGAGGGAGAAGAGTTATCATACTCGAGTAAATGAGCGGGGTTATGGCCAAACGAATTTTCCCGCTGGAAAACAAAACGTTGGCTCGCGAAATCTAGAGTGTCAGCATCAATATACTCTACCATTCGAGGAGGGGTTGTATTTTCCGAGCAATGAAAACTTGAGATCTAATGTTTATCGGACGAGTCATAATTGAAGAGCTTCTCCTTTGTCCCCGGAAATATTGGTGGGCAATCTCCCAAAGCATTTCGATATCTCGAAGTTAGAAAAGTTCGATGGGACACAAGACCCGATAACCACATCGAGCAATTCAAAAACTTCATGATTAATTTCGATGACGATGATAAATTGTTGTGTAGAGCATTTTCTCATACCTTCAAGGAGGTAGCTTCCAAGTGGTATAATAGGCTTCCGCAGGGCTCGATAAAGAATTTCGACATGTTCTGGAATATCTTCAGACAACACTTTGTGGGGAGAAAAACGTTCAGAGCTAACGGAGATACGATAATCTATTGTAGACAAAAAGTTAGGAAAAGCTTGAAGAATTATACCAATCAATTCGTCAAAACGAAAACTGACATGAAGTATTGTAAAGACTCAGTGGCACTTGCAGCTTTTAGGATGGGCCTACTCCTTGGACTATTAAAGGACACGGTGGCGGAGAGTCAGACCATGACCTTCGGAGCATTGCTGGATCAGGTTGAGAAGAGAATTCTGGTGGAGGAGACTCAGGCATCTGAGAAAGGATCCGGTGATCAATTGGATCAGAATCAATTTCAGAGATCTGAGTCCAGTAACCAAGGGCCTCGTGCCAATGTTCAAGCCAAAAGTACGGGTCAGTATCCGTCGAGGCAGAAAACAAACCCACAATATTATGGCAACCAGCAAAATTACAATCAATGGGCTAGACCAATTTCGAACAAGTGGGTTCGACCGGACTACTTCACGGAGTTAATGGAAAATGTCGCCACGATATTTAATAAGGCAAGATCAACAGTGCCGTTCAGGAAGCCTTTTCCTATTCAAACTCCGAGGGAAAGCAGAAGTGTTAACAAGTACTGTAAGTATCACGAGGATATCAGGTACGATACGAATAACTGCATTGCTTTGAAAAAAGAAGTACAAGCTTTGATTGAGAATGGAATGTTGCTAGAGTTTGTGAAAAAGCATTCTCAGAAAAATGAGGCGGTTAAGGCTGTTTCGAAAATCGCTGACACAGCTATGGTGATTTCCAAGGAAGTTGACGTTTTTGATATTGAGCAAGAGTATCTGGATCCCAATGAGGGAAGGAACAACGTAAATATGGTGGAGGAAATTATTCCGAGGGGAAAATTAAACGACCTCTGTGCTTTCTTTCAGTCACTGGCAATCTTTGGAGGGGATACCATCGCAGGGAATTCTAATAGCTCGCAGAAAAGACATATAGTCAATCTGACTACCCAGATTGAAGCAGGAGTGTCAGCACAAATGCACCGATTACCCTCCCCCATCATATGTTTTGATGATGACGATATGTGAAATGTCGTGGGCCTGCACGAAGATGCGGTGGTGATTGTTTTGGGTATTGCTGATGATCAAGTTCATAAGATACTTGTTGATACATAAAGTTCAGCGAACATCTTGTTTATGAGCACTTACATGAGAATTTCTGACCCACCGGTTATACGACGATCAGACAGAACCATAATAGGATTTACCGGCGCCACAGCAGTGGTTGTGGGAGAATTTCAGTGTGTGGTCGAATTAGGTCGTGGGCCGTTTAAGAAGGGGGTGGAAGTATTGTTCATTGTTGTCGATGCACCAACTTTGTATAATGCAATTTTGGGTCGCTCTTGGCTGTCTCGAATGTAGGATGTGATTTCGACGGTGCATCAGTGTCTGAAATATGTGGTAGGCAACAACATTGGGACAATCAGAAGCATCCAGAAGATGGCCCGCGAATGTTACCAGATCGCTTTATCTTCGAAGGGAGTTCGTGGAGAAATATCGGGCAATGCATAGCAATTAAAGGGGCCTTCCTTGGAAATCATTCCATGTGATGATCCGAGGGAGACCCCCGGATTTCTGGTCCCAGAAGAGGATTCCGAGGAACATAAATTTGGAGAGGGAATTTTTTTGAAGATCGGAGTAAAAATTTCTCTTGAGTTCAGAGAAAGATTAATTGCGTTTTGTCTAACAAACTCGATATGTTTACTTGGTGTGCACAGGATGTTACGGGAGTACCATCAGAGATAATATGTCATAAACTTGCGGTACGACTTGATGTTCGACCCATTGTCCAGAAAAGGAGACCAGTTTCTCAGGAGAAGGTTGCAGCTATTCTTGTAGAAGTGGAAAGGCTGTTAAGCATACGCCACATTCGCGAGTCGCATTATCCCGTATGGGCCTCGAATCCAGTCTTGGTCAGGAAAAAGAATGGCAAGTGGTGAATGTGTGTGGACTTCATAGACTTAAACAGAGCTTTTCCTAAGGATCCTTTTCTGGTGCCCCGCATTAATCAGTTAGTGGATTCGACTTCGGGCAATCGATTGTTGTCTTTCATGGACGTGTATTCAGGGTATAATCAAATTCGGTTGGATGCACAAAGATGTTATCAAATTTGTCATTTCAAATATTTGTTGTCGCTTTGGGTACCATTGCAGCTCACAACGGATAATGGACCTCAGTTCGATAACAAGAAGTTTAAAAGCTTTTGCCTTTCCAGGGGCATACGACAATGTTTTTCTACCCCATTTCACCTCCAAGCTAACGGACAGGTGGAAGTGGCCAATCGAATAATTCTCGATGGGTTGAAAAAGAATTTGGAAGGAAAGGCAGGAAGATGGCCTGATTTTTAACAAGAAGTATTGTGGGCTTATAGGACAACGTCTCGAACTGCTACTGCTGCATCTCCATTTGCATTAGTATATAGTATGGATGCCATTGTCCCTTCAGACATTGTCTTCCCATCATATCGTGTGGCAACTTATACAGCAGACTTGAACGATCAAAGCATAGCCCTAGAATTAGATTTGGTTGAAGATAAAAGACAACGCGCACAGTTGAAGTCTTTGCATTATCAAACTCTAATGAGGAGTCGATATGCTTATAAAGTAAAGCACATAGATTTTAAGGTGGGGTACAAAGTGTTACGCAAAGTCTTTCTACACACTAAAGAGAAAAGTCATGGAAAATTGGGACCAAATTGGGAGGGCCCTTATGAAGTAACAGAGAAAGTAAAACAGGGCACGTATCGATTAAAAGACAAGGAAGAGAGATATATGCGGCTTCTATGGAACATTGAACACTTAAAATTGTATCTTTAATAAGGGACTAGTTAGAACGTAATATTTGTCCTTTTCTGTATTTCCGAGCTACAAAACATAGCGAGGGCATACCCTTTCCTACCCTGATAGGCACAGGAAGGTTTTAACGAGGTATCACTATGAGCTGCTTAATACAACGTATTTTTTTGCCTTAAACTATTATTTAGGTCACAATATTTTCTGCCTCGAATTGTTTAATACTTCGAATTATTATTTGGGTCACAATAATTTGTGCCTCGAATTGTTTAATCCCTTACACTATTATTTGGGTCACAATATTTTGTGCCTCGAATTACTTGATGCCTCGAACTATTACTTGGGTCACAATATTTTGTGCCTCGAATTACTTGATGCCTCGAACTATTACTTGGGTCACAATACTTTGTGCCTCGAAGTTCTTGATGCCTCGAATTATCATTTGGGTCACAATATTTTGTGCCTCAAATTTTTTGATGCTTTGAACTATTATTTGGGTCATAATATTTTGTTCCTCAAATTTATGGATGTCATAGTTCATCAGATGCCTTAACCTATTTCACATAAGCTAATCTTAGCATAGTTCATAATGCATACTACGACGCAAGTCGGTATAAATTAATTATTCAATAAATATTACGATGAGAGTTGGCAAATACTTAGGATAGTACGAAAATTAATAAATTACATGATTAACATTCCAAGTTGTGGCATACACAAAAATCCGAGGAATACATCTCCTCGCATAAAGTAAGAGGGGCTACAAAAATTGCCTTAGAAGGTCTTATACACAAAAACTACAAATTGTGCTACCATTGTTTCCTAACTACTCAGATTTATCCGGGGAATGACTCTCCTCAGAGTCTAATGACTCACTCTCACTCACGAAAATATGAGGAGGACGAAGATCTGGGGACACGAGCTTCCAAAAGCTGCCTAAGTCATATTCGGGGTGCTCTGCATGAATTTGAGTTATCAGGCCTACTCGGACTGTAGCATCTCGAACAGCAAGGTTGTTTGTACACTTAGCCGCATAGGCATTCACGGCCTTTTCATTCTCCTCCTCCACCTGCCGAGGAAAATCTTCGATTCGCTTCACCAATTTTTCTCTATCCTTAAAAATCTTTTCATAGTCATCACAGCAATCGCTAAATCCCTTGCGTGCCATTTCATGAGCCTTTCGGTATTCAGTCAGGAGTTTCTCTTGAGCCCCCTTCTTCTTTTGGTAGAGGTCCCTTTCTTCCTGGCAGCATCTTTCGAGCATGATGACGTAATTCTCAGAAGCAGATAGTTTTTCATACAGTGCATCTGCTTGGCTCTCCATAATGGCATATTGTTTCTTGGCCTCTTCAAGTTGCGAAGCAATCAAGGATGCTTTGAACTTATAATGATTTTTTCGATCCTCTAGATGCTGCATCTTCCTTCCCTTAATGACAGAGGTATGTAGCAAACTTCGAAGACTTAATGAAAACTCATCATCAGGAGGAACTTCGAAGGAGTTGGTGGGTGAGCCTAGCACTGTGGGATCATAATCTGAAGTCTCCCCCATTGAAATGTTAACGTCCACATTCTGAGGAGGGTTACTTCGAGGAATGGGGAGTGGGGCCAATATAGGGGAATTTTCGATAAGAGCAGGCCTTGAAGCCTGAGTTTGGGGAGAGTTCGGTGTCTGGTTAGAGTTTTCCTTGGGAGAATTCTCTCTAACTTCCTTTTTAGGCTCACTCGGTATTTCTTGGAGCTCGTTGCCCTGAGCGGTTTCTTGAATATCATCTTGCGTTTTGCCATCCTCGGGTGTTTCTTGGATGGGATCCAAAACAGTTTTATTTTTCTTTTCTCTTACTTTGGTGTCTTTCTTCTTCGGTGGATGGATAGATCTGGTTGGAGAGGAATTGGAGTTGGGTATCTCAATGATGGCAGGGGGAGGTGGTTTTTGATTGGTGACTATTCCTTCGTTATCTGACTGACGATCCTTCGTTGAAACCTCTTCGTCGGATTCACCAAGATGACTCTTGGCACGGGAACGCTTTGGGAGGTATATGACTATGTCTTTTTTCGTCACACGGTCTAAGAATTCTTATTGTGGGGGAGGGGTCATGAGTTCTTTCAGGGTCAATCGGTCAAGAGGATTCAACCTCCACAACCGGCCGATGGCTAAATTGTTGTTGACGAAGCACAGGCGAAATCTATTTTCCCACTGTTCCTTGGCCCACTCGCTCAATTTGGTGAAGATAGTAGTAGCACTCTCTACATAATCCGAGTAGGGTTTTGAAATACCTATCATAGCTACAAGAAGTTTCAAGTAAGCATGTTATTATCCGAGTAGAAAAGATTACGAAAGATATTCAACTTACATTTATTGGTCCACATGAGGGATATCCTGTGAGGATTCGAAGGCGTCGACTCTGACCAGTGACCAGAGAAGAAGATAAATTGTTGCCTCCATTTTTTATCCGCCTCCAGCAAGTCTTTCAACACTTTTTGTCGTCGGTTAAAGGTTAGTGAGTAAAAGGGAAAAATGGATTCATTGCTAAGCGAGAAAGTCCGATCAGCTCTTCTAAGGAGAATTCGATGCCTGAAATCCTTGAAGCCATGATGATTTCCATAAGTGTGAACCACATGTTTGGACCAGCTTGTGAGGGGCAGAGACTAATCTTGGCAAAATACTCAATAAAGAATGGGTCTAAAGGAAACCTTAACCCCCATTTCATAATTTCGGTATATGCAATCAGTTCATCATCCCTCGCAGATAGAGGAGACTCACCTTTCGAAGGAAACCTTATGTTAATGTACGAAAGAATGCACCACCGGGTTCTCAGCATGGGCTCTTCTGATGGTGAGAAGTACTTATATTGTATGTTGTGTAATACCACAAAGTGTTTGTTCTCGATCCCTCAGATATTGTTGCCTACAATGGCATCAAGTTCTAAGGGAAGCGTAATATCTCCCTTAGACTTAGGTGCAATCCGACGAGCTAGCTCCTCGGACATTACTGGGTGCCTAGTAGCCGCTTGACTAGACGATTCGGCAGGCAAGTTGGTGGTCTTATTTTTCTCTTCAGGGGATGCCGGTTGAATTTCTGGCTCAGGGATATCCGAGGAGATTCTTTTTCCTTTAGCAACCAGCGCTTTGTTTCGCATGTCTCGAAGCTCTTCTTCGGTTAAGGTATTCCTTCCTGGAGAAAATCGAGGGCTCTCGGTCGCTGTGATGGAAGGAGTGGCTGGATGACTTGATCCTGAGTTGTCATTTTTTGGAAGGGGGTTTTCAGCGATCAGAGTCAACGGGGAGTTTGAAGTCTCCGAGGGCGTTGTTTTCGCGCGTTTGCGCTCCTCGGATTTTCTCTTATGATGCTTTTTCCTTTTCTCGGACGAGTGCTTATGTTGTTTATCTTTACCCATGAGGTCGACTTTGCTTTGATTAGAAATTAGGCTCTGTCGTGAAACTTCGAGGGGTATGATAGCAGTGGAATCTTCTGGTGGAGGCCACGAGCCGTAAAATGTAGTGACAGCAGGTTGGGGTTGGGGCTCAATGTATTCACCAGCAACAACCTTCTCTTCGAATTTTTTGCTAATAAGCAGCCACTCTGGAATCCGACGAGGTTTATAAGCCAGCTTTCTCTCTCTAGAAATTTCAGGATGTAAAGTTTGCAATGCTAAGGAGGAAGATCAGTATTTGTAGAGGATAATGGGCTTTCGGGTGAGTCAGGCTTGGGGACATTTTCTCTTGTTTGCCTAGGGGCATTATAGGTACCATAGGTGCAAAATTGTAGACAGAAAAAACGCGGGAGAAGCTGCAGAGGCATAATCCAGTCTAAGGAATATGAAACAATCTCTAAAAAGATGCGCTGACAAGAAAGTACGACTGCTGACGTCATATCTTTTTTATTTAATCATTGCAATGTCTTAGCATAGTATTGGTGGCTATGATATGCTGATACAACGAATTCCGACGGGCGATATTACTAAGGCCTAAGTCAATCCTTGCTAAGACATTGCAAGGATTGGGGGGCTACTAGTTAATATGATGTAAAAAGAAGTCTATATTTGAAGGATGCATTTGTTTGGGAGACATTTTTTCGAAGGGACATGTAGCACTTAAAGCATTGTTCAAAAGCATGTTCGAGGGAGCGGATTTTCGAGGAGAAATTTAGCAGTTAAAAAGGATTTATTCGAGGAGAAGATGTTCGAGTGAGTGGATCTTCGAGGAGGATTGAAATGAGCAACGAAGATTTCTTTGCAGTCCCAGCGAAAATATTTTCACTAGGACTCGGGGGGCTACTGATGAGGGAGAATAAAAGACATGGTAAAATTTCAAAGAAGAAGTTGGTTAGGAGAGAATTGCAAAGAAGAAGTTTGTTAGGAGAGAATTGTAAAGAAGAAGTTTGTTAGGAGAGAAATGTAAAGAATAAATTATATTAGGGGATAATTGTATAAACTATAGAAGATAAAGCTATTATGAGAAGGTGAAAAGATATATGGACCAAAGATGTAATAAACGGGAATTAAAGCGTGTGGGACCCGCAATTGTACTATAAAAGGACCACACACGCTTCACAGATCCCGAGATGAATATACTACTACTTTATCTCTCTACTTAAGCTGGTACTTACTTTCTCTCTCTAAAAAGATTCCTTAGCTAAGTTTTTAAGTCTATTTTGGCACTAAAAGATTTTCGTAACGTAAAATCACCCTTAAGCATTTTTAAAACTCTTCAGCGTCCATTTTGATAGTCTTGAATATTTTTTGACCAAATTTTGGGTTGGAAAATTTTGAATAGCTTCATGAGGAGACATATTATTCTCCAAATTCATTAAATCTATATTACTCTCTACCATCAATATTAAAGTTCAACGATTTCAAGATGTTAGGTGCAACTTATATGGTCGTTGCACCAATTTGGCTGACTCTCTCAATTCTTCAAACCATTGGTGCACGTTTCAACCAAAATTCACATCTGAAATGAAACATATAATGAAAATAATATTGAAACGAGTAGGTAAACATAATAGAAAAATTACAAACACATAGTCGCATTGCCATAGTCAGTGATTTTCTCCGAATTTTAAAATCATTCAGTTTTTAATAACTAAAAAACATAATATAAATTTAAAAGTAAATAAATAAACAAAAAAGCAAGAATATTTTATTTTTTTTATAAAAAATAAAATTAATACAAATATAAATTTAATCAATTGAATTTAAATAAAATATTAAGTTTAATTAAATTTTATTTCATATCATTCTAACATGATTTTTTATTCAGTTTAATTTTTTTAAAATGAACTAACAAGTTCACATTTGGCTTAGAGGGGTTAACAGATTTACAAATAATGTATAAGTAATGTTTTATGTAAGGAAAAAACTTAAAGGACTAAAAGTGTAATATGTGATAAGTATGTTTTCATTTAATAATGTATTGGGATGAAAAGTCCTTTAAGTGAAGTGTGTGTTTGTTACGTGGATCTTGACACCCCTATAAATAGGTGTACTTTACCTTGAAAAAAATGATGAATCATAACACTTTGACTTCAAAACTTATCGTTTTCTCTCTTAAGATTCTTTTGCCACTTTCTCTCTATACATAAACGAACAACTATCCTGATAATTGTTATAGGCCAAATATAATATTTTTGCTTCCAATTATTCTTGGGGAGATCAGTGGCGACCATAGTGGAAAGTACATTTGGTACCTAGATTACATATATAAAACCATAAAATTTTGAGAGTCTACGTTCGAATCAGTGCAATACATAGATCCTACAGTGTTTGTAGAGGGAGTGGTAGTAGAGGCAAGTATGGGACAAAAAGAAGCTCAAATTGTTTCCTAATTAGAAGATCAACGTATCAAGTTAGCTTTAAAAAATTGGAGGAACTAGTTATTAGAGAAAATAGTTGAGCTAAATGACCAACTTGTTCAGAGGGAACAATCTGTGTTGGCTAAACCGGGAAACGCCCGCTCCGAGGTTCAGAGGGTAAACGCACAAAATGATGGATTGATCCGATAAGACTCAAGAAAATGATCTTAAAGGAAGAGGTCGTCGTCGAGAAGTTCAGTTTCAAAATGATCAAAGTTATCGTTCCTTTATAAAGGAAATGACAGACAAACATATGTTATATTCCTTAATAGTCGAGTGAATCACCTATCTTAGATAATGGTGGGTGTTGTTACTTACCTGAATGAGTTGATGGATATAAAAGAAGAAGAGATATAGCTGATAAACATTATTTGAAGATGCGGGTTGGTCATAGTCAAAGCCATCGAATGGACAAAAATCTAAGAAACAAAGTGGATCTCGACATGTACTTGAAAACCTAAATTTTGAGTATAATGTGATTAATCAATTCACAAACCCATCAAAGAAAGGCTTTTACATGATCACGAATGATGTCATAGATGGTCAGTATAGACAAATAGTAGATTGGATGACCTCTGAAACACTTCTTAAATGCTTTGATGTAGCTAAAGTATAAAATTTCGATAGGATACAAGATCATGATGATCACATTGAATAATTCAAAAACTATATAATGAATTTTGATGACTACGATAAGTTTCTATGTTGTGCATTCTTACGGACTTTTAAGGGAAATGTTTTGAAGCGTATAACCAAAGGGGTCCATAACTAACTTTAGGTTGTTCTATACTATTTTTGAAAGACAGTTTATTGGGAGTAAGAAAATACATACTATTGTGGATACACTTATTTAGTGCAAGCAATTCATGTGAGAGAATATGAAGGATTACATAAAATGTTTCATGATTAACAAAACTGGTTTAGAAGATTGTAATGAGTATGTCGCATTTGCTGCATACCAACAAATGTCGCTCCCTGGAGACCTAACTAATGAGAGAATGAGACAGATAACGCTTACTTTTGGAGCTTTAATGGCTAATGTAAAAGATTACATCAAGGTTGATGAGTCAACAGGATACAAGTTAGGCCAGTATCGACACAAAGGAAATTACAGTAGGGAAGTACTTCGAATAAGTAATAGTCTCAGTCACAAGCATCTTTTTTATTCAGGGCTCCAAGCAGTTTGCCCACTGTGTCAAGGTCATCTTAGTTAACCACTTAGGTTTACCAACCGCAAAAGCTTAGATCAAATCAATGGGTTTGATCGAAGTATTATGCTAAGTTGACTGAAAATGTAGCAATAATATTTGAAATACCTAGAAATCATGCTCAGTTCTGAAAGCCACCACTAATAACTAATCCAAAAGAGAAGAGAAATGCAAAATTTTACAAATACCATAATTATGTTGGCCATGATACATTGGATTACATAGCTCTAAATAAGCAAATTCAGACACTGATTGAAAATAAGAAGTTAACAACATTTGCCATAAAGCAAGCTGAGTCTCAATAAGTACCAAACGTCAACCAGCAAGCAATATAGGCAACAAATATGACATATAAACATGAAAGTACGATGGTAATTACTGGGACAACTGATGGATTTGATGTTTTTACATAATATATTTTTCTTAATCCGGATCAGAGGGTTGTGTTAGTCAAGACCGCAAAGGAAGGTGTAAAGTCTATGTGAATATTTTGAGTCGTTGGAATTTTTAGGGGTGATACCATGACTGGAAATACCAATATCTCTCGAAATAGGCATATTGTGAGTCTGACTACATAATTAGTTGGAAGAACTTCAACTCATCTTTATGAGAAGAGTCTTATGTTTTTTATTCTTTATGATGAGGATGATTTGAGGGGTGTTGTTGGACCTCATGAAGATGTGGTTGTGATCAGAGCTAAGATAGAAAGGAGTGAGACCTGAATAATACTCACTGATACCGATATCTCTCCCAACGTGTTGTTCTTGTCAACATATGAAAAATGCAAGACCTTTTGATAATGCTTCGGTCGTAAAGAACTATAATTAGGTTCACTGGTGTGACATTCAATGCTATCAAGGAATTCAATGAGGAAGTTTTGTTGGGAAAATAGGCATTTAAGAAGAAGGTAAGGGCATTTGTGGTGGTAGATAGTCTGACTACATACAACACGATCTTCAGTAGATCTTGGTTATCAAAGATGCATGTCTTAGATTCTACAGTTTACCAGTGTTTAAGATATATGGTTAGAGATCATGTGGGATGGTTCAAAGCAGTCGGTAAGTAGCCCGAGATTTTTATGTAACATTCTTGCATAACAAACGGGTCGGTGATATTGAGGGAATTAAAGAATAACAGATATAAGTGTGCAAAGATATAAAAATACATGTTTCACGATGGGAAAGTTTTGCGGATATGAACATTGATACCAGAACATATGAGGAAGCGTTATATATTACTTGTAAAAAAACTTTAACTATTTTTGCTTGGAGTACTGAGGATGTGGTGGGAGTTCCATCTAATGTAATTTTTCATATCCTAGCTGTAAATCCAAACGTAAAACCAATAATCCAACGACGAAGAGCTTTTTCTCTTAAAAATTTGGGGCAATAGCAAGAGAAGTAGATCAACTCTCGAAGGTAGGTCATATAAGAGAAGCTCGATATTTGGTCTAGAAAAAAAATCTTGTACTTGTAAAGAAAAAGAGTGGTGAACAGTGAATGTATGTTGCATTCACATATTTAAACTGAGTTTGTTTGTATGACCCGTTTCTTGTTCCAATGATTGATCAGCTTGTTGTATCAAATGTCAGGTAATAACCTCCTCTTATTTATGGATACTTTTGTTGGTATAATCAGATCCATATAAATTTGAAGAATCAAGAAAGCACCATGTTTATCACTGATAGAGGGTTACATTGTTATAGAGTAATGCATTTTGGTCTTCAAAACTGCTGGGGCTACTAATCAAAGGTTGGTAAACAAGATTTTGCAACCCGAATTGGGAAAATTGAGGTGTATATAGATAGTATACTGGTTAAAAGTGCCAATGATGATGATCATTTTAAATATTTACAATAAACTTTTTCTAAACTAAGAGCCATTCGTTTGAAGTTAAATCTTGAAAACTGTACTTTCGGGGTTTGTTTAGGAAACTTTTAGGGTTTCATTGTGAGTAAGAGGAGGACAAAAACTCATCCTGAGCAGTTGAAGAATTTAATGATCATGAAACCTCCTCGTACAATTAAGGAAGTGCAACTTTTGATGAGAAGATTGGCTGCTTTAAACTGATTTATATCCTGATCTTTAGATAAATGCATTATATCTTTTTAGGTTTCAAGGAAAGCCAAAGAATTTTCTTAGACACCATAATGCAACGAGGCATTCTCTAAAATCAAAGAACATTTATCTTATTTAGAGATTTTAACTAAACCTATTTTAGGTGAAAAGTAGTTTATTAACATTGTCGTTTGGATTTTGATGTAAGTGCGGTCTTGGTAAGGGAGATTGACGGTTATCCATGCCTTGCGTATTATGTACAAAAAAGTCTGTTAGATTCTGAAAAATGTATTTGAAGTTGGAGAAATTACCTTTAAGTTTGGTTGTAGATACTAGGAAGACGCGTTCTTATTTCCAAACTCATTCAATCATAGTTCAAACTTCCTTCATATTAAAGAATGTTTTACAAAGTCCGAATATTTTTGGAAGAATAACAAAGTGGTCTGTAAAATTGGGAGACTATGATATTAATTTTTCCCCAAGGACGACGATTAAAACTCAAAATTTGGTTGATTTCCCTGTTGAATTTTGTTCAGACATAACGGATTTTGAGGGAGATGACAAAAACATGAATGATTATGAGGAGGAGTGGCTAGTTCGAATTGATGAGGGATCGACCATTTTAGGTTTAAGTGCGGCAATTCAGTTAGTGGCTTGTACGAGGGAAGTTATGTACCATGTTATACGGTTTGGGTTTAAGGCATCGAATAGTGATGCGGAATACGAAGCAACTCTCACTGGATTAAGATTGGCAATAATACGCAAGGCCAAAAGAGTTCATTTGAAGATCGATTCACAGTTGTTGGTAAATCATGTGTCGTGAATTTCTAAAGTCTAAAAAGACCAACTTATGGGGTTAGCATTGGTGTGGATAAAAGTAGCCTGAGGGTAGGCTGGTAATTTTAAGTGGAGTTTTAAGGCGGCGTAAGGGTGTTTCACGGTGGTGTGGTGGTGTTTCCAGATATTTCAGGGTGTTTCAAGGTGTTTTAAGGGTGGTGAGAGAATTGAGCAGCCTGGCAGCAGTTAATTTTTCTTACCCATAGTTAATGCTGGTGGTTGGGTATTTATAGTGTGTAATTTGGGCCCTTATGGGCTTTCGGGTCAAGTTTCATGGACCCGGGTCATGTTTAAAGACCCATGAAGTTTAAGCAAATGCACAGGTAGCTTAGTCAGATAGTGATTAGGTTTAAAAGTACTTTAGTCATAGTTCGAATCGTCTTATGTTTGCTTTGTCCAAAATCACCTGTCCGGACCAAACAGTCCTGTTCGGATTATAGTCTTGGTGTCTGTCCGATTTTCGGGGAGTTTTACTTTGGACTACCCTTCCGGGGAGCTCTTCGAATTCGGACTCATCAGGAGCCCCTTTTTTAGGTATTTGAACAAGTGTCCTTGGTAAAGAACTGAAAAACAGTTCGAGTTCGGAAGTGGTCCTCTGATTCGAAGAGAGTTGAGACAGGCCCGGACAGGCCAACCGTTACGAATTCCAAACGGTTCTTTGTCAGGAGTAGTGGGACACGTGTCACCCTCCGGTTGGCCACTCCAGCCGTTTTTCTACCTCGAAAATTACACCACTTTATTGAATAGGTAACTTCTTTAAATGGTTTTGATGACGTCAGCGCCGTCTTTTAATCATTGCTCAACTTTTCGGATTCTCCTAGGAATCAAACCCCCTTTTTTACCTTTACTATAAATACTATTCATCTTTCACAGTATCATTTTCACTTTGCCATTTTACTCAAAACTTCATCTTTCTAAAACCTTGAGATTTCCTTAATCGTTTTATGTTCACAGCAAGAACAGCTTTAATCAAGGGTGGCTGGCTCAATCTTTCAGAATTAGAGAGAGCTCAAAGGGTTGAAAAAGAGAAACGGATAGCAGCAGGGCTACCAGCATCGCCAGTTGAGAGACCAGCCACTTCAATCGAAGAATCTGATAGGGGTTCGTCTTCTTCAAAAGGTACAAAACCCAGAAAACTCTTCCACTCTACACTCTCCCCTATAGTTTCTGGCTCATCAGTCCAAGAGTCAATTCCCACCGTCGAACCGGAGGTTGTTGTTACAAGTGTTAGGAAGAAAACTACCTTTATAGCTATGGGGTCCGACTCTGATCATTCCCCAGAGAAACTGATCATGAAAAGACCAAGTCGACTGGTTAAGGGACTCTCCTCGAAAAACACCAGTGAGTCTGGGTCCGGAACAACTGTTAGGACCCTCCGGGAGAGGCCGGTCGGTCCGGAGGCCAGCAGTCCATTACCTCCAAAGGAAACCTCGACCTCAGAGACTCAAGCTGAGGTGAAAATTCAAAAACATACAACGAGTCGCCAGTCCGGAGGATCAGCTGTTCCAAGCTTCATCCCTCCCCGGGCTGTTTCTGCAGAAGCTCCCCCAACAGTTATGGAGGAGAGGATGGAAGACTCCATTGAGGAGGCTAGGTTTGAGTCTGAGTCGTCCGGACAAGCTGATACTGCCATAGTCGTTGCCAAGAAAGGCAAAGAGGACTCGTTCTTGAGCCGTCCGGATTTGCCAGAGTGCCTTGAAGGGAAAGTTGGGCCCTGCTTTCACAAGGTAGAGTTTAAGTATCTCTTATCTTTGTTAAAAACCAAGTATGCATTTATTCACACTAGAGACTTGGGACGGCTTCGCACTAAGTGGGGGATCCCTGAAAATGTAAAGATCCGAATTCCCATCGATCCAGAGACCCCGATGGATTGTAAGAGGAATGAGATTGTATTTTTTACAGAGCTGTTCAATTGGGGACTCAGGTTCCCATTGGATCCGGAGATAGTGCGCTATTTCCACTTAGTGAAGCTATGCCCATCGCAGCTGAGCCCCAACGGATGGTACACCCTGATGTCATGTATTATGGCATCCAGGCTGTCCGGAATTCCTCTTCCAATGGAAGAGTTCGCTGCTGTTGCCAGTCTGTGCAAACACCACCAGTTCCCCTTTTATCACTTCAATATGGGGAACAATCTGAAAGCAGTTGATGATCTCCTAGAATCGGAGAATAAGTGGAGGAGCCAGTTCTTGTTTATAAGTGGCTCATGGGAGAACGGGAAGAAGATCAAGGTTGGGGAGAATCCTAGCCTTCTTCGAAGTAGATGGAGGAGCGATCGTAAGTTCTTTTCTTAAGTTTCTGTTCGAATTTCTTCTCTTTAAGCTTTCACTAACTAGTTGCTCTTTTGTTTTGCCAGAACTGCCAAAAGAGTTCGGAGACTATGCGAAAGCCGGACAGGTTACCTGTGGCAAAATAAACACATGGGCCGCAGAGAACTGGGGGAACCGGTTCCACAAGGCTTTCACTCCGGGAAACTTAGCCAGATCTCACCTGTGGAACACCACAGGTCGGAGGGATTTAACATGGGAGGAGTTCTCCACCCCTCCTGATGATGACATAGTGCTAAGAAGGTCTCACGAGCTAGATGGGACCCTTTTCCTCCCTCTTCGGGCCAAAGCCCCAAGTAAGATGAAGGGCCAGAAGAAGAAAGGGAAGAAAACAGCAGGAGATTCAGAGAGAAAGGCCCTGACTGACACAGAGGCGCCAATTCCAGTTCAAGTTGATGCAAGCCTTCTACAGGTGGTAGAAGTGGAAAGTAAAGAGCACGGAGAGACTCCCTCAAAACCTACGAGGGTCTCCAAACGAACCCGTAAACAAGTAAGTGAGGGTGTTGAGAGAGAAGTAAAAAAGAAGAAAACTTCTCAAGAAGAAGAATTTGCTCTCCGGGACCCGGAGCCCATTTTTCCAGTTGATCCTACATTAGCCGAAGAGATCCCAGAAAACCTTAACGAAGGGATTCCAGGGGAGCTTCACACTGATGACATTGAACGGGGAGAGATCAACATGGATGAAGTGGATGTCACCGGACTGGGTCCTCTAGGTGACTACTTCCTTGGTTTGTCTAGGGACGAGTTTGCAGGGCCATATGTTCCTCCAAGTAATTCCAACACGGTAAATTTTAATGGTAAAACTTTCTTGGTCTCCAGCGAAAGGGATATCATAGCTCACTCTCTCCTTAGCAACGTGCAACCTGTGCTTACCTTGGAAAGGCAAGTCCGGAATCAGGCAGAAACCATTAAGGAGCTTAAGTCCGAGAAGGAAAAACTGTCCAATAACCTCCGGGGTGCTACTACCCAGGTTGACTTGCTTAAGGAGTCGAACGAGCAGCTGAAGAGGAGTAAAGATGAGAGCAACACAAAAATTGCCTCTTTGGAGAAAACCCTAGAAGATCTCCAGGCTAAGCTGTCCGAGTTGGAGAAAGACTTGAAAACCTCAAAAGATGAGACTGCAGCAAAAGAAAAGATTGTCACCAATCTGACTACTGACAAACTTACTTTGGAGAATGCAGTGACTCAAGCTATTGGTGAGAAAGCTGCCCTGGTGAAGGATCAAGAGGCCATGATCAAGGCCAAAGTCAATGCTTATGCCAAGGAGATGCTACGGAGTGAAGAACTACTGATCGAAAAGGTAAAGTCTGACATGGTCCTCTTATTTCACGAGAAGTTCCCGAAGAGAAGACTTGGGGACTTATGGCGTTATGTGGACGACGACGATCTCCCATATTGGACCATGGTTGATGAAGGGTATACTGATATATCCTCATCTGGTGATGAGGAGGAAACCGGAGAGAGTCCGGGAGAAGAAGAGGCTGACCCCAAAGGAAAGAAGGTCATTGAAGGCAAAAGCGATGTTAAGGCCAAGGGAACTGATGAGGGTGAGCCATCTTCAAAGGCTCCACCTTAAATGGTAATTTGTTTTGTTTAATGTTTGTTTGAACCAAAGTCCTTGGAAGGCCAAGGCTCCTTTTTTGTGATGCTGTCCGTTTTGACCGGACAGATTTTTGTATTGTGTTTAAACTTGTTCACAAAGTCCTTGGAAGGCCAAGGCAACTTTAAGTTTATTGAATGAAAGTTTTATCTTGCACAACCTTTCTCTTATACTAAAGTTTGTTTAAGTACTTCTCATTGTGAGAGTGTTTAATTTTTCCGGCTAGAATTTAAATAGCCCTTAGATCTTCCAGTCCGGGTAGTATGGCAATCAACAGAATTTTGTAAAAACTTAGAAAATTTATTCAAAAAAGCTCCAAGTTTCATTTAAAGCTCTCCGTGGCGCCAGAGAGAGATAGTGGTATGCCCCCAAATATTTACATGGATGTTTAAACAAGTAAATATTTACATAAATTTTATTCCAAATACATTCGAAGGTGTTCAATATTCCAAGGGTGAGTTAAAACCCTACCATCTTTATCTTCCAGCCAATATGTGCCAGGCTTGATTCTTTCAACCACAGTATACGGACCCTCCCAGGTCGGGGCCAACTTTCCGAAGAGCTTTTCCTTGGTGTGCAGGAAAACTTTCCTCAATACTTTATCTCCTGGTTGAAAATCCCTTCTTTTAACCTTGGAAGCAAACCTGCTTCTCATCAAGCCCTGATAGTGTACCATTCTAAGATGAGCTTTTATTCGCCTTTCTTCAATTAAATCAAGCTGATTTCTGATTGCTATTTCATTAGCCTGTCCGGAGAAGTTATGAACACGAAAAGAGGGGAGTGTCTTCTCTATGGGAGCTACTGCATCCATCCCATAGACCAAGGCAAAAGGTGATTCTTGTGTGGCAGCCCCAGGCGTTGTCCGGTACGCCCACAAGACTTCTTGTAAATAACTAGGCCACTTCCCAGCAGCCCCTTCCAGATTTTTCTTTAAGCCGGACAGTATTGTTCTATTAGCCACCTCAACTTGCCCATTGGCTTGTGGGTGGAATGGGGAAGAAAAGCAGTGCTGAATACCCCTTGAGGCACAGAAGCTCTCCATTTCTCGGTTGTCAAACTGTGGCCCATTATCTGTTGTTATTTTCTGAGGGACACCAAATCTGCAACATATGTTGGATAAAATGAATTTTATAACAGCCTTTGATGTTGTTCCTGCCAAGGGGGCTGCTTCTATCCACTTCGAAAAGTAATCAATGGCCACGATTATGGTTTTGCGTCCTCCGGACGCCATAGGGAGAGGCCCAACTAAGTCTAATCCCCATCGAGCAAAAGGGATAGGCTCAGAAATTGATTCCATAGGAATGGCTGGTACATGAATTTCATTGCTGTACCTCTGGCATGGGTCACACCTTCTTACCAGTTCCTTGGCATCTTTCATTATCGTAGGCCAATAATATCCGGAGAGAAGCACTCTTCTTGTTAATGCTCTAAATCCACAATGGGCTGATCCCTCACCATCATGCAATTCGGAGAGAACCATTTGTGACTCATTATCTCCTAAACAGCGTAGGAGAGGTTTACTATAGGATTTCTTGTACAAGATCTCTCTAATCATGATGAAACCACGAGCCTTGTGCTTTAACGTTCTGGCTTGTGATTTTTCCAAAGGCACAATACCATCAGACAAATATTGTATAAGTGGAGACCTCCAATCTTGAGGTTTATTTGCTTGTATTTCAAAAACTTCCTCTTTCTCCCCTTCATCAAGTTGAATGGAAGGACTTTCAAGCACATGGATCCACGGATAGGACTCCGTATATGATATTGTTGCCAATGAGTCTGCCAATTCATTCTCTGCCCGGGGAATATGCTCATAGACAACAGCTTTAAACTTCATTGCCTCATTTTTCAAAAGAAGCAAATACTTGATTAACTGCTCTTTTCTAGCCTCTGATAGGCCCAAAGCATGGTAGACAAGCAATTGGGAGTCGCTTAGTAGCTTGACCCTTTTTGCTCCACAAATATAAGCCAATTTTAATCCAGCTATAGCTGCTTCGTATTCGGACTCGTTATTGGACGCCCTGAAAGCAAAACAAATAGCTTGAAACATGTTGTCCCCATAAGGAGAGGTTAGACATATTCCTGCCCCAGATCCTATGGCACTGGATCCCCCATCTGTTCGGACAATCCATACTTTTTTGTCTTTTGAATCAGCAAGTTGTTCTGAGTCCCTATCAGAATGGAATTCGACCAGAAAATCAGCCACTGCCTGAGCTTTTACTGCTGTTCGAGGAGCAAAGTCTATGTCGAAGTCCCCCAACTCTACTGACCATTTTGTCATTCTGCTCGAAATATCCGCTTTCTGAAGGACATTTTTTAAAGGGAAAGATGTCCGGACCACGATAGGATGAGCCTGAAAATAAGGCCTCATTTTTCTGGCAGCTATCACCAAGGCTAACGCTAATTTTTCAAGTTTTAAGTAGCGCCGTTCAGCATCAATCAGGCTTTTGCTGATGTAGTATACGGGGTGAGGATACCCATCAACCTCTCTAACCAACACAGCACTGATGGCACAACTTGAAACAGCCAGGTACACAAATAGAGTCTCCCCATTGATTGGTTTGAATAAGGTCTTCGGAGAGGACAGATGCTTCTTAATTTCATTGAACGCCTCATCACACTGTGGTGTCCACTCAAACCCCTTTGCACCTTTCAGAGTTTGAAAGAAAGGAGCACATCTGTCCGAAGACCTAGAGATAAACCTGTTCAAAGCTGCTAACCTCCCCGTTAACCGCTGCACTTCTTTAACATTTCGAGGAGGCTCCATTTGAAACAAAGCATTGAGCTGGTCCGGGTCGGGCTGGATTCCATGCTCACTTATAATGTACCCTAAGAACTTCCCGGACTGCACTCCAAACACACATTTTTCAGGATTTAGCTTTAAATTCACCTTGGTCAGGTTGGTAAAAGTCTCCTGGAGGTCGGACAAGTGTAGCTGCTCATCCACACTTTTCACCATCATATCGTCAATGTAAACCTCTATATTTCTTCCAATTTGATCAGCAAAGGTTTTATTGACTAACCTTTGATAAGTAGCCCCAGCATTCTTCAAACCAAAAGGCATCACCTTGTAGCAGTGTAATCCTCTATCAGTAACAAAAGTGGTATGCTCTTGATCTCTTGGATCCACCTGGATCTGATTATATCCGGAGAAAGCATCCATGAAGGAGAGTAGCTTGTTCCCAGAAGTAGAATCTACCAGCTGATCTATCCGGGGGACCGGATACAAGTCTTTTGGGCAAGCTCGATTGAGATCCGTGAAGTCTATGCACATTTGCCATTTACCGTTTTTCTTTTTTACCAAGACTGGATTGGCAGTCCACAAAGGATACTGAGCTTCTTTAATGTGCCCCATCTTTGTGAGTCTGTCAACCTCTTGTACAATGACATCAGCCTTTTCTTTTGAGAAAGCTCTCCTTTTTTGCACCACTGGTGCTACATCTCTCCGGACAGATAAGTGATGAGAAATCACTTCTGACGGTACTCCAGTAACATCAGCATTGCACCAGGCAAAAACATGCTGATGATCTTTTAAGAATTTTAACATTTCTTCTTTCAATACTTGTGGCATTTTGGACCCTATCTTGACAGATTTCCCTTCTTCTAAGCAATGTGTCTCAACCTCCTCAACTGGGATCAACACTCCGGGGGTCTCCCTGGGGTCATCAATTTCACCCTCACCCCCAGAAAGGCCCTCAAACTGCTATTGGTCATTCATACGGACTGCCCCCAGCGTTCGTGGAGCCAAGGCAGTGGCATAGCATTCTCTTGCAACTTTTTGACTGCTCCGGACAACCCCAACCTGCCCCTGAACAGCATATTTTAGACACTGATGAACTGTTGAAGCCACTGCGTGCATCCTAGAGAGCCAAGATCTCCCTAGAATAGCATTGTAACAAGTGGGACAGTCCACCACAATGAAAAGTATTCTGACTGTTTTCTTGAAAGGGCCTCTGCCCAACAATACTTCTTCTTCGAACTCACCAATTACATCAGCTGAACTACCCGTGAAACCTACAATCGATCGGTCTGACTTTTGAATCACAGCTGGATTTTTCATTTTCTTGTAAGTATCTAGGAAAAGGATATTGGCAGAGCTCCCAGTATCTACCAGGATTCGCCTTATCTCATTGCCCCCTATCGATGCTCCTATGACAACAGCATCTTCATGAGGACCAACAATGTCTCTCAAATCATCCCCATCAAAGACAATGAATGGAAATAGATTTGACGATTGATAAGAGGTCATGCCCCCTTCTAGTTGGGTTGCCAAATTATGAACATGCCTTTTTCTTGATGAAGTGGTAGGAGCCGTTACGGTGTCCCCTCCGAAAATTGTCAAGGACTCAAAGAATTTAATGAGCCCGGAGACCGACCTGGAACGTTCCTCTATTGCACCCACTCTGTTCCTTGTTGGATCAGGATCCAAGTAGTCTGATTCCACATCAAACCTTTCAACAATTACCATGGCCCCTTCTGGGGCAGCATTAACCGGACCAGCCCGGTGAGTGTTATCAGGCCTGTTGCCTCCTCTTCTTTTGACATACGCACCCAACTTCCCTCTTTCAATCAGGTTCTGAACCTCTTGTTTCAAGGCTATACAATCATCAGTAGTATGGCCAATATCATTGTGATACTGACAAAAAGAACTGTTTCGATGTTCTCTGGGAGACTGCAAGGTTGCCGGTCTCCTATAGTGTACTTCATCTTTAGTTTTCTCGAAAATGGTTGCCACACTCTCTTTGAGCTCTGCAAACCACTCCGGTTGGACCCACGGCCCCCTTTTGTTTCTAGACTGTTGACTTTGTGCAGGAGCAGCTGGTTGAGACTGAGCTTTTCCTCTTCCATGCCCCTGTCCGGTTTCTCTAGCTTTGTTGCCGGACTGGTTTGGATTGGGAGTTGGTGTTACCGGGGTGGATCTCACCTGCCTGTGCACCCTGGTCTTTTTTGTTTCATCAACATTTATTTGCTTGCCGACTTGATTCAGCAATCCACCCCAGGTCATGGCTTTCTTCCTTGTTACCGAATCGGCCAGGTTGCCCGGGTTCAAACCCTGTCTCAGGGATGCTATTGCCACTTGTTCAAAACAATCAGCCAGCCCGTTCTTTGTATTCACAAAACGACTTATGTATTCTTTCAATGATTCATTTGGATCTTGGGCACAATGGATTATAGTATCTCCATTGCCCTTGAGCTCCTTACTTCCCACAAACTGCCTACGAAAGGCCACCCAGAAGGTGTCAAAGTCTCTGATACAACCCTGAGGAAGGCTGTTGTACCACTTCAGAGCACTCCCCGTAAAGGATTGGGAGAATGCCCTGCAGAGTAGTTTATCATCGTCATCAAAGTTCATCATGAAGTTCTTGAATTGCTCCAGATGATTGTCCGGATCAGTACTGCCGTCGTACTTCTCCATCTTTGTGCTGTCAAACCTCTTGGGGAGGTTCCCGGATAGGATTTTAGAAGACAGTGGAGACTGCCTCCAATTCCTTCCACGACTGAACACGGTATCCTCATTAGGTGTTGCAAAGATACCTGGCTCATCATGGAAAGCAAATGGATCCATCAGCAACCGGTCTATATGCCTCCGGCCGTGAGATGATCCTTTCCCAATGTGTCTTTTCATTCTTCCATGGTGGTCTCTTTTTCTGGAATACTTTTTAACTTGCTTTTGTTTTTTCCTGGTTCGCCCTTCGTCACTGCTGGAGGACAAGGACTTTTCATTCCCCTCACTGTCCGAAGAGCTGTCCGAAGATTCTGAACTTGAGTCAGAACTCTCTACAGGCTTGGACCGGTGAGACTTTTTAGAACTAGCATGTGTCTTTTTAGTGCTCACATGAGTCTTCGAAGCCTCATGCTCTCGAGGGTTATCAGAGCGATGAGCAACCGATGCTTTGGACTTCTCCTTCATGCCCATCTTGGCCTTCTCAGCCCTCAGAGCTTCTATTTCAACCCTCAACCTGTCACGCTCTTGGACAGTATATTCATCGTTTTCTTCCACCACTTCGAGCAAAGCTGGTGGAAGCTCTGGATTATCCGGATTCATTCGGACAGAATTCTTTTACTTGGTTTTGAATGTTTGATTCAGGCACCGTCGCCTCCCACTGTGGTCGCCAATTTGGTGTGGATAAAAGTAGCCTGAGGGTAGGCTGGTAATTTTAAGTGGAGTTTTAAGGCGGCGTAAGGGTGTTTCACGGTGGTGTGGTGGTGTTTCCAGATATTTCAGGGTGTTTCAAGGTGTTTTAAGGGTGGTGAGAGAATTGAGCAGCCTGGCAGCAGTTAATTTTTCTTACCCATAGTTAATGCTGGTGGTTGGGTATTTATAGTGTGTAATTTGGGCCCTTATGGGCTTTCGGGTCAAGTTTCATGGACCCGGGTCATGTTTAAAGACCCATGAAGTTTAAGCAAATGCACAGGTAGCTTAGTCAGATAGTGATTAGGTTTAAAAGTACTTTAGTCATAGTTCGAATCGTCTTATGTTTGCTTTGTCCAAAATCACCTGTCCGGACCAAACAGTCCTGTTCGGATTATAGTCTTGGTGTCTGTCCGATTTTCGGGGAGTTTTACTTTGGACTACCCTTCCGGGGAGCTCTTCGAATTCGGACTCATCAAGCATCAATGCTTGAAAGTGTTATGTTCAAACATATCCCTTAAGGACAAAATTATATTGTTGACTCATTAACGAAAATTCCATATTCCGAAGAATATCCTCGGATTTTGACACAAGAGAGCCCATTTGTTACAACAAAATCTGAGTAGTGTCAAGATTTTGAGGAGGTTTTCTTGGTTGTAGTAGAAGAAGAAATAGATTTGTGATTCAGGTTAAATGAATTTATGGTTACATGAGCATGACCAATGACAAGAAGTTAGCGAAGATTAAGATTTAAGGCACATGAAAATGTAATTCTTATGGATATTTTATATAAGAAATATTTAAGTTGACCATTGTTACGTTGTTTAAGAAGGAATGAGTCTTATTTTGTATGAGTTACACGATGAGGAATTTTTTTGCTCTGTGGGTATAAGGAGAGTATTATTGGGGGGGTATTAATGGAAAACAATAATGTTCAACACTAAAAATTGGTCTGATGCTATGATATTTGTCAAATATTTTCCAACACAGTACATATGCCAAAAGTATCGTTATATTCTATTTCCAAAGCCCTACCGTTTGATAGATGTGGCATAGATTTGTTAGGACCCTTACCAATGGCTATCGGGAGCGTCAGACAATTATTGTTGTCGTTGATTATTTTTCAAAGTGGACACAAGATGAGCTTTTATCTGGAACGAGAGCAAAAGATGTAATAAGGTTCATTTTGTCCAATATTTATAATAAATTTGGAGTTCTTTGGATGATTACTATTGACAATAGACCATTATTCAACAATAATTGTAAGAATCCTTTTTGTTCTTCGATATGCCTCAAGCAATTTTTTCAACACTAATTTATCCTCAAGAAAATTGACAAATGGAGGTTACTAATATAACTATCTTGGTTGTGTTAAAGGAAATTTAAAGGGAGAAGTTGGAAAATGGCCTAGTTATCTCCAAGAAGTATTATGGGCTTATTGAACAACTCCTCTAACAACAAATCATGAATCGCATTTTGATTTAGAGTATAGGATGGATGTTGTCAGTCAAGCACCATTTACTCTTCCATCTTATCGAATAATGAACTATTTTGAGAAAGATAATGATGAAGGAAGAATGGTAGAGCTTAACTTGATTTAGGAAAAATGAACTAAAGCATATATGAATTCACTCCATTATCAGACATATGCATCTAAATTTCAATAGAGAGAATTCAAGATAGGAGATAGAGTCATCGAGAAAGTTTTCTTGCATACAAAAGAGAAAAGACTTGCTAAATTGGGTCCGGATTGGGAAACACGTATTTGGTAGTTGGGAAAATAAAGCCTCGGACATATCATTTTTCGAGATGGTGAAAGAAGACCATTACAACATTCGTGGAACATCGATGTATTATGAATAATACTATAAGTACTTTTTTGCAAATTGTCTTGTCTATCAGTATATGAAAATAGAGGTATACTCTTTTAAAAAGTTAAATAAAATATTTTTTAGTCATATATTAAGTGTATGGAAAGTTGTAAAACAATTTCAGTGATGATGTACAATTGGTAAAATAAATACTTATCAATTTTTTTCTAATAAAACTTTTCGGAAATCAAACAAGGATTGATCGCCCTTATTATGATAAATAAGAAGAGAGATATTTAAATTTCAAAGTTAAAGTAATGTTCCATGATAATTTCCGAAGTGGCTATTGATTCGAGGTGATTATTATTCAAAGTGATATGTTACCAGGTGACTATTAATTTCGAAGTGATGATTATTTGAAGTGATATATTACGAGGTGATTATTAATTTCGAAGTAATTATTATTTGAAGTGATATATTACGAGGTGACTATTTTTTAAGTGATATTTACAAAGTGACTATTATCCAAGGTGGCTACTTTTCAAAGTGATACTTTATTAAGTGACTATTTTGTGAGGTGATTATTTTTCGAAGTGTCAGTATTTGAAGATAATATTTCATGGAGTTCCATTTTTCAAAGTAACAAATTTTGAAGTGATAATGTAATATGTGAGAATATATAAGTAAAATGCAAAATAACACACTGATTAAATATCTGATACAACATCAGGCATGTGATAGTCAATACACATAAGTAAAGAGCAAACAAACCAAAAAAACACATAATGCAACAACGTGAATAAGATATTTTCTTCTCAATAATCTTCTTTATTTTTGAAGAGCTACTTGACTTACTATTCGAATAATTTCCATCTTATGAGTCCTCGCTTTTCGACGATTTTGAGCTATAATTTTCATAATCTCTTGATTTAAAGTCTTTGGATCCAGCCGATGAGGTGTTGTTCCAATCTCGAGAGCGTTGGTTTTCAAGAACTATGTACCAATAATCATTTAAGTTAAGTCTTGGAAATTATTCTGCATATCAATAATTAAAGATAACTTTGCCTTTTTCACGACTCTTATAACATGGTGAAATTAAGCTTTATCTTCTTGAAAGACATGAAACTGCTGAACAAGAATTATTTGAGCACTTGTAGCCCATGATTTGTTGGCGGAGGCTTCTTTTTTAAGACAAATAACCTATTTAGCTAATGATTCATATTCTCCCCAAAAAGCTTCAGCTTTCTTAGAATTTTTTTTGGCATCTCTTTCCACAGTTGTTACAGGTCGAACCATGTTATGTATGGTAAGCGCCAGTTCGTCAGAGGTATAAATGAGGAAGGTTGTTTCTTCGGAATCGGTTGGGTTAACATTGTTTACAAAATGGGTTGGTGAATGACTATATTTAATAGGTACGCGGTCTTCGTTGATGTTTTCACCAACACTTACTTGTTGGTCAAATTGGGGTTTGGTATCAAAAAATTGGTGGTCTTGATTTTCTTCTTCATCTTCAATAAAGTCAGTGTGGAAAAAGAGGAGGACACATTAACAACCTGGAATTACAAGTCTTTTTTTTTCTTGGAAACCACTATTTTTTTTTCTTTTCGAAGCTTCAAGAGAAGTCGATTTGATATCAAGAGCAGTCTATTCGGTATCAAGAGCAACAATTTCAGTATTATGAGTTATTACCTCATCAATTTTTCTTTTGTTTATCTAATTTTGGTTGGATTTCAGTTTATTTTCATTTCACTTCGAAGGTTCTTTCTCGGCTTTTTTTTACTTTGTGACTAGAAGTTGTGCTCATAGCAGGAAGGATAAGTTTGACATCTTTGCAGCCTACATATTGATAACATCTGAGGGGCTAAAAGGTTCCATCATCTGTTCATAAGTCATGACTATGTCAAATAAGATTCTTAATAAATGGTTTTGGAGAAGGTTTAGCGGTGTGAATCATTGATAAAATTTGTTTGACTATTCGTTTTTTATCTACTTGCTAAGATTCGAGAATTTCTCTTCTGTAGGCTCAGATTGTTATAGGAAGCGCTTTGGTATTTAAAATAAAATTACTTAGATAAAAATTAATAACATAATAATTTGGATGAAAAGTAAACTTACTTGTACTCTTCCACTTCAAGGACAGCCTTTGAGAATTATCTACATAGATTTCCTTTTCATTTTCCTAGCACCAACTTATGAAGAAAAACTTATGGTTCCATGTTTTGTCAGCTTTGAGAATATCATCTACTATTTTTGAAGTGTTCACCAATATAATGTAGTAAAAGACAATAGTTCTTTGATACACCTGCCTTAGCTATAAACTGTTAAATGAGAAGCTTAATTTTTAACAGCCTTGAAGCCATGCTGTAATATAATAGTGTGAACCATAAGTTAGGCTAGCCTGGCTTGGGCAGAGGTTAATCCTTTTGAAGTATTTGACAATGACATGGAGGGAATCGAAGGCCCTAAATTGGAATCTCAGGATATACAATCAGCTCATTTGCTTCACATAATAAAGGAGGTTCTCCGATGGCATGGAGGTGGATTAATATGGCTTCATGGATTTTGTATTATCTCTAAAGTGTAGGCATATTGGATTTTGCGACATCTTCGTATTACACCTTACTCATATCAATGATGTACTCTGGAGCACATCTTTGAAATTCTCACGAAGATTTGCACCTAGTTCAGTTTGGAGAGTGACAACTTCCTTATACTTATTTTTATTTTTCTTCGTCTTCTTCTTCGAAGCTTCACCTTGGAAGTTGGGTGGATGAGTGTCTTTAAGTATTTTCACTTTGGAATCATCAAGTGCTATTGATTCTTGACTATTCACCTCTTCGGAAGATTCATCCACCACAGTTTCTCCCTTCCGGGAAGAATTAGTTTTTACCTTTGTGGTTTTGATTTTTTTTTAGGTTCTTTGGGGTTTGACGATGAAGGATTTATCTTTGAAATATTTTGTTTTTTAGAATCAACATACCGCAAAAATTATACCTTTGAATTGGGTTTTGAGAGCAAGCTCTATAACTTAGATAATGAGGGTTATTGAAAGAAGATCCAGAGATAATGATTTGTGATTTTTTCAGTGAAGGCCAAGGATCACATGTGAAAGTTTGAGAAATTTTGTCGAAGTTTATCATAAACTATTCATGCAGTTTCTCTTACAACAGTCATTTGAGCAATGGTAAGCCAATCCCACACGTTCTTAGTCTCGAACATAAACCAAGAAGAGTCACTACAATAATGTAATGATCAATCAGATAATTACAAAAAGGAAATGAAAGTGTTGCGATGGTTTATGATGAAGTGATGTGGAAATATTAATTTAACGTTGGAAATAAGGGGAAACAATTTTCTCTTTCTATCTTTTGATATTATTATGTAAGAATTTATGAGGTAGAAAATATACTTTATAACAAGTGAGTACAAAGATTTATGGGCTTTTTTATTATGAGATAAAAAATATTATCGTTTACCTAGACACGTCTATCTTTTAAGTGTAACGACTATATGATGTGACTTTTATGGTTTCGATAGGTGTCGAGATGTGTTGGAGGAAAAACAACACTTTCTATAAAACCTACAAGATTAAGAGTGTTACTCCAAATAATATATGATGAGGGTTATCTAAAGTGATATTTTGACTTTAATTTTATTTTCTCTCTCTAGATTTATGACCAACTATCTAGATAATTAACCAAATCTGATCTTTTCGCTTCCAATGATTCATGGAGTGATCAGACTCCATCGTAGTACAAGATCTTCATATCAGATATGGTGAGTGGCGCAACATGTGTAGTGAAGCAGACCCCAAAGAATGGCGCGTAAAGTGGCGTGGAGTCGAGTGTGGTCTTGACATCCCGTGCATATCGTACTTCTCATTTGTGTAACGTCTAGTAAATTTTTCAAAGCTAACGAACCCAATAGACTAATGATTTCCTTTGACTCTTTATATTATATTTATAATTTGGTCTCTCGTTATTCTTTTTTTAATTAGTGTTCCCCTTATCTATTCATATGGGTAACGATGAGATTACTAGGATGATGTTATTTCAATCCTTTTTTGTTGGTTCCTCATTCGCTCAAGTATGGTTTGGTTTTATGTTTATATTATTTATTTAATCTTATTAGGCTTACTTTTGGTATTATTAATATTAAAATGATTTATTATTATTCATTTGTTTTTTAAGAAGGTTGAATTGGGAAGCTTGCAGAAAGGTAAAAGTTATAATTTCTACTAGTCGTAATGCCAATAATGAGTATTCGCTTAGTAAAAATGTTACCATTGTCCATTATTGGACTAAACTCATTGTAATTTTTTAATATTTATTTCTTCTTGGAATGTTTGTGGGTTGAACGACTTGATATGGTAAAAAGATATCATTTATTATATTATCATAAATAGTATTACCACCATGATCTTTGTTGAGACAAAATTTAGATGAACTAATGTTGAATCTATTATAAAAAAATATTATTTTTTCAAAGTATGTCACTAACTATTCCACTAATAGGCTATATATGATCCGAGTTATTTAGAACTCAAATGTCTTTTCCGGCTATATTCATTGAAAACGTGTAATCTTAATTTATTTTGTCTCTTCATCTTCACAACTATCGATGTTTTCAATTATGGGTCTGATTGTTGTCATTTATGGGCTTACCAAGAGGCTATTTCGGTAACATACTATCCATGGGTAGCTCGTGGGTATTTGAACGCTATTGGTAATCTTGCTGAACGTACTAGCTCGTTCTCTTAAGGTGAGATTGACGAATTCAATCATTACTGCTATCAATGAGAGTTGAGTGACCTTCGGTCTTACGATTTTTATTTCACATGAATTAATAAGGATCCATTAAAGTCGTTGCTTCAAGAATTGACCATTTTGTTGTTATTAGTGTTTGTGATGATTCATTTCTATATCAAGTGCCCATTTTGGTCTCCCTGTTGTTCTGAAAACTCCATTGGTAAACTTATTTTGGGTTCCTTAAGACCATACAGTAAAAAACCTTTTAATTTTTTTAATATGTGAGAGACCCATTCTTATTACATTGAATTGGTGTTTTTTTTCCTGAAATCTTATGACCTCTGCTCATGGTATGAGACCGGTTACCCAAAATCTCACTCGACTTAAGTTCTCCCTTCGTGATCTCAACCGTAAGGAATACTGTGATATTAGTTTTAGGGTGTAAAATTCAAAAAAAAAAACTTTTATTGATCCAATATTTTTTAGCTAATGACCCTATGAACCCCTTGTTTGTCTCTGTCGAGATTACTGCTTCTTCTAGATATATTTCCCTAAGTCATGCCGAGTAATCTTTCTACGAACAAAATTCTAAAGAAACTTAGCTCAAGATTTGGGATCACAACACTAAATTCTTCCATAATTGTATTTAAAAAATTAAATAATATTTATCTCTAATAGTAAGAAGGATCTCGGTGCATCTCTTAACGAAGTGGCAATCATCTTAGTCAACTATTTTCCAACCTTTTAGACACTAGGTTTCTCTCGGGTTACTTTAGGCTTGCTAGAGTATCCTTTCTTATTTATGCCAAAGTAAATACCGAGGACAGATTATCGATGGTTTGTCATGTTACTTCCACATAAATTAAAAGTGTTGTTTTAGTATACCAATAATATTTCGAGGCCTGATGGCTTCAAAACGGGATTTTTTGAACTTTCATGGAACATTATCGACAAAATATTTGCGATGGGATCTTAACATTTTGTAATATTGGCCATCTCGAGTCTTTTTGCAATGCCACCACCATTACCCTAATCCTTAAGAAGGATTAACCTTCTTCTGTTGATGAGTTTAGGCATATTACATGTTGCAATATTGTTTACAAGATTATTTCTAAAATCACGGTAGACGAGATCAATGATTATTTCCCTTATATGATTGACAAAGCCCAATAGGCTTTCATGGGTGGCTGTAATATTACGAAAATCATCCTTATATCTAAAAGCTCTTAAGGGGTTATCAAACTAATTGTAAAAGCCCGAATGTCGTTCTTAAAATCAATATGATGAAAGTTTTTTACAACATTTGATGACACCTTATCCTCGACATCTTGGTGGCCATAAATTTTCCTAAACAGATGATCAGCTGGATTATTTAATGTATAGTCACCCCATTCTATACAGTTAATATAAACAGTGACCCTTACAAGAATTTCAAAGCCATAAATGATTTAAGACAAGGTGATTTCATATCCTTATTTTTATAAAACAACATTGTAACATGCAATGTGACTTCTTCAAATGTCACCGCCACTAACCTAATCCCAAGAATTATTGCCCCTCTTTCACTAAGGATTTCAGGCCTATTGCATGTTGCAATGTTATTTACAATAGTATTTCTAAGATCCTGAGGTACGAGACCACTTATTCTTTCCTTTATATGATGGACAAAGCTCAATCGGCTTTCGTGGCTGACCGTGATATTACGGAAAACATTCTCATATCTGAAGATCTCCTAAGGGGCTAACAAATTAACTGTAAGAGCCCAAATTTTGCTTTTAAAATCGACATGATGAAAGATTTTGGCAACTTTTAATGTCACTTTATCCTCAACATCTTGTTGGTCATAAATTCTTATAAACGGATTATAAATTAGATTATTTAATGTATCACCACCCCCTCGATATTGTTAATATAAACAGTGACCCTTATAGGAATTTCAAAGGCATGATATTAAAGATATTTGTTTTTAAATTTCAGTTGGATGGTTCTAACTCATCTTTCTGGTAGCTCATAGATATTTCTTACATTAAGATAATATTAAAGATATTTATTTTTAACTTTCACATGTGACCAACATCTTTGCACAACAATTTGCAAAATTGATAATACATTTAAGCTTATGTATTGTATTTATTTGGTTGTTGCGTATTTTCCAACAATACTGGTTATGTTGTTTCCTTATATTATCTAAATTTCTTGGAGTATCCAATAATGTTAGGATCGTATAAGTAAGTTAAAGTAGAATTGGATCAGTTATTCATGCGCTTGAGTAAAGTTCACTTCATGATGTAAAAAACAATTATAACCTTATCATAATGTTAAAGGTAAATATATACAATCATTTTTAGCGAATCCATTATACAGTGAGTATGGTACTTATTGTATTTATGTAGATTTTTATTGGTGAGTGTTCGGCTACAAACACTTACTCGAGATTTGCTACGCACACCTTATCTATGCTTTGAGAGTAAGATTCAAGTTAAGATTAACATTTGAGAGTTTTAATTTATTATGATGTGAACTAATAAGCTAACATTTTTGTTTTCATATTTATTTGGTAGGTTAATTTCCACCGTATAAGTATCTATGAACGGTCTATTTATTTTATAAGATACTTGCATAAAGATGACATTGAAGTCATTCAACATCATCTTATCTTATTTTCTAGATCGTATGGCTTGACATATGAGGCATGTAGTGATGATAATACTATGTAGAATCTTGGCGGTCTTCCATAAACTTAGATGTTCTTCTGATTGCGTTTAAGTATTGATGAGGGCGGAATTCGCCGATCCAAGTAATAAGGGTAAAAACGCAGTAAATAGTATTTGACATGATCAATAGAGTATTCAAAGTCCTTTGAGGACCAATGTGCAAGGATAAAAGAAGTAGAGGGGCCTCATTGATGTGTGATGAACGGCCCACTAAGAGTTTAAATGGGTCCTCCTTATTTTACTATAAAAGGGTGACCCACTTGCCTAAAAAAGGTATTGAATATTACTTTCACGAATTCACTCTTTATCTCTCTACACTTTCTCTCTCTAGTCAAATCAGACTCAAGATCCCAAATATATTCTCCCAATAATTATTGACTCATCAAGTATATGAGAGTAGTACCTCTAGTTTTTTAAAGGATAAATAAAATATTAAATCATCAAATCTGAAGTAATGATCGATTGGTTAGTGTCGGATATGCATATAATGTCGACTGAATGTAACATTCCTCAATGTGGGGTTAACAAAGCTTTATGAATTACAATTATATATTGACCGAATGTCTTCCCTATGTAACTTATGTATATACTTGAAGCTAAAATTTATATATTAGTGTTTTCATAATTAAAGATAATGTTTTAATGAAAGGGTTAGCTGTAATTAAGGAAGAATACTTTTTGGAGAAGTGCTTGTTGACATATGGAGAAGGTGTATATTTTGATAGGTAGATCCATGAGTACATACTGTTCCATTTATCTCAATTGGATCTTATACATGAAATGAGTAAAAGGAAACATATTGTGAGTGAATATTTATTGTTGGTTGAAAATCATTTGGAAGACAAGTATAATCCCAAAGTAAATTATAAATAATGTTAAACTTTGTCACTATCCTTTTTTCCTTTCATTGTCTTCTTTATTACTTATTCTTGCCAATATTTTTTGTTTCCTAAAACTCAAGAACACTATAAATAGTTCATTGATTTAATTTAAAAATCTATCAAAGCGTATCAAACTTTATTTACGTTAAACTTTCAAGCTAGAAACGGTAAAAACAATCAGCCAAAAGTACAATAACACCATGAGGCTTTTTACTATGACAATAAAAACTCTACTACCAATGTATCTTTTAGGTCATAGTCACCTACTTTATCAGAAGAAGAAGAAGACTCGACGTCGGTGTTATAGAGAAATAGGTAAATTCCTTAAATGACGTGGGAGGTTGCTATGCGGGAGAATGTGGCTTTTCTAACTTCCATTCTTATTATATATTGTTATGGTTCACCTCATATCATTGCAATAGTGCCCATATGAGACTTTATTGCCTTGGTACAAACGGTAACGAATCAACCAAACACGATTAAGAAAATTATGAACTTTCTTTAATGTTGTTAAAACTAAGAAGGTGTGTGAAGACCATTATACTTATATTCGGACCATAAAGAAGTATGATAGGCTAGATGAGTGAGATATTCCACATAATGTAGAGGTTTATTCCCTGAATAATGGTTCATAAGATTATATTCTTCACCTATATGTTTAAGGTGGGGGTTCGGTTTCCCTTGAGCCACGATTTACCGAAGTTTTTCGAGGATACCATTTTTTTTCTAGCCATCTAGTGTCAAACTCATTGTTTGTCTCTCTTATTTTTATTATATTGTCCAATAAATATACTAATATTTAAATGTCATTTTTTGGCAATAATATCGATTATTTGCCAAAGCATAAGTCCATATTTTTATATCGTCATGTGCATGATAAGGCGAAACTTCATATTGGCCTTCCAAACTTCAATAAGTTTCGGAAGAATAAATCTGTATATGTCTTTTATGATTGGAAGACTGAATTAAAATATAGCAAATAGTAGTGCTCACGTACTTGGAGCTCAAAAAGTAAGAATGTCACCTTGATACCACCTTTTGAGTTGATATTGATATTGGATACCTCCTATATATGATTAGTATTTGTTCATATGTTACTTATACATGAGAAGTTTAGTCTATGAGAAAGTTTCAGATATTGCAGCTCATTATGCCCTAGTGGTGAGGGAGGCGGCCAATCATAGGTATTCTTACATATCCATCATGGGGCATGAGAAATTCTTGTCCATTGGCTTCTAGCTAAATACTACTGCTTGTACATTGTATTTTTTTTATATCTGATGAGTCTGTTTTAGCCGAAAGTGATGAAGAAGACACACCTTCTAAAATGTCTGCAAAATTTATTGATACCTCAACAACTGGAAAATTCAAATGGTGTTTTAAGGAAGAAGGCTGAAACCAAGCCATCTCCGGGTAAGGAAGCGAATGTGAAGCCTATTATTGTGAAGATTGAGCATGTTAAAGGCGAGCGGGCTAAAGCTGGTAATACAAAAGTTGAGAGAGGCTAGCGTAAAGGTAAGGGTGAAGTCTTAGCGCAAGATCTATCCCATGTTAGGACTGACAAAGTTTTTGTGGCGAGATATGTTGGTTGGATGGCTTTTGAGGCCAAAAAAAGTGAGCAAAATAATCATAAGTCTTTAGAAAAAAGTTGGGACCTTTGTAAAGCTAGACTGATCAGACCCCTATTATGGAGGGTTCAGTTACTGGATATAATATTATATCATCACGCAAGTGGAGAATATGGACTTGAAGACATTGCTTGACGAAGCTTTTTCCCAATAAAAATATATAAAGTATAATTTGATGACCTAACAATCTAAATAGTGTTTCGAGGATACCATGTTTGAAACGGCCAATGATATTATACGCAATGGGAAGAGAAACCTGATATTGCAGTTCTATAACGAGTTTCATAGATATCAACTAGATGTTTTGTGGAACTATATATTTAAGGTTGAGAGACCTAAGACATGTGTGTGTACCAATTCCCATAAGGATGCGTCTCCAATATTTTTAAGAAAGGTGGTTGCTCCCTATATAAGCATATTAGCGAGGCAAAAAATAAAGAGTTTTTTGGTTATTCGAAGAAAATAAGGTGCAAAGTGTTAGTATTTAGGAAAATGTTGAGCTTATGTTGTTTCCTTATGAGAAAGAACTATGTTAGTTCTTCCAAATTTTGTTGGTAATGCTTATGATGGAGATGATCCTCAAAATGTGGAAGTTTTTCTGAGCATGATGGCCTTAATCCATAATCGCTTGTAATATAACTTGGTTGTGTATGTATATTTTTATAAATTTTGATAAATTATTGATAACCAATGTCTCCATGTTTTTGGATAATGAATTGTGCTTTGATTATGCTTGTTGTTTATTTTTTTTATATTATTTATAGAAGAAATACAATGTCTCCCAATCCATGTTGCTTCCAAATATAACGATTAGTCCTAAAAGGTCAAAACCTGAGTAAAGACCACATGAGATACTTGTTTGGATTATGTCTACAAACAACCAAACTTTATTTATTTTGAAATGCGTATAACCCATTTTAGGATAATCATAATGAAGCACTTCAATATGTATCTATTCTTTATTTACTAATGGGATAGTTGAGACTCCCAAAGTGTTGAATGTCATGTTTAGTCTTACCTTTATGTTATTACATATTTTACATTTAAGGTCAAAGCTCTTCAATAGGCTGAAAGCTTGTTCATGCTTATCCTTAGTCAATTTTGACATTTTTATATGAAAATCCAAATCTTTTCAAGGTTCCGAAAACATGTCCAGACTTATCCATAAATAATTTTGACAATGTTTATGTAGAAGCCCGAAGCTCTTCAATATTCTAAAATCTTGTTCAGACTGATCCTTTTGCCATACTTTGAAGTGAGGTTAAAGCTATATAGGTGTTTTAAATTACTTTTAGGTGGTGAGGTTAATTTATGTCTGAAGGTAATTGGGTAATTTGTTCAGAGTTTAGTGGAAGTTTATGGGTATTTAGTATTTTGAGTAGAGAGTAGAGGGAGAATTAAGCTGCCTGTTTGCAGTTAATTTTCATTGCCCACATTTAATGCATGTGGTTGGGTATTTATATCCTTACATTTGGGCCTTATGGGTTTTCGGGTCATGTTTAATTGACCCGGGTCATGTTTAAATACCCATGAGCTCTAAGTAGGAGAGCAAGTAGCTTAGTCAAGAAGTGTTTAGGTTTTTTAGTACTTTTGTCATAGTTCGAACATTCCAATGTGCTAAGTGTTCGAAGTGGTCTGTCCGGTCCGGAGGCCTTGGTCCGATCTGTCCCTGTCCGGTGAGTAAGCAGAATTCTGACTCATCAGGAGCCCCTTTTTTAGGTGTTTGTTCAAATACCTTTGTCAAAAACCTGAAAAACAGTCCGATGTTAGGGGTAGTTTTTCCCGGACAGGTCTCTCAACTTGGGTTATGGCTTTATCCAAACTGATAAAGCTTTGTGAATCCAAACAGTTTTTTGCCAGAGTTTATGGGACACGTGTCGCTTTTTGGTTGGTTGCTTCAACCGTTTTTTCACCTTGAATTTCGAACCCACCTTATTCGAAAATCAACCTCTTTATTTAAGATGGTGACATCAGCACCGTCTTTAATCATTACCAATCTTTTCGAATTCTCCTAGGAATCAAACTCTTTTCTCAGATTTACTATAAATTAAAAAACTTTCTACTGTTTCACCATCACTCTCATTTTTACTCTGCAACTTCTTAAAGCTTTTTCTCTCCAAAACAAACCTTTACCCAGATTGTTTATGTTTACAGCGAGGAACGCTTTGATCAAAGGTGAGTGGCTCAACCTTTCTGAACTAGAAAAGGCGCAAAAGGTCGAAAGGGAAAGACGGATTGCAACAGGATTACCTGTTTCGCCCATCGACAAGCCAGTGACTTCAACCACAGAATCAGACCAAGGTTCTTCTTCCTCTAAAGGCATTAAACCGAAAAGGTTATTTCAAACCAACCTCTCACCCATCATCTCAGGTTCTTCGGTTCAAGAATCGGAACCTGTTGTTGAGCCAGGAGTAACTGTTACTAGCTTCAAAAAACCCTCCCCCTTCTTAGCTATGGGGTCAGACACTGAAACCTCCCCCCAAAAATTAGTTGACCGAAGAAAAGGCCGGCTGGTCAAGGGTCAGGCTTCTAAGAGCACTCCTTCAAAATCGGGTGCCAAGGACAGTAACATTGGGTCAGAAGTGCCCATCAGAGCTCCCAAGGACAAACTGTCCGGTCCGGAGGGTAGTAGTCCAAGTCTTCGAAGAGAAACATCTGCATCAGAGCCCCAACCGGAGGCCAGAAACCAAGGAAACACTGAAGCTCAGCAGTCCGGAGACCAGGCTGAGCCAAATTAAACCCTCCCCTTGCCACTGCTACCAAAAACCCCTCATCGATCATGGAGGAAGTAATAGAGAACCCTATCGAAGAGGCTCCCTTTGAGTCTGAGCCCTCCGGACAGACCAGTAGTGCTGTTGTTGCCAAAAAAGACAAAGGCAAAGAGAAGTTGTGTTTGAGGCATCCGGATCTGCTGGAGAGTCTTGAAGGAAGGGTGGGGCCTTGTTTTCACAAGGTCAATTTCAAGTACCTCATCGCTCTGCAAAAAATCAATTACGCATTCATCCACACAACTGAATTGGGCCGGATGCGTACGAAGTGGGAATTCCGGAGAATGTGAAGATAAGGATCCCTATAAACCCAGAAACCCCCATGGATTGCAAATTGAGCGAAATAGTCATCTTTACGGAGCTGTTTAATTAGGGGCTCAGATTCCCCTTAGACCCAGAAATCGTCAGATACTTTCATCTGATAAAGCTCTGCCCAAGCCAGCTGAGTCCCAATGCCTGGTACACCCTTATGGCCTGCATTATGGCCTCTAGGCTCTCCGGGATCCCTCTGCCAATGGAGGAATTTGCTGTTGTGGCCAGCCTCTGTAAAAACTACCACATCCCCCTTTATCACTTCAACATGGGGGATGACTTTAAGGCAGTGGATGATTTGCTGGAGTCGGAGAGGAATTAGAGGACTCAATTCCTCTTCGTAAGTGGCGCTTGGGAGAACGGGAAGAAAATCAAGGTCGGAGTCAACCACAGTCTCCTCACCAGCAGATGGAGGAGTGATGGTAAGGCTCCTACCTTATATTTTTATCTCTTCTTTTATCAAATTCGTTTAAACTAATTAACTTTGTCTTCTTCTTATCAGTACTGCCCAAGGAATTCAATGACTATGTAAAGTCCGGGCAAGCCACTTGCTCCAAGATCAATGCTTGGGCTGCTGAAAGGTGGGGAAATCGGTTTCATGATGCCTTCACGGCGGGCAACTTAGCAAGATCTTATCTTTGGAACACCACAGGTCGGAGAGACTTGACTTGGGAAGAGCTCACCACCCAGCCTCCTCCGGATGTAGTGCTTAAAAGGACGTATGAACCGGACGGGATACTTTACTTGCCAGGTCGGGCCAAGGCCCCGAGCAAAATGAAGGGCAAAAAGAAGAAAGGCAAGAAAGTGGCAGGTGGTACGGACCCTGCTGAGGTGGAGGAAGCGGCTTTCCAAATCCGGAGGGGTCAGCCCCAAGCCGGATTGATGCTGCTCTCTTGGAAGCGATAGAGCAGGAGAGTGTCAGGCAAGAGGTTCACTCCCCAAATCCTTCAAGGGCTTCCAAGAGAGACCGTAAACGGGGAGCTGAAAGCAAAGATAGGGAGGCCAAGAAGAAAAAGACCTCTAAGGGTGACGAACTCTTTCTCCGTCCTCCGGAGCCTCTTCCCCAAGCTGATCCCACAGACCCAACATAGGCAGAGGAGATACCTGGTGACTTCCAAACCGATGAGGTCGAAGGGGGAGATCTTAGCATTGATGGGGTAGACATCACTGGTCTAGGTGGGTTTGGTGAGTACTTCATCAATCTTCCCAGAGATGATTTTGCTGGGCCTTATCTCCCTCCGAGCACTTCGAACACAGTCACTTTTAATGGTACGACTTTTACTGTTTCAAGTGAAAGGGATGTTATAGCTCATTCTCTGTTAAGCAATGTTCAGCCGGTGCTCGCGTTGGAAAAGCAAGTTCGGAATCAGGCAGACATTATTAAAGACCTCAAGTCTGACAAAGAGAGGCTGTCCGATGACCTTCGCACTGCCACTTCAAATGTTGTCATTCTAAAGGGGGAGAATGAAGAGCTGAAGAAAAACCAAGAGGCAAGTTCCACAAAAGTCGCCACTCTAGAGAACACTATCACAGAGCTCTGGGAGAGGCTGTCCGGATTGGAGAAAGATCTTGCCACTTCAAAGTGGGAGACCAAGGCCAAGGACAAAATTATCACCAATTTGACCAGTGACAAAATTGCTCTTGAAAACGCTGTGTCCCAAGCTGCAGGGGAGAAAGTTGATCTGCTAAGGGAGCAGGAGGCCAAGATTGATGCTTATGCCAACCACGTGATAGATACTCAAGAGCAGATGTATGCCAAGGTGAAATCAGACATGGTCCTGCTCTTCCATGAGAAGTTCCCGAAGAGGAACTTGGGTGATTTGTGGCTTCACGTAGAGCCTGAAGACCTCCCATATCACACAATGGCCGAAGGCGATAGGCTTGGCTACTCTAGCGCATCCTCATCCGATGACGAAGGGAACACCGTGGAGAGTCCAAACGAAGAGAAAGATGATCCTAATGGGAAGAAGAAGGTAGATGAAGCTGATCCATCCTCAAAGGCTCAGTCTTAAATTATGAATTACTCTTTACTTTTCATGTTATCTGAACTAAAGTCCTTGGAAGGTCAATGCACTCTTTTTGTAAGTGTGTCCGGTATCTAACCGGATAGATCATTTACTTTGTCTTGACAATTTGAAAGTCCTTGGAAAGCCAAGACACTTAAGTTATTTTAATGAATATCCTTGTTTTGCACAATTCTCACCTTCTTTCATAGTCTGTTCCAATTTTAATGGCTAGTGTTTAAATAACCCTTAGTTATTTCACAGTGAGAGTGTTTAAATTCTCCGATGACGAATGTTTAAGTGGTCATCACTCTTTTATTTCAGTCCGGTTGGTGTGACAAAAGACAAAGTAAGAACACTTCGAATTTTTTTTCAAGAAAGCATCAAATTTTATTTAAAACCCGGACACCTCATTAAAACCTCCCCGCGCCACCAGGGTAGGAAAGAGTATGCCCCCAAATATTTACATAGATGTTTAAACAAGTAAATATTTACACAGATGTTACTCCAAGTACATCCGGAGATGTTCGATATTCCAAGGGTGGGTCATGGCTCTTCCATCCTTGTCTTCCAGCCAATATGTCCCAGGTTTAAGCCTTTCAACAACCACATAAGGTCCTTCCCAAGTTGGGGCCAATTTTCCAAGCAGTTTTTCTTGGTGTGTAAGAAGACTTTCCTCAATACTTTGTCCCCCGGTTGGAAATCTCTTCTTTTAACTTTAGAAGCAAATCTGCTTCTCATCAAACCCTGATAGTGTGCAACTCTAAGGTGAGCTTTAACTCGTCTTTCTTCCACTAGATCGAGCTGACCTCTGATTGCCACTTCGTTAGCACATTCGGAGAAGTGGTGAACACGAAATGATGGGAGAGTTTCTTCTATGGGAGCTAATGCATCCATCCCATAGACCAAAGCAAAGGGTGACTCCTGAGTTGCAGCCCCAGGTGTCGTCCGGTAGGCCCACAAGACCTCTTGTAAATAACTAGGCCACTTCCCAGTAGCCCCTTCCAAATTCTTCTTTAAACCGGACAGAATAGTTCTGTTAGCCACTTCAACCTGGCCATTTGCTTGTGGGTGGAAAGGTGAAGAGAAACAATGTTGTATACCCCTTGAGGCACAGAAACTCTCCATTTTCCTATTGTCGAACTGTGGCCCATTATCTGTTGTTATCTTTTGTGGGACACCAAATCTGCAACAGATGTTGGATAGAATGAATTTTATGACAGCTTTTGATGTTGTTCCTGCTAGAGGGGCTGCTTCAATCCACTTCGAAAAGTAGTCTATAGCAACAATTATAATTCTGCGCCCTCCGGATGCCATAGGGAGAGGTCCTACTAAATCCAACCCTCATCGAGCAAAAGGTATAGGCTCAGAAATTGACTCTAAAGGAATGGCTGGGACACGGATTTCATTGTTGTATCTTTGGCATGGGTCACATCTTCTTACCAGCTCCTTAGCATCTTTCATGATAGATGGCCAATAGTAGCCGGCCAGTAAAACTCTCCTCGTTAAAGCCCGGAATCCACAATGAGTTGATCCCTCACCATCATGCAATTCAGAGAGGACTACCTGAGACTCATCATCCCCCAAACAGCGCAGAAGAGGTTTACTGTAAGACTTTTTATATAGAATGTCTCTCAGTATGATAAAACCACGAGCCTTGTGTTTCAATTTTCTTGCTAGTGATTTATCCGGAGGCACGACGCCGTCGGAGAGGTATTGTAGGAAAGGAAATCTCCAATCCTGAGGTTGTTTCATTTGTACTTCAGAAATTTCTTCTTCTTTACCCATATCAAGTTGAATGGAGGGGCTCTCCAGCACATGGATCCATGGATACGACTCTGTATATGCTATGGTTGCCAATGAATCTGTTAACTCATTTTCTGTCCGGGGTATATGTTCATAAATAATGTTTTTAAACTTGAGTGCTTCATTTTTAAGGAGAAGTAAATACTTCACTAATTGTTCTTTTTTAGCCTCAGATTGACCCTGAGCATGGTGGATAAGAAGCTGGGAGTCACTCATTAGCTTTACCCTCTTAGCCCCACAAACATAGGCTAACTTTAAACCAGCTATAGCTGCTTCGTACTCGGACTCGTTATTGGAAGCCTTGAAAGCAAAACATATAGCCTGGTACATTCTGTCACCATATGGAGAAGTCAAACACACCCCTGCACCACATCCCATAGTGCTGGATCCACCATCCGTTCGGACGACCCATGCCTTTTTGTCTTTCAACTCAGTAGCCTGCTCTGAATCTCGGTCGGAGTGAAATTCAACCAAAAAATCAGCCACAGCTTGGGCTTTGACTGCTGTTCGGGGAGCAAAATCTATATCGAAATCCCCCAATTCTACCGACCACTTGGTCATCCTGCTCGAAATGTCTGCCTTTTGGAGAACATTCTTCAAAGGAAAAGATGTCCGAACGCTAATAGGATAAGCCTGGAAATAAGGCATCATCTTTTTAGCAGCTATCACCAGGGCCAATGCTAATTTTTCAAGTTTTAAATAACATTTTTCTGCATCTATCAAGCTTTTGCTGATGTAGTATAGTGGATGGGGGTAATTATCTACTTCTCTTACTAACACAGCACTGATGGCACAACTTGAAACTGCCAAATATACGAAGAGTGTCTCCCCATCAACTGGTTTAAACAAGGTTTTTGGGGAAGACATGTGCTTCTTTATCTCATTGAAAGCCTCATCACACTGTGAGGTCCAATCGAATCCCTTCGCACCCTTCAAGGTTTGAAAAAATAGGGCACACCTGTCCGAAGACTTTGAGATAAATCTGTTTAAAGCAGCTAACCTCCCCGTTAGTCGTTGTACTTCTTTAATATTTCGAGGAGGCTCCATTTGGAATAGAGCATTAAGCTGGTCCGGATTGGGCTGTATCCCATGCTCACTTATAATATAGCCTAGAAACTTCAGGATTGTACTCCGAACACACATTTTTCTGGATTTAACTTTAAATTCACTTTCATCAAGTTGGTAAAAGTTTATTGGAGGTCAGCCAAGTGCAATTGCTCATCCATACTCTTCATCATCATGTCATCGATGTATACTTCCATATTCCTTCCAATCTGATCAGCAAAGGCTTTGTTTACCAATCTCTGATAAGTAGCCCCAGCATTTTTCAACCCAAATGGCATTACCTTATAGCAATGAAGACCCCTGTCAGTGACAAATATGGTATGCTCTTGATCTTTCGGATCTACTTGGATCTGATTGTATCCGGAGAAAGCATCCATAAAGGATAGTAGCTTATTCCCAGAGGTGGAGTCTACTAGTTGGTCAATCCGGGGAACTGGATACAAATCTTTTGGGCAAGCTCTATTGAGATCTGTGAAGTCAATGCACATGCGCCACTTGCAATTTTTCTTTTTTACCAGGACCGGATTGGCAGTCCACAAAGGATATTGAGACTCCTTGATATGCCCCATCTTTGTGAGCCTGTCAACCTCTTGTACAATAACATCAGCCTTTTTTTTGGAAAAATCCCTTCTCTTTTGAACCACTGGTGCTATGTCTTTCCGGACGGATAAGTGATGTGATATCACATCTGCTGGAACCCCAGTAACATTAGCATTTCACCAAGCAAAAACGTGTTGATGACTTTTCAAAAACTTTAGCATCTCACTTTTCAGACCAGGTGGCATTTCAGACCCTATCTTGACACTTTTTCCTTCTTCTAAACAATGTGTCTCTACCTCTTCGACCGGTATTAACACTCCACGGGTCTCTCTGGGGTCATCAATTTCACCCTCACCCCCAGAAAGCCCATCAAACTGCTATTGCTCCAACGTCCGGGGAGCCAGGGCTGTAGCATAACATTCTCTTGCAACCTTTTGACTGCTCCGGACAACTCTCACCTGTCCCTGAACAGCATATTTCAAACATTTGTGGACTGTTGAAGCCACTGCATGCATCCTAGAGAGCCAAGACCTCCCTAAAATAGCATTATAGCAAGTGGGACAATCCACCATAATAAAAAGTATCCTGACCATCTTCTTGAAAGGGCCCTTGCCCAACAAAACTTCTTCTTCGAACTCTCCGATCACATCTGCTGAGCTGCCAGTAAAGCCCACAATTGATCTATCCGAACTCTGAATTATAGCTGGATTTTTTATTCTCTTGTATGTGGTTAAGAAAATGATATTGGCTGAGCTTCCAGTATCCACCAGAATTCGTCTTATGTCATTACCCCCAATACATGCTCCTATGACCACAGCATCTTCATGAGGGCCAGCTATATCTCTTAAATCATCTTCATAAAAAATAATGAAGGGAAATGAAATTTGTGATTGATAGGAAGTCATGCCTCCTTCTAACTGAGTGGCCAAAGTATGAACGTACCTCTTCCTCAAAGAAGCAGTAGGAGCTGTCATAGTATCTCCTCCGAAAATCGTTAGTGACTAAAAAAACTTGATGAGCCCGGAGACCATTTTAGAACATTCCTCAATTGCACCCACTCTGTTTCGAGTTGGATCAGGATCCAAGTATTCAGATTCCACATTAAACCTCTTGATTATAACCATGGCTCCCTCCGGAGCAGCATTACTTGGACCAACCCGATGAGTATTGTCAGGCCTGTTACCTCCTCTTATTTTGACATAAGCCCCCAGCTTTCCCCTTTCGATCAGGTTCTGAACTTCTTGCTTCAAATCTATACAATCATCAGTGGTATGGCCAGTATCATTGTGATACTGGCAGAAATAGTTATTACGGTGTTCTCTATGGGATTGTATCGTGGCCGGTCTTCTATAGTGCACATCTTCCTTTGTTTTATCATAAATGGTGGCCACACTTTCTTTCAATTCTGCGAACCACTCTGGTTGAACCCAATGTCCTCTTTTATTTATGGATTGCTGACTCTGAGCAGGTGCAGCTGGCTGAGATTGAGCTTTAGCCCTGCCATGCCCCTGTCCGGTCTCCTTCGCCTTCTTTCCGGATGGATTTTGATTGGGGTTTGGTGCCACCGGGGCAGACCTCACTTGCCTGTGAACCCTTGTTTTCTTTGTTTCAACAGCGTTAATCTGTTTTCCAACCTGATTCAGTAACCCTCCCCAAGTCATTGCCTTCTTTATGGTCATCGAATCAGCCAAATTGCCAGGGTTCAAACCCTGCCTTAGAGATGTTATCGCAACCTGCTCGAAGCAATCAGCCAACCCATTTTTGGTGTTCACAAAACGACTTATATATTCTTTTAAGGATTCGTTCGGTTCTTGAGCAGAATGGATTATTGTGTCTCCATTGCCCTTTAGCTCTTTACTCCCAACGAACTGCCTTCGAAATGCCACCCAAAAAGTATCGAAATTCTTGATACAGCCTTGTGGTAGGCTGTTATACCATTTCAGAGCACTCCCCGTAAATGATTGGGAGAATGCTCTACAAAGTAGCTTATCATCGTCATCAAAGTTCATCATAAAGTTCTTAAATTACTCTAAATGGTTGTCCGGATCAGTACTGCCATCGTACTTTTCCATTTTGGTGTTATCAAACCTCTTAGGGAGGTTTCCGGACAGAATTTTAGAAGACAATGGAGATTGCCTCCAATTTCGACCACGACTGAACACAGTATCTTCATTGGGAGTTGCAAAGATACCTGGTTCATCGTGGAAAGCGAAAGGATCCATCAGCATCCGGTCTACATGCCTCCGGCTGTGAGATGACCCTTTGCCAATATTCTTCTTCATCTTTCCATGTCTATCCCTTTTCCTCGCATATTTTTTTATCTGCTTTTGCTTCTTTTTCGTTCGACCCTCATCACTGCTAGAGGATAAGGATTCTTCAACTCCCTCATCATCCGAAGAGCTATCAGAAGACTCTGAGTCTGAGTCAGAACTCTCCAATGGCTTAGACCGGTGAGACTTTTTGGAGCTGGCATGAGTCTTTTTGGTACTCACATGAGTCTTTGAAGGCTCATGCTCTCTAGGGTTATCGGTGTGATGAGCAATTGATGCTTTTGACTTTTCTTTCATGCCCATCTTAGCCTTTTCTGCCCTCAGAGCTTCTATTTCACCCTTTAACCTATTGCGCTCTTCGATAGTGCACTCATTGTTTTTGCCCACCACTTCGAGCAAAACTAGTGGTACTTCCGGGGCGTCCGGATTCATTCGGACTGACTTTTCTTGCTGGTTTCGAATGCTTGATTCAAGCACCTTCTTCTCCCACTATGGTCGCCAATTTGGTGAGGTTAATTTATGTCTGAGGGTAATTAGGTAATTTGTTCAGAGTTTAGTGGAAATTTATGGGTATTTAGTATTTTGAGTAGAGAGTAGAGGGAGAATTAAGCTGCCTGGTTGCAGTTAATTTTTATTGCCCACATTTAATGCAGGTGGTTGGGTATTTATACCCTTACATTTGGTCCTTATGGGTTTTCGGGTCATGTTTAATGGACCCGGGTCATGTTTAAAGACCCATGAGCTCTAAGTAGGAGAGCAAGTAGCTTAGTCAATAAGTGTTTAGGTTTTTTAGTACTTTTGTCATAGTTCGAACAGTCCAATGTGCTAAGTGTTCGAAGTGGTCTGTCCGGTCCGGAGGCCTTGGTCCAATCTGTCCCTGTCCGGTGAGTAAGCAGAATTCAGACTCATCATTAGGCATCCAGTCTTACCTTTTGTATGTAGATATGGATGCTTGCGTTATAAATATATAAATAATGTGAGATAAATATATAATGCGCATGTATATACAACATTAAATGTTTATTAAAGATGCGTATCTACTTAAAACCTTCTTCTGTCATCGGGGTATGAAAAAGTACACTATGTATACTAAAACATTACAGGTATGTGGGAATAACGAGGCGGAAACATATGAACCATGGTAAAGTTTTAAATGTTAAATGTTTTATGAATGTTTAACATTTTTTTCTTTTTCATATGGAAGCATATACATTCCTGGCTTTACTTCAGCTTCAATAATAAATTATCATTCCTATATTAGAGCCAAATTGTCAAGATGTTTTTTCTTGGTATGTTTTTTGTGTTTAAACAGGTTTTAAACCTAACAGATAATCGCGTTTTCCAGGTTTAGTCGTATTTTTGGATCAAACAGGTCGAGTTAGTGTTTCTTGTATTTGTAATAGGTTGGCTTTGGGTTTTACAAATCACAGGTTTTTTTTGTTATGGTTGGGTTTATGTCAGTAGTTGTTTTCACCAAACTCAAAATGACACGACAAGAACCCCACCGAAAACATGAAATTGGCAATCTTAAGTAAAAAACCAATCTACCAAGATATTCAAAAACTCTTAGGGGTCCAGCCAAATAAATATGCAATATGTATTGGTATACTTTGGTATTAAACATTATACATCAACCAAAAAAAAGCATTAAATACACTAAACAAGCTTCGTCAAGTGCTAATAAAGCAAAACATTCTAAATAATCAAACATTATTAAGGTAATATTTCTTCAATTCTTTCGCACAGACTATAAGGGATACTAATGATCGTGGATTTCACTTGCTCAGCCGAAGTCATACATCACCTACACACCTTGCAACAAACACCCTGGTCGATGCTCTACACGATACCTCATGAATGGTGCCTCCTAGTTTATACAGCATGGCTGATGTCTCATTATCGATGCCTCATGACCAACATATGGTCAGTTATAAAATCATAAAAACTCGTGAAAGTTACATTTTACCATTCATGAATATTCGTATATCAATGTATTCATCAGTTACAATTTTACATAATTAAGTAAGAAATCAATTAATGTAGCCGTTACAACTCCCCTTATATAAGAGAGAACACTTTATGAAATAAAAAAAGAGAATAAGTAATAAGCATTCAAATTCCTAGACATAAATGATAAAAAAATTTGGTTCACATATTTCTTTGTAGATATCTCCCAGTGCAAAGAGTTATATTTGTTCCAACGTTATATTTTCAATCTTATTTCTAAATTTGACTAAATGAAGGGCCTATCATGGGTGTTCGATGTCATCTAAAATAATAAGAGCCCACGTTGATTGTTATTTCCAAGTACCAAAAAAGCAAATTAACATTCTATGGCTAGTTTTTGTTATTGATAATGATTTGATCCGACCATTGACTATGTAAGTGAATTATTGATCGGCCTTTTACACAATTTCATATATTTGGTCAAGTAAGGGTTTGTAAAATATTATATTGTATGATGAAGAAGCATCTACAATCATAAAAACTCATTGTAGCTCTTTTTATGACCTCGTTGGCCCATAACCATCTCCAACTTCAATTCATCGATGACCGATATGTTGGTCTTGGTGAATTTAACAATGATTTATATTTATGGTATCAAGATTGTCACGCCATATACTGTAACATATATGCTCTTATTAAAGAAATTGGAAAAACTTCATATATCAACCATTATTATATATACATATATCTTAACAATTTTGCCAATAATGATTATTGCGTCCTTATGTGGTGTAACAACACCGAGAGATCATCATCATCAAAGTGATAATTAAATATGAGTTGCGCTAGAGGTGTGTGGGTTAAAGTCTATATCTGGTATTGAATTTCAATATCAACTATATGGTTTTTGCGAGAATATTATGTAATACATGATATAAATTCGGCCACAATGATGGTTGACAAATTTTATGATTTTGATCGGGCTTCATGTATTCGTCAACAACTTATAGTATGGAAATGTTTTGAAGGTCATGGGTGGTTCAGTTATAGTTGCAATTCGGAGAGGTTATACTTGAGTCAATTATTGTGGTTTGATTGTGAGTTCAGCCTTAAAGTTGTATTTCATAAATTCTATCAACTTTCCACCCTCACTAACTTAAATCTCTTATTTTAGTATATGTAGTCCCATGCTAGATGTATTGTATCATTATGATATTAGTTTACAAATGGTAAGAATGATAGGCGTTTGAGACCCTTTGAAGTTGTATGTATATTGTCCCATCAACTTTTATTTGGCATCTACATGAGTTTAATATGTAAGTGAGAGTTGACACTTTTATAATATCTTCTACTAAGAGCCGTAATAGAATCTTATGACTGTAAACCACATAAACAATAACTTTTTAGAAATTTTCCATATTGTTCTTTGTGTGGCTGAAGCATTTGGTGTACTCATTAACGTTTTTATTGGTTTTTTCTTGAAATATAAGATTTAGTCACCGTCGTACTTTGCTGCATATATAATGATCTTGAAAACCCATCCAAAGTATTTTATTATTATGCATACAACCCAATGGTAACTAGTTAAACCATGTTAGAAAACCAACTCAAAATATCATAGGAATGCGCGATATAGTAGCTTGTCATCTCTCTTAAACTCGAGCATCTCATTTCAAAATTGGTCGACATGATGTTTGAGATATCTAGTTTTATCATATTTATATACTTCATATTGATTAAACTACGATAGAAAAGCAGCCTAGAGAATTCAAGATCTAATGGGGATAATACAAGATTATATTTAGGAATGATAACAATGGATTTATGATAGACGAGGTTTGTCGTACCAAAAAAGTTAATAATCATTTATATGGGCTTACTAGGCCATTAATGGACTATGAATGGGTATCAATAGTTTATGAGATAGTAAATGGGTCAAATTACAGACCCATATGTGATATTGAATCGACGTGTTAACGATTTGGGGACCCATGATTGATCAATTAAAAATTATAGTGTTTTGGCTTAATGTTGGGTTTTATGGGCTTTACACTATCCGCTCCTCCTCTTTTCTCTCTGTAATGATGAGTAAAAAAGTTCAAGCTACTTAGCTAGATTGAAAACAACCACATCAGAAATGTCACCTTATGCACCTATTAAATGATTCACAACCTAACCGCTTATTATGTTTTATGCGTTTGATATTTTGTCACGTTGAGGTGATGGTAGATAGTGGTTACAGATCATGGATGTAGTATCGTTACCTTCTTTAGCGTTGTCGAGGCTGTCAGGATGGCGTATGATATAACACGGACTTTATCGATATTTCAGGTGCAAGTTAAACACCAGTGTATGACTCATCACGGGTTTCTTTAAACGGTAGCGTCAAACGTTTTTTAGTTATTATTGCACGTCAACAATAAAGATATATTGTGATATGTTATCAAAATTTGATTTGATACCAATGAAGATACGAACCTTGGTTTGAATATGGTGTATGTTTTTTTTAGATTATTTAAGAACGTGATCTTATGAGAATCGACGTCCCTCAATATGTCGTCAATTTAATGATGTGTTTATCTTATTAGTCTCATACGTCGAATGATATGTGGTAAAAATGTGGTTGAAAATCAGAATTAAAAAAAAACAAAAAAATTGATAAATTAAAATAAAAGAATTGGAAATAGAAAGTAGATAAATTATCGTGTGTAATATTATTAAAATATCAACAAAAAAACAATATGATAAACAAGGTCCAATATTTAAAAAAAAAACACAAAAACATATGTTAAATAAGGTCCACCCCCTCAAAAGAATGTATTGTTTGTCGTTATAAACATTATAAATGAGAGTTTTTACCTTTTAGGATTTCAGACCATAATTACAAAGGTCAATATAATTTATTGTACCATTTAGAATTTGAGACCATATTTACAAAGGTCAATATAATTTATTTTTGTTGAAAAATGTATTAAATCAAAAAATGGTTCTTAAAAATACATGAGGTATCCAATGAGTAGTACGAAAAGTCATGAAAAAAAACACAACTCGATGAGAAATTGACTTCAACGAAACCAAACCCTTATGAAAAAGTATATGAAAGTGTGAAAACCCACTGGACAAAGAGACTAATCAATATAATCCAAAGACGAGCAGACGATAACAGTAAATCACAAACGAGTTGGAGAGAGATTCCCCAAAAGAATGACATTAATCCAAGGAAATCTAAACGGAAGTTACATTTAGATTCTTACCCCGTGGACAAAGGTATAAAAATTAGAAGACCTGCAATAGGGTGAGGTCGGGATAAAAAAACGACAAATAAAAAAATCGACAATTACCGTGAGTCGGATTTCCACCAAATACAAAACAAATGCACATAAAGACTCTTATAAGTATATTTGAACCTAGGATGTGATATAAACCAATAAAGAACATTAGAATTTAAGATACATGATGCATAAGAGAATCAGCCACAATGGTTAAGCAAAGATAACACACTATCAATTTTTTTTATAGAATCTTAGTCATTCATTGACTCTATCACGAGGACTAAAGAGCTACTAATAAGGGTAAAATTAGTCCAACCCAATTCTCATGCTCATAAACGAATAAGAGCCCAACGAGTTGTATCCTAAGTAAAAAAGATAAATTGAAAACATTAATGTGTGCTTCTTCACGAAGAGTCGCACAATCAAGTAGTTAATGCCACGAGATAAATGCATTTAATAACCATTAAATCATACCTTAAACTTTATCTTATTCCTACAAATATGAGATAACTATTTTTATTACAAATATGAGTAATAATATTGAGTCACTTACCTTATAATAGTTTATTTAATCATTTTACTTTTTCATTAAATGTAAATCATACATTTGGATAATGTTGACTATAATTTTTGTACCAATAATTAATTTTTTTTACAAATTTAAACTTTAATTTTTTTTGTTTTTGTGGTGACTATTTTGCTTTTTCATCAATTATATTATATACAATATTTTAGATTGAATTTACTTTCATACAAAAATGAATTAAATTGTTTAAATATTTAGAATCTATTTTTGGAAAATCACCAAATGACCAAAATATGAGGTAAAATGACGGTTATAAACAATATGGTTAGGTAAAAATCTCATACCTTGTGATTTATTTAAGTTTGTGTGTGTTTATTTTAGTTGTTAAAGGTATGTATTAAGCTTATTTATGTTTTGGATGTTTATACGTCACATTAGGACAATATTAAATATATTTGTTTTTAAATTTCAGTTGGATGGTTCTAACTCATCTTTCTGGTAGCTCATAGATATTTGTTACATTAGGATAATATTAAAGATATTTATTTTTACCTTTCGCACGATCTATTCACATGTGACCAACATCTTTGCACAACAATTTGCAAAATTGATAATACAATTAAGCTTATGTATTGTATTTATTTGGTTGTTGCGTATTTTCCAACAAGACTAGTTATGTTGTTTACTTATATTATCTAAATTTCTTGGAGTATCTAATGATGTTAGGATTGTATAAGTAAGGTAAAGTAGCATTAGATCAGTTATTTATGCGCTTGAGTAAAGTTCACTTCATGATGTAAAAAACAATTATAACCTTATCATAATGTTAAAGGTAAATATATACAATCATTTTTAGCGAATCCACTATACAATGAGTATGTTACTTATTGTATTTATGTAGATTTTCATTGGTGAGTGTTCGGGTACAAACACTTACTCGAGATTTGCTACGCATACCTTATCTATGCTTTGAGAGTAAGATTCAAGTTAAAATTAACATTTGAGAGTTTTAATTTATTATGATGTGAATTAATAAGCTAACATTTTTGTTTTCGTATTTATTTGGTAGGTTAATTTCCACCGTATAAGTATCTATGAACGGTCTATTTATTTTATAAGATACTTGGATAAAGATGACATTAAAGTCATTCAACATCATCTTATCTTATTTTCTAGATCGTATGGCTTGGCATATGAGGCATGTAGTGATGATATCAAACCCTATGTGACATATTTTACAAAAGACTAATAGATATGTCATAACGAAGTTTCATTATGATCAAACGGTATAGAGGAAAAAGAGATAGGCTATAATATGAAGATGGGTTTAGATTATGGATGTAAGTTATTTTAAGGGTAAACTTATGGTTATGTATTGGTCAACCCCTAGTTGCGCGGCCCCAAGACATATGTTAGCGAGAACTCTCATGTGAGCACATATGTGGTCAGTGAAGTGAGGTTGGTATAACATTTTTACGATGAAAAATGTAATAAAACCATGGTTATTGAACATAAAAACAATTATTTAATCAAGTTATTATGTCTTGCACACATGAATATATATTTACTTTGTTTTAGTATCGGGTGACTTTATTTCGACGTTTTGGTTATCATTTTATTATGATATTTTAGTTATCGTTGATTTTGTTATGATATTTTCTTATTATGGGTATGAATGTTATCTCTATATTATATTAAGTAATTATGAATTTGTTTGACTTTGAGTCAAAACTTGTGTAGATAATGTATTTCTTTTTAGTTAGTAAGATGATTTTAGGCCAAACTCATGATCTAAATAATTTGGATATCTTGTAATTTAAAAAGAATTCAAACATTTCGACAAAGTCACGATACTCATACTTTTAAGCTCGTAATTTAAAAAATGACTTATATTCGCACCAATTATGTGAAGTTATGAAAAATAAAATTGGTATCCACAATAGAAATGTTTTTCCACAATGAACGTGTGAACGAGGGGTCATGATTTGCATGAGCTACGAGGCAAAAACCTAATGTCATCATTGTAAATAAAAATCAACTAGTATAGATTTCCAAAGATTATGCAAATCTAAGTTATTTACATAATTTGTGAGAATCTAAGTTATTCTGAGAGATTATGTGAATCTATGCTAATGAAATAGCCTTAAAATAGAAACAAAAAGCTATATGCACAACCCATATGAATCTTTACCCATGATTTAGGTACTTTATGCAATAAAGCCTTATGTTCCCATTATGAAGGCCATCTTTGTATTACTAGGTTTGGTGCTAAATGATTACAATAACTAACCATAAATACACTTGATGACCAAAATAAGACTACTCACTAGTTTAATACTTTATATAAGTTCTCAATAAAGGAAAGAATTACGGTAATAAGAAAACCATGCACGATAAATACGGAATACAATGATAGTTTAGGGAAGTTGAATGTAATAAAGAAGACTACATAACCTTGTACAATTCAAACGTTAAAAATAACAATGAAACAAAATGAAAAATACATAATACACGAAAGCATAAAAAAGTTATTATTTATCTAGATAATCTCATTTTCATGTATATTATATTATTTGCATTTTGTCGTATAAATTGATCCATTTATATGGTTTCTTTTATTTTTTATGACGCGATTATTCACATCATTCATCTATTTTTTGGTTAATGTGTCGGTGACATTATCCTTCTACAGTTCAGAAAAAACTTGGTGTTCTTCATATCTAATGTCAAATACCCGGTATATATTGAGGGTCTTCAAATATTTCCATCACACATCAAACAAGTGTTATAATTTTACTAGTATACTATCTCACTATGGTAATGTAAGTTCAAACAAGCATAATTAAATTCAGACAAACTAAACAATTAAAAATATCGACTTAAAAATTTAGGCCGGTTATATTTAGACGAAATAATAACATAATCAAACTTAAAAATTTAAATTTCTAATGTTTTAAAAAATATTTAAATTAAAACGGTACGTTTTAAATTTTTGTTGGATGAATTTAATAAAAAAAACATGGGGAAAATGTGAAAAGGAATTGGATGACCCGCAGAATGTAACCCTAGTTTTTACTTATACCTAATTGGGCTTGGGCCGTTAACGAGAAACCACCATCGCCAACACTGGTTTAGCTATGGTCGAATAAGCCTATATATACACACTTCATGTCAACCTTCTAGATTTCTCTTTATGATAGACATTTTTTTTCTCTCTCTCTGTTTTCGTTTTTATTTTTATTTTTTTCTATTTCTTTTTGTTGTCCTGAAATTGAACCCTAAACACACAGAACATACTTTCATCTTCTGGGAAACGAACACCCGAATTTCTTTTCTGTCTCCCTCCAGAAAATGCAGCATCCTAGGTTCAAGCAGCAGCAACAACAACAACAAGCTTTGATGCAGCAAGCTCTTCTCCAGCCACAGTCTCTCTACCACGCAGCCGTTTTAGCTCCCGCTCCTCAGGTTTTCTTTTTCTTCTTCTAGAATCTCTCTTACTAAGAAAATCATGTTGCCTTCTTTCTCTAGCTCTTTCTTATTGATCTTCGACTCCGGCCCCGGCTCCTAGAATTTGATTCTAGCTCGAAATTTTGGTCACTTTTAGCTATATGATTTTTCATTTACTTTTACGTCTTGAGTTAAAAGTTAGCTAAGGTTTCGAAGTTTGTATGCTATCAGCTGCGTGATCCCTAGCTGAGTACTTATTGTGAAGTATATGCAGATTCTTCCAGTTTTTTTTTTCTCTCTAAAGGACAACCTATAAATTTTTATCTGTATTGTAAGATAAAAGCTTAACTCTGTACAAATTTAACTTAGCGATACGTCTACATACCTAAAGATATCGATATGATCATGATAGAGTATCATGAGTTGCCTAAAAAATATTTTATCATATTTGATATTGCAGATAGAACCAATCCCAAGTGGAAATCTTCCTCCTGGTTTTGATTCAACTTCTTGCCGCAGTGTGTGAGTGTTTGCCTATTTTCTTTTTATATTTCTGTTGTTTTGATGTGGGTCTGTACCCTGTAGTAGCATTATGATCATGTTGAAAAACTTATACAAATACCTGGAGTCATCTGGTTCCAGTTTGTCTGTTATTGTATTTTCCGGCAGCTTAAGAAAGTTACTTATAGACCTGTTTATTTTGTTTTGTTTCTTTTTAAAATTTTCCAGTTTCTTTATTTTTTGAGAAAATGCAGGTATGTTGGAAACATCCATCCTAATGTGACAGAATCACTTCTTCAAGAAGTTTTTGCAGGTGTTGGCCTGGTCGAAACATGTAAACTCATTAAGAAGGAAAAGGTGATTGAATTTTTTGTGTTTGGATTGGTTTTTTTGGTACGTTGTATGTCTTAGATCGATCAATATATGCACGAGGTTTGTCGTGCTTGGGTCTCTTATTTCATTTCTTGGCCCAATCTAACAACAGACCGACATTCTTGACACATCTGTTGATTCTGCCTCTTCAGTCATCCTATGGATTTGTTCACTACTTCGATCGTAGAGGTGCTGCCATGGCAATACTCTCTCTTAACGGAAGGCATTTGTAAGAAGAAAGTTGATATTTCTTATTCCCTTTCATTGTTTTTGCTCTTACACTGCGTTAAACTGACAGATTTGGACAGCCTATCAAAGTTAATTGGGCATATGCAAGTGGTCAAAGGGAGGATACATCAGGTTGGTTTGGGTTAATTGGTAGTTTAGCTTGCAACAGATGATCTTATATATAGTCAATGTATAAGGAGACTGTATGATTCTCTAATATTAATATGCAGGTCACTTTAACATTTTTGTTGGAGATCTCAGCCCTGAGGTCACGGATGCAACATTGTTTGCTTGTTTTTCTGTTTATCAGAGTTGTTCGTAAGCTTCTAATTTCTGATTTATAGTTTATAGTTCTCTAGCTCTTCAAAAGACAGACACACACATACACACTGCATAAGTTCTGCATTCCTACAATAATGTTATTTTCTTGAGACCTATCCGATATTCATGGTGCTTTATAGGGATGCAAGGGTTATGTGGGATCAAAAAACCGGGCGATCAAGAGGTTTTGGATTTGTTTCTTTTCGTAACCAACAGGTTTTGTAAAAATGTCTTGTTATTCTTTGATGCTCATTCCCGATGATTCAAGTTGTAATGCTTTACTTGTATTGTTTCTTACTCTGTCTTCTTTTTCTTGTAGGATGCACAAAGTGCTGTAAACGACCTGAACGGTAAGCCACGTGTCTATGATTTCCGATTGGGTGAATGGTCAAAGCACCTGAAACATGATTAACAACCAAATTACGAATTGAAATGCAATTTTGAGGATAAAAATCAAACCGTGGAGGAATTTTTTACTGAGTAGTAAATTGCATAAATTCTAAATTCTACTGCCTCGGGTTTATTTTAAATGCATGCGGTTTTATTTGACAAAGGCTTTTAAACTTTCAAATTAGATTAGTTATTACTTTATTTACCATGCCTAGGTGTATGTTGCTGTTGGTACAAATAGACAATTTGTCTTCTGGAAAACGAGCTTGCCAAGCATCCACATATTAAACACAGCCAATAACTTTGAGTTTGGATATTTTTTCTTTCAGGGAAGTGGCTTGGTAGTAGACAGATACGCTGTAATTGGGCAACAAAAGGGGCTGCTGCCAATGAGGAAAATCAGGGTTCTGATGTTAAAAGTGTTATTGAACTCACAACTGGTACCTCAGGTGTGTCTGATGTAATATGTATGTTTCATCTTATTTCAGAACTATACTATTTTATGTTCTGATGACATAATTAATACCCGACTTTAGTAAAGAAGAGGAAGAATGATAAAGGTCAAGCAGTCAAGAGATGTTGACTACTTTAAAACCCTTTGACTTTTGCGCGGTTTTAATAAAAATCCTAAAATATTCACTAGTTAGCATGAATTGTGTAGTTTTCTCTTGGTAAACTCTCAGTATGGATTAATTTTAGTGAGATTATGTGATTCTTTAGACCCTTAAAAAAAGTATAATATGATTCTTGTAAGACCCTCCTGACCGAAGTAAAATATGATTATTGTGAGACCCTGAACCAAGTATAATATGATTCTTGTAAGACCCTGAATAAGTAAAATATAATTCTTGTCAGACCTGGAAGGATGTAAAATAAGATCATTTTCTCAGACTGTCATATGTTGCACAACTTAATAGACATGTTTTGATAAAATCGGGATACATGATCTGAAGGTTAGTGTTACATATTTTGTTCTCTTTAAGGTCTTAAAACAGTGACAGTACATTCGAAGAAATTGAGAGATTTTTTATTAGGACTGGCCTACACTTACCCTTTTACACATACTTCGATTGCAATTTTCTTGGCTAGCAGTTTACAGCATAATTGGTTGTAGCCATGACTCAATATTTTCGTCACTTATGCAGACGATGGTAAAGAGATATCAACTAATGATGGTCCTGACAACAATCCTCAATACACCACTGTTTATGTGGGCAATCTTGCTCCTGAGGTAAGAAACCGATTCTTTCTTCTAACAATTATCGGGCTAGTTATATGTGTTTATTTTCATGAACATTGACTGACCAATTACAAGAGTGCAGATGGGTTGTTCTGTGTTCATTCTTCTGATTTCTACATTTTCTCATACTGAACTTCAATATACAGATCTTGGTGTTTGCTAAAAGCCACTGTTATGGGTTCTTTTCCAGGTTACCCAACTTGATCTGCATCGCCATTTCCATTCGATTGGTGCTGGAGTTATCGAAGAGGTGAGAGTCCAGCGAGATAAAGGCTTTGGATTTGTGAGATTCAGCACTCATGCTGAGGCATCTCTCGCCATTTCGATTGGGAACTCTCAGTCATTTTTGTATGGCAGACAAATTAAGGTAAGTCCATATCTTGCTAGTTTCAACAATATTAAATTTTCTAGGTTAATGAATAGATGGTTAAACATTCGGTTACTCCAAATTTAAAGGAGTGTTTTCTTTTGTTTTTATTGATAGTGTTCCTGGGGCAGTAAACCGACTCCACCAGGTACAAGTTCAAACCCACTTCCACCACCTGTTGGTGGACCTTTACCCCCTGGCCTTACAGCTATGGACTTCATAGCCTACCAGCGGCAAGTAACAATGGGCAAGATGGGTGGTATCAACGCGCTGATGCATTCTCAGGGTCAACATCCTCTTAAGCAGGCAGTGATGGGAATCGGAGGTGCTGGAGCAAGCCAGGCAGTATATGACGGTGGGTTCCAAAACATGGCTGCTGGCCATCAACTTATGTACTATCAGTGATTGTACTGGAATCTGTCTGTAGCTTGCTGCAGCCTTTTTATCATGATGAGAATGAGATATAAAGATTAGGGGGAGCTTTTTTTTCTTTTTAATTTTAAAAAATGTAGTTGTGTAATCAAGTTGCTGTTTGTAAACATGCGAGTACTATTTGAGTTGTAAACGTTTTGTAAGGCTTTCAATACATACTTATTTCTTTGTTTGGCACTAGTACGCTTTCATTTCTTATGGATTCTCTCTCACGCGTAGACTGCCTGCAAAATAATACTTATGCTTCACGCTAAAACCACTGAAAACCAATCTTATCCTCACAGAATAATCGATTTTGCTTTAGCCTTATCTTTTTCATTACCAAATATATCTTTTAGTTTGTTAATTACGGAATTGTTATTAACGAAAGAAAAATATTAAGTGGGTTCTAAGTTCATCTAAAATTTGAACAACCTAATTTACTAATCCTGATTCTAACATTTTAAAAAGCATTTGAATTTCATTTAGATTTTTTCCAACTTCTAACAAAAACACAAAATCAAATCAACAACATTTAGAGAAAAATATACAAGACTTACTTTCACTAAAAGTGGAGTAGGAGCTTCCGGTGGTGCACTACATGGCCACAAAAAAAAATTTGATCTTCTTAGTTGTCCGAACTTTTATTTCTACCGGTTTTAGAGATTTATGTTTATCTCTTTAACTTTGACTTGTATTATAGATTTGGTAACTAGGGGACGAATGTTACAGATGTTCCAACCATAAGCTTTCAATACATACTACAACCATGTATTTTTCACGATTGAGTATTATACACAAGAAGCATTTGTTAAGTGGGTAAAAGAGACCAAACGGTTTGGTTATCAATATAAAGCGTTGCGTTAAGATAGACAGTAAAAAGAATCTTCGAATACTTTTTTCGAGTACGAGAGGTCGAGAAAGCATACTTGGACGGTGCCCGAAAATGATCTTAAAAAAAACGACATGAATTTTTTTTGATTATCCCTTCGAGCTTAAAGGCACCATGGTTGCTCCAGATCAATAGTCGTTAGAAGTTATCGTTGGCATTCACAACCATGGGAATCCGAAACACTTAGACGATCATACATGCGCGAACCGTTTGAATGAAAATGATATAGATTTTTTAGAACATTCGACCTTTATGGGCATATGCCCTAAACAAATATTGAACGGTGTTAAAAAGTTGAATGAATATAATTTTTCTTCCATACGCATAATTTACAACACTAGACAGAAATATCAGATATCGAAGAATCGTCAGAGTTTTATTTCTAGCAATATACAGTCGATGCTCTACACCTGCGAGGCTGGCTACTCCTATACGACGGGGACTAATTTTACACAACAATTTTTATTTAGAAATAAGTCTTCGCCGATTCGCCATTTCCGCACTGACGGGTGGGACTAGCGTAAGCAGTCGGGAACAAAATCTCATACTAGACAAAAATAAATCTCTTTCGTGGCCGAGCCTTCCAACCATCGAGGTTGGACGATTAAAATTCTTTCTAAATCGGGATGAACTCTACGAAAATGGTAAGTTTAGATCAAATTGATTAGAAAGACCGTCTCATTTAAAGTTTCAAGCTTCTCAATAATTTTGTTTTCTCATTTTCCATTTATAAATACTTTTTAAGGTTTGGAGATTTGTAGAATTTTTTTATCTTTTAAAGAAATTTTGAGTTTTTGTGAAAAAAATAGATTTTGTATATTATTAACAAGTTTGTTCGCAAAATTTTGTGCTTTATAATTCGTACAACTTAGTCTAGCTAAATGCACCATTTTCATAAAAAGCAAAGAATAAAAATCTATTTTAAATAAAATGATAAAATAAAAACATTATAAATTAAAAAAAAAAAAATATATTGGTTATAAATTTGTTGGATATGGTTTACCCGAACCATTTATTTATTGATATATATATATATAAATTTTTTTTAAGCAAAAGATTTTTATTTGATAAATTGAAAAATTGAAAGTTACAAAGGCAGGAAATATCCCTCCAAAATTACAAAGGGATCCAACCAAACCCTAACCAAAGGCTTAAGGACTAAACACAATGATGACAAATAGCAGCACAAATATCAAACACTTGGACTGCCAACATCAGACCAATCACTAGAGCTTCCAGCCACAATTCATGGATCACAACATTCCCAAGCATCTCAGCCAGTAAAGCCACCCATCATCAGCAAAGCCAGCCAATAAGCAATTCATTCCCTAAAACTTGGACAACAATCACAATCCATGAGAACTACAGCCACCAGCCGCAATCATCAGCAAGGACTTCACAAACATCAGCAACAACCAGCCATACAATCGATAAAACTTGGACAAGCTTTCGAACAACCATCAGCAACAGATATGCCATCCAAAGCAAAGAGAATGACCAAAAGACCTATAATCAGAACTTGCAAACAAACTCAGTCTGATATGTTTATATAAGGTAAACCAAGACTTTCAAGTATTAGGATAGACTTCAAATTAACAGGAGCAGTATCGAACACATATTCAGCCTTGAGCTTGCATTTTAATGTCCATCGAGCCAGCCAGTTGGCTGCCCGATTTTGGTCCCTATAGACATGCATTATGGTCATAACAGGGGTAAGCATCAATCTACAAAAATTTATAACAGGAAAAATAGACCAGTGAGAGCACCCATATTATCATTCTTCATAAAATCTACAAGTAATGAAGAATCAGTTTCAATATCGACAGAATAGAGACCCTTAGAGTTACAAATAGCCAAGCCATCCATTAGGGCCCTAGCTTCAGCCATAATAGGAGACAACTTACCATAGACATTGCCACCAGCATACACAAGATTACCTTCAGAGTCTCTGATAATGAAACCAGCACTAGCTTCGCCATTGAAAATCACAGAAGCGTCAGAGTTAAGCTTATACGTACCAACTGAAGGAGGAACCCACTGAAGCACAATAGGTCTAGAAGAAAAGTTACAACATAAGTTTAAGAAGCCCAGCCTTTTGGCAACAGTTCTATCATTAGACCAGTGTTTATACTTGAATATACCAGCAGCATACATGTAATAAATGATCTTGTGAATGTCCTTAATGATAGCATTAGAAGAAACAATTTTGTTTTTAAACTTAGAATGGTTTCTATATTTCCAAATGGTACTGTAAATAATAGACGGAATGACATTTCTGATATGATTCTTCTTACTAGAGTATCTAAACCAAGTTCTAGACATATGGACATGAGTCATATACCTATAAACCATAATGTTAAAGAGATCAGTAAAATGAAACCAGACCGACCAAGCAACCTCACAAGAAATAAAAACATGCTGAGTGGTTTCACAATTAAGGCAGAATTGACATTTTGAAACAATGTACATATGTCTTTTCATAAGAACCGAATCAGTAGACATAAAGTTATTAACAAGCTTCCAATGAATGAAAGAATATTTTTTAGGAGTTAAGTCGTTCCAGATTTTGTAAAACACACTAGATTCAATATAATGAGTTCTAAGAAAATCCCAAGTATGCTTTAAACTAAAGGCACCAGTAGAAGATAAAGTCTATATGATCTTATGGTTTATAAAACAGTTTTTAATACGATCACTATCCTTTTTACTAATAAGATTAACACTACGATTCAGATCCCATTGATGGTTAGACCAATAAGTGTTAACCTTCTCATGATAGAACCAACTATTATCAATAGAATTATTAAGAAAAAGAAGAGGATCCGAATTTGACCATCTATCCAGTCAAAAATCCACATTGCCATCTCCTAAAGACCAACTCACAAACTGCTCAGCAGTAGACTGGATATTCTTGAGCCTATTCCAGACCATAGAACCCTTAATATTACTGCTCAGCTGCAAATGATGCTTCTTATTGCAATAGATATCATGCATCAGATTGGCCCAGAGTAACTTGTTGTCCCTGAACAGCAACCAAAGCTTACAAGAAGTAGACATTTGAACATCAGCTAAATCTCTAATGTTAAGGCCTCCCTCCTTATACGTTTTACAAATGGATTTCCAACTACACCAATGTATTTTGTGCTCCACACCAGTAGAACCCCAAAGAAATGCATTGAAAGCTTTTTCAATTTTGTTAATAACTGTACAAGGGATAACATTACTATGCATCCAGTATAACACAATATTCATAAGAACAGCATTAATGAGAGTGATTCTACCAGAAAACGATAGATGCTTTGATTCCCAATCAACTATTTTAAGAAGATTGGTATAAATAACAGATTTGTTGTTGGTGCTTATACTAATACCAAGATAATCAGTAGGAAGCATTGCATGTAATATTAGTAACAGAACTAATATTATCATCATTCATACCACTAGCAATGATCACCTTAGTTTTACTTTTATTAATGACCTGGCCAGAGACTGCTTGATACTCCTGCAAAAAAGCATTAAGTGATGCTAAAGAAGCATCCTTGCAGTTAGTGAACAAAAGGATATCATCTGCAAAAGCCAAGTTACTAATACATAACTTGTTGCGACATTTGTATCGCATACTTTTGTTATCCTTAAAGAGCAAAGATACACCCCTCAACAACACTTCCTCAGCAATAATAAACAGGCTAGGTGAAAATGGATCACCCTGCCTGAGACCTTTAGCAGTTTTAAATAAACCATAAGATGCACCATTAGCTAGAATAGAGACAAAAACATTTGATATCATGCTATTAATGAGCCTAACAAATCTTTTGGAGAAGCCAAAGGAGGATAATACTTTAAAAAGAAAAGGATGGCTAAGCTTATCAAAAGCTTTGCACATGTCCAATTGAATGATGATGTTCTTGTTTTTCACTTTTCTATTCAAGTCATACAGAAGCTCCTTGGCAGTTAAGATATTTGAGTGAATAGAACTGCCAGGAACAAACCCACATTGGGAATTAGAGATGACTTTAGGAAGCAGAATAACAAGTCTGTCATTCAGAATTTTAGCCATAATACGATTTAAGAGCGTGCATAAACTGATAGGCCGATAATCACTCCAACAAGTGGGATTACTAGACTTAGGAATAAGACATATGCTTGTAGCTAGAATGCCTCTAGGAATATTGCACCCTCTAATAAAATGGTGGAGAGCAGATATAAGATCATTTTTAATGATGTTCCAACATTTTTTATAAAAGACTAGATTAAATCCATCCATACCTGCCATACTAGAAGCTTTTAAGTTGTTGATTGTTTTGAGAACTTCATCTTCACCAGGCAGAGTGAGCAGACTCTTGTTATCTTCTAGATTTATAACAGAGGGAATGGCATCAAACAGGTTATGATTCAGCTTATCCAACTCATCTTGCTTGTCTTTGTAAGGGCTACAAGCAAGGGCTTTAGTAAAGAAGTCAACATCAGAATGGCCAATAGAATCCTTATCAGTAATCCAAATGTTATTAGCCTTGATACCATTAATAGCACACTTCTTTCTTTTCTTGGAGACATAACTATGAAACAGCTTTGTACTTCTATCACCATCTCTGATCCAGTCCACATTACACTTCTGCAGCCAATACTCTTCCTCCATTTTATAAGCATTCATAAGAATAACATTAACCTTATTCAACTTCTCCTTCGAATGATTAGTATTTTGATGCTGATGTAAGGTATCCACCCTAAGAACCTCATCCTCCAAAGCTTGGACCTTACTGAGTATATTTCCAAAATGGTGCTTATTCCAATCAACAAGAACAGCTTTAAGCCTTTTGAGCTTAAGCCAAAACTTGTTCAAAGGATCACCATCCATACCCTGCTTCCAACTATTAGACACAATAGGCAAAAACCCTTCATCAAGCAACCACATGTTTTGAAAAATCTAAAACTCTTTCTAAAACTATAAGACAAAGATGAACAATTAACAATGATAGCCATGTGATCAGAACCAGTTTTGGGTTTGTGAATGACATTAGTATTATTAAAGACATCATTCCAAGAGTTATTAATAAAGACCCAATCCAAACGTCTCCACTTAGTCTTGTTAGACCAAGTAAACCTAGACCCAGCATAACTAGCATCCATAAGACTACAATCACTTAACATTTTATTGAAATCGTCAGCACTGTTTTGACAAAACGTAGAGCAGCCAACCTGATCATCTCTAGAACTAATTGAATTAAAGTCACCACACACAAGCCAGGCTTTAGTATCACAAGAGACGATACGTAAAGTATCCCATAAATCAATTCTATTTAATCGCTGGCATTTAGCATAAACAAAAGTTAAAAGAAAGCTTTTAACAAGAGTACTAAGAGAAGCCTCAATATGCAAACATTGAATATGGTCAAGCAAAATGTTAACAGTTATGTTATCATTCCAGAAAATCCAAATCTTATTGGAAATATTAGAAGCACTATGATTGAAAACTATTTTAGAAGCACAAAGAAACCAGATTATCCTTACTAATTAAAGGCTCTTGAATAACAACAATATCAACCTTATTAACTCTAATAAGATGCTTAAGTCTCCTAAAAGAGGATTTATTTCTAATTCCTCTAAGATTCCAATTGAGAATGCTAATCATAGTTAAGAGATCGTTTAGAGTTACGTGTTGTTATAGACAATTGATGGACTCCTGAGCAGCTTCTTCTTTTTGGATTGCTTGAGCTGTCTGTCAATTATAGTAGTGAAATCCTCCTCTTCTTCCGATGAATCTTTCCTTTGAATCCGACTCCTGGTTAATCTTTTAACAGGTTGAACACTCCTAGAGACAAGCACCTGACTTCTTGAAGAAACTTGAGGACTCTCACCACCAACTTTAGGAGAAGAAAATTCAGAAGCTGGATTTTCATAGTCCTGATTATTAGCATTCCCCAGAGTTTGAAGAGCACCAATCATTTCTTCCTGTTTGTTATTATTATCCTCAACATCTTGAGAACCTGTCACACCATCCTGAGGATCTGTCTCAACATTAACACCTTCAACATTCCTAACGAAACTGCCTGAAAGAACATGCTGACAAGTATCAGCATTCTTATCCTCAATACAGCCACGAAAAGGAGAATATGGAAGACTCCCAAGATTTGAGTTCTTGGGAGAAAATGTATTGATATCCTTGTCTTTAACACTTTTCAAGACATTAAACCCAAATTCCATCGTTTGAATAACACCCTCAATATCTATTCTTGAAGGCATAACATTAACTTCACTAGCATGCCCTTCAACAGTTTTAAAACTGTCCAACTTTTTATTGATGTCAACATTATTAGACACAGCATTAATAATATATTTCTTGACCTGATCTTCAACCTTATCGTTATCCAACTGTTTGCTAACTTCCATTTCAGACTTCTTGGATTCTTCAAAACCTTTGTGCTTCTTGCATTGATCAATTCCATGTCCAATATGAAAACAAGATTTACAATACTGTGGGAGATTTAGATACGAAATTTTCACCCAACAACCCTGATTGCTACCAAAGCCGACCCAAACATCATAAAAAATCTTGCTTGTTATATTTAGTTCAATCCTAGCCAAATAATGATTGTAGAAGGCTCTATTTTTTTATGGAACTTTTATCTGCATAAGCCTTCCCAAAGAAGAAGCTATATCATAGATAACCTTCTCATTAAAAAAAATGTTCAGGCAAATTCTCCATCTTGATCCATATTGGTGTAACGGGACATTCATATTTAACATTAAAGCCTTATGTCCATTTCAAAAGCCTCATCATCGTAGAACCAATCATCCATACATTTCTCCTCCACAGTTTAGCCATATCTTCATACAAGTCAAACTCTATAAAGATATGCCTTGAGTCTTTAATCGTATAACTATAACTTTGAACAAAATGGAACTTGGCAAAAAAATCGAGCAACTTTATTCTCTTAGGTAAACTGGCCGAACACTTACCAACAAGAGTATGTTTTGATTTCGATTTTAGATAATCCAAGAAGACATCTTCATACTGCAAATGAACGTGATCATTCTTGTATCTAACTTCCTCAGGGTTGAAATAATCAACCAAAACTTTAGAGTCAGCAGTCACAGCATCAACGAAAGATTTCTTCTTCCATTGGCTACTGTTTTTGAAATATTTTTGCAAATCCTTGGTTGCTGAAGAACTGAAAACCTCTTGCACAAAAGGAAATTGATCCATGAGAAACAAAGAAATTACTTCATCAGGAGATGAAGATCAAGGAGGAAGAAGGAGAAATTCTTGTTTCTTGGAGCACAAGCCATCCTTCGGTTTCTTTTCTCTTGTTAAACGTTTTTACTTCTATTGTTGAATGTCATATATATATATATATAAATGAATGAAGTGTTTAGTGTCAGAGATTAATAAAGTTATGAGATTAATTTCAACTATTAAATTTTTAGTTAACATGGTAGATTTGTTAGGATATTTGTGAGAAAGGTTGAATTTATGATTTTAATTGACTTGATCTACCGAGTTTGAGTCCGTCTACATACGTTTTTTGGCTGAGTCTGTCATCTTGTGTGGTTTACCTTCTGACGTTGGTTTGCAGGCTATTGTGTCAGACTAAGGGTTTACTCTGTGCGCATTCTTTGAGTAGCGGTTGCGGGTTCCTTCTGAAAACAAAAAATTGAAATTGTCATCTCACACCAGCCTTCCTATGTAGGTTTAAATCAGAAAATAGTCCCTCGACTATCACGTTTTCTTTCATTAATTCCATCGACTAAAAAATCACCGGTGAGGGTCCCTCGACTATCCCATTTTCTTTTATTTAGTCCTTCGACTTTAAAATCACCGGTGAGGGTCCCTGGACTTTGCAAAAATCTATAAATTTAGTCCCTGATTTTGGGTTTTTTTTCTTAGATTTAGGGACTAAATTTATAGATTTTTCAAAGTCTAGGGACCCTCACCAGTGATTTGAGATGGAAAATGGGATAGTCGAGGGACCCTCACCAGTGATTTTTTAGTTGAGGGACTAAATGACAGAAAACGTGATAGTCGAGGGACTAGAGAGCGATTTAAGCCTTCCTATGTATATGAAAATTTTCTTTTATATTATATTTATATATAATAATCATATAAATAATTAAATAAGAATGTAATTTTAAAAAGAAATAATAAAAAATATTTTGTAAAATTAGATGGTTATAATAGATGAATTGCTAAGAAATCAAAATTATTATGTAAAGTTGTATGTTTTCGTTTTTAAACTTTTTTCCTAACGGTAATATTATAAATATTGAGAAACGAAAAAAAAAAAATTGCACGGAGTAATTTGAACTTTTTCTTTTTAACATATCTCTTAAAAAATTAATCCGAGTAAAATATAAAACATTTTAGCCCGAATAGTCTCGAACTGAACTTTATAGAAAACATATTAATCAAAATTGGTTAGGTGATATGGCTTCCTCTTTTATGACGACAACCCGAATTATTATTTTGAATTTATTTATAAGATTGAAGATGATGTTTTCGAAGTGAATTATTAATATAAAACATACTAATATATAACTTTTTTTAATAGTATGTTTATTAAAAAAATAAAATCTAAAAATAATGTTAAAAAATATAACTAAAGTTTACATTATGATTTCTGGTGATTTAGTCGGTCAACATTCACGTAAAGTTTCAATATATGATTCTTTTTTTGATTATGACAAAAAAACATTCATATAATATTTGATTTCAAAACGTCTAACGAAGGTCTTTTAACTATAATGATTTTTTTATATAGTTATTTGATTTCAAAATGTTTGGTGAGAGTTCCTCGACTTAGATGATTTTGATAACTTGATTTCATATAACATGAAGAATCAAGAACTAAATTTATTAAAACTACCATAGTCGAAAGACGCTCATCAAACAGTTTTTCATTGTCGATGGACGCTCACCAAATATTTTGAAATCAAAAGACTATATGGAAGAAATATTCATAGTCGACGGACCTTCACTTAAAGTTTTGAAGTCAAATGACTATATAATATAGGCCAAAACTATTTCCTCCATGAAATTTTTTATTTCCTCCATAATTTGAAATATCTAAAACACTTGAAACATGATATTACTAGTTTACACTTATTTTGTTTTCAAATTTAATATTACGTGTCATTATTGAAATAGATAGCCTACTGTGAAACACATATCATTAACCTATTTTTAATCCTACATATCTGATTTTTGCAACTAAAATTAACCCTAAACCCAAAAAACATCAGTTTTATTGAAGATTGACCAGGCATTGAACAGTAAATCGTCCCTCGACTATCGCGTTTGGTGGCAGATAGTCCCTTGACTTTCAAATATCCGTTGACAGTCCCTAGACTATCGCGTTTGGATAAAGTTAGTCCACCAGATCCTCTAATCCATGAGAGGCTGCCACCTGTCACCATAGTCCCCAGATTTCTGTATCACCACTAGTCCCTTGAGTTTATGTCAAACCCAAAATGTAGAAAATTACAGAAAACTAAACTCAAGGGACTAGTGGTGATACAAAAATCTGGGGACTGTGGTGACACGTGGCAGCCTCTCATGGATCAGAGGATCTGGTGGACTAACTTTATCCAAACGCGATAGTCCAGGGACTGTCAACGGACATTTGAAAGTCAAGGGACTATTTGCCACCAAACGTGATAGTCGAGGGACGATGTACTGTTCAAAGCCAGATTGACCATATAAAATCAAGAAACTCATACCAATGAGGAGAACAACACTCAAGCAACGAATAAGGTAATTTAATCTCGTTTTTTCATTTTACAATACAGTAATTTTAGATTATCACTTCGAAAATGTTGGTTTTGATACTACATTCCCGATTTCTGCATTTCTGGGCAAAATGCAACTGATTCCGAGGTAGTATATCAGAATCAGTTGTTTTGAACAAATTACAACCTTAATAAAGAGACAGAGACGTTGCACCTGATTCCGAGTGGCCATCTCGGAATCAGGTGCAAAAAACATTTCACAAATTACTTATGATTTCGAGATGGCCACTCGGAATCAGGTGTTTTGCAGTTAAAAAAAACATATGATTCCGAGATGGCCTCTCGGAATCATATGCTATCGTTAAAAAAACAGAATACATTAGTGGTGAGTTAATAAATGACTTATGGAATATTTCGGATCTTGAGTCTGATGTGACTAGAGAGAGAAAGTGTAGAGAGAGAAGGTGCAAAGAGAATAGAATAATATTCAATGTCCCACCTACCAAGAAAGTGGGTCACCTTTTATACTAAAGTAAGGTGGACCCATTAATATCCTTAGTGGGCTGATTTTATTATCAATGAGGCCTCTCATTAAATACATTGTTTACAAATTTGCCTCTAAAAGATCATAAATACATTAATAACCACACCAAGTATCTTTTATTCGTAATCAACCCCTTGTTATTTATTCCGGCGAATTTCACCCTTATGAGTAGCCCCCAGTCTTCGGGAGAATCGGGAGCGGAGACTCATAGCAGAGCCTAAACATAGCAACCGCGGTCTCCCGTACTCTGGGTCGATGGTCATCCTTCTTCGGACGAATTTCGCTTCTCCTCCGCGTCGGGCATTTTAAAACGTTTTCCGTCCCAGTTTGATTTGTGGATGCTTTTTTCCTCCCGCAGCACTTTCTAGCAAACTTTGTCCGAAGGCAACGCTCGGGTGCTATTCGCCTTGCACCCTGTCGGGGTTCATAGTTCTAAACGGATCGACTCCCGTGCCTTCTCGGGGCTTTATTCCTGGGCCCATCGTGGTGGGCCGGCTTTCGCGGCGAGTCAGGCTGAGAAGGCCCATCTTACCTTTTGGTTCGAGAAGCTAGCCTAGGTAAACCCTTGTCAGATATATATATTTTTATTTGTTTTTAAAGTCCGATCCTTTGTGCAGTGACGAAGGAGTTCATGCAGGGGCTGAATAAAGACTACTCAAAAGCCGGCGAAGCCACGTTCCAAGTGCTGAAAGACTATGCTAGGCAGCATTGGGGTCGGGCGATGCACCGTACCTTCAAAGACACCAACCTGATCATGAGCAACGTCTGGCGTTTCTCGTCAGAGGTGCTCACTATCGAGCGATTGCGACAGCCCCCGAGCATGGAGGATATGATCGCGAAGACCGACGCGCCCGGGTCCCAGCTGTATCTCCCAAAATGCAACAAGGCGCCTAGCAAGCGCCCGAAGTCGGACGACGAGGTCGGGGAAAACAACAATGGGGATGAAGAGGCAGGTGCGATGACTCAAGAGGAGGGAAACGTCCCTGAAAGTGGTGCGGCTGATCAGGCCCAGGCTCCGGTGCAGAAGAGGAAAGGTCGAGCCGATGTGGAGGGGGTCAAGTCGAAGAAGCCCAAGCACTCCAAAAAAGAGAGTGGGCTCGTCGCTGGTGCGGACGGTGTCACCGTGACAAAGCTATTTGATCAGTATGGCGGTGCAAAGGGCGATTCAACGGTTGATCTCGTAGTGGTGATTCCGGATGATGCTAACCCATCCAAAACGTCGGACCCGGCCGCGGCCTCGTCGAGTGGTACGAAGTTCCCGGTGCTAACGATGCTTGGAAGTCTGCATACTTTCCCGCTGCATGGATCTGATGGACTGACCTTATCTTTGTACAATCTGCTCATACCAGCGGCCATGAAGGAGCGTAGGGCGATCGAGCTGAGCTAGAAGCTAGGGGGCGCAGAGGCAAAGATTGCTGGCCTAACGGAGGAGGTGGAGAAGGCCAAGGCGGCTCAGGCACTGGCGGAGGGGCGGGCTGCAGAAGCCAATCGTGTCGTGGAGGAGACAAAGAAAGTCGGGGAAGATCGCGCTGCTATCTTGGCTCAGGAGGTCCAAAAACTAAAAGCTTCGAAGACTGCCTTTGCGGACAAGTGTAAGAAGTGGGCGGAGAAAGAAGCAGCCGACGCTAAGGCCGCGTATGTGCTATCGTTTCACAACCGCTTCCCGGACCTTCACCTCAGGATGATGTGGCTGGATGTGCCGGAGGAGGACCGCCCTGCTGGTGTCGTTTGTGAAGACGAGTCGGACGACACTGAGTCCGAGGAGGATGGCGAGTGATCCGGATGCTCTGTGCTTGTTGTTTTAAGTATCTGACTTTGTTTCTTTTTTTGTTGTTGTTTTTGTTTTATGACTTTTGGGGGCCGCGGGGTCCCCTAACAATATCCCCTGTGAACAATCATATTTTTATGTTGATATTCGATCGGTAGTTCTTGCCATAATATTTTAGATGTTTTTATTTAGGCAAACCATAACGGTTCTGTGAACCAGTTCGGAAACCGAAAAACTTAAGTAGATTATGTAGATCAATATAATATTGAAAGTTCCTGATGGGATCGGGAATTATAAAATGTGGATCAGTTCGGAAACTGAAAAACCAGGATAGTTTCTGTAGATCAATGTAAGATTGAAAATTCCTGATGGGATCGGGAATTATAAAATATAGATCAGTTCAGAAACTGAAAAACCAAAGTAGGTTCTGTAGATCAATGTAATATTGAAAATTCCTGATGGGATCGGGAATCGTAAAATTTAGATCAGTTTGGAAACTGAAAAACCAAAGTAGGTTCCGTAGCGCAATCTAAGATTGCAGGGACAAACGCCGACCAGCTCGTCAGCTGATCAAGTTTGTAGCATTTCAAAGATTGGAAGGCAAAATCAAATTTCGATTAATTTAATCAAGGGGGTCGGGTGTTCATGATGCCTCATTAAAACCTTCTCGCGCCACCGAGGTAGGAAAGAGTGCATCCCCGACCAATAAGTTCTTACAGACCAAGTCTAACGAATTACAGATGTTTATAGCTATTCTAAGTACAACTTTAGATGTTCGATGTTCCACGGTAGTCTCAAAAGCTGCCCGAGCTTGTTCTGCAGGCGATATGTCCCGCTCTTGATTTTTTCTACGATTTCGTATGGTCCCTCCCAATTCGGGGCAAGCTTTCTAAGGCTTCTATCTTTGGTGTGCAGAAAAATGCGCCTCAAAACCTTGTCACCGACTTTAAACTCCCGACGGCGTACCTTAGATGCGTATCGACTTCTCATCAGGGTCTGATAGTGCAAAGAGTTCAACTGAGCGCGACTGCGCTTTTCTTCTATAAGATCGATACCTAGTCGTCTGCTGTCATCGTTTTTGCTTTCCACATAGGTACCGATTCTGAAAGATGGAAAAATGGACTCTGCTGGGGTAAACGCGTCCATACCATATACCAGAGCATAAGGTGATTCCTGGGTTGCTGTCCGGGGGGTGGTTCGGTAGGCCCATAACACTTCCTGTAGGTAGTCCGGCCACTTACTAGCTTTTCCTTCGAGGTTCTTTCTGAGTCCGTCCAAAATGGTTCGGTTGGTGACATCGACCTGCCCGTTTGCTTGAGGATGGAACGGAGCGGAAAAACATTGCCTGATCTTGTGCGTTGTGCAAAAAGCTTTCATTTCTCCGTTGTCGAACTGTGGTCCGTTATCCATGGTGAGCCTCTGGGGTACCCCGAACCGACAACATATGTTAGAACAGATAAATTTGATGATGTCTTTGTTCTTGGTGGCCGATAGCGGCTCAGTTTCGACCCACTTAGAAAAATAGTCTACTGCCACGACAATTGTCTGTCTCCCGCCCGATGCCATTGGTAGTGGTCCGACCAGGTCGATTCCCCATCGGTCAAAAGGTAGTCCTTCGGATATGGATTCCAGAGGAGCTGCGGGAACGTTTATCGCGTTTGCGAATCTTTGACACGTGTCGCAAGTTTTCACTATTAGCTGTGCATCTGCTGTTATCGTAGGCCAATAAAACCCTACGAGAAAAATCCTTCTAATTAAGGCCTTGTAACCGCAATGTGGCGCACCCTCACCATCATGTAGTTCGGATACAATTATTTGTGACTCGTGGACCCCTAAGCACCTGAGCAGAGGGCGTCTGAATGATATCTTGTATAGTACTTCGCCTAATAAAATGTAACCTCGGGCCTTATTGCGAACCTTCCAAGCCGCGGCACCATCGCTAGGTAGTTTACCTTCGGCTAAGAAGGCAATGATATCACGTCGCCAATCCGAGATTGTTATCGAGGATACCTGACAGACGATTTCAGGTCGGTTATCAAGCTCTTGTCGTTTGATGATAGATGGGTTTTCTTGCTCGGTTACCCAGGGATAGTTGCTTGAGCAGGAAGTTATCGCCAAGGAGTCTGCCACCATGTTTTCGCTTCTCGGGACGTGTTCGTATGTGATTTTGACGAATGAGGCCGCCAGCACCCTGAGTGCTGCTAGGTATTGGACCAGATGCTCTTTCCGAGCTTCCGCAATTCCCGAGGCTTGGTTTATCAAAAGTTGGGAATCACTTACGAGGCGTACCTGCCTTGCCCCACATACTTGCGCTAGCCGTAGCCCCGCCAGAGCAGCCTCGTATTCAGCCTCATTGTTCGAAGTATGGAAACCAAATCGAATGGCTTGGTGCATACTAATGCCTGTTCCGGTAACTATCTGTATCCCCGCTCCGCAGCCACTGACATTTCCCCCCCCCCCCCCCCGTCGGTGCGGATGATCCACTCATTCAGTTCGGCCTCTTCAGACGACGCATCCTGATCTGGACGTTCAGAGTGGAACTCTACTAAGAAGTCGGCCAGAATTTGGCCTTTAATGGTTGTCCGTGGTTCAAAGTTGATGTCGAAATCGCCTAATTTGACCGACCATTTGGACATCCTCCCGGACATATCTGGTCGCTGGAGAACATACTTGAGTGGAAACGAGGTTCGTACTACAATAGGATGGGCTTGAAAATAGGGGCGCATCTTCCGTGCTGCTGTTACTAAGGCGATAAACATTTTCTTCAACCTTAAATACCAAATTTTCCGCATCCAGCAAGCTCTTGCTTACGAAGTAAATCGGTGTAGGGGCTGGTCCTGATTCACTGATTAAGGCCGCACTAACCGCAAAGTCAGTTACCGCAATGTAAAGAAAAAGGGTCTCGCCTGTTACGGGTTTTGTTAAGAGGTTCGGGGACGATAGATATCGTTTAATCCCTAAGAAAGCTTCGTCACATTCGGATGTCCACACAATTTTTTTGGAACGGCATGACTTTGTAACAATACAGTCCTCGGCCTGTTATAAACGTGGTGCTTTCCTGGTCCGCAGCGTGTAATTTGATCTGATTATATCCGGCGTATGCATCCATGAAAGAAAGTAACCTATTCCCTGAAGTCGAATCTACCAACTGGTCAATCCTCGGCATCGGGAAAGGGTCCTTCGGACACGCTCGATTGAGGTTGGTAAAATCCACGCACATCCTCCATTTCCCGTTTTTCTTTTTAACCAAGACGGGATTGGAGGTCCACAACGGGTAACTCGCTTTCTTTATGTGCCCGACGCTGATCATTCTCTCGACTTCACGCAGGATAATGTCTGCCTTTTCCGGGGAAAAAGCCCGACGCTTTTGGGAGATCGGTCTGACGTTTCTGTTGATAGTTAGTCTGTGAATGACAAAAGATTCTGGGACCTCGGTTACATCCCTTGAGCACCATGCGAACAAATCTAGGTTTTCCCGTAGTAGAGACAGTAACTGTTCCCTGAAGACTGGCGTCAAGCACACCCCGATCTGCAGAACTTTCCCTTCGGCGAATAGGTGTCGTTCACATTCTTCGTCGGTAGTCAGATAGCTAGGGGCTTCCGTAGGATCATCAATAGGTAACGACCCTGGGGCGAGCCTCTTTGATTGCTATTCCCGAGCTTGAACCATCTCTTGGTCTTTCTTAGGTGCCAATGCGGCTCGGTAACACTCCCGTGCTGCTTTTTGGCTACTTCGGACAATACCCACGTTGTTTCCGACCACGTATTTTAAACACTGGTGGATCGTAGAAGATACCGCATGCATTCACGATATCCACGATCGGCCGAAAATTGCGTTGTGAGAAACTGGTGCGTCTACTACCACGAATAAAACGGTAACCTCCTTCTTGAACGGGTCGCGGCCCAACTGGACGACGCCCTCAAACTCTCCTATAATGTCAGCTGCTGACCCCGTAAATCCGACTATGGTACGGTCTGACCGTGTGATGACCGACGACGTCCTAAACTTGGAGAAAGTGGATGCGAAGATTATGTTGGCCGAACTTCCGGTATCTACCAAGATGCGTTGGACTTCCTCCCCCGCAATGGCTGCCCCGATCACAATGGCATCCTCATGAGGGTCGGCTATGTCTCTCATATCGTCATCGTCGAAGTACAATATCAGAGATGGGATGCTTTTGGACTGGGAGTAAGGTCGAGCCTCTAACTGAGTGGTTAAGTTTACGATGTGTCTTTTCCTAGAAGAGTGCGTGGTCCCTGCCATAGAATCTCCCCCCAAAATAGTTAGGGATTCAAAAAATTCACAAAGGCTTCTTACATTACCGACGTTTTCCTCTGCTTCCTCCTCGATGATCCCGATGATGTTGCGGTTTGCTTCGGGGTCAAGGTATTCTATGGAAACATCGAAAGGGTCGGTTAACTCTGAAATGGTCATTGTGGTTTCGGGCTTCGGAATTATCACGACTTCCTTCGAAGCCGTACTCTGCTGTGCTTTCTTAACGTATTCTAGAAGGTTTCCGTATTCTATGAGCATCTGTATTTCTTTCTTCAGGGCAATGCAGTCCTTAGTATCATGCCCCACGTCCTCGTGATAACAACAATAGCGGTTGTTCCTTTGTTCCCGAGGCGTCGGTATCGAGAACGGCCTACGGTACATCTTTTTTTTTTTGGTTTTTTCGTAGATTGACGATACACACTCTGTGAGGTCTGCGAAGTAAGCAGGTCGGATCCATTTGTTTGACATGGGTCGTGAAGTCGTCTGACTCGTCTGCTTTGGTTTTTTAGGCTTGTTGGGGCCGAATGTTTGGTGGATACTGGCTGGGTCGGATGTATTGTACTGACCGGTTGGACTGCCCGTGTGTAGCTCGATTGAGTGCCTTGCCTTATTACTACTGATGCTTGGGCACTTTGCTGAATTTGCGTTGCCAGCTCGGACGTTTCGGTATCTTCGATCAATATTTGCTTTTCTATTTGAGCTAGAAGTGCGGAGAAAGTGAATGCATGTTTCTTCGTTACAATTTGCTTCATAGGTCCCGGGAGTAAGCCCAAACGAAACGCGGTCAACGCCACATTCTCCTTGCAATGGTCTAGGTCGGTTTTGGCATCAATGAATCATCGGGTATACTCTTTGAGGCTTTCCCCCAACCTCTGTCTACAATTCATAATAGTGTCCCTGTTGGCTCAAAAACTCTTACTTCCAACGAAATGCTGCCTAAACATTGTCCAGAACATCCCGAAGTTTTTGATGCAACCTTGTGGTAAACGGTTGTACAATTTGGACACCCGATCTCGGAAGGTCATAGAGAATGCTCTACACAGAAGTTTATCATCATTGTCGAAACTCAGCATGAAATTTTTGAAGACCTCCAGGTGATTATCCGGGTCCTTCTTCCCATCGTACTTTTCTAGCTTGGAAATATCAAATCGCTTCGGGAGCTGCCCTGCTAATATGTCATCGGACAATGGCGAGGCTCTCCAATTAACTCTGAACCCGAAATCTCCGCCTCTAAGTCCTTCTGTTTGAACTCCGTAGAGTCCCTCGTCCCCTAGACTGATAAACTGGCTGCTGGTTCGGTAACCTTGGTGCTGGATGTTCGATGGTTGCCATGGTACTTGAGGCAGCGCTGCTCGCTCTTCACGACTGGCTGCGGGCATTTCTTCCTTCTCAAACGATACCGGAGTTCGTTTATCAGTGCTACCCTTTTTGTATTTCGGGGAATCTGTCCTGGGTCCTCGAAGGCGCCGGGAGCGATTTTTATGTGAGCGTAGGACTCTTTCCCGACGTCGGTACTCCCTGCCCGATGAGTCATCTAAGATGTAGTCAGCGGACACGCCGTGATGGTCCTCTGGGTATCGTTGCGCTCTGGCATTTTGCCCTTCCTCGGGATGAGGCTCTCGATAATACCTGACAGGTCGGGCTTCGATGCGAGGTCCAATAGTGGGGTTTCCCTCCTCACGGTCCTCCAAGAGTGGTTCTTTGCCTTTTTCTTCCCGGACCCTTTTCTCGTCTAGTGCCCGTTCTCTTTCGGTGTTCAGCCTGGCAATGTCTTCCAGGAGTTGTCTTCGGGTCATGATTAGGGTCGACCGTTTGTCCCGACCCTGTTTGTAGCTCCCCCGACCGGGGGCTTCTTCGCCTTCGGATACCGAAATGGCTCGGATTACTTCTCTACCGACCCTCTCTCCCACAGCCTCGTCATTCATCTTTAAAGCGTGATTTTCAAAGAAAAAAGATTCCTTTTTGGTATCACGGATTCCCACAGACGGCGCCAATGATGAGTTAATAAATGACTTATGGAATATTTCGGATCTTGAGTCTGATGTGACTAGAGAGAGAAAGTGTAGAGAGAGAAGGTACAAAGAGAATAGAATAATATTCAATGTCCCACCTACCAAGAAAGTGGGTCACCTTTTATACTAAAGTAAGGTGGACCCATTAATATCCTTAGCGGGTTGATTTTATTATCAATGAGGCCCCTCATTAAATACATTGTTTACAAATTTGCCTCTAAAAGATCATAAATACATTAATAACCACACCAAGTATCTTTTATTCGTAATCAACCCCTTGTTATTTATTCTGGCGAATTTCACCCTTATCAACTAGAACAGTCATATATACACAAAACCGAACCAAACTCGAAAATAGATCCAAACAAACAGCATAAACCTTAATCGAACCCTAAATATACCAAATAAGAACCCTAATCGAACCCTAAATCTACCAAGTAAGAACCCTAATCGAACCCTAAATCTACTAAATCAGAACCCTAACCTAACAAGAAAAGCCATAGCCAAAAGACAGTACCGAAAAATGAAGAAAAACAAAAGGTAGAAAACTGAAGAAATATATGATTATGATTTTTTTCTTTGAATTTGTTAATGGGTAGGATAATAGAATAAATTGGTAGAATGGCGTTCTTGAAAATGAAAGATGTAGAATAAGTGGGTAGAAGGACAAATGTATAATTTCCTTTATAGAGGAAATAACACTATGGAGTTTTTTTTTCTAATTATGGAGAAAATAAAAATTCGCATGGAGGAAATAGCTTTGGCCTATAATATATCGTCATAGTGAAAGGACCAATCACGCGTGTAAAAATTACATTAATTATACCATTAATAGTCATTAGATCATATGTTGATCAGTTTTAAACAAGTATTAATTGTTTAATCGCTTGCACGACCCCGTTATAAGATATGGTTTGGCTAAATTGCAATCCTAACGCTTTATATGTAAAGATTTTGCTAAATTACAATGGTGGCCTTATTAATAACCCCTTAATCATTACGATTGAAACGAGGGAAAAAGTATAAATTGAATCTCAATAATACATATATAGCTAAACTGTTGTATTTATTATTTTGACTTTGCGGAGCCTATAATGTGTGTACTAATGATTCGGTCAAATGATGAGGCAAACTTCCAGATACATACACTAAATTTTTATTCCAGACATCAAATCTCGTATGTCACTAGTATCACAACATCCATACACATACACAAACTTATTTTTCCAGACCTTGTTGTAATGTAAGGGGTTGTTAAAATAGTGTCAAAGGGCTCAAAGATAAAATAGAAATATATATTACATTTATTGAGAGTCGTCTTGTTTACAACAAGAAAGTCTTTGAGTTGGAAATGCTTAAAATATTTGTGCGCCAAAACCACATTACCCATCAATTGCATTTGTGCGCCAAAACCACCTCCAATATTATATTTAGTCATTCATTCATCCTTCAAAAAAGATTAAAAGTGTACTCAACGAGCCAATATTGGGAGATACATTTTTTTCCCTAATTGATAAGGTTATATGTCGCTCAAACATTATTCTCTTTCGAGATAAAGATCTAAGATTATCCTAAAAAAATTGATAATTATAATTACACTTGGTATTGAGAGAATTTGAATGGTATCGAGAAAATAGAGCAATTGATTAGTAAATAAAAACATCGGTAAAATATTTAGTCAATAGTATCGAAAATGGACAAAGCAATATAATAATATATGAACATCAACAAAACATAAATCAATATATGATTGATGCAAAATAAAGATATAAATAACTTAGAGATATTATGATATTCAAGAAAGATGTCATATATTACCAAATTGCATATAACAATTCAAATATAAAATAGTAATCTTTAATAATTTGTTATAACATATGGTTGACACGTGTTATAATATAAACGTATAAGTTAGGAGTAAAACTTACTATAAACAAAAGATCTAATCATTGTAAAGACGGTTAATTCATTGATTATTTTTAATTTTATCTATTTGGCAATATCTTAAGAGAAAAAACTTCTTCATCGTTTTTGGCACCATATGTGAGAAAAGCTTCTTCAAAGAAAGTATTATTTTTAAAATAGTGACGATTAGATCAGGAATGGATACAATATATATTGGGAAAAAATTAATGGATCTTTAACAATAAATTTTCAAAATATTGCTTCATCATCTTGTGAGAACAACAATATACAAAGGATTCAAGCGGTTATACCAGTTACACCGGTAGTAACGATTCCAATTCAAAAAGAAATTATTGTAGAAAAATATCAGGATATGAAATGGCATGTCCAATAATAATGACAATATTGCAACAAGGTATAACGATAAATATTATAAATGTTCAACATTTACCGTAGAAACGATGATAATATGTTAAAATTTATGCTTCGTGCTCTAAAATTGCATTTGGACGAGTTATGAGAAAAATAATATAATTCAAATTTATTGAAAAATAAACAAGATGAAAAAAGTTCAAATAATTTGAGTTAATGATTAAAAGATTGTAACTTTTTGCCGAAAATTTATTTTAGAAAATAACGTGAATCCAATTGAAATAATGGATAAAGATGAGTTATTTAATGAAAATGAAGTTTTTTTTTATGAAGGAAAATGTGAAAATAAACTTGATGGATTAAGTAAGTAAGCGTCGCCAAATAAGAATAAGGATATAAGAAAGGGAAAATATTAAAAGAAATTTTGAAGAAAGAAATAATACAAAAAAATGATTGTGTATAATATTTAGCTAAGCTTTCATTGACCCAAAGGATTTTGGAACGGAAATTACCAAATAAATTTGATTCTTAATAGAAAAAGATGATGGTACAACATATCTATACCATCATATGAGAAATTTCGAAATATTATGTTAGGATTTAATCTAGATGACAGTTTTCATTATTATGATTTGTCAATGAACTTTAAAAAAATGACGTTGCCTTGGTTCAACAATTCATTTTCGGGATTTATCGATAGTTTCGAGGAGTCGCGGACATCGTTTCAGTATCAATTCATTGCTCATAAAGCATGAAGTGTCAATAAGATCATATTATGACTATTTGAAAAATTGAAGAATATTCAAGGGGTCGTGTTTAAAGGTTTATAAAACAAATTAGTTAATTATAAGGTTAAAATAAGAGTGTGACATTAACATATTTAAAAGAGGATTGCCATGTGATAGTAGTTTGCTGAAAGATTCATTAAAATTCTCGGTATGTTATATGATGGATTTATTAACAAGAATATAAATGTATATCTATGTAAAAGATACAACGAAAGAGAATTTTAATGTATATTAAGGTAAAAATTTAATGAAAGAAGCGGACACGATTATTATGTTTATCATAATGAGCATGGACATCCAATAGGTAATTGTATTTAATTCAAATATAAAATTCAAAGATTGATTGATAATGGAAAATTAATGGAATTCATTAAATAAATGACATAATATAAGAAAGAACAAAATACAAATGAGGAAAGTTTAAAAAGGTAAAAGAAAGATAAATAACGTGAGTTATGTATAATCTTTGAAGGAGTTACATTGTCACGAATTACTAATTCATCAAAGAAAAGACATAGGAATGATTTGGACGTACATTTAATTGATGATATAAGAGAATTAGAGACACCTTACAATGATATTTTACTAGTAAATTTTATGATAAGTAATAGTAAAAAATGTGATGATTGATACTAAAAGCTTTACTAATGTATTTTACGAAGCATGATTTTATCGTATGATAGAAATTTCACCTTTTAAGAAAAATTACATAAATTTAGTTAGTTTCACTATGATTGCGTTTGGGGAGTGAATATATTAGTATTTATCCAAAAATGGAAAATAAATAAAACCGTGACTACACAGTTTATGATTATTAATGCACCGAGTTATAATAATGTTAGGAGGCCTTGACTACACATAATGAAAGCAGTTGCATCATCTTATCATCCATGTATCGAGTATGTGACCAACAGGTAAGTAAGAGTAATTCGAGAGAGTCAACATGTAGCTAGAGATTGTTATTTTTTGTCTTTCCCTCCAGAAAATGTGGTATCTTAATAATAAAAGGGATGCTTAAAAGGATTGTTTTGGTGGAAAATATTATAAGACTCTTAGTAGTGATAAAATAAAATATGAATAAAAATGAAGAGTTAAGGAAAACTACATGTTATAGAAGATTTGGTTGCATAAACATAGAATTTGATTTTGGATATAAAAAAAATAGTTGAGTTTTTTAAAATTAATTTTAAAAATGAAAAATATAATATCCAAGTTGACGAGATTCGGAAGTAATGATAATAGAATTAGTATTGTTTTGAAGGTTGCAAGTGATTTTGTAGTGACGTGTGCAAATGAATGTTAAAGAGAGAGGTTGCATAAACAAATTTGTTAATATTTTATGTTTACACGAAGGGTGATGATTATTTTTATCAAATAACATAGTTTTATCATTGAAATTTACAATATTTAATATTATGTTTGCAAATTATAAAAGATATTATCGTTGATGGGATTCTATGATTGAATAAAGTATGTTACGATATAAGTAGGACTTTTCAAGCTTGGAGTTATATTAATCTTGAAGGTTTCTCGGTGAGACTTTTATTAAGTAATATTTTATTTGCTAACAATAATTGATGATTAAGAGGTGGATATTATAATTTTTAAACATTTTGCTAGTATTAATGATTTGGTGGTTGTAATTGGGAGATATTATAATATGGATGGTTATTATATTTTATTTCATGTTAGTAGCATAACAATCAGGAATGAGATGATATTACATTGTGATAATGGTTATAAGCCAAACCTAATCAGCAAAGTATAAATGGCAACGCGCCCAAATTAAATCAAGTATGGTTATAAGTCAAGTCCATCTAAAACAAGCAAGAGATTATGCTAGATAAGAAATCACAAGCAATGACATTGTGTTAGCCGATAGAAAGTTTAAAACATATAAAAAACACGAGATAAACTGTTAATTAAAATTAAAATATCATGATGTTGGAAAGAACCCATTGGGGTATTGACCATTGGCAATATTACTAAAATTATTTTCATTATCATTAGCATCATTACGAGTGAGGCAACATAAAGCTTGATAATTCTCACAGAGCTCATCCCAATATGATCCAAAATAAACTGTTCGAGGGTTCTTGATTTTAAGAATTTATGCTAGAACTTTTAGACGGTTTTGGTTGATTGTTTTTGCATATATTTTTTCAAAATTTCACTAGTCAAATTCATTTCAACTTATTGAATATTGGTTTCGTTATCTTTGTTCACAACCACAATATCAGCTTTGAGCTTGTCGATTTTTTCTTTTAATTAGATATTTAAGGCTTAACATAAGTTAATCTTGTCACTTTTCGAGTTCAAGTTATTTTTTTAAAATTTAATTTTTTATTCTAACCATGGATTTTGAGTTTTTTTTAGTTATTTAATAGTCATTTCCTAATCATTAAGATTTTAGTGTAACTTCATTGATCTTTCACCAAATAGAATAAAATGAATTGAAGAAGTATTTGAAAACTTTAATTGGTCAGAAGTAAATTGTTTGTCGACAATAATGACAGAGTTAAAGAAAATATATAAAGATGAATTACAAATAAACTGTTGGCAGAATATGCGGCCTCCGTATATAAGTAAGAACACAACCGATCTCAACACTAGTATGATATTGTCCGCTTCGACACCCGAAAGCCCTCACGGCTTTGCATTTGGTCCACTACCAAAAGGCCTCATACTAGTTGAGGTATGTTCTTACTTATATATCGTTGATCCTTCCCATATTTAACTGATGTGGGATGTGGGACTTTGGTCGCCACCCTAACAAATCCTCCTCTCGATCAAAGTACCACTTAGCCTCCTCTCAATTGACTTTCATCCGCTCACTCTAATCAGAGAATGCTCCTCCACCCGAGCAATAGAGCTTTTACAGCGGATCTATCTACTCACTCGACCATTATGTGCTTGTTCCTTAGCTCCACTATCCACTCCAATCAAGTACCACCCCTTGATGAGTCATGGACGCTCTAGCTCCACTATCCACTCCAATCAAGTACCACCGCTTGATGAGTCATGGACGCTCTAGCTCCACTATCCACTCCAATCAAATACTACCGCTTGATGAGTCATGGACGCTCCGAACTAGGATGTATAGAGTAGATCATTCACCTTGAGCATGACTACTGGTTCATCATGTTCGACCTCCGTCGAGAATATTACCACCATCGTGTTCCGTCTGGGCCTGACACTCTGATACCACGTGTTGGGAATATGCGGGTCTGGTCCGCATATTCCGCCTCCAATCAAGTACTACCGCTTGATGAGTCATGGACGCTCCGAACTAGGATGTATATAGTAGATCATTCACCTTGAGCATGACTACTGGTTCATCATGTTCGACCTCCGCCGAGAATATTACCACCATCGTGTTCCGTCTGGGCTTGACCCTCTGATACCACGTGTTGGGAATATGCGGGTCTGGTCCGCATATTCCGCCTCCGTATATAAGTAAGAACACAACCGATCTCAACACTAGTATGATATTGTCCGCTTTGGCACCCGAAAACCCTTACGGCTTTGCATTTGGTCCACTACCAAAAGGCCTCATACTAGTTGAGGTATGTTCTTACTTATATACCGTTGATCCTTCCCATGTTTAACCGATGTGGGATGTGGGACTTTGGTCGCCACCCTAACATAAACTTTAAAAAGTTTAATATATATATATATATATAATATTAGAAGTTATATACCCCATATCAAGGTCAAATTGACGATGCAAAAGTTCAGTGCTCAAATTTTTTGATGAGAAGTTACTTGAACATTGAGCTATAAACTTCTAAGCGAATATTTGTGGATCTACCAAATAAAAATCACATACAACAACATTTGAAAATAAAAGAACGAATCAATGTTAACATGATTAACCGAAACAGATTTATGTTATGTTATGGAATATTCGATGATTTTCTTATATTTTTTTATTGATGATTTTTAGTTTTGAATGAGCTACCAATATAAACAGTAAACAAGCATGTTTTAGAATATTGACAAGTGACCTTGTTCTTCTTTCTATTTTTCTTAAGTAATCCATTGTCGTTTAAGGATGCCAATATTCATATACTCGTTAGAATCATCTTTAACAAAGTTTAACACGAGATTTAGCAGTAATATCCAATCTTTTGTAATTATCAATTATAAATAAACCTTTTACCAACCAAAACATTGAAATAAATAAAATTTAATGAGTAAAAAGATTGTGAAATTTATCTTACCAATAAGGTTGAACAACAGTTAAAAGTTTGATGAGATAGTTGTGTTGCGAACTATATCTTTTCCAGTTTTTTTTAGCTTTTGTCAATAATTAAACAAGCATATGATGGAGTTATAAAAAATTGTGAGAGTAAAAATTTAATAGCATATTAATAAAATCAGACTTACTTTATGTTATCAGTTGCATTTCAACTTTACAAAAAAAAAATTATCCAGATTCTTAATCACCACTAACATAAATTTTATTTTCTTTCCAACCATGAACTGACGATGAAAGTGGGATGATGGATTTATATTTAGTAACAATAAAATAACAGAAAGTTTATACAGAGACTTTGTTAAAGGAAAATTCACCTATAGTATTGGAAAATTCGAAAGTTTTGCCGTTAAATGTTAAGGAAGAAAACTCATTCATCACAAATGATAATAATCATTCGTGCATGATTTGAAATGACTAATGATATACTACATCATACCTAAAATAAATATGATTATATTTCCAAAGGATTTTTAAAGCAAATGCAACATTAACGTGCATACAAATAATTTTGAGGTAACATGAGAAACTCTAGTAATATACTACTTGTTCTTGTACTCTTTACTTTCAACAAAATATTTTTTTTCCTCACTGGATATTTCTCCTGACGAAAGTTTTAACATATGCACGAACATGGTCAACGGAAAATAATCTAAAACCTCTCTGAAGTTAATTTGACTAAAATAAGAAATCAATATACCAAAACATTTAAAAACTTATTACTATTTTGGTCGAAATAGGTTCCAATACAACTCAGTATATTATAGGACTTGATATTATACATTAAGTATAGAACGCAATCAACAAATTCTGACCAGACGTCCACAAACCAAATCATCTAAAAAAATCAAGTTTACTAAAATATTTTTTTACTCAATTATTCTGATAGGACTAAAAAAACTATTGATAATAGTCGATTTCATCTGTTCAGCCATACCTTTACACGACCAAAACCTTACATGATCAAATGCTTACAATGGTCGAAACTCTTCGGCCGCATGTTACACTTTAATATCTATAAACACTTATGTATGAATTCATTCGATTGTAACTCTCTTAAATAGTTATTAATAAACTAACATATACACAATAAATGTAAATACATTACATTATTTTGATATAAAAAAACAATAAAACAATAAATATTTTTACTATATATTACAACCCTAAAGTCTTTTTTATATTGTTTTGGTTTTTCGCATATTATTGAATATGTTTTTTTTGTTTGAAAGTCGGTTTAATAAGTCTATAATATATATTAGAACGCATATTAATTGGGCTTTAAAATTTAAGCGAAATTTATAAAATTTCCTTATAATCCGTTTTTTAAGATTTAAAAAAAAATTATTTATATAAAATAATAGCAATTGAGTTTAAACTCATGGTCAAGAAAGTATACATTGTTATCCTTGTTGGACTCTCTTAATTTTTAACTAAAAACCTATTAAACTAAAATTTGAAAGACCGTCCAATTTTGGAACCTTTTCAAATATAGTCTCTCTTGCGAGTTGTATACTTCTTTTAACTTTACCCAAATTTATTTTCAATTTCGAGATAAAATTTAGACATTTACTTTTTGTTAATCGTTAGCCAAGCTAGCAATCTTCTTAAGAATCCTTAAAATTACTTTTGGATTTATGATTTAGCTAATAAATCATAAATAAAAAAAAAAGAAAAGTACCAGTAAATATCCACTAAACTAACTAATTACCCACTGTACTAAAAACATGATAATGTCATTTGATACCTCAACCTAAAATTTGGACAAAAATACTCTCAAACTATATATACCCGTTTTGCTCTTCAAATCACTTTTCCCCCTTTGCACTAAACCCAGTAATACTACCTTCTCTATTGTTTTCTCTAAAGACCCTCCATATACCCACAGACACAAACCTTTCTTCTTCACCGTTCTTGACCGAAATTCCTTCGACGACCGTCGTCTCCTAAAACCAATAACCACAAAGCCTTCAGCCATTTCTCGTTAAGTATACACCGAGTGGTGAAAAAACCAACATTTACATGTGTTTTTTTTACGTTTTTACTAAGTTTAAAGTGCATATTGGTGTTTATTCATGATCGAAGTTGGTTAATTCCACTCAAAGTACGTAGTTACGATCGTGGGTGAGATCTTAGTTTATGTGTTTATCGTTCTTGATATTAGGTTTTGAGGTTGCATGTACTGTATATCGGGTTCTGCGTGTTGTGATGTCTATTAAATAGATTTTATCCAATTGTTTGTTTGTTTTGCTTTTGTTTCCATATTTTTTAATATTATGTCAATGTGCATGTGAAAGGTAGCCATAACTCGCAACTGCGTAGCATGTACAATTGAACATTCGCATCATCACCCTCATCGTATATATAAACAAACAACTCGCATCCTAGTAGTTTATTGGATAGAACATTAGTTTGATATTGTTTCAAAACAACTCACTTGATAAGTATTGCATGTAATTCGCTATATGATCAGATAACAAATAACTTGCTATATAAGTGGTTTAAAACATTCGCGCATTTTTTCACACACAACTTGCTTTCTATGTTAACAAACAATTCACTTTATTAAATACGAACACCGCAAGCCTTCTGTCAGTGTCATTGATATAGGTAGTGTTGTTGTATTTACCTCATAGGAGTTATTTGTTATTTACAAGTGCCTATTAATGTACTTACAAATAATATGACCTCAAAAGCAAGCTTCTACAGGTCCGAATTGATGAGCATTATGAGTTTGCTAAAAATGACCTTATTACCTCTGCATACATCGAAGCTAACAGAAACATACCCTTCTACGCCCTAATGAGAAAGATTTTCGACCTCCGCTAGAGGAAGATCGTGAAGAAAAAGTTTTATCTGCTAGTTTAACGGATTATAAAGACGTTCTTGATCGAGGAAGACGCGTTCCGTTTTGGGTCCAAGCTGGTGAAGCTAACGACCATTTTTTACCTTAAGCACGACACAGAGAAAATAGATTTAACAAAATCCAGAGCATTATTTAGCAGATACGTTGAGGGGCGGATAATGATTCAAGGATGATAAGAACATACTTCATGGGTGAAACATCAAGGAAAATTGGACCGACAAATACAAAAACCATATCTAACAACATTATAAAGGTACCTACATATCTAATTTACATTATAAGAAGGATGTTGTTTTCAGATGCACTAACATGGCATGTTGTGTTGTATTTTACATGCAGGTATGGCCGCAACCATCAACCGCGAAGGAGAGCATGAACTGGAGGACGTCGCTCGACTGTTGATACTATTTCTTTGCTCAACCATATTCTGCTAAGTCTTGGGAGATGCAAGGGGTTTGAATGTATTGTAATGTTTCGAAGAACTTGGTAAAATAAATGACTATGATTGGTCTAGATCAGTACTGTTGAAGCTTTTCCAATCGATCAGAGTTAGTGTTGCAAAGGAAAAATCGAATAGATGTATCAGATGCATCGCACTTCTATTCGTAAGATTGTTCTATTTTAATTAAATATTACTTAACATAAATATCTTGATAATAATAATTTTCGTAATGCAGCCCTTCGTCATGGAGCATACAACAATTGGGCTAGACATCGCAAAGCCAAACACGATCCCAAGGTTCTTCAAATGGTGGGGATTTAAGTCTAAACCCTCGACTATGAAGATAATTGGAAGGCTAAACCAGTTGCGAGATGATGAGGTATGAATTTTTGGAATTTAACTAACTATAGAAGATCTCTCAGAATCTAACTCAATATGGAATAAGTCTCAGAATCTAATAATTATAGAAGAACTCTCGGAACTTGACAATTCAAAATTGGTTGTAGACAAACAACTCGCATTATTTTTATAACACAACTCGCAATAAAACGTTGGTAACAATGACCTCCCATGTTGTGTATTAAACAACTCGTGTGCATGTATTAACTTGGCTGTTCTTCACCTAATAGGTTGTGGAGGATGCCCTGTGTTTGACAGAGGTTGAAAAAGCAGCATTCGAATAAGTTTAAAGAAATGGAGATCCAAATGTTGTACCAATTTTAGCCGAAGAAAAACCTAGGAAAAGGCAGAAAACACAACCTAAAAAACAAGTAAAAGAGCGACATACACGACAAGACTCTAATCCGGAACCAAACTTCCAACCACCTACAGGCCTGACACGAATGATTACACCAACACCAACCTAGACATCCCAAACAAAGACCGATGATGTACAATATGATGGTATGGATGAAACACTTGATCATTTTGTGTTGTAACGCAAACAGACTACTCCAAAAAAACTGCACCTGAATAGACAACAAAGAGATTGAAGACCTATATCGATAAAATTCGGTACGAGTGGAAGCTTGACAACAAGACAAGAGAAGTAAGTATAGGTTTGAGACTTGTTATATATGTTTAATCATCGCCAAACAAATTATAATGCGTCTGGTATTCTTGTCGCAGATTGAAGAATTACGAAAAAAGATAGCGGCACTTGAACAACAACAACTTGACAATGTTTTCTCCTCGGCTTTTTGCTCCAATTGAAGCCTTGTTAAAGAGAAAGAACCGATGTTACCGTTACTACCAACAGAAGCGTGCTCCACTTCAATGCATGACGTTGGAAAGGTTTAAAAAAAATTGGCGGAGGAGGAGAACGATGATGGAAATCATTTACCAAAACCGGTAATATATGTAGTACCGAAGTTAGTCATAGACGATACAACTATTTGTCCTTCAGAACTAATAGAAGATAAAAAAATGGCAAACGTGCCATTTGTGGAAAGACTGGAGAGACAAACAAACCAGTCTCCTCTTCCTGATGAGGCACCGACAGGTCACGGTCCTCCAAAGGATAAAGATACAGACGAGTCTCTTCCGAAAGAGACACAGGCGGATGACCCATCACAAGAGGAAGAAGATGGTGAAAATATAAAGCGAATGAGGTAGCAGCTCGTGAAAAGAAAATGACAATAGAAGAATCTGGAGTGACTGATGCAGAAGGTCATGAAGATGTAAGTGTATCCAAAGTACATTAAGATACAACTATGTGAATATGTGTTGTGATACACTATTTGTTAAGTGATATTATGTAGGGGTAATAAAGTTTTGGGCTGTTAATCTTTGTTACGTTGTTTTGAAAAAAACTAGCAGGGTTAGTGTTTTAAAAGAATTTTAATGAATGTATTTAAAAACAACTCGCAAAACCAATTTGTAAACAACTCTCGTGATATGGTATAAACAACTCTTGTGAGATGTGTTACAAACAACTCTCGTAATATCTATTACAAACAATTCGCATTCTCATTTTAAGTAGTATTTTAAAAAAACTCTCATGGTATATCAAACAACTGTCGTGATATGTGTTACAACGAATTCACATTCTATATCTGTCAAAGAATATTGTTCATACAACTCGTATTATCTCTTATAGTTGTACTTGTCATTGAGTATCTATTTTCAAACATCTAGAATGATAAATTTTCAAACAACTCACGTTTGTCGCATACTAAGAAACTCGCTAAATATTCATTTTTAGCAACTCTCATTGTATGATTGCAAAAAACTCGCATTGTAAGGTTGCAAATAATTTGGATTATGTTATTGCAAAGAAATCTCAGTTGTTTTGTTATTGCAAAGAACTCTCGTGTATGATATGAAATAATATGCCGACCAACGATAAACCCAACAAGAACAACAACATCAAGGAGAACAACAACACCAACACCCAACCTTAGCAAATAGTGAAAGGCTAACACAAACTGAAGAAGCACAATTGGTACCATGGGAAGCTCTAAAGTCTGCCCAACCCTGTAAGAAGTAAAAAATACTCAGCCAACAAGAAGCACCGGTAGAAGTCCAACATCGAGACAAAGAGGTAGTTTAACACCAAAAACTAGCCTACCAGTTGAGGTTTTAAACACTCCAAAAACCACAACCAATTGTCAGAATCCTTAGTACTCACGATACCAAATGCAACATGGAATATACCTGAAATACAAGGCAAGCATGGTCAAATGGTATAAACAACCTGCAATGTCAGCTGTAAAATAACTCACGATAACGTTATACTATAATGAACACAACTCGCAATACATGTTATCTAACAACTTGCTATATGATATCTAACAATATTATAATGGGCATAAATCATAGTTTATTAACAAAGAACTGTAATCTTCGTATACAAAAATATGAATCAAACAACTTGCGCATCTAGCTTATAATGACCAACACACATTATGTGAGTTAATTATATCTATATTATTCTTATATAAAATTTAATCCGAACAAATCGCATGTGTATATTGCGATGAACAACTCGCACTTGGTTAATAAAAAACTCTCATACTCATATAAATAAATATAAATCGATCACGTGATTATATTAAAGTGAAGAACTCACATTAAATTAACAAAAAACTCGCATTTGATTCTATAATGTTTATAAAACTCTCGCAATCCATCGAATTGTAAGAAAAACATGAAACTAACCCTTGTTGCTATAATTTCCTATGACAGACAATAACACACCCTTATATTTGCCGCTTAAGAAGGTTCCATCGACATACAATAATAGACAACATGAAAAGAAACCTTGAAGACATGAACGAATGTTATAGAATAATACTTTAAGACGTTTCCAACTGATAATCCCAACTGGCAATCAGTAGTAATATCACGAATATTCAATTGTTTTAATTACCCCCTTAGTAAACTAAAAGAACTTGAACTATCTCCAAAAACTCACATACGTGCCTTCTTTAAGAGATTCTATAACAGACGATATGAGATATCTATACATGTCCGGATACAATCATGAATTTCCTCCGCAATCAAATCTGATGTCAAATACTTATGCCTCTTATGTTTTTTTGGAGGAAACATGACTACAAGTATGGTGCGCAACATACCTCTTAATCATTATTAAGCCGTGACCATAATCAATTCATGCATAAAGTCTCAGTTTACTTCCATTTGTGAATTTATTTTTCACAATAAACAGTCATCTTGTTTGCTGCATAGTGCATGTATTTGAAAGAAAAACCAAGCTCTAAAGCATATCAACATAAATAAAATCTTGGAGCTGCATCACCTTCTTCAAAATCTTGACCAACACATGTGATAGCATCAACCCAACCAGTAGTAGTAAGTTATTTTTTTCTCTGATCAGAATTAACAAAACCATTACTACTCTCCGTGCTAGTTAGTTGATTATGAGAGGGTTCTCCCAAACTTATGCTACGTTTTTTACGCTTTTGACCAAAATCTTATCACCATAACCTTTATCAAATACTTGTTGTTCTATGACAAAACCAACTTGTTTTAAACGCTCTAAATTTAAGATATAATTCTCAACCAACAAAATCTTTCTCATTATTAAATAAACAGTTGTTGTGATCACTGGGGGAGTAGATAATAATACAATTACCTCTGACAAGCTCCTCCCATATGCTCTCCACGTACTCTTCGATGTTTTAAAAAATTTAAAACTCCATGAAAGGCATAATTATAGTTTGGTGACCATGTTTGAAAATACAAACTTGTGTTTTAGACATACGCTACCCTGCATTGAACAATTATAAAGCATTCACGTGGCATAAAAAATTCAAATCGTTCAGTTAGTAATGAACACAACTCGCAATACCATATACAAACAAATAGCTAAAACAAAGAACTTGAATATAAAACATACAACTCTCAATCTCTCAATATAACTCACCTTACTAGACATTATTAGTGAAACTCTCACCTTCTCAATATAATGTAAACAACTCGCATTATCAACATTATCAGTATAACTCTCGTTTTTTTGTATAATATGATAAGTGTCAGAATATTTAAGGTGGTTTATCGGGAAACGTGAATGGGAAAAAGTGTGTCAGGCGAATAAGTACAAGATTCTAGAGAGAGAAAGTAGTCAAAATAAAGTATTAATCATTAGAAGGTCCCTTTTTAGGGGACAAAATCTTTCCTTATATAGTGACAGTTGTGAGGCCCACTGTCACATACCAAATCTATTCTAATTACACGTTGCCCCTTATATTTGTATTTGCGTCACTTACTTCATATTTTACAATTAGGTCCCTATACATTAATGTATTACAATTTGGGTCCTTTATTATACTTGGTATTTTATGCCTTTATCAGTAGCCCCCTAGTTTTACGGAGGACCGAGCAAAAACTAACCGAGGGTAGAGCGCAGGGTCAGGATTGTTCATGGTCCTATGTGTCGAACGCAAGGTCGATGTTTTCCCATTGATTTGGAATGTCGAACACAGGGTCGACACCTTCCCTTTGATTTTAAATGTCGAACGCAGGATCGGCATACCTCCATTGATGATCGTTGGCAAGTTTGAATTTGCTGTTGATCGAATGTCGATGCCAGGACCGACAGGTCAACCTTCTACAGTCTTGTGGCCAAAGTATCAAAGGTTTGTAAAATTGTTTGGGCAGTTTTGTGTGGGCCCGAAACCCTGTCAAATTTTTCCGAAGCCCACCAAGCTCATATGTCCAACCGGTTTATCTGCCTTCCCACGTGTCCTCTTCCAATATGTCGGCGTGTTCTTCATCATTAGCTATCTATGCGCGTGTTAAATCCGTAGCCCCCTAGGTCTGCTGCGACCACTTGATTATACACGTGTCTCATGGTAATTGGGTTGTACTTTAACCAGTATTTTGGTTAAGCGACTCTTGATATTCCCGAGGCTCTTTTCGATTGCGCTTCTCCATGGGGTGGATCTTTACCACGCTTGCTACTTCTATAAATAGTTTATCTTTCCATTCTCATTCTCACTAAGTTTTTCTAGAGAGATAAACTCTGGCCAAATTCCTTTTTTAGAGAGAGAAAATCCTACTTAGTATGAGAAGACCCCTGCCTCATAAGCAATCGACGAAGAAATCTGACGATCCTTAAAAACCAGTTTTTTGCTTCATCGACTATTTGCAGATCACTCAACGAGCAGAAGAATACCGAGCCGCTGGGTTGATCCATAAAGGCGTTGTTTCACCAGCGTATTCGGAACCGTTAATTTTTCCAAGACCTAAAAACCTCGGCCCTTCGAACCTTTCGACCCACGACGATCTTTCGACCTCGCAAAAAGCTTCTTCATCGAGGCCTCCTGCTGCTCATTCTTCTCCTAAAAAGTCCACTGTTGAGAATCTTCTCACTCTCTCAAAGCCTCGGAACCTTACCAGTCGACCCAAAACCTCATTTTTAAACATGGGTGATTTCAGTTCTTCCTCTACTCCTCCGCCCGAGTATGTTTAACTAACTCCTGACACTATAGGGATTTGAACCAGACACAACACTGTGACGACTGCCAAGAAGGGTATTCTGACAGATGAAGAGAGAATGATATGAAGAGAGGTTGCATCAAAAACCAATGCTACAAAGCCTGACTACATTCGAACCCACAACAGCTAAAGTATTGTCCTTGCAACTCCTTCTCCTCACGAATTGATGTCCGCTAATAAATATCCACCAACAAGGACGCTAAATGCAAAGGTTGTAAACCAAGCCCCTAAATCTTCCACAAATACAACGCCGGTTGAAGTCAGAGCCAAAATTGTTAACCGGCCTGTTACAAAACCCTTGCATAAATCCTCTAAGCCAAGCATGGTAATAAAGATCGATGACAACGTTGGTAAGAAAGTTTCCCGTAGACCTCCTTCCAAGGTCCTACCACCGGCGAAAACTGGAGACAAAGATTCCAGGTCGGCGAAAACTGGAGTAAAAAATGGTAGACCGGCCAATCCAAATACCTCTAAAACAGATACACCAGCCAAAGTTGTCGAGGCACCTGCTATAGAACCTGGACTTGTACCACTTGAAGGTGAGGATGCCGACCCAGCCGCTTCGACCAATCCTTCAGTAATCATGGTTGATGGTGTCGAGAGGGAACCGCTGCCACCTGGAACGGTCGACGTCGTGACTGGTTACCACATTCGTCTGACCAACGACCACATCATTTCTCTATTCAACGACAAATACCTATATTATTCCCCTGATGAAGAAGAGGGTTTGAAAAAGAACTGGGGAATTCCTCAGTTCGTTAAAATCCATTTTCCCCAACCAGGTGAAACTCCTTTGTCAGTCCAAGGTCGAGAGGTTGTCTTTTTCACCAAACTCTTCAACTAGAGTTTGCGACTTCCCCTTGATCCTGACATTGTTAGATACTTCGAGATTCTCGAGATATGTCCGACCCAGTTGACCCCTCATGCTTGGTATACCTTGATGTCGACTATCATGGCTTCACAACTATCAGGAATCCCCATTTCCATAGAGCAGTATATAGGGATATTCGGGCTCTCCAAATCCCCGAAGTTGCCATTTTTCTACTCATCCCTTGTCAACCCCAAGAAGATCGTGAATAACTTGTTCGAGGCTGACAGATCGTGGAAGTACAGATTTATCTTTGTCAATGGTGCTTGGGAGAATGGTCGACCCTACAACCAAGAGAATCTGAGGCGGCTTACATTTAAATGGACCCCTGAAGGTATACATATGTATATTTTTTAAAAAATGGGTTGTCTTTTAGTATGCAAGGTTACTATTGAACAACTGCGGAAAAAACACCTTGAAAAAAGTTCGACAATCTTTGCTCAACTCCGGGCCTTTGCAAGGAAAAGCTGGGGTAAGAAGGTTTATTAGTGCTTCAAGAACACTAACCTTATCAACAGCAACCTCTGGCGCTGTTCCAACCGGATCTTAAGTTCTGAAGAACTGCGGACCCCTCCTGACGTTGTTGATTTTGTCAAGAGACTCGAGGCCCCAGATTGTGAGGTGTTTTTGCCCAAACGGGATCGAGCCCCAAGCAATCGTGTGAAATATGAGGAATTGTCTGATGTTGAGGGCGAACAGGGTAATGTTGTGGACCAACCTATTGCAGTTACACCTTCAGAGCCGGAGGCTACTGTCGTCCTTAATGACCCAACTGCAAGTGGTGACAAATCTCCTAGAGTTGTTAAAGGAGGACAAAAAGGCCGCGGAGAAAAACGGAAGAAGGACCCCGTAGCTGAAGAGGGAGGTAATTACTCCTTGAACAAAAAACCCAAGGGAAAAGCTGTTGCGCACGAAGTACATGTCAATCCTATCACTAAACAAGCCACCATACCCTCTATGTTCGACCATTTCGAGGGTGCAATACTACCTGCTCCTGTGGACAGCCGCGAGAAAAAGGTAAAATCGAAAGGTCCTATCTCTCTGGGGCAAGGGACTTCAGTGCACCCTGATGCCGCGCTCTTGCCCGTCTGCGCCCAAAGTTCGAACTCCTTCTTCTTTCAAGACTCTGACGTCTTAGCTAACTCTCTGCAGACTCTGTTTGCCCTCATAGCCCAAAAATAAAGATAGGTATTGAAACTTCAGAGGGAGCTTGTCGAACTAAAAAAAAGCATCTCCTCCAAAGCCAAGGAGTCGCAGGAATCGATCGACCTTGTTAAACTACGAACCGCCTCTGCCGAAGCTAAGGTTAAAACTTTTTGAGTGAAGGAGAAACAGTGGGAGAAAACCCTTTCTGAAATCAAGGAAAATCGTGCTAGAGCCGTCGAGGAACTGGCTGCTCAGAAAATTGAGAACAAGTTTCTTCGTTGGCGGTCCACCAAAATGGCCAAAGAATTGCAGGGGCTCCAAACGGCTCTCAACCAGAGCAAAGAAGAAAATCATGCTTTTGGAGTTAAGTGCAAAAGTGTCTTGGACCAACAAGTTGCCAACGCAAGGGCCGGCTATGTCCTGAACTTCCATGCCTTCTGTTGGTATCAGATGCCACTTGGGTCGATGTGGCTAGACGTTCCTGCAGAAGACCATCCTGAAGGCGTCGACTGCTCCGACCATGCTGTTGAAGATTCCGACCCGTCCGATGATTTCTCTGATGCGTGATATTTGTAGCTCACACTTTATATTGTTTTGATTCTAACTTATTTTGTTACTAGATTTCTACTCTGTAAGCCGCGCTTGTCTATGTCGGATTTTCAATCGAACTTATTTATGTCTGTTTTAAGACTCATCTTTTTGCAATTTGAAGTGATCAATTTCCGATGCTAAATGTTTAATGTATTTAATTACATCTTAAATTTGTAGATCAACTTGAGAGTTGAAAAACCCCTTTGAGTGGGTTCGACATTTTGTTGATCAACTTGAAAGTTGAAAAACCCCTTTGATAGGTTCGATATTTTGTTGATCAACTTGAAAATTGAAAAACCCCTTTGAGTTGGTTCGATATTTTGTTGATCAACACGAAAGTTGAAAACCCCCTTTGATGGGTTTGACATTTTGTTAATCAACTTGAAAGTTGAAAAAACCCTTTGAGTGGGTTCGATATTCTGTTGATCAACTCGAAAGTTAAAAAAACCCCTTTGATGGGTTCGAGATTTTGTACGCTTGATGTTTAGGCTCTAAAACTTTACTAAAATAGGTCGGTTTAAGTAGACACCTCATTAAAACCTCCCCGTGCCACCATGGTAGGAAAGAGTGTGCCCCCGACAAAAGCTTCATTTACAAAAGAAAAGTAAGATAAAAATTACAACTCTATCTAAATACAATTTAAGATGCTCGATGTTCCACGGAAGGCGCAAGGGTTGACCAAATTTGTCTTCCAAACGATAAGTCCCCGATTTTACTTTTTCTATTACTTGGTACGGTCCTTCCCAGTTTGGTGCCAACTTCCCAAGGTGCTTATCTTTTGTGTGGAGGAAAAAGTTTTGCAAAACTTTTTCCCCAACCTTGAAATATTTTCTTCGAACTTTCGATGCATACTTGCTCCTCATCAGGGTCTGATAATGTAAAGAATTGAGATGAGCCTTCGCTCGCTTCTCTTCTATCAAATCCAAATCCCAAGCCAAAGCCCAATTTTCATCGTTGATGATCTCCTTGTAATGACCGACCCTGAAAGACGGGAACATTGTTTCTGCTGGGATTACCGCATCCATTCCGTACACCAATGCGTAGGGTGATTCTTGCGTCGTTGTTCTAGGCGTGGTTCGGTATGCCCATAATACCTCTTCTAAAAAATTCGACCATTTTCCAGCCTTTCCTTCCAATATCCTTTTCAATCCACTAATGATCCTTCTGTTAGTAACTTCGACCTTCCCATTTGCTCGAGGATGAAATGGAGCTGAAAAGAACTATTGTATATTATGATTAACACAAAATTCCCTCATTTAGTTGCTGTTGAACTCAGGACCACTATCCATGGTAATCCTCTAAGGAACCCCATACTGACAACAAATGTTCGACAATATGAATTTTACCACATCCTTAGCTCTGGTGTGTGACAACGGTTCTGCTTCGACCCATTTCGAAAAATAATCCACTGCCACTACAATAGTCTGCCTTCCTCCAGTTGCTAGTGGGAGTGGTCCTACTAGGTCTATTCCCCACCCATCGAATGGTAAACCCTCAGAAATAGGTTCTATGGGGACAATTGGAGTGTGGATCGAATTGGCAAACCTCTGGCACGTATCGCACCTTTTGACCAGCTCTTTAGCATCGACAGATAGCGTAGGCCAATAAGAGCCTGACAAGAGGACTCTTTAAATCAATGTCTTCAAACCGCAGTATGTCGATCCTTCCCCGTCATGCAGCTCGGACAAAACCATATGCGACTCTTCACGCCCCAAACACCTTAACAAAGGTCTGCTTGCAGATTTTTTGTAAAGATTATTTCCCAAAAAGATAAATCCTCGCGCCTTGTTCCAAACACTTTTTGCCAGATTCTTATCATTGGGCAACACTTCATCAGTCAAGAACTTCGTACTGTTTCTCCTCCAATCAGTATTTGAAACTTTTGAAATTTGGCAAACCACATCTGGTCGACTCTCCAGGTCTTTTCACTTCAAAATGGACGGATATTCTTGCATCAAGATCCAACCTGTATATGACGTTGTTCCCACCGAATCAACAATCGTGTTATCCTCCCTTCGGACATGTTCATAGGTCACCTTTTTAAACGACAAAGCCAAGATTCTTAAGGCCACTAAATATTGCACAAACTGCTCTTTCCTTGCCTCGAATTGTCCAGTTGCGTGATTTATCACTAGCTGTGAATCATTGATCAACCGGACATTTCTTACCCCGCAAATTTGCGCCAGCCTTAGTCCTGCCAATGCTGCTTCATAATCACCTTCGTTGTTCGAAGCCTTGAAACCAAAACGGATCGCTTGATGCATAAAAATCCTTGTTGGTGTATAAATTTGAACGCCACCCCCGCATCCGATAACACTTGAACCACCATCCGTTCTGACTATCCATTCATCCGTGTTAACCTCTGGCTCAATTGCTACTTCTTCGGGTCTGTTGGAATTAAATTCTACTAAGAAGTCTGCCAATGATTGTCCCTTGATAGCCGTTCTTGGTTCAAAATCGATATCAAAGTCCCCCAGTTCTATCGACCATTTTGTCATACGACCAGAAACATCAGGTCGCTGTAAAACACTTTTAAGAGGAAAAACGGTTCGAATTGTAATGGAGTGGCCTTGAAAGTACGGTTGCATTTTTCTAGCGGCTATTACCAGAGCCAGCACTAACTTCTCAAGCTTTAAGTACCGCTTTTCTGCATCCAACAGACTTTTACTCACGTAATAGACAGGTTTAGGGATCCTATCCTCTTCTCGAACTAGCGTTGCGCTCACCACATGCTCCGAAGCCGCTATATAAAGAAACAACCTTTCATGGGGTAGCGGTTTTGTCAGCAACGTTGAGGATGACAAAAACTCTTGATGCTGAGGAAAGCTTCGGTACATTCATGAGTCAAGCTAAAATTCTTAACATTCCTCAGAACTTACAAAAAATGGTGCGCACTTGTCTGAAGATCGCGAGATGAATCTGTTCAGCGCTGCTAATCGCCTGGTCAAAATTTGTACCTCTTAAATATTCCTCGGCGGTGCCATATTGTTCAGAGCATTTAACTGGGTTGGATTCGCTTCTATCCCTTTTACACTGATCATGAACTCTAAGAATTTTCCAGATCGAACTCCAAAAGAGCATTTTTCTGGATTCAATTTAAGGTTCACTTTTCCAAGGTTCTTGAATATTTCTTCTAGATCTGCAAAATGACTTTCATCGGTGACACTTTTGACCAACATATCATCAATGTAGACCTCTAAATTCCATCCGATTCGTTCTTCAAAAACCTTATTCACAGGCCTTTGGTAGGTAGCCCCCGCATTTTTAGACCAAACAACATAACCTTGTAACAATATAAGCCCATTCCTGTAATAAATGTAGTGTTTTCCTGATCTTTAGGATCTAGCTTTATCTGATTATACCCTGTGTAGGCATCCATGAAAGATAATAACTTGTTACCTGCTGTCGAGTCTACTAACTGATCAATCCTTGTCATGGGGAAAGGGTCTTTGGGACATGCTCGATTGAGGTCTGTGAAGTCTACACACATTCTCCACTTTCCGTTTTTTTAAAACCAGAACTGGATTAACTATCCATTGCAGGTACCGTGACTCCCGTATATGTCCTATCCTTGTCAATCTTTCGACCTCTGAAAGGATCGCCTCCGCTTTTTCTTGAGAAAACGCTCGGCGCTTTTGTGTTATGGGTCGAATACTCGGGTTTATAGACAATTGGTGATAGATGACACTCTCAGGGACTCCCGTTACATCTTCTGAACACCAAGCGAATAAATGTAGCTTTTGTTTAAGAAAATCGATCAAAATTTTTCGGAACCAAGGGGACAAGTTTACCCCAATTTTCAGGACCTTTCCTTTAGAAAATTCATAACTATCACAGCTTTCATCTGTAAGCAAAAACCATGGGGTCTCCCTGGGATCGTCTGCATGCTCTGATCTCCGAGCCGACCCCGCTAACTACTAATCCCTCACGTCGACCATTTCCCTATCTGATTTCACTGCCAAAGCTGCTCGGTAACATTCCCTCGCGGTCTTTTGGTTGCTTCTAACAACCCCGACGTTAATTCGGATCACATACTTCAAGCATTGGTGAATTGTAGAAGTTACGACATGCATTCTTGACAACCAAGAGCGGCCAAAAATTGCATTGTGCGACGTGGGTGCATCAACGATAATAAATAAAACCGTTATTTTTTAAGGGCCCTCTTCCGAGCTGAACCACTCCTTCAAATTCGCCTACTACTTCTGCCGATGCTCCTGTAAAGCCGATAATTGTGCGATCTGATTTTATAATCGATGGCTTATTTCTGAACTTCAAAAAGGTCGATAAGAAAATAATATTTGCTGAACTACCGGTATCCACCAAAATTCTTCACACCTCCTCCCCTGCAATAGGACCGACAATCACGATTACATCCTCATGATAACCAACAATGTCTCTCATGTCATCATCATCAAAGCATAGAACATGAGACGAATTTTGGTACAAATGAGGCAAAGTTCTTACCTCTAACTGAGTAGCTGGATTTATTATATGCCTCTTTCGTAAAGAATTGGTAGTTACTGCCATTGAATCGCCCCCGAAGATAGTTAGAGACTCAAATTTTTTGCATATTTCTCTTACCTTTTCTTGTGTGGGGGGTACCACTTCCTCAATCATTCCAATTAAATCCCTGTTTTTATCTGGGTCCAGATATTCAGTGGACAAATCAAACGAGTCATTGACCTCGGAAATCACCAAAGAAATTTCCTGCTTTGGAACCGCTACAATTTGCTTGGCTGCTTCTCCTTGTTGAGCTTGTTTTTTCACATACTCTAACAATTTACCACTGTCGATTTGCGCTTTTACTTATTTCCTAAGGGCGATGAGATCTTTAGTATCATGACCTACATCATCATGGTACCTACAGAAACGGTTGTTCTAACATTCGCAGGGAGTTCCGATCGGAAACGGCTTCCGAAAATGCACGCTCTTCCGCGACTTATCGAAGATTGCAGCCATACATTAAGTTAAATCAGCAAAATAATCAGGCCGAACCCATTTGTTTGATATGGGTCGGTAATTACTTCCTTGGTAGCCATTTCGAAATCTCTGAGTTTGACTTCCCGATCCTCTCCCACGTGTTGCTGGTGCTACGGTACTTATCAGTTGTGGCTGAGAGATTGAACTTGTTTTCAGATTTTTCTGATATGTAACCACCGAAGCTTGATTTGTTTGTTGGATCTGCGCTGCCATCTCTGACGCTTCGGTTTCCTCGATCAAGATCTGCTTTTTGACCTGGGCTAACAAAGCTGAAAAGATGAAAGCCTGTTTCTTCGTCACTGCCTGCTTCATGGCCCCGGTAGCAAACCTAATCTGTAACCAGTTAAGGCCACACTTTTGTCACAATAATCGAGATCTGTCTTTGTGTCTATAAAACGTCGAGTATAATCTCTCAAGCTCCCTCTGACATTTTGTCGGCAAATAACTATTGTATCCCTGTTTGCTCGGAAATTCTTACTTCCGACAAACTATTGTCTGAACATCATCCAAAACATATCGAAATTCTTAATGCATCCTTATGACAATCAATTATACCACTTTGATGCCCGATCTTTAAACGTCATTGAGAAAGCGCGAGATACCAGCTTGTCGTCATTGTCAAAACTTAGCATAAATTTTTTGAAGGCTTCCAGGTGATTATCTGGGTCTTTTTCAGCAGATGTGGGGGTCACTTTGTCGATGCTGCCTCCCTGAGGTTCGACTATTTTAGCTTGCAATGACTTACGCCTTCTGAGCTCTCGCTTCTTGACCATCATTTTGTCCTTCTTGAAGCGTCGAAAATCTCTGACCGGGGAAGAAGACTCGCACATATCCTCCCCTGAAGAAAATTCGTACTCAAGCTTGGATCAGAATCCGGATTTCTTTCGTGCAGCCCCGTCGAACCTTCGCATTCGACTCCTGCCTTTGTTAAAATCCACTTCCTCCCGATCAGTAGTGCGTCGGGCCCCTTTCATTTCTTTATCTGATCATTCGCTTCGACTATTCAGCCGACATTTCTTCTTAGCCAGAGCCAACTCCTTCTCGGCATTTAGCCTAGGAATGTCGTCTAATAGTTGTTACCTAGTCATGATTAGGGTCGACCGTGTACTTCGACCCTGATTCCCTTGATCATCATCACCAAACAAGTCTTCAGAATTTCGACCCTCTGAGAATGACATCTCCTTATCAGAACCTTTTATCTTTGCCTTTCCCTTCCTAGCCTCGGTATTCATTCGCTGACTTTTTGTAAGGTCGAGATTTTGGGGAACCTGATCTCCGGGTATCTTTCGTTTCCATAGACGGCGCCAATGATAAGTGTCAGAATATCTAAGGTGGTTTATCGGGAAACGTGAATGGGAAAAAGTGTGTCAGGCGAATAAGTACAAGATTTTAGAGAGAGAAAGTAGTCAAAATAAAGTACTAATCATTAAAAGGTCCCCTTTTAGGGGATATAATCTTTCCTTATATAGTAACAGTTGTGGGGCCCACTGTCACATGCCAAATCTATTCTAATTACATGTTATCCATTATATTTGTATTAGCGTCACTTAGTTCATATTTTACAATTAGGTCCCTATACATTAATCTATTACAATTTGGGTCCTCTATTATACTTGGTATATTATGCCCTTATCATAATATACATAACTCGCAGTATAAAAAATTATACAAATAACACACAATAATGCACACAATTCTCAAGTTTTAAATTAATTAGCAAACAACTTGCATTATCAGCGTTACCATACAAAATTCTTTTTTTCTTAACATAATATACACAACTCGCATGTTGAATACTATAAGCATTACACACAATAATGCACACAATTCTCAAGTTTTAAATTAATTAGCAAACAACTCACATTATCAACGTTGCCAACATAAAAAAAATTCTTAACATAATGTACACAACTCGCATAAAGAATATTATACAAAGAACACGCAATGATGTACAAAACTCTCAAGTTCTAAAGTAATTGGTAAAAAACTCACATTACCAACAAAACCCAATTCACATTTTTATAATGCATTAAACTCTCGTGTTCATATACCCAATATAAATTACACAACTTACATCTTCTACGCATAAAACATTAAACGATTTGTATCCTTTTCGAAAAAACTCATATCCTCTATCAGGCGTGCTTGGAAAACTATAACGCTGAGTCTGTATATTGTTTCAAGCCCAAAAAACATCCAATACACTAAAGAAACAATACATAACTAACTAAACAACGAATAAGGTATGTAATTTCCATAATCAACATTCGCTTGAAAAACACACACAAAAAACCAGAAAAAACAGTTGAGTAGGTTATACAAGCTCACAAACCAGTAAATAAAACATGATTCAACAAGAAAATCAAGACATAACCTTACAATCAGTAGTTATAAACCAGTAGCTACCAAAAACACGTAGGGGGAAACAAACAAAGTAAAAAAACCACACTGAAATTTGATGCATTTTGTATAGAGATTACATAAATATATTGACCTTAAACTCGTCGATCACTTAAAAATTGTGGATTTTTGGTTGTTCATGGTGGGTTTTTGTTGGTCGTAGGGTTAAGAGGTTAGAAAACTGTTTTATAATTTCAAATCTTTAAAAGTTAGAAATGGGGAAGAAAACATAAATTTCTCCTTATATAGTTGGTATAAAGTAGTGTGGGTTTAAAAAAAATCGGGTATTAAGTCTGAGTTATATAGTTGAGATGAGTATTAAGTAATAATAAAATAAAAATTAGGTATTACATTGAAGTATAATAGTTGAGTATGTATTTTATATACAATCTCCCTAAAAAAACTAATTAGCTCAAAATAAAATTTTATATTATTTTTATCTTACAATTTTATACGGGTTTTTGGATTGAAACTAAATATCCGTAGGATTTTTTGGTGTTTTCTCTCTCCTTAACACTCTCTCTCTACTTGAAAAGCCTTTGAGAATTCGAAGGTTATGCTTAAAGATCAAAACAATGACGTTTTCTACCAAGAATCGCTTCTTCATCTGAGTAGTCATTCCTTCTTGGTTTTTTCTAAGCTTGTGATTCCTTATCATGGGCTTCAACAACAATGACGTCTTAAGAGAAGAGTTCCATGCTCGTCCCTCGATAAGAACATCTGAGAACCAATCCAATAATATATTGCACAAATCCTTTGTTGATGTAGTTGACCCACGAAATAGAGAAATGGAGGTGGTGATCAAACTTGAATTCTGCAACGAAAGTAATGATCATAATATTGTCAAGTATGGTAAAGAAATTAAAGATTTTCTTGTTCATCAATCAAAAATCACTTTGGTGGGAAAGTTTAGTAAAGGAATCCCTAAAAGATCCATTATGATGGATTTCTTGAATCAGTTTAAATTTAAGGATGCTTACAGTTTTGAGATGATGGATGCTCATCATCTTCTTATGGAGTTATGTGTGAAAGAGGATATTTGTCTTCTTTGGTACAAAAATGTTTGAAATGTTAATAGAGAGACTATGAGGCTTCTGCGTTGGAGTCCAGGATTTAGCAAAAATTATGAAAATTATAATGCCTTGATTTGGACTCGTTTCGAAAGAATCCAAGAGTTCTTATTCAACCGCTCTGCCATAATGGATTTGGCTGCCACTTTAGGTACTCCTTTCAAGGTTATCGTACCTGAGAAAATAGAGAATTCAGTAGTGTTTGTTATGCTCAGATAGAGATTGACATTTATATGAAATTAAAGCACACAATATGTGTGGGTTTTGGATCCAATTATGGATGTTGGATCCCAGTTAGTTACAAAAACATACATGCATAGTGTAACACATGCTTCCACATTGGGCATAATAACTCTGCTTGCAAAAAGAACCTAAGAGATCAGGAGAGATTTGAAGAAAGAATGGAGATTATGAATAATAAAGAAGAAAATTTTAAAGTGATCGAGTTACCTAACGACGTTAGTCAAAGCAACAATAACCAAGCTGGGGAAAGCCAAAAAGATTGCCAAATCCAGAATGAAAGAAGTTCTAGTCAACAAATATAAAGCTTCAGTTAAGTGTATAGAAGAAAAATCAAGTCTATTGTTGTTGGAAATAACAATAGAACTGTCTCTAATGGAGACCAATTTAGTCAGTCTCATCAAGATTTATTTGATAATCAAAGAAGCAAAGAAAGAGACAACATGGAGATAATAGATGCTTTGAAAAAACTGGATAAGTACACTCACTCAAGTCTTATTGAGGAAGAAGTGTCATCTCCCGATTGTAGAAATATTGGCAGCAATAATGTCACCCTTACAGAAAGAAGAGACAAGCCCGATCAAGATTTTAATGCTATACTTAACAAGAAAACCAAATCTGCCAAGAAAGATAGTAGACACCACAAGTTGATCATTAATTCCCTAATGATAAGTGAGAGCAAACAACACCAAAGATCTTTATCTGAATGATTAAAATGATAAGTTGGAACATAAGAGGTATTAAGAATAAACCCTCTTTGCGTAGGCTTAACTCTATGATTCATATGGAGAAAATCAAGATATTGGCTATTCAATAGCATATGTCCAATTCTGTTAATATCTCTACCATTGCTAATAGTTTGGGGTTTCAAAACTTTTATTTCAATATGTCAAATAAAATTTGGGTCTTCTGGTCTACTGATGTTTCTATTGAGATTATTGATGACTTTGATCACTATATTCATATGAATGTTCAGTATCTTGGGGTCAAGGATAGTTTTCTGTTTACTTCTGTCTATGCTAATAATCATAGACAAAAAAAAAAGAATGCTCTTTGGGATATGATGAAAGATATTTATACTGATGGCAAGGCCTGGATTACTACGGGGGATTATAATGTTATTTCTTCTTCTGATGATCAAATTGGCTGCATTACTAATGATCCTATAAGTAAATAAAAATTTAATGACATGATTAGATTCTATGGTCTTGAAAATGCTGGTTACTTGGGTTTTAGATACACTTGGTGTAGAGGTTCTCGTTGGAAAAGACTTGACAGATTCATGGTAAATGAGAAATGGTTCAGTGATCTTGGTATACAGGTTACCTCTCTAATAAAATCTAATAACTATGGTAAAAAAAGTTGTAAATTCCTTAATGCTTGGACTAACGACAACTCTCTTAAGTATTGTGCAGCTTAATCTGTCTTAAGGGTTGGAACAATAGCCACTTTGGTAATATTTTTAGCAAGGTGAAAGCTACTGCTGATGAGGTGATTAAGATTGAGGATATTCATTCTAGGGACAACAATCAAATCTATAAGGAGTCTCTTTCTAAAGCTAACAGTCTACACCTCAAAGCTCTTAGGGACGAGGAGGCCTACTGGAAGCAAAAAACCTATAACTGCTGGATAAAAAATGGAGATGGGAATACTAAGCTTTTCTATGCCTATGCTAACAAGAAGAAAAGAAGAAATGCTATTACTAGTATAAATGATGAGCATACATGGCTTTATAATCCTAAAGACATTGGTAAATGTGCAGAAAAGTTTTTCAAAAGCATCCTTAATTCTGATTCTTTTTTGAATAAGGAAGATGAAAGTAATTGTATGAATGATTATATTATTAATAATATCCCCATGTTAATTTCAAAAAATGATAATGATGCTCTGATGGCTTCCACTAATAAGAAGTAAATCTTGAGCATCATAAATAATATGAACAATGACAGCGCTACTGGCATTGATGGTTTTAATCTTCAGTTCTTTAAAATTTGTCGGGATATCATTAATTATGATTTATGCAATGTTTTTAACTCTTTTCTCAAGGGTAACAAGATTCCATCTGGCATTTTTGCGACGGGGATTTGTCTGATTCCTAAAGTCCTATTGGTTGGTCTAACTATAGGCCTATTAGTATTTTTTTATTTGTTTAACAGAATTTTCTAATCTCATTAACACCAGACTGGGTAAGATTTTGCCTAAGATCATCTCTTTCTATCAAAGAGCTTTTGTGAAAAGTAGACTCATTCACGAAAACATCTTGATAGCTAAAGAGATGATCCATGACATCAACAGAAAACCCAAGAGTGGAAATGTTATTATTCAACTGGATATGTCCATAACATTCGATAGAATGGCTCACTCTTTCATTCTTAAGGTTCTTTCCAAATTTGGATTTTCTGTTGATTTCATAAACCTCATAAATAAGCTTATTTCTGGTGTTAACATCTCCATTTTAATTAATGGAGTTGTTTTTGGTTATTTCCATAAAAAAAAGGTTTGAGACAATGAGATCCTTTATCTCCAAGTCTCTTTATCCTTGCTGAGGAAGTGTTAATTAGAAGGCTCTACAATTTGCAAAATGAAAACAAAAAAATACTTTATGCTACTAGAACTAACCTGCTTGTTCCCTTCTTAGTTTTTGCAGATGATATTCTTATTTTTTCTAACAGCCAAAACTCTTCAATTGACCTGTTAAGCAAGCATTTGGAGAACTACCAATTAGTTTCTGGTCAAGTCATCAATAAAGAAAAAACAAAGCTTATTACCTCTCACAGAATGAACTCTGCTAGAGTTACAGCTTGAAATCAAGACTGGATTCTCTATTGACAACCTTCTTTCTAGTTACTTAGGGATCACTCTCTACAACAACAATAAAAAAAATTAGTCATATTCTTGACAAGGTCAGGGATAAAATTAATGACTGGGATTCTAAACACCTCTCCTTTGGTGGGAGGTTGACATTAATTTCTGCTGGTTTACTTCCCATAACTTACTACTGGATGAAAAATAGTAAGATTTCTAATTCTATTATCAGCAATTTGGAGACTACTTTTAACAGGTTTTTGTGGAGATCCAACTTCAATGAAAAGACCATACATTGGTCTAATTTGAGCTATGTCTGTAAGCCTTTTGAGGAAGATGGCTTAAATATCAAAGCTCTTAAAGATATCCAAGCTGCCTTCTCTCAAAATCTTTGGTTTATTTTCAGACAAAATACCTGTCTCTGGTCTAATACTTTACATAATATAAATTGTTCTAACAACCACCCTCTTAAAGTTAAATGTAAAGATACTGATTCGCTAATTTGGAAGCGACTTACTGAGGTTAGAGATATTGTTGATTGCAACGTCAGTTGGCTTCCGGGGAAGGGTAACGTTGACTTCTGGCTCGATGACTGACATAATGGGCCTTCTTTAGCTATTGACAATAGCTGGTACATTGAGGCTCCAGTGAGTACCTTTTGGAAAGACAACTCTTAGGATTATAATTGTCTCAACTCTTTTCTGCCCTGCGAGAAAGTAAACCAGATCAACAATTTCAAAGTTAACACCGAAAAGGAGGATACTATTAATTGGAAGCTTTCTCCTAGCAACAACTTCAACACGAAAATTAACCTGGGATAGCATAAGATAAAAGCATAACAAGTCTAGCCTTTTTCAGAAAATTTGGAATAGCGAAATTCCCGGGAAGTTCTATTTTTTCTGTTGGAAACTTATTAATAATTTTATTTCTACTGATGATATCTTAAGGCGTAGACACTTAGTCATTGTGTATAAGTGTCAATTTTGCAACAACTATAAAGAGAAAAAACATCTCTTTGTTAGCTTTTGTTTTGCTTGGAAAATCTGGAACTACTTTAGTTCCTTATTTAATGTTAGAATTGGGCATTATATGTCAACTACTCATATTATTAGAGTGTGGTTCTGGAATTTTAATAATAAATTTCATATCATTCATATTGTGCCCCAAATTATCAATTGGTACATTTGGAAGAATATAAACTCTTCCAAATGCCAAGGCTCTAATGATTCGGTCAAGAAAACTATTGATAAGATCACTAAAGTTATTAGAGGTATTGATTTCTCTAATTTCCTGAACACTGGTCTAATTCCTTGAATGCATGAATCAACTTGGGATGTCAATCGATCAAGTCTAGAAATACAAGAATTACTTACTTCAAATGGAGACCTCCTGAGAAAGACCGGCTCAAGCCGAATGTCAACGGGGCCTGTTCCCACATTGGTGAAGCTACTGGAGGCATTATTATTAGGAATGAGAATGGTGACATCATGGCTTGGTCTGGATTTAGGTTTGGAAAGTTGAATCCCTTACTTGCTGAAACAAGGGCTCTAATTGCTCCAACTGAAGTTCAGATGATTTATGTTGCTTGGGTTATAGGTGTTTGAGATTGGTTGTTGATTCTGTCTCTGAAAGTTACTCACAAATTGCACTGACTCAGTAGAGATATGACATTGTTGAGTGTCATGCCCTCCATCACAAATCTCGCACACACTAGCTACCTGATGTACCCCTAGTTTAGTAAAAGAATCCACCTTCATGTTTAGAGCTTCAAGCTGAACTCCTAAAGCAGTGGCAGTGTCTACCTTAAGAATACCAACTACTTTATGTTGTGACATTCTCTGAGAAGGGTTCTGGAATTTATTAGCAGCCATCATCTCAAGGAGCTCGTGAGCCTCCTCATAGCTTTTTGTTAATAAGGCTCCCCCAGATGCAACATCGACCATGGGCCTTGTTTGCGCACCCAAACCATTGTAGAAGCAATTTATTACTAACCAATCAGGCATCCCATGATGAAGACATTTTCTAAGCATCTCCTTGTAACGCTCCCAAGCTTCACTTAAAGATTCACCATATGACTGAGAAAACTGAGTAATAGCATTTCTCATGGCGGCTGTTCTTGCCATATGAAAGAATTTTGAGAGAAATTTCTGCGCAAGTATATCCCATGTAGTGATAGAACCTGCTGGTAAATAGTGTAACCAACTCTTAGCTTTGTCCCTTAGAAAAAATGGGAAAAGTCTCAGTTTTATGGCATCATCTGAAACACCGTTGAACTTGAAAGAATCACAGATTTCAAGGAAGGTCATAATGTGCATATTAGGATCCTCAGATGAAGCTCCCCCAAATTGACAAGAATTCTGCATCATCTGAATATTGTCGGGTTTAATCTCAAAACTATTCGCATCAATATTGGGTCTGAAAATGCTAGACTGAATATCCATGATCTTTGGTTGAGAGTACTCTATGAGTGCTTTTGGAGCTGGATCTCCCATGGTAGAATTAGTATCAGAATCTGAGAATGGTAACTCTGTTCGTTGCTTTGTTTCAAGCTCCTTTTTGTACTAGTGCTCTAGTTTGAGACCGTGTTTGCATACACGCTCGAGTACCTGAAGCGCAAGAAAACACACGAAAAACAAGTAACCGAATCAAGTCAATAGTTTTATAACGACCCCTGCTGATAAGCAATAAAACTGTCAAATAACACCGAGTCCCCGGCAACGGCGCCAAAAACTTGTTAGTCCTTTTCTCACGCAAGTATACGCGGTCAAATAGTAGCAAGTAATAAGTAAGAAAGATCGTTCCCACGAAGACCAGATGTATATGAAAAGAATTCACTTATGCAACAAAGTATGATTATTAGACTAATGCTTGAACAAGTAATAAAGTATGAATATAACTAAGCAAATTAACTAACGAGATTAACTAACGAGTTTACTTATATGAGAGAAAACATGGAACCCTAACTTCATTATTTATTTTACTCAGAGTATTAATATACTTAATCAATATGTATGATAACAACGATTACTAATCAGATAGCACGAAATCAGTATACGCTACCTTTCAGTATACGTAAACCAAACCACTTAAACAACCACAAAAGAGATAGCAGTTAAGTAGACACCGTTTGCATGACAATCCTATATGTCTATACGAATTGAGGTATAATTGGTTTTAAGCGCAAGTTATCTATTTCAACTACATAGGGTAATATGATATGGTTAGTGACATATTACGAATCATGAACAATCACAATAAGAATCATTCAAGAACCTATGCTAGCATGACAAGTTCTGAACCCTTAAATCCACTTTCGCATTCATTAAAGATTAACAAACTAGATATTCGTGACGCATCTAACGATAAGCACAACCATACTAGGTAACCGATAAACGTATCTCACAAATCAATGAAGCAATCAAACCCTAAGTATTAATCAAACAAATCCGCTAGAGTTCCATGACAACGATTAGTTCATAATCGAACGAATCATCATCATGGGCTCAAAAGTTAACATAGCTCTAAGACGAATATAAATAACGAATAAAAGTTTAGAGAACGTTAAACCGAACAGTAGCCGTAAGTATCGCCTGACAGAAACAATCCGTAAACAGCCGTATGGTTATATGTTGCCTCTGCCGAAAGAAAACCCAGAAAACAGCTGTCACCTGCCTCCTGCAGAAAGAAATCCACCGAAGCCGCAAATTCCGTTTTCTTTACCTCTCTGTTTGCTTTCGTCGTTCTATGTAAAACCCCAGAAGGCAATTACGTTTTGTCTTATTTTATTTCGTATTTTGTCGTGAACCCAATCAGTGCATAACTCTCCTCTACTTCTTTGCTTGTTTTCTGTTTATATAACCTTTTCCAAAACCCTAAAAGAAGCCATTACTTTTCTACTGGGTTTTTTTCTTTTTTTTTCCTTCTCCTCATGAGCCCAATGAAGCCCTTTTATCTCGTCGTCTGCTTTTATATCAAGATTGACAACCACAATAGTTAATATCAATTCACCACCCTCAGATTCGTTTATATCCAACGGCTTATATCAATCTTCAACGAAAGTACCCTTATTCTTTAGTCTTCACTCTTTTTCTTTCCTTTTCTCTCTTTTTGGGCTTATTCTCTTTCCTTGGACAGTCACACACACCTAATAAAAAAACAAATAATGAAAAGCCCATTTTCGACTTTATATTCTGCAGAATATGGCAAAAGAGGAAGCCAATTTCGTTTTTTTCTCTTTTTCTGTATATTCTCCGGACTGTATAGTACTAATAAAAAAACAAAATCAGTGCTCCTTTGGCTTTCCCTCTCTCTTCCTGAACAAAACGGTTTACTGAACAAAACGTCGAACACGATGTCTTATATGCCCTGGGAGTTGGCGATGCATCATCCACTCTTCCGTGTCTCGTCTTTTTAGTCTCCATTCCTCACGGCGCACACTTTTAGATTGCAAGAATGTCTACATATTTCCAATCAAATGGACGAATAGAACAAGGCCCAAAATGGCAATAAGTACGACAAAAATGGTCTCCCCAATGAATGTACTTGTTGACAAATTCTGCCAATATGAACTAAGCTTTTGTAGCCCCACCACATGCAATAAAAATACTTGTCGATAAAATTGGACGATACCACATTTTTCGTAACTGCGTTCCGAAATATACCGAACTTGAAATCACTGTTGTTGGGATCACATGCCTTGAACACATTTGTGCTATTTTTCCAACGCATGTGATTAGTGTCATTGATAAAATTACAGTCCACGTAATTCAGCAAACATTTAACTGCACCGGTGAAGGACAAAACTTTCTCTCAGTACCAGATCTTACGCCGTATCCAAATGAAATGGGTACGTCCAACATGCAATGGTGCTTTGACCCTTAAATCCAGCATAAAGTCACAGAGAAGCGGTGAAATGCCATCGACGAGCATCCTACGGGAATGACTTAAGAACCTGCGACGATTTTAAGAATAATGGAAGCGTAATAAGTGACATGAAATACACTTATCACATTCTTTGGAAGCTATTGCTAAGATTGGATAGATGAAGGCTTTTGTTTGGCTCCTGGGTTGGTGTTTGTGGGAAAAGGTTGGTTGCTATTAATGATGAGCTTGAATAAGCTTCGTAATCGAAGTCGTCTTTATCATTGCTTTTGGGTCTTATTGCATTAAATCCTTATATTTGTTCGTTTGTTTCAATTGGTCCCTCAAACTTTTGTATTCGTTTAATTCACTAATAAAAAAAAAAGTTATTTGCTTAAAAAAAAAATCTTACATTTCATACGCAAAATAAATTTGAATTTAATTATTATTTATAATTTTAATATGAACTAATAAACTAGTTTATGATATTTGAAAAAAAAGGTTTTGGGGCGGTGTCCAAAATAAGAGCATAGAGCATATAAAAATTTTCGGTGCCTTTATCATATTCACTTTCCCATCTCCTCCATAAAATTGTAGCACGCTGTGATAATGACTCGAGGGTTTTAGCTTATTGAGCTTTAAATCCCTCATTCAGCCTCTACAATTCCCGCGCTCTCACAATCCTTCTAGGGTATAGATAGATCATTCAAGTTCGTTTACCAATGGACATGGAAATGGATACTTCTCCTACCTACTTCGATCCTCAAGACCTCACCATCAGAGAAGATTTTAGACGTTACGGGTAATATCACATTGTACCCTTCTGTTGCCAGACTATTTTACTTGCGCTTACCTGTTTGGGAGTAGTGAATGTCGTATCTGCACAGTCGGTATTTTTCATTGTAGTGTATGCTTTCATGCTTCCGGACGGGGTTGTTGTTTGTTTTATAGGGATAGCGAGATTTCTCAGTTAGGTTAGTGTGGGTAAACACTTTTGGTTAGGCTAATAGTTGAGAATTAGGTTAGGTTTTAGCTTTTTGAGGTTGATTGATCTATTTATGAGCTTTGCGCTCTTAGTTAATGGACTATTTCTAGGGACATTAATGGGTATCAGCTTCTAATTAGAAGATATGGAATTTATATTCATCGAACAAAACTCGGACAGTTTAGAGGATACTTTGGTCGTTTTTGAAGTGTAGTGGGAACTGGCAGAATAAAAGGTAATAAACTGGAATGTCTAGGAGCTTTGTGTTAAAGGATCCTAAACAAGCGAAAAGACTAAATATTTTCATTGTATTATCGGTGTTCCTTAGTAGGGTTCTGTTATAAGTTTCTCACTGTTTTGTACTCTACTATATGTGAATTTGGTGTCTTATGTCGATCTGTGTCCCTAGTACAGGAAAAGGCCTTCAGCGTCCAGTGTATCGCCTCATCGTGAAGGCTCAGTTTCAAGATTCAGTGGAAGCAGTTTATTATTTGATGGACATAATATTCACAGTCCAACTAACACGGCTTTGTTTCTTGAGAATATCAAGCAAGAAGTTGAAAACTTTGACTATGAAGGCACCCCTGTGATGTCACAGTCGGCTTCAAAAAGGAGATCATTGATTGATGGTCATGGGATCTCCGATTCGGCTGGTCTCGGCTCCTTCCATCAATCATTAAGAGCTTTCAAGACTGAGGATATTGAATTGACAGAGAGTGGAGGAGAGGTTACCTTTGAATTGTTTGCATCTCTACTAGATTCATCTCTTCAAGGTACCTGCACTTAAGAATTTTATATTGTAGAATAATGCTTGAGGACCTAACAATTTAGAATCTAGTATGCGCTGCTGCAACTAGGTTGCTTGATACCACGCTGATAGTAATTCTTAGCTGAAAAGATTGGAATAGGTGTTTAAGTATCTGTGGCATCTTACTCAAAGACTACTTTTGATTTGTGGCATTTAGGTGTTTCATGACTAGAATGAAATATGGCTTCTCGTGAACTATACAAAGATGTACTAGACAATACTATCTTACTTTCTTGATGCTCACAAAAAGTATAGAACTGAGGAAATAAATTTGAGGCCAACAAAAGGCACTTGCTTACCCACAAAGTTCTCTTTCTGTTATTAATTCAAAACCAGTGCAAGTTTGCTGGATCGTTGTAATTGTATATATATAATCGTATCATATTTGTTCAGCTTGTTAACCTTTTTAGACCTACCCATCATACGTGTTACATAATTATCCTCCTCTTACCAGAGTTTGAATTGTTCTTGACATTCAACTCTTGATTATGTGATAAATTATGAACGATGCTTCATTTGAACTAAGGAATGTTTTTCATTTGTAATTTCCCTCAACTTCACACCTGAAGATAAGAATGAAGTAAGGATTTCTATTAGCCATGGTTTTGTAATGCGTATAGCTATATATATTCTTCGACCAGATAAAAAGACAGTTTTTGCTTCTCTCTCTTTTCTTTGTTAGTTCGTGAGGTGTAGATCAATCACAGCCAATATGGGTTAATAATGGAACCATATTCCCATTGACAATGTATATTGTCTGCTTTCAGCCCTTAACCAAGAGCTACTACACAAGCACTTTATCACCACCGTCTAAAGTCTAACCTGTCACTTCACTGTTGCGATTATAAGGACCCAAATAAAATACTATGTTGTCAGTAGAAAAGACGAAATGAGTACCCAAAAACCTGTAAAAGGTTAGGGAGTAGATGAATAAGAACATAAACCAGTGAAAAAGACAATAGCCTGGCTCTTAAGCGGAGAAATGATAGTTATAGTTGTCTACCTAGCGTACCGTTAATATGGCACCGCTACATCAGAGGGCCATCATATGAAACCCAATGAAATGGCTGTCCCATTGTGTAATTAATATATTGGTTGCAAGGAAACTCTTGTGACAAAGGAAGTCTCTAAGCTGCGTGTAATATATTTAATAGTTATTATCTTTCCTCTTGATCTCTTGTTGTGATAAAGTAAAATGTAGGAATTACAGTCCACTAGTCTAACTTCCACTATAATATTTATGTTATGCAGGGCTGATACAAATTCCTGATCTAATTTTAAGATTTGAGAAATCATGCCGAGATGTCTCAGAGTCAATTAGGTGCGTCTTGAACCATTATGGTATATGCAAGCTGGTCTATTGGTCTTATAAATGCAATGGTGCACATGATTTCATCCCTGTTATAGCTCATCTGAAACTACTTACATAACTTATTCTGGATGTTGCTTGTATTCCTCCATGGTGTTAGAATTGTTGCTATACTCTGTTTTATCTAAATGTTTTCATCATACAATTATGAACACAGCATCTTTGCCACAGGTTGTGGACTTCTACAATGGATGTTGACTACATAGCATAGCTGGAAAAAATCTGAAATATAGCTACTTTCTTTACTTTTTTTTGATTATAATGAGTTACTGAATTATGTGGGAGTGTAACCTTCTTTTGTGTAGGGTAATTTGTTAACCTAACTTCCTAAATGTCTATATGAGCGTAGTTCGCTTCATTGTGTTTTACTTCTGCAGATATGGATCCGATGTACGCCATCGTGCAATAGAAGACAAACTTATGAGGCAGACGGCTCAGCTTTTACTAGATGAGGCTGCCACATGGTCTCTTCTGTGGTACCTTTTCGGAAAAGGTGATAAATTCAGTAAAATATTTTAGTGCCTCTATTATTCGAAACAGATTGATTCGAGATGGTTCTATAATTTTCTTCTGATAAAGTGATATATTTTAATGGACGAAATGTGCATGAAGAATTTGACGCGGGTATCATTTACATGCTAGTGAATATAAGGACATCTATGATTTCGAAGTGCCTTTATTCTCGACAATCATCCAGATCTTTATCCAATGTATTTTAAGCTTCGCCATATAAGCTTGAAATATTACATATTCTTCTTTGCTCTTGTAGGGACTGAAGAACCTCCCGAGGAGCTAATGCTGGTAATATTTTTTATTTATTTATATTTTTTGAAATTAATTAGCGGCAAAATGTATCCGTTAGCCTTATGCTTCTTCTGCAACTATTGTATGCTTAAGTAATCTTAACATCGATGATTGTTTGTTCATTAAAGTCTGATTACTTATTGCAGTCTCCCTCTACATCACACTTGGAGGCGTGCCAGTTTACTCTGAAAAACCATACATCACAGTTATGCCTCCGGATTGTTCAATGGCTTGAAGGTTTAGCCTCCAAAGCCCTTGACCTAGAAAGCAAGGTGATTACTGTTCAAATTCTTTTGCTGGATGATCTAAGTTTATTATATTTGCTAATGCTTAATGTTGTACTTTATCCATTGAGTGATATTGAGTAGGTGTCTAAGTGACCCTGTTCCAATGTGTATATATATATATATATGCCCTTGTATCCTACAGCAAGTTGAATGGTTTTGTGTCATATAATGCATTTTCATGTCCATTGGGTTACTTGTGTTTTTTATAGTCCCCTCTACCTATTGGGCCCTGTCTTTTTTTCCTGTCCTAGCTTGTTGTGGGTGGTAATTGGGTTTACTGTCATTTGTTTGTGGGACCAATTGATGCTCTGTTAATATTAAACTCTGACATGTAGAAGTTTCAACTCTTTTGTGACGGTCTTTATAGCATTACCATCTAATGCAGGATGCGCCACTAAGTATTGTACACGAGGTTAGGCTATATTGGAACTCTATAAAAAAGAGTAGGGGCTATCTAGTAAAATAAAGTCAATTTACTCAAGATTCAAAAATGATTATTTTCCAATGGCGTTAGGAATCTGAGGCTCATGGTATAGTGCTGGGCTCTCACATGTATAAGTTTCTTCTACTCTTTTGTGAAGGTCTTTATAGTTGTTACCATCTAATGCAGGATGTGCCACTAAGTATTGTACCCTGATTTTAGACCAGATTGGAACTCTGTTGAAATACTATGGGTATGGGCTAACTAGTACTACAGAGTCGAGTTAAGATTGATTCTTTTCCAATAATGTTTTTGGAACCAGATATTCACAGTACAGTGTATGTTCCATGGAAGCTATATTTCCAATTCATAAGTTATGTGTCAGTCTGTTAATCTTTCTTAGTATTCCCGTCTATGAATTTGGAATATTATGGGAATCACTCTGTCTTTGCTTGACGTTGTAATTCTAATATTGATAGGTGCGAGGATCACATGTTGGTAATTATCGTCCTAGCTCTGGAGTGTGGCACCATACTCAGCGGCTTCTCAAGAAAGGTGTCTCAAAGACTAACTCTGTCCACCACTTGGATTTTGACGCCCCAACACGGGAACATGCTCGTCCGCTACCTGATGATAAAGTACTCTCTCCTATATTGTTTGAAAAATTCTGCGTTGTGGCTCTGATTAGTTTTGATATGCCACCTATAACAGATGTTTTATAATAATCTATTTACCATTGTTACAACAAAGAAAAAACTTTGTTATCTTCATTCTTACTTCAGCCTCTTAAGAGATTCACAACCTTCTGAGGGTAATGTTTACCCGATGGGTGCAATGAATTTTAGAACTTTGTAATCTAATGTTTTCAACTATCAATGTATCCTTTGAGGCTAAATTATTGGTCCTGTCTTCTGCAGAAACAAGACGAATCTCTTCTGGAGGATGTCTGGACTCTTCTAAGAGCTGGAAGATTGGAAGAGGCTTGTGATCTTTGCAGGTCTGCTGGGCAGGTATTGAAAAGTTAAAGGCTATTAATGTCTTGCTATATCATCTTACTCACCATCAAAGTTTTTTTTTTTTAGTTTCTTTATCTGACCTGTATGTGTAATATTGCGACAGCCATGGAAAGCTGCAACTTTATGCCCTTTCGGAGGGATGGATCTGCTTCCATCTGTTGAAGCGCTGGTGAAGAATGGGAAAAACAGAACTTTGCAAGCTATCGAACTTGAAAGTGGAATTGGTCGACAATGGCGTCTTTGGAAGTGGGCTTCCTTTTGTGCATCAGAAGTAAGACAAGAAGGACTATACTAGACTAGTGTTAGGATTAAGCCTGATTAATACTTCTTCTAATTCCAATTGGTTTTTTTTTTTTTTTTTTTTTTTTTTTTTATATCATTGAGAGTTTGTCAAATTTCTACTATGGGGCGACATAGTTCTTGCTGTGAAAGTTAATAAAAATGTGGGCCGTATCTGTGTATATGCTGTTTGCAAGTTTCTTCATTTCTTCTTAGGAACCGGTTTTGTATTAGACTACGAGTCACAATATTGTCTTTTTTTTGGACTAACCCTAGTTTTTCCTTGTATCCTTCTAAAGAAAATAGCTGAGCAGGATGGTAGTAAACATGAGACGGCAGTATACGCAGCTCTGTGTAGCAACTTGAAGCGCATGTTACCAATATGTACAGAGTGGGAGGTATGTTTCCTTGTACTCGGTTGGTCTATATTGTAGTTTTCCCATGTGAACAAAATGATGGTCAATGGTTGACATGCACATCATCTCCTCCATCTACAAATCTTCATTCTTGAATTTATGGCCTCCATTCTTCATCTGGCATTCTATCTTTTAATAGGTCCTAGGATTACAATGTATGATAGGTAGACAAGCTTTGATGATTTGCTTGGTAGATTTCTCCCCCCCAAGTTCCCATTAGTTTTAAGTGAGACTAAGTGTACCTCTCTGCTTTTGTTTTATATCTGTACTTTGAAGCTTAGGATGACCGTGTTATGCGTTTTCAAGTAGGTACAGACCCTTGTATCTTGCTTGAGTTTCAAGCCAAAATTAGATCTATGTATGCATCTTACTCTATAATAGATTTTCTGCTGCGACTATTATTACTCTGAAGAAGTTTTTCTAATGTGCTATAAGTTTTTTTGAGTATATCTGATCCTTCAAGTAGCTCGCCCAATCAACAGGTATAATTGCTGAGAGGCAGCTAACTCCAGCTATTTTAGTGCAGAATTGTCATTTTGTTTAATTTTATTTTTTAATTCCTTTATGCAGTCAGCATGCTGGGCAATGGCTAAGTCGTGGCTTGATGTTCAAGTTGATCTGGAACTTGCCCAGTCATTACCAGGCTCTGGAGACAGTAATGATGGAAGCATTGATACTACTGAGGGTGCTTCTCAGATCTCAGGAGGACCAGAGAGTTGGCCGCTACAAGTTCTGAACCAGCAGCCCAGAGACCTTTCTGCTTTTCTTCAGAAGCTCCATTCGGGGTACATTTGCTATTCTTTCTCGAACACTCTCTTGGAGTGTCTCCCCCTTTTTTTATTGATAATATACCATTTATCATATCAAACTATTTTGCTTTGTTTAGGGAAATGGTGAATGAAGCTGTCTCTAGAGGATGCAAGGAGCAGCATCGGCAGATTGAGGTTTTTCTTTCAACCTTGAGGTTACAATTGTTTTTACTTGACATCATTACTGGAAGGAACACAATTCTTAATAGTGAATACTGGAGATTTGTTGGTGAACTTCCTTGGATAAACCCCATGTGAATGCTTAAAAAATTTATATGAATCACTGGCCCCTAGCAATAATTTAATTCACTCAGGTGCAAAAAGAGCTGTTGTGGATATCATTCATCACAGTCGCCTTCAATTAAGACGTATTTTCATTTTAGTGATTTGTTTACTTGAACAACAAATAATAGAGACTTGAAAGACTTTGCCAAGCAAGATGATGCTTGTAGCACATCCTAAACATTTTTCTTTGTGTTGTGTTCGTGAGCACAGATCATGCTATTTTGTTGTTGGTGCATACTAAAACATTCTTTTCCAGTTTGAAGTTTCATCTATTTGCATGCTTTACACGTTGCAACAAGAAATTTACTGTTTTATTTTAGTTTGTCTCACAGATAGTTCTGCAGATATTGCAGGTTTCTTAATGTATAGATCATCTACTAATTGTCTTATTCTTGTTTGGCTGCTTAGTATGATTTAAAGTCTTTGAATCTAATGCATTGTGGCACAGATGAATCTTATGTTGGGAAATATACCTCATCTGCTTAACATGATTTGGTCATGGATAGCACCTTCAGAAGATAATCAGAATGAATTCAGGTAACTTTTCTGCTCTCAAGTTGTCATACATTTCCTTTTTCATGACCAAAAACAAAATGGTTCCTGTTAACTATTTAAGCTCGTCATGGCACTTTGTGCAAGTAATTGGCGAACAAGACCTCAACAAGTTTGTTGTCTGTATTATCATCATCATTTAAATTCTTCCTCAAGAGTGCTATTAATTTTATTTTACTCTTGTCATTTTTTTGCCGAATTCTCTATCTGCATACAAAAAGCATATTCTACCTTCCTTTATCTTCCGATGGCTCAGACAATCGATTCATGTGGTTATATTGTTGATATTGACCTTTTTTTATATGGAAACTATATTCTTCCTTCCCGCGAGTGATTAAATAATGTTCTACTGACCATATAAATTGTTGTTATGTCAGGCCTTATGGGGACCCTCAGATGATTCGATTTGGTGCTCACCTAGTGCTTGTTCTTCGATTTTTACTAGCTGAGGAAATGAAGGATCCTTTGACAGAGCTTACAACCGTTGGTGATCTGATTTTACGCATGTAAGTAGCTCTCACCTTCAGTCCTTTTACAACGAAAGTACATTGTTTAATTCTAAGGCATTAACCATCATAGGAATCAGACTTTGGTAGAATATATTATAGTACTCCTTTCCCACAGATAAGCTGAGCTCTGTATCTGTAGAACATTGAGCCTGCAGGGACTTCAGAATATAAAAGAAAGCAAATATACCTCATTGAGTAGATATGCCATCCTAAACATATTATGATGATTATATATATGGACAATTGCTTGTGGTTTTGTGTGCGACAAATATTCCAGTAGCACTCCAAATTAGTTTGTACCGTTTCTTCCAAGGAATACATCAATTTACTCTTTAGAGTTTTAAAGTCTTAAGATTTTACTTTTTGATATGTTAGTTGAATATCATTACCTGTATGACTGTATCCTTGCCATTCTCTTCCAGTTCCTACCATTTGATCTGTTGATGGTGGTAGAATTCATACTTCATCGATCTACTATGGCTACTAGGTTTGCAGATTCATTTCACCAAAATATACAACTGTGTATGATGCATTAGTTGATACTGTATAACATCTCGCTTAGAAGAACTAGTACTTTTCCTCTATTTATAAACATATTGTGATATCCTTCGGATTTTTTTTGACATATGATAACTAAACTGTCACTTTTTATAAAATTATATAATTTACTGCATACTATATTTACCTGGCGAACTTCAGAAAACATCAAGGTCCCAGCTGATGTTGATTTGTCTGCATTTATAAAGTTTTAGATCTGGGTCATTGCTACAAATAGAGCCTATCTACAATATCTTGATCCTTAGGTTGTCTTTGTGCTCTTCATTTGTCCAAAACATGTATGTTTCCCCAGAGCAACCTTGCTATAGGATTATAAGATGTATGTGCACTGCTTGTAAACTTAGGTTGTTTTTAGCTTCAGTTGAGCCTTATCAGGTCTCTTGATTTTCTGTAAACTGGAAATACAATTTCAGGTATGCGATGTTTCTGTTTTCAAAACAACACGAAGAATTCGTGGGTGTTTATGCTTCTCAGCTTGCAAGTCATCATTGCATTGATCTTTTTGTCCACATGATGGAATTGAGGTTACGTAGCAGGTATCTTTATCGCTCTCGAGATTTTATTTGATAATTCTGGGAATAATTGTATCTTTAATGGCTGGTCTGCATTGTATTAACTATTAATTATGTTTTACAAACTCTTATCTACTGAAACGTGGTTTAGAGGCAAAGTTTATGCTTTGAAATATACTGTAGATATATTGTAATTCACTTGGCTTTTGTGCTTGTAAAGAAATTAGGAAAACTCTACAGTTCCTATCACGAATGGGGTATCCTAAGTTTGTTTCACATTGTTCATTAATCATATCGGAGTGCAGTGAGCACTGTGTGAATGCCTTTCTAATCTGTGACTGAGAATCTGTTTTACATGCTCAGATTAAAATAGCTTAGGATTCTATAATCTGGCAAGGAGTGAAAAAACTGTTATACCATATACCCTTGATATTGTTTTGCAGCCTCCCACATAAGGGCAGAAACTTTGACGAATTCATTCGTCTTTGGGTTTGTGATTAGAATTGATTTTTGCTTTACTTCGCTTATGTCGTTTGGCATTTTGGTCCCCCAACAGTTCTCATGTGAAATACAAAATCTTCCTTTCTGCTATGGAGTATTTACCATTTTCTCCCGAGGACGACTCAAAAGGCAGTTTTGAAGAAATAATTGAGAGGTATCTATGTATTAACTGAAGCAAATTTCTACAGCTCTAGGCAGTATTCAAATTAATTTTGAAGTTAGCAAGTCTGATTCCTTACAGGGTCTTGTCAAGATCTCGGGAAATCAAACTTGCAAAATATGATAAGTCAGGGGATGTTGCAGAGCAGCATCGCCAGCAGAGTCTTCAAAAAGCTAGTGTCATTCAGTGGCTCTGTTTTACACCACCATCCAGAATAAAAGATGTTGCAGACGTTAGTTCCAAACTTCTTCTCCGCGCTCTGTTACACAGGTAATACTTACGGATATGAATATATTTGGATCTTATAGTGCGATCCATAAATTTCTGGACTTTTGTTTGTTTGACTATAATATGTATAGCAGTGCTTATTTACCCAACTTCGTGGTGACATTATTTATTCCGACTCAAATTGTATAGCTGATCTATCATTCAATTGTCTCTTTAGTATTTTGTGCCTACCGAAGTCGAGGTTGTTCATGAGAGTTCGATTAAGATATAAATTTTAGTTACATTTCTCGCTGGGGATTTGCTAAAAGAAAATCCAAAAATACTCCGTGAAATCGCCTTTTTTCGTTTTTCAATATTTATAAAATGGTCGCTAGGCAAAAAACCCCATAAAACAAAAACAGGCGACTTCACAGAGTAATTTTGGCTTTTTAGCAATTACCTTCCCGCCATTGTCTTATTTCTTTTTATTCCATTTTTGTTGTTCTATTACAGTACATATAGTTATTAATTTCTATATTTACATTATATAGCAATGTACTATTTCGAGAATTCGCCCTGATTGCTATGTGGAGGGTGCCGGCAATGCCGATAGGTGCACATGAGTTGCTTAGTTTCCTTGCCGAGCCTTTAAAGCAGCTTCCAGGAGGTCCTGATACATTTGAGGATTATGTTTATGAGAATCTGAAGGAGTTCCAAGACTGGGTTTGCTTCCCTTTAGATTCTTTGTGCTGTTTCTCTTTCTCTCTAAGTTTGTAGTAGATAATTATAAGTTTGTTTCTTTTTAAACAGAGTGAATACTACTCTTGTGATGCAAAATATCGCAATTGGCTCAAAGTTCAGCTAGATCTTGCTGATATATCCACCGAAGAACCCTCAGCTGAAGAAAAACAAAGAGCTGTTACATCAGCTAGAGAGACTTTGAATTCATCATTGTCACTGCTACTTAGTAAGTTTTCTATTCTGTCCTCTAGCACCATCAATTATAGAGATTGTGAAGGATTTTTGTTTGCTAGCTAGTTTCTAGCACTAGCAGTGATGGTTTGCATAAAGATTGCTTATAATTTTATTTGGTCGATAATGCTTGTTTGAGTAGATAACGCTCTACTATTAGATAAGGTACAAATTACGAATTATATCTCTATTAGAGCTGGTAGAATTATTCATTACTTTGCAAATTACGTTTAAGGTTCCTTCAAAATTCATCCAGTTATTTATTATTATTACATGTTTTGCACTATTAGTACATGTTATGCACTATTAGTACATGTTATGCACTCTCGTTGTAAGTACATGTAAAATAAGGATTGGTTTAACTGAGTTTTAAATGCGCTTGAGTATGAAAATGGAAGTAGAACCATTTCATCCTTGTTTTGTTAGTTCGTGGTATATGACAGTTTGAATTCTTACAACAGGGAAGGAAAATCCGTGGTTGACTTTCCTTGAAGATTATGTAAATGAATCAGAGGAGCCTCGGTTCCTTGAATTACATGCTACTGCAATGTTCTGCATGCCTTCTGGTGAATGCATGTGTCCTGATGCCACCATGTGCGCTGCACTGATGAGTGCACTTTACTCTTCAGCGAGTGAGGAAGTTGTATCAAAACGTCAACTAACGGTACAGAGTTACTTTCCTATTTCAGTTGACTGCACTGCATTAGATGTATATTTATTGATTGGGTAGACTAGTTCTGTATATGGGAATACCTGAATCTATGTTGCAGAGTTTAGAAACTGTTTTACAATGGAAACATTGATGTAAATGGTGTTTTTGATAATTCTGTAGCTTATTTTTGCGAGTGAAATCAGTTTATTATCAGTGTATGACTTTTTCATTCACGAACTGAACATGTATGGCTGTTCTTTCTGAGCTACTTTGGTAGGTATTGAAGGTGCATGTGCGAGGTGGAAAAACTGATCTTTGAATATGCTCTGTATAAATATGCATTTGTGACAAGTTAAGGAGAGACAATTATGTTGAACTTTACAATGCTTGCAAACTTTTTAATGTAGGTTGATGTCGTCATATCTTCAAGGGACAATTACTGCATTGAGGTTGTACTACGTTGTGTGGCAGCAGAGGCTGATGGACTTGGGTCACACAATTTAAATGATGGTGGTCTCCTTGCTGCGATCATTGCAGCTGGCTTCAAAGGTTAGGAAAACTCTGGAGCTTACTGCTCTTTTATGTTCATTTGGTCCTAGTCATAATTGTAGAATGTTTGATAATTTGAAGATTGTTTATCGTCATGAATACTTGAGACCATAAGTAATTACTATTTTAGCTTAAGTAGTAAGTGACACAGCTTAGTTTCCTAAATGTAAATGTAGATGTACTTTTTGAATATACTTATACATGAGAATCTGAGTATACTATATTGTGATATAAAATGAAATTGTTTTAGTAATTTCAATTTGCAAAAAGGTATGGGTCAGTTGGGTAAATTTTATTTGAAGAGTTGGATTGAGCATTATCACTCATTGTAGGTGAGCTTCCTCGATTCCAGGGAGGAGTTACATTGGAGATATCGCGATTAGATGCTTGGTATTCAAGCCAAGATGGTTCTTTAGATTCCCCAGCAACTTATATTGTTCATGGTCTTTGTCGGAGATGCTGTCTTCCGGAAATTATTCTTCGATCCATGCAGGTAGCGCCTTTGGTCTGAGAGGAGACTTAATTTAAATAGGCTATAATTCAGTAGATGCTAACGCATATCAGTCTTCAGCTTAGTGACACAACATAACTTCTTAATTCTAAACGTAGATGTACTTTGAAGATACTGACACATGAAAGCTTGAGCTGTGTGATATTACATGAAATTGTTCTGGGGTTAGTCTCGAGAGTTTTTTGATTTTATGCCTAATCGAAGGTGCACTTATGCATGTTAAAAGAGTCACTTGTAAGCCCTTAGGCAATACATAATTACAATGGTATTTAGCATCTATTTAAAGGAAGTGTAAAAAGGTAAAAGCGAAAATAGGAAAATATAATTATCCTAATCAGCCAGACATTAGCTGAGAGCTCGGCAGAATGGGTTACATTTAATGATTCATAAATCTCTATTTTAACCTTTTTACTATTTCTACTTTATGTATACGCATAAAACATAAATATGTGTTAGTTTTCTAGTTTTCCAGCCCTTGTCTCTTATTGATGTGATTTTAATATTGTGACAAAAAACCACTGTTACTCGTCCTATTCGCAGGTATCTATATCACTAATGGAATCAGGAAATCCACCAGAAGCTCATGATGAATTGATCGAACTAGTTTCTTGTAGTGAAACTGGTTTTCTCCATTTGTTTAGTCAGCAACAATTACAGGTGAGTTAACAATTATTCATGTAAAAGAAGCTTCCATAATCTAATGTTTTAGTATTGGATCTATTGGTAGAGGATCATATAAATTAAGTATCAAAGGGTAGCATTAGCATATTGATGATACAAAAGAAGAATATATGCGGTAGTAATCATTTGTCATCGCAGTAAGGAATTTGTATTATACTTTGTCTCGGCGTTGTGTACTTGTGTTTTATGTGCATCTACATTTTTAGTTTTTTTGTTGTTTAGTTGATGGACCCTTTAGCATACATTCATTATTGGACAGATAACTTTCTTTGGTTTTACTTCTGCCTTTCGATAGATTAAATAAAAAAAATTCTATTAGGTCCATTATTAATCTTATTGATATTTTAAAGACATTCATATTCATAAGGATGGAATATTGCTGATAATGTTTAACTGCTGCTTTTCTTATTTCAGGAATTTCTGTTATTCGAAAGAGAGTACACTATATTCAAAATGGAACTAGAGGGAGAATATTCTTAGTCATTACTGTTGCTAAACAGTTTTTGTTCCCTTCATAATTATCTTATCTTGTAGTATCTTATATCTGAAATATTTAAATATATCAAGAGGAAAATAAACTTTTCCCAGGTTTTATGTAAAAGAATTATAGGTGTGACTTTTGTTTCGGGTGCTACTATTTTATTACTACTGTATCTAAAATATACTGCTAAGTTCATAAACTGTTTGCCGTCAATCTTAAACATTCAACTTCAAGCATTACAGCCGTAAGATGAGTTTGTCAGTGTAAATTTCAAAGAATAGATCTTCTGGGTTGTTCTTGTCTAAATAATATTGGATTTTGACTTTTTACTGGTTGAAGAAGACAACACTTGAACATGAAATTGTTGCCAAGTACGGTTTGGTTTGGATTCAAGCCGAGCTGAATAATTTGATATTTGAGTTTGGCTTGTCACCAATTCATAATATTCGAATTTTGGTTTCGATGTCTATCAGCTTCAAATGCTATGTTTCTTATATTATATATTACATGATAAAAACCAAACCAAAATTTTAAAACTGAGATAAAAATAATAAAATATCGTGAATGGCCTGGTTTTAAGTGCATATAGCCGAGGGTTCCTGTGGGAGTATAAAATTTATAATTTATATAAAAAAAACAAAAAGTTCTTTTTTATACAAACCGAAAATATTATACACACGAATAACATTTTATTTTTTTAATAAGTAAAAATTTATAATTTAATTTAAAACCAAAGATATCAAATTATTCATAAGAAAAATATATTATACAAATTCAAAATATTATAAACACAATTTTTTTTCTTGTATCTATCATCACTTGTATCAAGAACAATGATAGCTGCTAATTCATTTAAAAAAATCGCTAAAATCATAAAATTATACACTTATATAGATCTTCCTTCTAACTGTATTAATGTATTATTATAGAGTGAAAATGTGACCAAAAAATAATTGAGTTATCTAATATTTTTATTAACCATAAATCACTGTAAATTGGAAGAGTTCTCCAAAAATAATAAATCATATATAACACACGATTAAAATACAACTAAATATTACTAAAACCCGTAAAAAAGAGGTTATTATTTAAACAGATTATTACTAAATATGCCATAAAAAGAGGTTATTATTTAAACAAATTATTGTTTTAAAACTTTCTATCTTTCTTTTAAATCATTTCTAATTGACTGAATTTGGTTAGTTTTGAAAAGTTTAACCCTATTTCTGAAATATATCTCACCAATTCATACATCTTTTTTGGAGCATATAAAAATCTTAAATCTAAACACAACTTCAATATTATTTTTTTAAGAAAAGGTGTGTTGAGTTTTTTTCCACTTGTAAAGAAATACAAAACCTTTGTATTTCTTTTTAATAATTTTTTAAAGAAAAAATATAAAATATGAATGTAATTTAAAATATATTAGATAAGTAATAAACTTTTATACATTGGTCAATAAAAAATTATTTTAAAGAAGATGCAAAATCACCTTCTTCATTAGTTATCATAATTTAAGCCGAATACATAGCCGAACATACCACCTAAAGTAATCCTAGAGACAGGTCATAATTGCAGTTACAAATTGTAATAAAGTAAAATTAGTATACGGAATGATGAGGGGGCATGAGGGGTGATTCATCTCCAAGATTTTAATCAGGTTTCCAAGAAAGCCCACTCCAACTTGTTTCGATCACCCGTTTTCATCTTCCATTAACTTTCCTCATCTCGAGGAAAGTTATCTCTGTCTAGCCACCCACTTTCATAACACTTTCAAAACCCTAAATTCCTTTTCAAAGAATTCAAAGCCCTAAATCCCCTTTCAAAGAGTTCAAAGCGTACCTCCTGGTGACAATCGAAATCGACAGCAGCTATTGGATTCTCTTACATCAACAAGGGTATTTCGACGATTCACAATATCAATAGAAGCAACATTCAGAAAAATGGCGTTTGAAGGGTGGTGACTATACCCTTTGGTGGATTTGACGAGCAATAGAAGTATCAAAGGATCTAATGGTGATTCTTGAAATCAACGAGAAAAGTCCATATTTCTTGATGTTTTGTTGGCAGTTTTAAATCTAAATCTTCCATAGATTCAGATCTGAAATCCGATTAAGGATAATCTGGTTGTAAAAGACTCAACACAGCATCAACAAGGTTGGTGACTCTCAAGAACGTTTTGAAGGGTGGTGACTACACCACAGTATCTGAACAAACAATGGATCTGAACAGAGCTCATCTACACAAAGAAGATTTCCCTCCGCTGAAGAAAACAAATTCAAGACTAAAAAATGGAATACCTCAGATGATAATGAACCCGACATTCGAAAACACTGGAGACAGGAAATCATTTGCTGAAATGGTTGGAAGTAGAAGATCACCTAAGGAATTTATACACAGTGGAGTAATTCACGAGGAGCATGAAGATTACAAATCGGTTCAATTTCTACCTTCAGATAAGTTTTCTCTAACTAATATCTCTAAAACTACTTTAATTGCTAAGTTCTCTTTTGTGAGTCCTACTCTCAATGAGTTCAAAGCATATATTACTGCATTTATATTTATAGGGCCATTCAAAATTTACAAATGGGACTATATGCATTTTCTTTATAGAATTAAACTTATTAGAAGATGTTAAAACGTTATGGAGTAAAACTATTAGATCTATAGGTAATCTGACATTTAGAATACTTAAATGGACCCCTGAATTTAACCCAAAAAAGGAGTCTCCGGTGACTCCTCTTTGGATCTCCCTACTCAAACTCCCTGAAATATTTTACAATCCTGACTCTATAACCCATATTACTAAGGCAATCAGATTGCCCTTAACAGTATAGGTTCCTAAAAAAAATATTGCAAGTCATAATAATTGTAAAGCTTGGGTTTTAACTGACATCTCTAAGCCTCTTCCTCAAAGCATATGGATATGATTTGGGGAAAATGATGGTTTATGGAAAGATATTTCTTATCTAAAAAAACCTTCCTATTGTAAAAACTGTAAACACATTGGACACCAAAACAATACTGTAAAAAGGAAAAATTTGAACAAAAATTGAGCAAAAACAGAACTACTAAGGATCACTTGAAAACTCAATCCAAACTTCCCTTAAAAGAAGTTTGGATTCCAAAAGCTAATCCTGAAACTAATAAAGACCTACAAACAGAAAAATGACAATTGAAATGGATAAGAATTCAGATTTAGATACAATAACTATGGAAAATGCTCTTCTTTCTAATCAATTTAACAATTTACCTGTTATAGCTTCTGATACGCAACAACATGATGAAACAGAAACTTGCAATACAAGTAACCTACATTCACAAACAGAAAAATCACCTGAACATCAAAGGAACAATGTGATAATCTTTAATCAACTTAAAGATTCACCTGAAATCACCAAAAATGACATAATAGATGTCATTCAGACCATTAGTTTAAATAATTCATTTAATACATTAACTAGATGAAGAATTGGAAGATTGTGAAGAAACTGAACATGTTATACCATTAATCAGATCAAGTTTAAGTTTACCTCACTCACCAAAACAAAAGAAAATTAAAAAAGATTCATTTGATACCTCTGTAAGAAGATCATTAAGAAGTAAAATATTGGTTAAAACAAAAAATCCTAAAGGATCAATAGGATCCTCAAATCAATCCTTGAAATGACTATATCTTTACTTAACTGGAACATTAGAGGATTAGGTAATCAAAAAACCTTGAGAAGAACTAAAAAATTGGTTAGTAAGTTTTCAACTGATATCATAGCTCTACAAGAACCTATGATATCAGTTGATAAAATACAAACAATTTGTTCAAAACTGGGATTTGAATCACATCATGCAAACATTAATAACAAAATTTGGATGTTTTGGAAAAATGACTTTGAAATCAGCATTCTAGACAACTCAGAACAACTTTTAAACACTATAGTAAGTCATCCTTCTACTAAGATAGTAGTTCTGATTACCATAGTGTATGCAAAATGTAACAAATCCCATAGAATGCTTCTATGGGATCAATTAAGAAACATCTCTGTAACAAATCTACCCTGGCTTGTTGTTGGAGACTTTAATACAATCTCCAACACAAGTGAACCAATAGCCTGCTCCACACTTTGTTCAAAAAGTATGGATGAGTTTAATAATATGATCTTAGATTGTAAACTTGAAGACCCTGGATATATAGGTTCAAATTTTACATGGACAAACAATCACAAATGGAAAAAACTAGATAGAACACTACAAAATGATAGATGAAGAGATATCTTTAATATTACAAGGGTGAATCACTTGGCCAGAACTTGTTCTGACCATTCACCCTTGTTAATATCAGTTTCACTAAACTCAACCTACCAAAAACCTTCATTTAGATTTCAAAACATGTGGTTAAAACATGAAGACTTTCTTAAAACTGTAAAAGACAATTGGTCAAAACAGATTCATGATTCATCTCACATATTCATTTTTTGGTCCAAATTAAAAACGCTTAAAAAACACTTAAAAAACACTTAAAATATTGGAACAGAGATACATATGGTAACATTTTTGATTGCTTAAACAAAGTTGAAAAAGAAATTAAAACTGCTGAAACAAAATTAAAAGAAAATGACTGCATCGAAAATCAATCTAATCTAGCTAATCTAAATGCCACATACACAACATTACTTGAAAGAGAAGAAATCTATTGGAAACAAAAGAGTTATACAAAATGGTTAAAAGATGGTGATAATAATTCAACAACCTTTCATAACTATGTTAAGAAAAGAAGATCTAAAAACAGAATTAAGGGAATTCTAGATAAGAATACATGGATTGAAGATGATGATCTAATTGGTTTATCTGCTGTAGAATACTTTTCCAACCTGTTAAACAAACCTATTATACAAAAATACCTTTCATTTATAAAGTACACAATTCCTAGAATCATATCTGATGAAAATAATGATAGTATCTTGATTACCTTCATTAGAGGAGCTTTACATCGTTATAAAAAGTTTAAACTTTAATAGTGCTTCTGGAGTTGATGGATTCAACTCAATATTCTACTTATCTTGCTGGTTAATTATTAAAGATGACCTTCTTAAAGTTGTTTCAGATTACTTCTTAGCACAAACTTACCTAAAGGCCTATTTGCAACCTTAATATGTCTTATACCTAAGGTCAAATATCCTAAAACATGGATGCAATTTAGACCTATAAGTTTATGTTCTGTTCTTAATATAATCATCTCTAAAATCATAAACAACAGATTAGCTAAGTTACTTCCTTTAATCATATCAAAAGAACAAGGTGCATACATTGAAAACTGAACCATTCAAGATAACATCCTAATAACTCAAGAATCAGTTAAAGATCTGAACAGAAAAACCAGAGAAGACAACTTAATAATAAGTTTAGATATGTCAAAAGCATTTGATAATTTAGAATTCAAATTCATATATGAAGTAATGCTATCCTTTGGCTTTAATGAACAAGTAATAAAACTGATCAAGAACATTACATACTCTGTAATAACTAATGGCAAATCAACTGGCTTTTTCAATTCTGTAAATGGTTTAAGACAGGGGGACCCTTTATCCCCCTGTTTTTTTATCATAGCTGAAGAGTTTTTAATAAGAGGATTAAATACCCTAATTGACCAACATAGATCTATGTCATACAATATTAAAAGTTCTTTAAAGATAAACAGTTTAGCATATGCTGATGACATCATTTTCTTTCTAAATGGATTATTAACAAGCATAAATAAACTATCTAACTTCTTAGACATATATTACTCACTTTCTGGTCAACAAATAAACAAACAAAAAACAACATTTATTGTTTCTGCAAACATGAATAAAACAAGAATAACATCTTTGGAAAGACTCTTAGGTTTCAAACAAGTAAAACTTCCTTTTACTTATTTAGGTATCCCAATACATTCAAACAATTATTCTGCTCACTTTGAAAAGCTAATAGACAAGGTAAGGAACAAAATTATTGACTGGAACTCAAAAAATATATCTTTTGGGGGTAAAATAACACTAATATATTATGTACTTATGCCTTACCCTATCTATTACTTACAGTCTACCAAACTACATGTGAAAACATTATCAAGAATTAACAAGCTGCTAAATAAGTTTCTATGGGGTTTTAATGAAACCAACAAATCTGTAATATGGTCCAATCGGGAAAATCTATGTAAACCACATAATGAAAATGGTCTTAACATTAGAAACATTAAGGACATTCAGACTGCTTTTTCATTTAAGTTATTGTTTAACTTTAGAAATAATAAAACCCTTTGGTCAAACATGATGCATTCCAAATATTGTCAAAACATACATCTATTACAAGCCACCTTAAGAATGACTGACTCTAAAGTATGGAAATAATGCATAAAATCAAAGAAGAAGCTGAAAAACACATAAGATGGAAACTAGGTAATGGTAACTTAGATTTCTGGTTAGATCAATGGCATAGTTCTAAACCCCTAATCACTTTAACAGTAAATAATTCTCATCATTATTCACAAACAAAGATAAAGGAATTCTGGAGAAACAATAAATGAGACTTACCTAAACTACATTGTAACCTTCTAAATACGTCAATGAAATCACTAAAACATAGTTTAACCTAATCTTAGATGACTCTATCATTTGGAAACTTTCCTCTGATGGCTTATTCAACTTAAAAAACACTGTTAATGAAGTTAGACAGAAACACACAACATCAATAATAAAAGGCAACATTTGGAACAATACTTCTCCAAATAAGTGCTCATTCACTCTTTGGAGAGTATTGAACAACTTATTAAGTGTTGATACAATATTACAAAGAAAAGGTTTCCAACTTGCTTCTAAATGTCTTAAATTCCAGAACATAGAAACACTGAATCATGTTTTTGTATCTTGTGAAGCTGCATGGTTAGTTTGGTCCTTATTTTCTAAATTTTTTAACATATGTATAGGTAGACACATGACTGTGAATCACATTATTAACCTATGGTTTCTATCTACATCTAAAAGAATTCATATCCGTACCATACTTCCTTCACTGATTATATGGTCTATATGGTATGCTAGGAAGAACTGTAAACACAAAAACATAATCATATCATATAAGAAGATAATCAATCACATATATTCCATGCTTATAACCTTAGATTCATCATCATCCCTTACTAGAAAACATTGGTCAGGTGATATACATTTAGCTAAGGAATTAAGTTGTTTCAATCAATTAAGTCATCTAAACCTTTCATATACATAACATGGACTTTGCCTTTTCATAATCGACTCAAATTGAATTGTGATGGTTCTTCCCTGCCTAATGGTGAATCAAGATATGGTTACATTATAAGAAATGAACTTGGAATTCTTTTGATTTCTAAAGGTGGTGTTATAGGAAAATGATCTCCCTTAACCGCTGAAATTCTGGCATTGCTGAATGGTTTGATTTATTGTAATAACCATAATCTTAGTGTGATAGATATTGAGATAGATTGTTTAGGTTTGTTTAACATGTTAGCTACAAGTAAATACCCTTGGCATTTAGAACAAATTCTTCAATACTGTAGAAACCTAATTAAACCACAAATGACACTCAAACAATATACAGAGAACAAAACACAGCTGCAGATTGGATTGCCAAACATGCTCTTAGGGAACAATCAGATTTTATAGCTGATTCAAATCATACGTTGTATGACCTAGCTGCCATTATATTGTTGGACTCAATGAACCTTGGGGATTTTAGATTCTTTTGAAACAGACTAACAGCTTGGCAAGTTGAAAAACTTGACCATGATTCTTTCTTTTTTGCAGAAAATCACAGAGAGGAGGAAAGCACAAAGACGTAAGGAAGATGTCCAAAGATACTAAAGGAAGCTCACACCTAACAAAGGGATCCAAGAAGAAAGTCTCAAACACCAAAATCATGAAGTAGTTAATTACTGTAATAGCTGAATCATTACAGCTCAACATGTAACTTTTGAACATAGTGTAAATTTCTTTAACATCAATAAAAGTCGATTTTCTTGAGAAAAAAATAGTATACGAAAGGATCACTAAGGAAATAAAAAGATAGACGGTAATTGCATTAAACATATAATTGTATTCCTTCTTTATTACATCTTTTTTAATTAATATTAATTTATTCTAATAAAAAATATTAACTGAAAAAAATCGACCATTATAAAAGTCACACTTTTTGGATAGGAGGATGAAAACTGAAATTCACAAATTACATAATTCAAAATTTGAAATTGTTTAAAATAAAATAATAAAATAAAATATTAATTAATTAGATTATTGATCACGGCTTTTATCAAAATATAGAGACATGTTTTGTTTTAATTATTTATATATTTTTTAACTTTTAAAATATTATCTAAGCATTTTAACTTTTATATTATCAAAAAAAAAAATTACATATGAAATATTATAAAAATAAATAAATATTAAATACCTTTTAACAATTAATTGATATCCATATATTTTTATAACAATTAATCAAATAAAATATTAAAATAAAATATATAATTAGTCATTACTAAAAGAATCATATATATATAATATAATATAATATAAAAAATATAGAATAAATAAATTATTTTATAAAAAAATTTAAAAACAAAAGTTTTGTTTTTGTAAGAAAAACAAAAGTTTTGTTTTTGTAAGAAAAACAAAAGTTGTTTGTCTCTTAAAACCAAAATGTGAATATAATAGTGCGTGAGTTTAATAAATAGATAAAAAAGTAAATTTTTATACGAAAAAAATTAAAAAGAATATACAATACAAATAAATAGTCAAACGGTAAGGAAACGAGTACAACACTATATTTTAGAGACAAAAACTTAAAGTACAGGTTTGCTGGTCATAGTTTTACTGTTTTTACTTTAATATATATATATATAATATCAACTAAAAAAAATCACGTTCGCATTTGTATTTGTGTTTGAATTTGGAAACGCGGAAACCGAAGCTAACTTTAAACTAATATAAAAAGTGAATCCTTGTCATTTTAGAATCTGTTGAAGTTACCTCATCCAATCAGGAGGCCAACCACGATTGAAATATTCCGATCCGACTAAATCTGTCCTAAAAAATATACTGAATCAAATCATAGATCAAACTGATTTAGCGATGCGAAAATACACCAAGATGGTATTCTACCTATATAAACTAGCCCGAAACATAGTTCAGCATCAGATCCAAGTAAAGTACAAAAACAAATAGTTTCGAATGAAATAGGTGAATAATGAATAGATTCTTTTTAATCAAGAGAAACTATCAAGAGAAACTATTATTGAAAACGGGAAAAAGTAGAAAATTATAAACCTAGAGTTCAAAACTGAAAAGAAGAACAAAATTGGAAACCAAAATGAAAATTTGAGCTAAAAGAAAAAAAAAGCGCTAAAGAACTCGAGCTTTGCAATCCAGAATCAATTTCAGCACCAAATCTAACTTTTCTACCAAAATCCATATTCTACCTTTAAGCTTGAGACCTTTCGACTTTGACCCAGAATACAAAGAGGCTTAACAAACAATCAAACAAGAATCTAAGCAGACGAGCTCGAATAGAGTTACAAGCTTTCACGAAGAACATCATTCAAAGAATCAATCCGCATTAACATACCCCAATCGTAAGCTTTCCAGCAGCACTATAGACATTAATCCATTTGGAGAAGAGGTATGATTGAATTTTAGATTCTGATTGCAGCACAAAGTCCACTTCGCAAGCCAACAAGAGGCTTGGTTTTGGACTCTGGAAATATGTCTTAAAGACATTTTAGGGTGAATAAGATTTCTGCAAATTGAAATCAAGGAGTCTAGATGTCAAACAACATTTCCTTGAGCAAGAACATTGATGAGGAGAAGAATGTTTGACTCAATATCCACCTCAGACCATTTGTTTTGTCTGCAAATAATCAGCCCTTTAATGAGAGCTCTGGTCTCAGTAATCAAGGGATTGAGCTTGCAAAAAATGACTCCTGATCCAGCTATAATGTCTCCTTTCCAGTTGCTGAACAAAATCCCTCCGCTAGATTCTCCAGTGTGATTGCAAGCTCTATCTATGTTCAGCTTAATTGATATAGCGAAGACTGCGAACAGACTGGTTTCTCGCCCATGTATCAGAATTGGGTCAAACAGATACTCAAATCGAAGATTTCGACGAGCCCGTCAGATTTAAAAAAAGTGACTTTGTCACAAAGTTTGATACCCAAATTCGACCTACAAAGCCTCCGAAAACCAGTTTTAATGTTTTAGCGTTAATTTTATTTATTAATTTTATTTTAAAACATTTATGTAATTTTCCTTATTTGGAATTAGGGTTTTCGGTAGTGCTATATAAAGCATCTTATACCTTATTTTACTATCAGACTTTGATGAATAAAAATTGAGATTTTTTTCTGAGTCTCTTTTTCACTCTAACCTAGGGTTGAGATTATCTATTCTCTGTTTTTATCTTCTTCTCTTAGTGTTTGCCGTCGTCAGTTCAACCTCATATCTCGGCGATACCATATTGGTATCAGAGCGACATAGCTCCTACGACGTGGGTAACAAAAGTATGCCGCCAAAGAGATCCTTGCAGGGGAAGTCCACTCTTCCGATCGCAGAATCGGTCGACCGTGATGAATTCAGTCAGTTTCGATCGCAAGTTGGTGAACAGATGAGTTCATTGCGATATCAAATGAAAAAAGCGATGGAAGATATAGAGAAGATAGCCGCCACTGGATTCCAAACTTTAATCAGAAATTCAAAGGCAAAAGTTTTTTTTTCACAGAATCCAACCACAACCATAGCTACAATTTGGAAAAACCAAAGGGGAAGGAAATCCATCAAGTAGCTGCTGGTGACATGGAGGATTCGCCGATACTCGACCATCCACTCTTTGATGAGTATGAGGCTGACTACGAGGGTGAAATTTCTGATGAAACTTGGTCGGAATTGGGAGATCCAATTTATGTTGTCTACGACAATGAGATTGAAGAGAAGAGCGTTGCTGTTAAAGAATGGGATAATGAATATCTAATTAATGTTAAGGAGAAACTTGTAGATCAAGAAATTGTTTCAGACTTCAGTACACCATACTACATCACTCCAAAGATTTTGTTGAAGAAGGACTGCGAAGCAGTAGCTTTTATCGTGGAGATGCGCCTTCCATATATTTTCGGTTATCCTACAATTGAACCCTTGCTTCGTTTCTCTGTGGATGAAGATGATATTTTTGTATGTCATATTATGAAGAGATTGTTAGAAGAAAATATTGGGTTTTTAATGGATAAAAGGTTAGGTTTTGTAATAGAACCTGGAGGAATTTTGGGTGATGGTTGGGAAAATAAAAGAAACAGTAAAAAGTTAAAATTAGAAAATTACAATATTTTGAATCTGCCGGTAGAAATATACAGTGCAGAACTTCAGAAGCCATCTACTATTCAACAAAGAGGAATTGTTCCTTTCTGTAAGGGTTTTGATGTGATACAACAAGCACAGTCTGGAACTGGAAAGGCAACAACTCTTAACATGCGCAAGGATGCTGTTGTGCTTAGTAAATGGGTTGAAAAAGCAGACATATAACAAGTGGGTGGAGTATATCTTGTTATCGTTCACCACAGTAATGCCGATGACATGGTAAAGATGGACAAAGCTGAAAAACCACTTCTTGACAAGAGCTGCAACATTCAGATTCTCACCTCTCACACCCTTGTGCTGGTACTGGTTGAAATCAGCGGTGAACACGCCAATATGTTTTTTCTGTTCTGTCAATGTCTTAGTGTTTTGAATTCGAGGTCGAATTCTTCCCAACCGGGGAAGGATGATATAGAAAAGACTGCAAACAGACTGGTTTCTCGGCCATGTATCAAAATTGGGTAAAACAGGTACTCAAATCCAAGATTTCGACGAGCCCGTCAGATTTCAAAAATATGAATTTGTCACAAATTTTGACATCCAAATTCAACCTGCAAAGCCTATGAAAACCAGTTTTAATGTTTTAACGTTAATTTTATTTATTTTATTTTAAAACATTTATGTAATTTTCCTTATTTGGAATTAGGGTTTTGAGTAGTGCTATATAAAACATCTTATACCTTATTTTACTATCAGACTTTGATGAATAAAAATTGAGATTTTTCTCTGAGTCTCCGAGTCTCTTTTTCACTCTAACCTAGGGTTGAGATTTTCTATTCTCTGTTTTTCTCTTCCGTCCTCTGTTCAACCTCATATCTCGGCGCTACCATTACTCTTGTCTTTCACCGGAGGAGTCCATTGAAGGTAATGTGGTTTCATTCTTTTGTTTTCAATTGAGAAGCAGCCTAAAGCTATTCCTGCACTAAAAGCATTTGACTAGTGTTTACTGGTCAATTTGTTAGACATGTCAATGCTTTTTAAAACTCTAATCACTTTGTCAATAACACAATTTATAGAATCATGTCTTCCTATAAATTGCAATTTGTTTCTATTATTCCAAATGATCCAATGGATTACTTGAGGGATTAAATGGGTCATATGAAACTTGTTTTTAGAGAACCAAAACCATATTCTAATAACATGAGTAAAAACCATATGATGACCTATATTAAGTCTAAATAAGGATCCAAAATAGTTCCAAATCTACCAGGCATAGCTGCAGCTCACAAAGATATGGTTTTTCCCTTCAATGCCATTGCATAACTGGCATTTGGAAGAAATATATTGATGCATTTTCATAAAATTACTGATAATCTTCCAAAAATAAAAAGAAAAATTCATGGAAATTATGTGACTCCATATCTTCTTGAAAATACTGGACTTATTATGCTTGGTTCTGATGTTGTCCCACGTGAGATTGGTATTGAAGTTGTTATTGTTTGACGGCTTCCACATCATGATGCTTCAACATCAGGATTAATTCTATACTTTCTAATATAATTAATTCTGTCGTAGGAGAGAAAGCTTTGAAGAGAGATGCTGTCCCAGTCATTGTTCTTCTAGAATGTATTAACTTTAGCTTCAATATACCAGCTATTTGAATCAGTGTTAGAATGATTAGATAAAGGAGGGTAGTCGTACTAGTATTCTAGCCAGAAGTCCATATTGCCTTTCCCAAATATCCATTTGATGTTGCACTCAGCTAGATCCTTTATACCTATTAACCTTTTCTAAACCAAAAAATCAGGCTTATTGTAGTTAATTTTTAAAGGATAAATATTTGGATAGTATATGCTATGAATAATTTTAGACCACAAACTGTTCTTCTTTCTGAAAAAGAACCAAAGATTTTGAGAGAAAATGAGCTGGATGTCAGTCATTCAGCCCACCTTCCTCAAAAGGCTTACAAATTTAGTTCCAGTTAGACCAATAAATATAATTTTCATTATAGTTAGACCTCCACAAAAATCTATTAAAAGTATTTTCCAAGCTCTTTATATATTTTTCGGAAGCACACTGTTTTGCATCCAGTAATATATTATCGGAAGCAAAACAGATGAGATTAAAGTCATTCCTATTCATTAATTTCGTCATTAACTTTATCAAGAATAGGTTTGAAATTCTCCATTTGGTGTTTCCACAGAGAGTGATCCCCAGATAGCTTGAAGGAAGCTTTTCAACTGAGTACCCAGTCATAAGCTTGAGGCTGCTAATCCTGGATTGATGAGTCCTGGAGGAGGTAATCAAATTAGTTTTCTCCTTATTTATAGCTTGCCCAGAGACAGATTGGTAAGTGTACAACAACCTTCTTAACTTGTCTATGGATGAGTTCAAACCATTAGTAAAAACTAATAAATCATCAGCAAACACTGGGTAGAGGACAATTAGATTAGTTCTAGAAGCATATAATATACTTTTGTTAGCGCTAAAAAGATTATAGAGACCATAAATTAAGACTTTCTCAGCAAGAATGAAAAGGCTAGGAGATAAATGATCTCCTTGCCTTAAACCTTTTTTCTGATGGAAGTAGCCCACAACAGGTCCATTGATAAGAATAAAAGTGTTAACATCAGTAATCATATTCTTGATTAAAATAATAAAGCTATCAGAGAAGCCAAATTTGGAAAGAAATTTAAGAATAAAAGCATAACCATTCTGTCGAAGGCTTTAAACATATCAGACTGGATCATTGTGTTACCAGTTTTAGGCTTTCTGTTAATGTCATGGATAAAATCTTTAGCAATTAGGATATTGTCATGGATTATTCTTCCTTTGAAAAATACACCCTGAGAGTTGGAGATGATTTTAGGAAGAATATTGGCCAGTCTAGATTTTATAAGGTTAGACAAAACTCTGTTAATCATAGAGCACAAGCTAATAGGTCTATAGTTTTGCCAAGTAATAGGGTTAGCAGTCTTAGGTACAAGACAAATCCCAGTAGCAAAGACTCCAGGAGGAATACTATTACCAAGGAGATACGAGTTTAAAGCATTACAGAGATCTTCATTTATAATTTTCCAACAAGTTTTGAAAAAAAAGATGTTAAAACCAGTAATTCGAGCAACGCTAAATTACTCATGTTGTTAATGACGCTCCAAATATCACGTTTGTTAGTAGGATGAAGGAGCGTATCATTATCACCATTTGTAACCAACCTAGGAATATTATCAAAAATAGCATAATGCATTATGATGCTCTCTTCTTCTCTGTTATTGTAAGAGTTAGAAGCAATACAGTTTTTGAAAACAAATTCAGCAGATTTACCAATATTATCAGGGTTATTAATCCAGTTACTTCCCTATTTAACATTCTTCCTTCTTTTCTTCGAGACAAAGGCATGGAAAAGCTTAGTGTTTCCATCCCCGTCTTTAAGCTAACTGTTATAGCACTTTTTCCTCCATTAGTCTTCCTTATTTCTATGAGCTTTAATGTGGAGGCTATTAGCTTTAGAAATATCAGTTTTGGTAGATTGGTTCTTGGTCATGTAATGAAGAATTTCCAACTTCTTGACTTCCTCAACAGTAGCTTTAACATCTTTGAAGATGTTGCCAAAATGGTTGTTGTTCCAGTCCTCAAGACAAGCTTTAAGTCTTCTAAGCTTGAACCAGAAAATTTGATTGTTGTTGCCATTGATCTTTAAATTCCAATTCTGCCCCACAATACTTAAGAAAATTTTGTCATTAGCCCAAACATTTATAAATTTAAAGCTTTTATTACTGTAATTAGAATGAGAGTTAATAAGAGAAGTGATTAAAAGAGGGGCATTGTCAGAACAAGTTCTGACCATGTGGAGAACCTGAATCCCTTTCAAGTTAGTAAACCATCTGTCATTAACCATAGTTCTGTCAAGTCTTTTCCAACGAGAGCCTCTGTTCCAAGTATATCTCGAGCCCACATATCCTGCGTCTTCAAGATTACAATTTCTGATAGCATCATCGAAGTTATTAATACTGCTTTGATCATTAGAAGTGAAACCAATTTGGTCCTCAGACGTGGTGATAACATTGAAATCACCAGAAATGATCCAAGCTTTGTCATTAGTATCAATAATCTTCATTCTGTCCCAAAGCTCAATCCTTTGGAGCCTCTGGCTTTTAGTATAAACAGAAGTTAACATAAAACTCTCCTCCTGACCAAGATAATGCACCTCCATATGAATGAATTGAGCATGGTATTCAACTATATCAATACTAACATCATCAAACTAGAATACCCAAATCTTGTTGGAGATATTGAAAGTGTAGTTCTTAAAGCGCAGAATAGTAGCAATGCTTTCAATCTTCTCGACATTGGTCATGGGTTCCTGAATAGCCAAGATTTTAATCTTTTCAAACTTGATCATAGAATCAAGCCTTCTCAAAGTGGGCTTGTTGTTAATACCGCGAGCATTCCAACAAATTATCCTTATCATTATCAGATAGGGATTTTTTTTTTGTTTGTGCCTTGTTTTCTTTAGGGAATTAATGATCAATTTATTACTTTTCATGTCTTTCTTTACAGATTTCAGTTTTTTTCTGATGATGGTGTTGAAATCAGAGTCATACGAGAAGTTTCTTCTTGTTGGTGTAACATTACTACTGCCTTTATTTCCATATTCAGGAGTTAAAGAGTTGACATCATCCTTAGGACTGCTTGAGCATAAACATGGTCAAGCTTTTGAAGAGCTTCAATAATTTCCAGGTTTTCCGTTACAGAACATTCATTATTGGATTCATTCTGGTTTTGTTGGCTTTGATCTTGCAAGTTTTGATCTTGATAGAAGTAAAAATTGGGATTGACGGTCTTCTTTCTTACTATCCTGATCTTTTTGAGTCACAATTTATTTTATATTTCTTATGTAAACTTTGGTGAAATTTTTGAGTTATATGACTGAAGGTTTTTATCCCTTAATGTTTGTTGATATATTGATTGGTTTGAGTCATGATTCTGTCATCATTGCTTTGATTTTCAAGTCTGGGATTAGGCACATCCTCCAAATCCTCATTTATCTCTTCTATAGTGTCATTCTTTCTGGCTTTCTTGCAATCTGACTCTTTGTGTCCTATATGAAAGCATAGATCACAATATGTAGGAACATTTTTGCAACTGATTGTAATCCAGCAACCATCGTTTGAGCCAAATCCAATTCACAATCTGTGTTTTAATTTTCTTGAAATGTCTATCTCAATTTGAGCATAACAGACATTACTATATGGTCTTTGATTTCCGGGACTATAACTTAAAAACGTGTTCCTATGGTTGAAGCAAGATCGTTAATGACAGTGTCTTTGTAAAGAAACTCAGGGATTCTTTCAAAGCAAACCCAGATCAACGTCAAAGGATTTTCATATTTTATAATGAATCCAGGGCTCCATCTTAGCAGTCTCATCGTCGATCCTTCTATATTCCAAACATTCCTGGACCAAAAATGGCTTACATCTTCCTTCAGACTGAATTCCAGAAGAATGTGATGAGCATCCATGATCTTAAAATAAAAATATCCTCTGAACTTTAAAGAACTGAAGAAGCCACTCAAAACAATTTTTTTCAGGATTTCACTCATGAATTTTCCAACAAGAGTGATTTTAGATTGCTGAATCAGAAGATCTTTAACTTCTTAAATATATAGAATAGAATAGTGGTCATCGATTTCTTTGGTGAACTCAGGTTTAAGTTCTACATTCAACACTCTGCTTCTTGGTTTAACGACTTCAGCGTAGGTTTTCTTGATTTGAAATTTTCCGATTAAGATTCCTGTGGGAAGAGCTGAGAATTATTCCTCAACAAAAACGTTATTGGCTTGAGAATCCATGATAGGAAATCAACAGATCAAAGAAGAACTCATAGAGAGAGAGAGAGAGAGCTAGAAATAAAAAAAACAGTGAAAAGAGTTTGCAGGTTGTTGGAGCCATCCTCTTATTTGATGCAATTAGATATTTAGATAGTATACATTCTGAATAATAAATAGATTGAGAGTATTGATATTTGATTTTTTTTTGTATTTGATTGATTTTGATTTCTTACTTTGCATCAATGGTAAGACTATATAAAGTTTTTTACATAATATTTTTGCAACAAATTACAGACACTACTTACAACAAATTCTATCGACAATGGAATTAGCTTTTAGACTTATCTTTTATTCTATTGGTACTATTATTTAAGATTGGGGCTTCAAATATTTGGGGGCCGATAGCAATATAGTGCAACCCATTGCAAGTTATACTTATTCACAATAACATTGCACTCATCGTTTCAATAAATATCGAGATACAATGTTTTGGTTAAGGAGTACTAGGGTTAGAACTGAGCTTTAAGTTGAGTTATACTCTAGCTCTCGTGTTTCTTCTCTTGAGTTATCTACACCACTTATTTTCTTCTCAATCACATTTTATTTAACATCTTCTCATCTATTTGTAAGCTACTATTCTTGACAACCCTTTCAAACGGAGTGGCAAAACGGTAAATCCGAGTTTGGTTCAAAAAAATTCAAAAGGAGAGTGAGAAAATGGTTTTGTTAGACAATCGGTTGTTTGGTCACGTGAGAATACAAAGTGGATTGCAAGAAAGTGCTGAAAGATTTGATCCTGGATAAAGTAGATATCTAAGCTCTATGTGCTTTGTCTAAGCTAAAAAGCTCGCCCCATAGTATAACACCAGATAATTGTGTTCTTGTTGGTGGGAGCTGAAGTTCACTAAGGATGAATCGAAGCTATATTATGTTATTAGTTAGATTGACAAGAGAATGGTGTTCCGACTGTACTTGAACGATCCACCACATTTTTCTATACGGAAGACCATGCTAGTAGTATCTCACTAAAATAGTGTAATAACCTCCCACACATTTTTCGATCATCAACGGAGCTTACCGAATATGCATCGAAGTAACATGTCAGATGGAGATACGGGCTAGTTTGACATGAAGACCAAATCATTTTGATAAGTATCTCAAAATATGCTTTGATTTTGCCATGTATTGTTGTAGAGAGTATGATAAAGATATAATATTTCGATAGTGATAAAACAAGTAAGATAGTTAAAATGCCCGTATTCCGTTATCGATCTTGTCATGATCAACCTCGTCTCATCATGATTAAACTCGTCTCATTATGTTCAGCCTCATCATGATCAACATCGTCTCATCATGATCAACCTGATCATTATCAACCTCATTTCGTCATGCTCAGCTTCGTCATGATTAACCTCGCTTGACATTCTCAGCCTCATCTCAAAAACCTCATTCTTAGCACCTTATCTTCACGAGGGACATATATGATTAAAAATAAGTTACTAAAAAACGTTACTACATATTTATTATTTCAAAAATGTAATTAATACAAATAAATATGGAGAGAGAAAGTCTTTGTAATTTGTATAAATATGAGTAATAATTTGGGCGCAAGTGAGATAAATAATATCGAGAAAGATCATTATATTCATATATTCTCTTTAGAAAATATCTTTTTTGGTATATGATTAGGGTTTTTGCTTTATCAAATTGGCGCCATCTGTAGGAAATGTTATGCTTCTCATTTTTCTAAAAGACCAAAATAATATTTTTCGAAAAAAGGTATCACAATAATTTTCTTCTTGGATTAAGTATTGATACTAATAAGGATAGGATTTACACGTGTCAAAATTATCCGATCCGGATTTATCCAATTCGTATATGTAATTAATGTAATAAGATAACGTGTCTTCTCTTAATAGTGATATTTAAGAAGAATGGAAGCACGAATGATGTGAAATGTAATAATGCATAAATATAGTTGTATTAAGTATTCTAGGGTGAAGTATCCATTATAACTATCTATGTGGGTTTAGTGGGAACTTACTTCTACTATAAATATATGTATTATAATTTGAGAATAAATAACACAATCATTATAGTGACTTATACTTTTCACAATATTTTGCTCTTTATAAATCTGTTTGTTATTTCTAAGAATATTTTAGACCGATTATTGAATATATTCTTCCAATATGTCTAAGAGCGATTAATGCCGACCACAATGGGAGGTATGATTGATACCCACATATCAATCTAAAACCATAAAAATTCGTTGAAAACATATATTTGAATTCGAGCGAGACATGGATCCTGAAATACAACTAAATTCAACGGTATAGAAGTAGTAGAAGTGGGAAATGGAAAATTAAAGGCTCAAACCAAGCTACAAATGGAGGAGCAATGAAATCAGCTACCTTTGAAGGATCATAGAAATCGGTTTTTGGAGCAAGTCGCTGAGTTAAATGACCAGCTTGCTAAAAAAGAATAGTCTGTATTGGAACGACCAAGGAGGATTCGATTTGAAATACAATAGGTAAATAATGGTAGAAATCCGGTTGAAGTCAATGATGATACTAAGTTCAAGACTTTATGAGTCAAATATAATTGACGAGAAATTCAATTTCAAGTGGATAATAAATATCGTTCTTCAAATAATGAAAATAAATCAAAACATAGATATGCTTATTCGGAATCTAGTGATTCACCTATTTTGAATTCAGAATTCTATTCTCAATCTCCGGAAAAGATTTATGATCACATAAATGAGAGATTCTCGCGATAAGCAGGAGAAAGTGTATTAGTTAAGGCAATGATTACTGAAGGGAGCATAGGTATAAGAAACAAGATAAGTTGAACAAATCCAAGTCAATAACGATGGAGAAAGGACATAATGGTCCTGAGATTTCTTAAAATGTTTTTGTAAACCCAGGATTTGAATACAAGTTTATTTACCAGTTTACGAACCCTTCGAATAAGGATTTTATGCTATGGCAAACGATGGCATATGTGTGAATCAATATAGACAGAGAATCGATTGGAGGGCATCTTATTTGTCTGCTAAAGTATGCTCTATTGTACTTATGAATTGTTTTGACATTGAAAATGTGGAAAAGTTTCATGGAATGCAAGATCTCGATGAGTACATCAAACGGTTTAAGAACTACATGATGAATTTTGATGATGATGATAAACTGTTATGTGGAACTTTACCGCAAATTTTTAAGGGAACAACTTTAGGTGGTATAACATATTCCATAAGGTACCATTACTAAGTTTGGGATGTCCTATACATATTTCCGAAAATAAATTGTGGGGAGTAAAGAGATGTGGGCGAACGAAGATACTATAGTTCAATGTAGACAAATAATATCAAAAAGTTTGAAGGGTAATACAAAATGTTTTGTGCTTACGAAGACTATGTTGAATGACTATAACGAACAAGTTTGCATGTGCTACTTACAGACAAGGGTTACTCCCTAAGGATCTGGCTAATGAAACTACAAGGAGGAAAGAACTTACATTTGAGGCTTTAATACCTCAAGTGGAAGAACATGTTAAAGTTGATGAAATAAAGATGACAAGGAGACCAATCCCAGAGAATTTCCTTGAATAATCAGGGTTATAAATCGCAGGCTTCTTTTTGACCGAGGAATCCGAATAAGTTTCCTCAATGGTCAAAAGATTCTCATGTAACGGCTTTGGTTTATCAACAACCACATGTTCCAAGTTATCAACAACAAGGCTATCAAGTTGTGCTGCATCGACCAAGATCAAACTAGTGGATTCAATCAAAACATTATGCTAAATTAACACAAAATATTGCAATAATCTTTAAAAGAGCTCGAAATCCTCCACCTATAAAGAATCCTAAAGAGGAGAGGAGTACAAGGTTATGTAATTACCACAATGATATTGGGCATGATACGATAGATTGTATAGCTTTGCATATGGAGATTCAAACACTAATTGAGAACAGAAAATTGATAACATTTATTAAAAAGTAAATATGGTCTCAACGGGTAACGAATATAAATTAGCATGAAATGCATACAACTAATATGGCTTCAAAACAAGAAAACAAAAAGGTAATAATTGAACCTATTGATTGGTTTAACATGTCTGTGGAGTATTTTGATCCCAATCCATATTGAAGGGTTGTATTGGTAGTCAATGAGCCGATGTCGTTGAGTAAGTTTAAAATATTGTGTGTATAATTTGAGTTGTTGACAATTTGAGAGGGAATACAATGGTTGGAAACACTAATACCTCTAGGAAAATGTATATTTTGAGTTTAACGACACAACTAGTATGGGGAATATCAACTCATCTTTATGGGAAGTTCCCTTTGCCTTTGATTCGTTTTGAAGATGATGATTTGAAGGATATGTCTAAACCTCACGAGGATGTGGTGGTGATTGGAGTGGAAATTGCAGGAAGCAAAATTTGAAGAATACTCATCGACACAGGTAGTTTGGCCAATGTTATCTTTATGTCACCTTATGAAAAGATACAGGATCCTCCAATAATCCTTTGGTCATAACGAACGATAGTTGGTTTTACATGTGCAACATCTAATATTATTAGGGTATTTGAAGGGGAAGTATTATTAGGTCGATGATTATTCAAGAAAAAGTGAGGGTATTATTTATGGTAGTGGATATCCCAACAACTTACAATGCAATTTACAGTAGGTCATGGTTATCAAGGATGCATGCCATTACTTCTATGGTTCATCAATATTTAAATTATATATGTGGGGATTGTGTGGGAACAATTTGCATTAGCCAGTAGGTGGCCAGGGAATGCTATACCACTGTCATACATATTAAGCAAATCAGAAATGTAGAAGGGATGAAGGAATATCAATTAAAGGAGTGTGCCTCGAATCTGAATGGAGACCCCAAGATCTTTAATGGCCAATGAAAAAATAGAAATATATGTATTTCCAAATGAGATAAGTTTGAAAGTATGTACTTTGTTATCGTTACAAATGAGAGAACGTATGATATGTTTTTTGTCAAGACATTTAAAGGTGTTTGCTTGGAATGCTGAAAATGTAGTAGGGGTACTATCTACTATAATTTGTTACAACTTAGTTGTAAATCCAAATGTAAGACCTATTATCCAAAAAAGAAGATATTTTTATGCTGATGGGTCTGAGGCTATTGTGGTAGTAAGTGGATCAATTATCAAAGGTTGGTTATTTTCGAGAAGCTAAATATCCGACGTGGATGGAAAATCCGGTACTTGTTAAGAAAAAGAATGACAACTAGAGAATATGAGTGAATTTTATTGATTTGAACATGGCCTGTCTGAAGGATTCTTTCCTCTCCCAAGAATAGATCAGCTAGTGGATTTGACGCCGGGTAATAAACTTCATTCCATAATGGACGCTTTTGCAGGGCATAAGAAAATACAAATGAATCCGAAGGATTAAGATAGTACAACGTTTATTACCGATAGAGGTCTGCATTGCTATAGATTCATGCCTTTTAACCTTAAAAATGCGGGAGCTACTTACAAAAGGTTGGTAAACAAATATTTTGCTATACATATCGGTAGGAATATTGAAGTATACATTGATGACATGTTGGTCAAAAGTGTTAAATATGAAGATCCTTTTTAGAACTTAGAAGAAATTTCTTTAATCTGAGAGTCGTCCGCTTGAAGTACCGAAGAAGTGTACCTTTAGTGCGAAGAATTTGATTGAAGCTAATCCGGAGCAGTTAAAGGCTTTAACAACCATGGACCCTCCTAGGTCAATCAAAGAGGAGTGTATATTTTACCGAGGAGATTGATAGCTCTGTACATATTTATTTCTAGATCCTCAGACAAGTGTGCTCTATTTTTCAAGTATTAAGGCACGTCAACTGTTTCTATTAGACACCAGAATATGATGAAGCGTTTGTCAAAATTAAATAATATTTATCTTCTCCAGAGGTTTTAACCAATCCAATTTTGGGTGAAAATTTGATTTTTTATATTGTAGTTTTGGATTTTGCAGTAAGCGCAGTTTTGGTAAGGGAAGTTGATGGTTATCCACGACCGCTATATTATGTGAGTAAAAGATTTCTAGATGACGAAAAAAGGTATTTGAGGTTGAAAAAATTGGCGTTGGCTTTATTCACGACAACTCGAAAAATACGTCCCTACTTTCAAGCATAGTCAAATAAGCGCATACTTCTTTTCCGTTCAAGAATGTGTTGCAAAAGCCAGATATTTTGGGAAGAATGATAAAACGGTATGTAGAGTTAGAAGATTATGATATTTATATATCTTCTATTTATGTATCATACTTACCATAGTATCAGTCAACAAAAAATATAAGAGGACTTCAACTGATCAGCAAAGACTCTTGACTAAAGACTCTTGACTGCAAACAAAATTTAAGTCTTGAATAATTCAACTGGGGCTCGTCAAATTTGAGTTATTCGATAAGGGCTCATCAAAGGTTAGAAGACTTGTGTTTGTTAAGAAGAAAAATAAACCTTCGCCTCGATCGGAATGTGAGGCACAGATGCAGGTTGCATCCCAAACTTCTCTTACTCTATGTGAGAACTTGAATGAGGGGTCCTCAAAAGAGACTAGAGATGAACACTTACCCTTCAACGAACAAATACAATAACTATTGGTGAATAGAGCAATACAGACTAATGAAGACGGATAATTATAAAGAGATATTATATGTACACGCTTAAAATTTATACTTACAAAGTTCACTAGGCATACACAGACACAAACCACAAATGTAACAAGGCAGACATGCAAACATAAAAAGGTTATGAGTACACGATGGGATGTTTTCTTATTGTTAACTCAAAGGATGAAGACATACGTTTCAACCATATTAACAACTCTTCTGTAAGGCTTGCTTTTCTCTATTTATTAGTCAGCTGACCATTGTAGAAGTCTGTTGATGAAACTACCCAGAGATTTAAAGTTGCCAATAAAGGTGCATTTCATTGAGTATCTTTTATGCATTTTCTATTTTTCGGTCTTTACCATCCATGAAATCCCACGCCAAAGTCGTGACCAAAGCTCTAGTCTAAACCTACTAGTGAAGCCAGTAGCGAGATCGGTCAATAATTTTTTTTCTGCTCGATGCACACAACTAATTTTCTTGTTGGTAATAGAGACAAACATTGAGAAGTTCACCAACTCACGCAACAAACAACAAATATTCGATGGAAATATCAGTGAATCGATCAGAGACCTATAATTGAAACACCTCTATCTCCGCATCCTGACTCACCAGCTCGTTCGCTATACCAGTCATTGATTTACCAAACGGTCCTTTAAAATCCATCACCATGGAACCCTCAAAACCAGCGACACACGAGATTAACCGGTCAATGAGGAAGATGCGTATATCACCTAGGGTATTCAAAGGAGAATGTGAGCCTCCCTTGCTGGAATGCCTCATAGGTTGAAAATGAAAGAGAATACGTGCGACATATATTTAAATAGCTAAAAGAATTTATCTTTAATCTTAATACAATAAGACACTATCCAGTATAATGGTTCTATACTCCATAAGAAAAAAACCCATGAAGAACACAAATTGATATGTAGTCAGTGCTTTAGCTTCTATGTTTATTGAGAAGGATACATGAGCCGAAGTAGTGAATTCTCCATAGCTTCATAGCGCATCTTTTTCAACTAATCTCTCAATAGTAATAGAATTTGAGAGACCTCCACACTAAAAGCATTTAAACTATTTGTCATCAAAGTAAATATCTAATATGAATTTGTCAATGGATATTTTAAAAAAATATAGTCATTGTTAATGACTTTGCTTTGTAGCTCGAACTTTAAAAAAATAAACCAAAAATAGACTTGTCAAGCCATTCGCCACGTTATCTCTGTAATATACACAAAATAATCTCCATCATCATGATAAAAAAGGTTATAGTCAAAGTAATCTCCATTTCTATGATGGAAAATGTTATAGGTCAAGCGATCTCCATCTCCGTGAGAGAAAAGACTATAAGCCAAATGATCTACATTTCCACGATCGAAAATAGTTTAAGCCAAGTGATCTTCATCTCCATAATAGAAATTATTATAAGTTAAATGATCTCCATCTTCATAGTAGAAAATTCTATAAGCCAAATGATCTTCATCTCCATTTAGAAAGGCTTTAAGCTTAGCTATCTCCATGTTATGTGCCAAGTGATCTCCATTTGCATGCTACGAAAATGGTATAAGTCAACAATCTCCATGTAAATAACAACGAGAGCTACAAAACGAGGGGGGGGGGGTCGTATACACTAATAATTACGCGAACATGGTTAATAAACCACACCTATAAGGACACGTAAGGGGTCATACTAAGCCCGAACCACTTAAGTCCATTACACGATAGGGTTAATTGGCCACACCCTTTATGACTACGTGACGGGCCCTACTAAGTTCAATACCTGGCACTAGTATTACATCTGAAATGGTTACCATTCCAAGCCAACACTAGCCACGTATTAGGCACCATTTTTCCTCGACCACTTGGGTAATATATACGAATAGACTGATCGACACGCCTTAATGAGCTACACTAAGGACCATACTGAGCCCTGATTTAAAATGTCAAGTTAGCGAACTGGTTCATAAACCAAACGTATAAGGCCACGTAAGAGGTCATACTGTGCCTTGACTCACGAATCATATGTATATACCGACCTCCACGTCAAGAAAAACAAATACAACTCTGTCGCCTATATACTTACACAATCTACACACAATCACCTACAAAAGTTTGAAAATACTAGGGGGAACACTAATCCATTTCCAACAAAGAATTAAAGCATGCCGATGAAATAGGTAACATCATAGAAGTCTACTAATTATTACATATACTCATTTCTTTTGGCAAAATAGAGCATTTTATCCTCAAGGGAGGTTTTTGGAAAAAAGTTTGTAACGAAACATTAAAAATTAACTATTACCAAGTTGGAGGCGTATCTGATAACAATTATGCCAGAAAAATCAATATACAAAGCCTTAAGACTTTTTGGAGTCTAGCCGACATTGTTGGCATAATTATATCGATATGATTAACGACGCCTCAGCAAAAAAAAGATAAATGGTGAAAAAGAAGAACTAAAAATTACACTTTATATTACTATCGGCTATTGTATAGTCTCTAAATTTCATTACGATTCAACTTAAAGGATTAACAAAGACTCATGATAAGGCTATGTTTAGTACATAATATCCAGATAGTGATAAAGCACACAATATTTTTATATTTAATTATACGTAATATTTTGTAAATTACTAAAATATATTATTTCGTATTTATTACTTCTATAGCATACAAAAATAAATACGGAAGATAGAATTTTTTTTTCAATTAGTATAAATAAATATGAAAACTTTAATTGTGTTAGACTATTTTTTATTAAAAAGTACTATAGTAAAAATTCCTCCCATTTCATTTTTTATCTCTAAATAAAAACTATTGGTATATGATTATGGTTTTGTCCTATTACAACTTTTATAATTTCCTTTTTAATAATAATAATAATAATATATTTGATGTATATTTATTTATTTTAACTAACAACAACCTAACAAACATTAAATATTAATAAACCGAAAAATTATTACGGAGTGTATACCATCCTTTTCAATATATAACAACGAATTAGAGTTATCAATTCCTCTGATGATAGAGGAATTCGTGATAAACATTCCATGCATCGCTGTTACGTGTTTACTGTTTTCTTGCTTTATATAATCTTTTGTTAACAACAAACATTCTATGTTATGCTTATTATTAAAGACTCAGTTGTTATGACATATGAAAATACCAACTCCCCGATCAATTTGTTATATAAGTTAACAAGGATTTTCTAGCTACTAAAAACTGATTTGTTCATCGCTTTGATCATATCAAAATGTGATTTTCACGCTAAAATCCATGACTAGTATTTCGACTAGTGTGTTTAATTAATGTCTACAACCTTTATATTTAAATAAAAATAGAACATTATACTTTATCTATTTACTACTGAGATGACCATAGCATTGCATTATTTAAAAAATATAATTCATCATTATTTATCTAAAATTAAAAAATATCATAAATTCAGAAACAAATCTTAGTTTTTGCTAAAAATACCAACACTTGATTTATTCTCAATCAATCATTTTACCCAAAAATATTATATATATAAATTCTAATCAAGTTGAGCAAGGAGGTCGGAGAAACAAGCTACTACAATGAATCAAAGTGACCATATTTTCTTTATTGGATTAATAATATTCCTACATCATATACCGTATTAGGTGATGAAAATAACTTTATAAACTCTTCTTTGTCGTGCCTTTTACACCACTTATATTACCGAGTCGAGTTTTAGCAAGCCAATGTAATCCGAAACTCCTCATCAGCTTGTAAATATATATAATAAGTAAATTACACTAGTTTTTATCTTTTTCTAGCAAGATGTATTAAATAAAAAATAAATAGTTTTAAAAAGATATGATATATATATTTTGAAGGGTGGTTTCAATTTTTTTAAAAAATACAATTTTACAATAGATTGTTGACCTAAAACTGGACAAACCAAGAAGCAAAATATATTATAGGAAAAACTTCGGGGATCTTTATATAGACAATACAACTGTGTTGTGAATGAGACAAATAGTGCTTTGACAGTGTACCGTGTTCGGCGGTACAGTTTTGTGTCATTAAAAAACTGTAATATAATGGATGATTTTTTTTATTAGTGTATATGAGCCTATTAGGCACCGCTGTCTAGTAAGTCTATCAATTCCCTATAAATAGACTACTAGGACTATACAAAACACAATCTGAAATCTGTAATCTTTTCTATCATAGTGAAACTCTTTTCTCTGGCGGCACCCGTTGACGTAGACAATTGTCGAACCACGTTAAATCTTGTGTTCATTTAAGTCTTTCCTTCGCATATGTTTCGTGCTTGAGCCATTTTGTGATAATTGCATAGTGATTTAATAACAAACTGTAACGAAGTTAGATGAAAAATACAGTGAGCAAAGACTGCAACCAAACATACAGAGAATGGTGGTTGCAAACAAACATAATCAACAAAAATAAGTTATAATTCAATTATAGGATTACACTAGACATTTTATATTGATACCGAATAATCTGAACCGAAGGTTAGAAAGTATACGGTGCAAAACCACAAAGACAAAGACATGACGTGAGCAATAAATTCTAACATTATGCACTCACAAAACGTGGTAAATTACTGAGCCAAAGCAAGAACGCCAAAGATATGGGTTTCGTGAGGAAGACAGTTTGACGATTCACAAGTCTAGGAATACAAAATATTGGAATTTAAAGTGAAATCGAGCTTGGAGCTGTCATAATCCGTGATGCCCCGAGTGTAGCTACAGTCGTATATGATATAATTGATAGTTTCAGATTCGGGTTTTCATAAGATACAAAAGAATTTAATCCCCAACTCGAGTAGACAACTTATCCATGATAACAAACCAAATAATAAAAGAGTGACGAAGAATATTATACTTATGTCATACTAACCCGATCCACTGACACATGGATGGACGTACAAATGGCGTTGTAAATGTGTTTGATTGTGAAATTTGTATACACTTTTATGATAGTCCAATAGTGGACGTCATTGAATTTGATGCTGGATGGAGGGAGACATAGAATCATGTTGTTGATATCCTGAAGATTATAATGATTCCTAGCGGTTAGATCTAATATGAGCTATCCGATTCAAGTTTTGGAAGATGTCTTGGAAAAATACGATGATATTGTAAGAGTTGTACTTTAACATTTATATGTTATTTTATTGAAGAGCTTCTTTTTTGGCTGAAGTTGGTGGTTTTGATGGTGGGAAACAATAGAATTGCATTTAGGATGATGAAGGTATGATTTGTTTCCTTTGTACTTTTGGTGGTTCCAATTTTTCTTTTATGTTCCTCGTATTAGTCTCGTAGGCTAATTTAGAAAGACCTGCAATTTTTGTTGGATGATGAATGTTTCTTTGACGAGTTTCTTTTAACAAGGGAATCTCCAACATTTTCACGGTTTAATAAAATGGCTTATATGCCATCTATTATAGCAGCCACCCCGGTTTTAGCAATGGTAACAATTGCATCTATTGTCAATTTTAACTCGCTTATATACCGATATCCTAGAAAGAGAAAGTTGTATATTTCAAATATGAATTAAGATTCATATTTTTAGATTTCAAATACAGCTCGAGATAGTCTTTTTAATGCTAGTCTTTTTTATAAACAATTTCATAAATATTTTAAGTGATAAAAGTGGGGGTTGAAAATGACGAGACATAAAATTAAAAAAAGATGTAAATATGATACTTAAGAAACTTAAGAAGTTTGAAAGAGGTGTATGTTGGTTACATGTTTGCATCAATCTTCATTCAATTTGTCCATACCCGTCATGGGTAGTGGTTTACACGATTCATACGGTTTAATAAGATGACTTCCATGTCATCTATTGTAGCAGTGAACCCGTGTTGGCAATGGTAGGAATTTAATCTCCTGTCAATTTTAACTTGGTTATAGATCGATATGCTAAAAAAATTGTCTATTATACATAAAGAATGAGATTCATATTTCAAGATTTCAAATGCATCTCGAGATAGTATTTTTAAGGGTAATTTTTAATAAAAAATTTAATAGAAATTTGAAATGATTAGAGTAGGAGTTACAAATAACGAGGAAAAAAATTTAAATTAGGCGAAAGTATGACACACACACACACACACACACGCACACACACACACACACACACAAACTTAATAATTTTGAAATAGGTATATGTTATTTACATGTTTGTATCCATCTTCTCTTAACTTGTCCAAACCCATCATGTGTAGTGGATTCCAAAAAACAAATATAGAAAAATTTAGATGTGTTAGAGAATATCTCCGATGCGATGAAATCTATAAGGGCTACATAATAGAAATGAGTTCGTGAGACTTTGGAAAATTTAGATGTGTTAGAGAATATCTCCGATGCTTATAGAAAATTTAAAATATTATAAGCCACAATTAAACTTATATGTGTTCTCCAAGGGAATAAGTTGAGAGGGGTATATTCGTACGGTTGTTAGAAAATTATGATTAAATAATAAAGAGGAAATCCAAGTCCCTAGTTTAAGAAGTTACTAAAATCACAAATTTCATCTCGTGTAACGTGATGAGTTTTCCTTCTTTGGGTAATCTAATAACTATATTATAAGAGATTCCCCATTTATACCTAATAGATGCTACTCAAATGCATCAACATATAAGGTTTGTGTTGCTCTCTAAATAAATGGTCAAAGAAATCATGATTAGTTTCGTCATCTTCTATAATATGATGGACAACAAATTGTGCGGTGATCATAAATAGTGCTTTTTAATTTTGGTGTTTGAATAGCTGGAGTATTTGATGCGTGATTACCGGTTCCTATCAGTTTAACATTTTTTTATAATAGTTTATTATTAGTGGCTCGTCAACAAAATTATTTTTTTAATCCTTTATATTTAGTCGAAATGGGTAAACGATAATTTTTATTTTAGACACATTTTTTGAAGAGGAAGATAAGATAGAATTTCTGTTACATGAGTTGTTGGAATCGATATCTCAATCCTCGGTGATCCACTTTGGTGATCATTTTGATAGTCAGATTGGTCCGTATACATACTATAAAAAGGAAAAAACGTTTCTAAGGAACTTTGACTTTTACCCCCCACTAAAGTAAAGATCTATGAATTTTATTATCAAACGAAAACTAATTTAAAATGAAGTAATAACTTTGTGGAGATAAATGACGAGCAACAGAAGAATTTAAGAGGTTGGATTCTTGATAATTTTATGTAAGAGAAAGGTAAAGAAAAGTTTGAATAAAAAATTAAAGAAAAATGAGTTAAATCTTTATAGAATTAGTAGATTGTTAATGATCGTTGGATTAAATTCATGATGTACGACATTTAGATAAGCGTTAGCTTCACTCACGTGCAAAGTGGATTTACTACTAAATCACATAACATTTATTATCTGATAAGTTTTTTTTATATTTTCGAATAAAATAATTATGAAATGTTTAAAAAATAGTTAGTCTTACATTTTATTCTTATTCAAATGAGTTAGCCTTTACAATATATATAAATTATTTTCAAAGATTAAGAATGGCCATAGTAAAGGTATATCCCAAATAAGACGGAATTTGTCTTGATGATAAATGAAGATAAGTTATAATAAACTTGATTAATATATTAATAGTGTTGGTTAAACATGACAGTGAATGATGACGAACTATGCAAAAGATAATTAAGACAAGCTAAGCAAAAAAGAAAAAAAAAGAAGAAAAAAAAATACATTAGGATAAAAAACCAAAACTAATTAAACAAGAAGACAATGACAACAGAAAAAACGTGAAGATGAGCTATATGTCAAAGATTTAGACGAGCTAAATAGAAAGTTGAAGAAATGAAAAAGATAAAAAGGGACTAAAACGAATATAACAAGAGTTACATCAAGAAAATAAGATGAATTTGGATTATGAGAGATGGTTCAAGAATCTTCAGTCTAGTCTAATAAGATTACTTAAGTACCCTACACAACTAGAACGTATATTAGTCATTTATGTAATATATGTAACAATTTCACTCTTAGAAGATTGTGACATGTTCATATTTACACTTGTTATTTATCGATTTATTTTAGTTTTTAGAAAATTCTATAAATAATATTGTAAACTTTCATTTGAAGGTGATTGATTTATAAGTAATTTTTTTTATTATTATTGAGTTGTTTAGTTTTAAATTTCAGTGAAAGTGATGGTCACCACAAATGTATAAACTTTATGAGGCCAATGAAAAATATCACATGAAGCTGCAAACAAACAATGCCCAAAAAACAATCTCGCAGATTATTACAGTGACTAGAGTTGTTAATGGTTCACCGAAACCGAACTAGTAAGAACCGGTCCGAGAACCAGACCGAATTTTTACAGTTCGGTCTGCAGTTTTATTATAAAAGTCAAGACCGGTAAGGAACCGAACCGATAAAATCGATAAAAACTGGTAGTTATGATTTGGAACCGAACCGATAAAACCGACAAACTGATAGAACCGACAAAACTGATAAGATAAACTGATACGAAATCAAACCCTTTAAAGAAAAATCAAAGTTTAACTTCAAAGCTTTAATTTTTATCATTTATTTTAAGATTAGTTTTTTTTTAATAGACCAAATCAAACTGAAATAAAATAAAAAGAACAGACGACTGAAGCCAAAACAGATCGAATTAGGAAAAAAATTAAAAATTTAACGATTTAATTCAGTTCCATAAACTAAAAAAAACTCCACAATTTGATCGGAACCGATAAACTTAACGATGCTGTCCCATTCAAAAAAAACTCTGCCTATTGGCACAAGAGATATAGTCGTGCCCAATTACTCTAACTAATGCTCTGAAACTTTCTAAGCAACCAACACTGAAAAAAAATTGCATTATGACACGGAGGTGACTTTTCTTATGGATAGATTTGTAATTATTTGATACATTTTTTCTTTTCTTTTTTCTGTATGCAGTTGGATTTTAAACATTAAATTCTGATTTTATTTATATTATAATGCTATTTCTAATAAAAAACACAAGGATCATGGAGTTTCTAATAAAAACATACAATATTGTAAGAGTTGAGGATTTTAAAGTAGCAAAACATTCAATTTGAAGATAATACAATTAATACTTGGCATGTTTAAAAAAAAGAGAAAAACCATATTGAGTGAAATTGTAGGTTTGAAAATTTCGTATACTACTAAATCGTATGTATTAAAATATATTAATGGATAGAGTGACGGTGTGTTTTTCAGCTATAAATAGCTCATTCAATTTCCATAAATCTTAAAGCAACCATCGACTTTGTGGTGAATAGAAGTTTGAGCGATTTCAAAGCCTTCTTCTTTCCGTGCTTCATTAGTTTTGCAAGCTTCCTATATTCTTCTTATAGTTTTTAACTTAAATTAGTGCTTATGGGTTTTCATAAATAAGTCTGTATTTGATGTTTTTATGTTTCTGTTTTGTATACCATACAGTACTATCAAGATGAGTCAAAGAAATGTCCAGAGCGTAGGTCCATATGGAGGAACAAATCCATCTAATTCGTACGACGAAAAATTCACCGGAATCAACAACGTAACATTACAATTTTCAAAAGACGGGATCAATTCTATGACTATTGAGTACGATGATAATGGAAAACATAAAAAGTCAACTAAACATGGAGATGTTCGAGAATTCATAAATGGAGCTGGAGTGGCTTCCGTACGCTTTCTAAATCTTTTTAGCTTCGATGAAGAAGAGTATCATGTTCGTAAATAATCCTTATGGTGTTCATAATGTTTTTTCAAAATTGCAGATTAGTTTTTCTTCTCCGGATGAGTATCTTCTATCAGTCTCGGGGACTTATGATTCGGCACCGCAAAGTTCAAGTGACATACAGCCAAGTTCAAGTGACATAGTTTTGACTTCACTTATATTTGAGACTAACAAAAAGATTTACCAAGGGTATGGATCTAATAGCGGGACAGAGTTTTCATTCACCATGCCACGCGGTGGAAAGATCGTTGGTTTCCATGGGAGTTATGGAAACATGCTTAACTCCATTGGCGTCTACTATGAACTCTATAGTCACCAAATCGAAAGTTTTGGAGGTGTTGGGGAAAAGTCTTGGGACGACGGAGTGAACAGACGAGTCAACAGAATCATAACTTGGGGTGATCCCGAAATTCGAGGGATCGGATTTGTATATGATGAGGAAGAAAAATCGATTCCATCAAGGCGTTGTAATGACATAGTAGGAGTACGGAGATCAATGGTTAGTATATAAATAGACTATTTTAATACTTTAACAATATTATACTATTGATTTTTCGATGGTTTCAGATACATCTCGGTCTGGACGAATACATAGTCTATGTATCGGGTTTTATTGATACTACTTCGTCACCTAACTATATTACATCCATCACGTTTGAAAGCAATTTGAGAAGGTATAGACCGTGTGGTGAAAAGCAGGAAGGAACACATTTTATGTTTCCTCCGGGCCGCGGGAGAATACTTGGTTTCTACGGTACTTATGGTCCTGATCACCTCCACTCGATTGGAGCATATACAAAGCAAGAGCCAGTGTTGGTTGAAACTATAAGACCCTTTGATAACTCAAGTGGAAACGAATGGGACGATGGTCGTTACGATGGGATAAAAAGAATTGAAATATATTTTACAGAATCTATCGATGCCATCAATATTGAGTATGCTGATAGAACCGGGAACTCTACATGGTCTAGAAGACATGGCTCTATCAATGAGCTGGGAGGCCAAAGAGTCGAGGTATTGTTTTAATTTTCCTGTTTGTTAAGAGAGAACCCCAGGTCGTTTAGACCGAAAATAATATACTTAAATAGATGAAATATCTCAACCGATGTGGGCTCGTGCGTGTCTGCAAACTCAAAACAGACAATAACACATTAGTTGGTGGAAGCTATAAATTTTGATATTGCGTCAGAGTGAGGTTTTGGGTTTGATCTGATCACCTAAAACTAAAACGGACAATATAACATTAGTCGGTAAAGATAGTCCAATATCATTATTATCTACATAATTTATATTGTGGAAGTATATGCAGATTTCACTTGACTATCCGGAAGAGGTTTTACTTTTGGTGAACGGACGTTCCGATGCAAACAATATGAAATCACTCACTTTCAAAAGTAATACAAGGACATACGGGCCATATGGTTTTGAAGAAGGAGCAAGTTCTTCAACAATTTCAAAACCAAATACTAAAATTATCGGGTTTTGCGGACGAGATAATATCCATATCAACTCTATAGGAGCTCATGTGATGAATATTCTACCATCTCATGAAATATTATCCGGTCCTTTTGGTGGAGAGGGTGAAACTAAATGGGAAGTTGGACCATGTGATTCAATTAGCAAAATTGGGATCGGTTGGGATACGTTTCATCATCGAATTCAATCCATTAGTTTTGAATACACTAAAGATGAAAATCTATTTTCCAAGAGCTACGGATCAAAAATATTTGAAAATTATTACGAGGTAAGATTTACATTCTTTTTATATATGTTCAAATTTGATGTCAAGCTTAGTGATATTGATAATCAATTCGAAGTATTTATCTGTTTTTTATTTTTTTATTTTTTAGGTTGTCTTTGAAGATAACGAGTTTCTGACTTCGGTGATCGGATACCATAACAAAGGAGAAGGTTTTAAAAATGCCCTTAAAGCACTCAAATCTAAAACCAATATACAAATATGGATTAGGTCACTCAAATTTGAAACCAATATAAAAACTTGGGGATCTTACGGAGCTGAAAGAGGAACAAGGTTCTTACTCGGAAGCGATAACACTAAAATAGTAGGATTTAGTGGAAGCTCTAATGATGATTACATTGTTTCAATTGGAGCATATGTCATCCATCGGTAAAGTTCAAGTTTTGGACAAGGATGAAGGATGGTGATGTTGTTGCTCATTCAATATATTACTATTGTAGTCTTCTTGTTTTTACTTTATTCTTTTAACAAAATAACATTAGAGGTTGCTGTATATAAGTATTTGGTTTTCTTATTCTGATTCGGTTGTGGTTATTGAATAGAGTGTACCTTAACTATGTTAAGATGTTATAATTCAGTATTGAATGGATTTGTTTTAATATTTTTATAAGAATCTGATATATGATCTCATGCTAGTATATAACTATTCACTTTTCATTATTTATTTTTATAATTTTTTATGGATTAATTTTAATTTTAATTTTAATTTTGATATTTATAAATTATATGATTATATAATATTTTGATTCTCTTTTGTAGTTGTTCTAGATGTGTATTTATTTCTTGACATGTTATATTTTTTTTCTAAAAAAATATTTGATTAAACATAAAAACCAGAAGCTTGAAAATGTACAATATAGACAAAATTTGACTTGATATATAAATAAGATTAGAACATAGTTAAATTATACAAGAAGTAGCTAAATTTAGATTTCTGCAAGTGCAAGTGTCTCATGTCTTATTAACCATGAGCTTAACAATCAGTCAGATAGAAGCTTCAAGAGGCTTCTTCTTGGAATTAAGTGAGAACTGCAACCTACAAAACAAAACAATGTTGCAGTCAGGGTAAAACCTGCAGAAAGTTAGTAAGGTATATGATATCAGTTGAGGTGTCTAAAAATACCATAATTATATTATGAAAATGGTATAATTTTGTTTGATCAATATTATCATAGATTGGTCTTTATATCTATTTATGTTATTAAAATTATTGAGATATGACCATCTTCTTTTTGTCATATTAAAGGTTCTAAAGTTTAATGGTCTTTGATTTGTCGTGTTTTTTTGGCCAACATGTTTCATCGATTAAAGTAGTTAATAAGGATGATGCGAATACCATATTTATATATGGTGTGAGGGAATGGTTTCAGAGAGATGAAGAAGGAAGTAGATTTTAGAAAGAAAATTAAGTAAAAAATGACCGTTCACAAAATGAAAGTCTCATCCGTATTAATTTCAGTCTAGATGAATAGATTTTGAATAACCGAAGTTGTTACAAAAATAGGCTTTAACCCTTTATTTTTACAACTAGAGTGAAATATATCATGTATTTTTACAATTATTCGTACAAGATTTTCATTATTACATTTTAGTCCTCAATAGTTTAAATCCTTATCAGTAGCCCTCATAGTTCCTATGAAAGTCAATGAATGAGAACTAGTTATTGTCGGAAATCTTCATCAGTTCGAAAGAGATTCTTTTGCCCAGAATCTGATCTGCTTTCAGTTAGTCAATTCTTTTTTTTTACAACACTGACTGCCCTCGAACCAAAACAACTCTCAATTGCATTATATATATGTCCTCAAATAATTCTTCAGATATATCCGCTTCCAAATCGATTCATCCATTTATCAACGCTCCACATATTTTCATATGAGAACATAAAACTAATTTCATAATGGTCATTAACGTTCGAAGTGAAAACCAAAAGTGTGATGATTCACTAGGCACTAGGTCTACCACTAGGCCTGTCATGAGGCAGATGTCAAACTCTTTTTTTTACGCAACTGTTTGGTATTCTGCCCAATGATTTCTTCTACATGTTTCACTTCTCTAATTTCTCTCTCCATTCTTTCCCGCTATAAATACTCATGTGAATCACTATTTGTGTTACAAACATATTTTTTGAGAGAGAGAGTCTCCTTTCACCAGCAATTTCTTGGTTACCTTCATTTGAATCTTCAATCTCTAAGGTACTTTCACCGGAAAACTCAAGTTCACCACCCAACCTTCAATTCAGTATATGAGAAAACATAAAAAACACAAAAAACCAAGAGCAAAAAAATCAATCTCTTTAGAAACAAGGAAACCCCTTTTTGGTGTACGATTACTTCTGCATTAGTGAACGGGCTGAAGAGTATAGAGAAACTGGATTGATAAACAACACTCCTCGTTTCTCCACTGAAACAATACACTACGGTAATTGCGATCCGAATCGAACTCCTCATATGTTTTCAATTTCATCTACCCCAGAAATAACCCAATCATCAAAAGTACAAACATTAAAATCGTCTCAAAATTTACCATCAACAACTAAGTGATCTCCTCAAATCCCTTTTACAACTTCCACTCCTCGAATCAACCGTAAATTAACCCAGATCACATCTTCTTCAAGGAGATATGAAGAAACTCCATCTCCTGTTAGCTCTCAATATCCTCAAAAAATGCGCAAGGAGACTCCTCAAGTCTATCCAAAAACTCACATCCGCGAAAGCCTTTCTAAAAGAAAAACCTTTATAGCTATGAGAGACGGTGCTGACAACACTTCACCTTATAATGTCTAAAATATTGTAACGAACCCCACCGTCTCCTCCTCCCCCAATGGAAGTTGTTGAGACAATCGTAGAATCTCAACAAGATCCCTCTAACAAAGAAAAGGGAACCAACCTCGACTCCTAACCCACCTGAACTTATAGATGAGGCTTTCAAGGAAGATGTTGCCTCTGAAGCTACCCAATTAAATGTGAAAGCTGACACTGAAGATGATGCTTTGAAATATACCGAAGTTGATGTAGATGATGATGATTCGAAAGACAATGATAGTGAAAAGGTTAAGCGTGCTACAAAAACAAAAGCACCAAGGAAAAGAAAAGGGAAAAAGAAAGCTCTTATTAAACTTTTGGAGGAGCTTGCTGCTTTAGTAGGTGTAAACCTAAAGCCACTCAAATACATATTGGCACTAAAACTTGTGCCATACATCTACTACCCAGAGTCTCAAGATGCCTCATTGAAAAAGTAAAGAGGAATGCCAAATAACATTGTATTTCATTTTTCGACGGAGAGAGAGATTCCACTTGACTGTGAAAATGATGAGTTGGTAGTATATCCTGAAATTATCAACTGGGGTCTTTGGTTTCGGTTAGATCCAATGATAGTGGAGTACTTCGAGCTCCTAGACCTCTGTCCTACACAAGCCACACCCAACCAATGTCACCATCCTATCAGTAATCATGACCTCCAGACTTGCCCAAATTCCTCTTTCTATTTGAGACTTCATCGCCTTGACCAAACTTTCCAAGGGACCTGTTCTACCTTTCTATTATCTTACTCTTGATAATGACCTCAAGATAATTGATGACTTGCTCGAGGCTGACAAAATTTGGAAACAAAATATTTGTCCTCATTTCTGGAGTATGGGAGAACGAAATCGAGAGATCTGAAGAGAACCCATCACGACTTAACCTCGTCTGGAGGATTAACAGTAAGCTTTTTTGCTCTTCCATTTTCTGTTGTTGTTTTAAGTATTCTAATTTTATTTTTTGCTTATTTTTGTACAGTATCTAGAAATTTCAAGGCGATATAAAATTCGTTAAAAGGATGCTAAGGACATTTTTGCTAAGTTGGCAACTTGGGCATAAAAAAAGTGTGGGAATGGGTTCCACTCAGCCTTTTTGCATATTAACTTTATCAACAGCCACCTGTGACGAATTACGCTGGGTGCCGACTTTCCCGAGAACCCGATAGAGCCCCAAATCTAATCTAGGTTGTGAAGAGATTAGTGGCACCTGATGGTAAGGTGCATCTTCCAGTTCGAAACAGATCAGACAACTTTCTTCCCTCAAAAAAGAAAGGGAAAAAATAAAAAAATAGCTAGCACATATGGTGCTAGCCCCTCAGAGAAATTGATGCCACAGTCAAAGGCAAAGAGGAATGAAACATAAAAAAACATTCATACTATTAAAAAGGGAGAGGAGGTTAAGCCTACACCAAAAAGAAAGAAAACTACTGCTTTGAAGAAAAAGAAGAGCACATCCAAGACACCACCACAAAAAAAAAATAAAAAAATAAAACTACAGAGACCCTTAAAAAATGCTACCTTCTGAGGCTGATGAAGTTATTGTGGCAGAAGATCAGCAAAGAGAAGCTGTAATAGACAATGATCAAGGAAACAATCAGCAAGGAGAAGCTGCAACAGACAATGAGCGAGGAGACGATCACTTTGATTCTGATAATTTCATCAACATAGATCAGTCTCAAGAACTTAACATATATATATATATATATCCATACATCCAATAGACTCAAGACCAACTACACTACTTTGGTAAAAAAACTGCCCATGTTCATCATAAACTAGCTGTGTTAGAAATCTCTTTTCCTCTCTCAGCCTCCGCTCTTATGCCCTACAATAGTCCAACATTCACACATAATGAAGAGCCATCCAGATAGATTGCACTCTGCAACCATTTTCAGGCCTTGGAATTGCAGCACAAAAGTTGTGCAAAGAGGTAGAATTTTCCTGAAGCCACTTAGAGACTATGTCGAAGGAGATGGATCGTCATAAAAACGTTGCTGCAGCTGAGAAGAAAATGAGAGAAATCTTTGATAATACCATTGATGACCAGTTTCATTAATTCCAGGCTGCAAGATCTGAATTCCTCAGAGGTATCATCCATCTAAAAAAACACCTCAGAACTGTACACAAGAACTCTCATAATTTCTCACAAAAATGAAATAGAAAAGCTCAAATCCAAACATGCTTGAGAGTTATCCAAAGAGATACAAAAATACTCCACTCTTCAGGAATCTCTAAACAAGAGTGAGGATGAAAAGAAGAATCTGACACAAAACATATATGCTCTTAAAACTCAATTCGAGGAGGAGAAAAATATTGCTGTGGAAGCTGTAGAAAATGAATATGGAAAGGATATGCTGGCTGCCATTAAGATTGTCAAGGAGAAAAAGACTATTCATCTACTTTGTGAAATTCATGCCACATTTTCAAAGGCTAACATACCAATATTTTGGGAATGGATTCCCATTGAGAATCACCCTAGTGAAGGTTTTGATCTTGTGCTAGTGATTCCGAAGAAGCGGAGTCAGAGGAACGTGCTTCTGAACAAAGGGAGTCGTCTGAAGAAAACTCCAAGGACAAATGAATTTTCTTTTTTGCTTTTTATTTTTGCCTGTCATCTAATTGTTGTAAGATGACTTGCCTTTGATGAATGCTCTTTTACTTAGCATTCAAAAACCTATTTTTTCATTGGATTAATTCGCAGTACTTTGTTTCTCCTATAATCCTATTTTTTTTAAACTTATAATTTTATAAAAACAAGTCATGTTCACCTTGAAACGTAACATTTATCATAATTAAACTTATCAGTTTTCAAGTGGAAATATTACAACCTCGCACTTCATTGGTGTGTTTAAAGAATGTTACCACCTTAAATAAAAATAATACATTTATAAAATGTGACAACACTGACTGCCCTCGAACCAAAACAACTCTCAATTGCATTATATATATGTCCTCAAATAATTCTTCAGATATATCCGCTTCCAAATCGATTCATCCATTTATCAACGCTCCACATATTTTCATATGAGAACATAAAACTAATTTCATAATGGTCATTAACGTTCGAAGTGAAAACCAAAAGTGTGATGATTCACTAGGCACTAGGTCTACCACTAGGCCTGTCATGAGGCAGATGTCAAACTCTTTTTTTTACGCAACTGTTTGGTATTCTGCCCAATGATTTCTTCTACATGTTTCACTTCTCTAATTTCTCTCTCCATTCTTTCCCGCTATAAATACTCATGTGAATCACTATTTGTGTTACAAACATATTTTTTGAGAGAGAGAGTCTCCTTTCACCAGCAATTTCTTGGTTACCTTCATTTGAATCTTCAATCTCTAAGGTACTTTCACCGGAAAACTCAAGTTCACCACCCAACCTTCAATTCAGTATATGAGAAAACATAAAAAACACAAAAAACCAAGAGCAAAAAAATCAATCTCTTTAGAAACAAGGAAACCCCTTTTTGGTGTACGATTACTTCTGCATTAGTGAACGGGCTGAAGAGTATAGAGAAACTGGATTGATAAACAACACTCCTCGTTTCTCCACTGAAACAATACACTACGGTAATTGCGATCCGAATCGAACTCCTCATATGTTTTCAATTTCATCTACCCCAGAAATAACCCAATCATCAAAAGTACAAACATTAAAATCGTCTCAAAATTTACCATCAACAACTAAGTGATCTCCTCAAATCCCTTTTACAACTTCCACTCCTCGAATCAACCGTAAATTAACCCAGATCACATCTTCTTCAAGGAGATCTGAAGAAACTCCATCTCCTGTTAGCTCTCAATATCCTCAAAAAATGCGCAAGGAGACTCCTCAAGTCTATCCAAAAACTCACATCCGCGAAAGCCTTTCTAAAAGAAAAACCTTTATAGCTATGAGAGACGGTGCTGACAACACTTCACCTTATAATGTCTAAAATATTGTAACGAACCCCACCGTCTCCTCCTCCCCTAATGGAAGTTGTTGAGACAATCGTAGAATCTCAACAAGATCCCTCTAACAAAGAAAAGGGAACCAACCTCGACTCCTAACCCACCTGAACTTATAGATGAGGCTTTCAAGGAAGATGTTGCCTCTGAAGCTACCCAATTAAATGTGAAAGCTGACACTGAAGATGATGCTTTGAAATATACCGAAGTTGATGTAGATGATGATTCGAAAGACAATGATAGTGAAAAGGTTAAGCGTGCTACAAAAACAAAAGCACCAAGGAAAAGAAAAGGGAAAAAGAAAGCTCTTATTAAACTTTTGGAGGAGCTTGCTGCTTTAGTAGGTGTAAACCTAAAGCCACTCAAATACATATTGGCACTAAAAATTGTGCCATACATCTACTACCCAGAGTCTCAAGATGCCTCATTGAAAAAGTAAAGAGGAATGCCAAATAACATTGTATTTCATTTTTCGACGGAGAGAGAGATTCCACTTGACTGTGAAAATGATGAGTTGGTAGTATATCCTGAAATTATCAACTGGGGTCTTTGGTTTCGGTTAGATCCAATGATAGTGGAGTACTTCGAGCTCCTAGACCTCTGTCCTACACAAGCCACACCCAACCAATGTCACCATCCTATCAGTAATCATGACCTCCAGACTTGCCCAAATTCCTCTTTCTATTTGAGACTTCATCGCCTTGACCAAACTTTCCAAGGGACCTGTTCTACCTTTCTATTATCTTACTCTTGATAATGACCTCAAGATAATTGATGACTTGCTCGAGGCTGACAAAATTTGGAAACAAAATATTTGTCCTCATTTCTGGAGTATGGGAGAACGAAATCGAGAGATCTGAAGAGAACCCATCACGACTTAACCTCGTCTGGAGGATTAACAGTAAGCTTTTTTGCTCTTCCATTTTCTGTTGTTGTTTTAAGTATTCTAATTTTATTTTTTGCTTATTTTTGTACAGTATCTAGAAATTTCAAGGCGATATAAAATTCGTTAAAAGGATGCTAAGGACATTTTTGCTAAGTTGGCAACTTGGGCATAAAAAAAGTGTGGGAATGGGTTCCACTCAGCCTTTTTGCATATTAACTTTATCAACAGCCACCTGTGACGAATTACGCTGGGTGCCGACTTTCCCGAGAACCCGATAGAGCCCCAAATCTAATCTAGGTTGTGAAGAGATTAGTGGCACCTGATGGTAAGGTGCATCTTCCAGTTCGAAACAGATCAGACAACTTTCTTCCCTCAAAAAAGAAAGGGAAAAAAAATAAAAAAATAGCTAGCACATATGGTGCTAGCCCCTCAGAGAAATTGATGCCACAGTCAAAGGCAAAGAGGAATGAAACATAAAAAAACATTCATACTATTAAAAAGGGAGAGGAGGTTAAGCCTACACCAAAAAGAAAGAAAACTACTGCTTTGATAAAAAAGAAGAGCACATCCAAGACACCACCACAAAAAAAAATAAAAAAATAAAACTACAGAGACCCTTAAAAAATGCTACCTTCTGAGGCTGATGAAGTTATTGTGGCAGAAGATCAGCAAAGAGAAGCTGTAATAGACAATGATCAAGGAAACAATCAGCAAGGAGAAGCTGCAACAGACAATGAGCGAGGAGACGATCACTTTGATTCTGATAATTTCATCAACATAGATCAGTCTCAAGAACTTAACATATATATATATATATATATATATATATATATATATATATATATATATATATCCATACATCCAATAGACTTAAGACCAACTACACTACTTTGGTAAAAAAACTGCCCATGTTCATCATAAACTAGATGTGTTAGAAATCTCTTTTCCTCTCTCAGCCTCCGCTCTTATGCCTTACAATAGTCCAACATTCACACATAATGAAGAGCCATCCAGATAGATTGCACTTACTCTGCAACCATTTTCAGGCCTTGGAATTGCAGCACAAAAGTTGTGCAAAGAGGTAGAATTTTCCTGAAGCCACTTAGAGACTATGTCGAAGGAGATGGATCGTCATAAAAAAGTTGCTGAAGCTGAGAAGAAAATGAGAGAAATCTTTGATAATACCATTGATGACCAGTTTCATTAATTCCAGGCTGCAAGATCTGAATTCCTCAGAGGTATCATCCATCTAAAAAATCACCTCAGAACTGTACACAAGAACTCTCATAATTTCTCACAAAAATGAAATAGAAAAGCTCAAATCCAAACATGCTTGAGAGTTATCCAAAGAGATACAAAAATACTCCACTCTTCAGGAATCTCTAAACAAGAGTGAGGATGAAAAGAAGAATCTGACACAAAACATATATGCTCTTAAAACTCAATTCGAGGAGGAGAAAAATATTGCTGTGGAAGCTGTAGAAAATGAATATGGAAAGGATATGCTGGCTGCCATTAAGATTGTCAAGGAGAAAAAGACTATTCATCTACTTTGTGAAATTCATGCCACATTTTCAAAGGCTAACATGCCAATATTTTGGGAATGGATTCCCATTGAGAATCACCCTAGTGAAGGTTTTGATCTTGTGCTAGTGATTCCGAAGAAGCGGAGTCAGAGGAACGTGCTTCTGAACAAAGGGAGTCGTCTGAAGAAAACTCCAAGGACAAATGAATTTTCTTTTTTGCTTTTTATTTTTGCATGTCATCTAATTGTTGTAAGATGACTTGCCTTTGATGAATGCTCTTTTACTTAGCATTCAAAAACCTATTTTTTCATTGGATTAATTCGCAGTACTTTGTTTCTCCTATAATCCTATTTTTTTTAAACTTATAATTTTATAAAAACAAGTCATGTTCACCTTGAAACGTAACATTTATCATAATTAAACTTATCAGTTTTCAAGTGGAAATATTACAACCTCGCACTTCATTGGTGTGTTTAAAGAATGTTACCACCTTAAATAAAAATAATACATTTATAAAATGTGACAACACTGACTGCCCTCGAACCAAAACAACTCTCAATTGCATTATATATATGTCCTCAAATAATTCTTCAGATATATCCGCTTCCAAATCGATTCATCCATTTATCAACGCTCCACATATTTTCATATGAGAACATAAAACTAATTTCATAATGGTCATTAACGTTCGAAGTGAAAACCAAAAGTGTGATGATTAACTAGGCACTAGGTCTACCACTAGGCCTGTCATGAGGCAGATGTCAAACTCTTTTTTTACGCAACTGTTTGGTATTCTGCCCAATGATTTCTTCTACATGTTTCACTTCTCTAATTTCTCTCTCCATTCTTTCCCGCTATAAATACTCATGTGAATCACTATTTGTGTTACAAACATATTTTTTGAGAGAGAGAGTCTCCTTTCACCAGCAATTTCTTGGTTACCTTCATTTGAATCTTCAATCTCTAAGGTACTTTCACCGGAAAACTCAAGTTCACCACCCAACCTTCAATTCAGTATATGAGAAAACATAAAAAACACAAAAAACCAAGAGCAAAAAAATCAATCTCTTTAGAAACAAGGAAACCCCTTTTTGGTGTACGATTACTTCTGCATTAGTGAACGGGCTGAAGAGTATAGAGAAACTGGATTGATAAACAACACTCCTCGTTTCTCCACTGAAACAATACACTACGGTAATTGCGATCCGAATCGAACTCCTCATATGTTTTCAATTTCATCTACCCCAGAAATAACCCAACCATCAAAAGTACAAACATTAAAATCGTCTCAAAATTTACCATCAACAACTAAGTGATCTCCTCAAATCCCTTTTACAACTTCCACTCCTCGAATCAACCGTAAATTAACCCAGATCACATCTTCTTCAAGGAGATCTGAAGAAACTCCATCTCCTGTTAGCTCTCAATATCCTCAAAAAATGCGCAAGGAGACTCCTCAAGTCTATCCAAAAACTCACATCCGCGAAAGCCTTTCTAAAAGAAAAACCTTTATAGCTATGAGAGACGGTGCTGACAACACTTCACCTTATAATGTCTAAAATATTGTAACGAACCCCACCGTCTCCTCCTCCCCTAATGGAAGTTGTTGAGACAATCGTAGAATCTCAACAAGATCCCTCTAACAAAGAAAAGGGAACCAACCTCGACTCCTAACCCACCTGAACTTATAGATGAGGCTTTCAAGGAAGATGTTGCCTCTGAAGCTACCCAATTAAATGTGAAAGCTGACACTGAAGATGATGCTTTGAAATATACCGAAGTTGATGTAGATGATGATGATTCGAAAGACAATGATAGTGAAAAGGTTAAGCGTGCTACAAAAACAAAAGCACCAAGGAAAAGAAAAGGGAAAAAGAAAGCTCTTATTAAACTTTTGGAGGAGCTTGCTGCTTTAGTAGGTGTAAACCTAAAGCCACTCAAATACATATTGGCACTAAAAATTGTGCCATACATCTACTACCCAGAGTCTCAAGATGCATCCTTGAAAAAGTAAAGAGGAATGCCAAATAACATTGTATTTCATTTTTCGACGGAGAGAGAGATTCCACTTGACTGTGAAAATGATGAGTTGGTAGTATATCCTGAAATTATCAACTGGGGTCTTTGGTTTCGGTTAGATCCAATGATAGTGGAGTACTTCGAGCTCCTAGACCTCTGTCCTACACAAGCCACACCCAACCAATGTCACCATCCTATCAGTAATCATGACCTCCAGACTTGCCCAAATTCCTCTTTCTATTTGAGACTTCATCGCCTTGACCAAACTTTCCAAGGGACCTGTTCTACCTTTCTATTATCTTACTCTTGATAATGACCTCAAGATAATTGATGACTTGCTCGAGGCTGACAAAATTTGGAAACAAAATATTTGTCCTCATTTCTGGAGTATGGGAGAACAAAATCGAGAGATCTGAAGAGAACCCATCACGACTTAACCTCGTCTGGAGGATTAACAATAAGCTTTTTTGCTCTTCCATTTTCTGTTGTTGTTTTAAGTATTCTAATTTTATTTTTTTCTTATTTTTGTACAGTATCTAGAAATTTCAAGGCGATATAAAATTCGTTAAAAGGATGCTAAGGACATTTTTGCTAAGTTGGCAACTTGGGCATAAAAAAAGTGTGGGAATGGGTTCCACTCAGCCTTTTTGCATATTAACTTTATCAACAGCCACCTGTGACGAATTACGCTGGGTGCCGACTTTCCCGAGAACCCGATAGAGCCCCAAATCTAATCTAGGTTGTGAAGAGATTAGTGGCACCTGATGGTAAGGTGCATCTTCCAGTTCGAAACAGATCAAACAACTTTCTTCCCTCAAAAAAGAAAGGGAAAAAAAATAAAAAAATGGCTAGCACATATGGTGCTAGCCCCTCAGAGAAATTGATGCCACAGTCAAAGGCAAAGAGGAATGAAACATAAAAAAACATTCATACTATTAAAAAGGGAGAGGAGGTTAAGCCTACACCAAAAAGAAAGAAAACTACTGCTTTGAAGAAAAAGAAGAGCACATCCAAGACACCACCACAAAAAAAAATAAAAAAATAAAACTACAGAGACCCTTAAAAAATGCTACCTTCTGAGGCTGATGAAGTTATTGTGGCAGAAGATCAGCAAAGAGAAGCTGTAATAGACAATAATCAAGGAAACAATCAGCAAGGAGAAGCTGCAACAGACAATGAGCGAGGAGACGATCACTTTGATTCTGATAATTTCATCAACATAGATCAGTCTCAAGAACTTAACATATATATATATATATATATATATATATATATCCATACATCCAATAGACTCAAGACCAACTACACTACTTTGGTAAAAAAACTGCCCATGTTCATCATAAACTAGCTGTGTTAGAAATCTCTTTTCCTCTCTCAGCCTCCGCTCTTATGCCCTACAATAGTCCAACATTCACACATAATGAAGAGCCATCCAGATAGATTGCACTTACTCTGCAACCATTTTCAGGCCTTGGAATTGCAGCACAAAAGTTGTGCAAAGAGGTAGAATTTTCCTGAAGCCACTTAGAGACTATGTCGAAGGAGATGGATCGTCATAAAAAAGTTGCTGCAGCTGAGAAGAAAATGAGAGAAATCTTTGATAATACCATTGATGACCAGTTTCATTAATTCCAGGCTGCCAGATCTGAATTCCTCAGAGGTATCATCCATCTAAAAAATCACCTCAGAACTGTACACAAGAACTCTCATAATTTCTAACAAAAATGAAATAGAAAAGCTCAAATCCAAACATGCTTGAGAGTTATCCAAAGAGATACAAAATACTCAACTCTTCAGGAATCTCTAAACAAGAGTGAGGATGAAAAGAAGAATCTGACACAAAATATATATGCTCTTAAAACTCAATTCGAGGAGGAGAAAAATATTGCTGTGGAAGCTGTAGAAAATGAATATGGAAAGGATATGCTGGCTGCCATTAAGATTGTCAAGGAGAAAAAGACTATTCATCTACTTTGTGAAATTCATGCCACATTTTCAAAGGCTAACATGCCAATATTTTGGGAATGGATTCCCATTGAGAATCACCCTAGTGAAGGTTTTGATCTTGTGCTAGTGATTCCGAAGAAGCGGAGTCAGAGGAACGTGCTTCTGAACAAAGGGAGTCGTCTGAAGAAAACTCCAAGGACAAATGAATTTTCTTTTTTGCTTTTTATTTTTGCCTGTCATCTAATTGTTGTAAGATGACTTGCCTTTGATGAATGCTCTTTTACTTAGCATTCAAAAACCTATTTTTTCATTGGATTAATTCGCAGTACTTTGTTTCTCCTATAATCCTATTTTTTTTAAACTTATAATTTTATAAAAACAAGTCATGTTCACCTTGAAACGTAACATTTATCATAATTAAACTTATCAGTTTTCAAGTGGAAATATTACAACCTCGCACTTCATTGGTGTGTTTAAAGAATGCTACCACCTTAAATAAAAATAATACATTTATAAAATGTGACAACACTGACTGCCCTCGAACCAAAACAACTCTCAATTGCATTATATATATGTCCTCAAATAATTCTTCATATATATACGCTTCCAAATCGATTCATCCATTTATCAACGCTCCACATATTTTCATATGAGAACATAAAACTAATTTCATAATGGTCATTAACGTTCGAAGTGAAACCAAAAGTGTGATGATTCACTAGGCACTAGGTCTACCACTAGGCCTGTCATGAGGCAGATGTCAAACTCTTTTTTTTACGCAACTGTTTGGTATTCTGCCCAATGATTTCTTCTACATGTTTCACTTCTCTAATTTCTCTCTCCATTCTTTCCCGCTATAAATACTCATGTGAATCACTATTTGTGTTACAAACATATTTTTTGAGAGAGAGAGTCTGCTTTCACCAGCAATTTCTTGGTTACCTTCATTTGAATCTTCAATCTCTAAGGTACTTTCACCGGAAAACTCAAGTTTACCACCCAACCTTCAATTCAGTATATGAGAAAACATAAAAAACACAAAAAACCAAGAGCAAAAAAATCAATCTCTTTAGAAACAAGGAAACCCCTTTTTGGTGTACGATTACTTCTGCATTAGTGAACGGGCTGAAGAGTATAGAGAAACTGGATTGATAAACAACACTCCTCGTTTCTCCACTGAAACAATACACTACGGTAATTGCGATCCGAATCGAACTCCTCATATGTTTTCAATTTCATCTACCCCAGAAATAACCCAATCATCAAAAGTACAAACATTAAAATCGTCTCAAAATTTACCATCAACAACTAGGTGATCTCCTCAAATCCATTTTACAACTTCCACTCCTCGAATCAACCGTAAATTAACCAAGATCACATCTTCTTCAAGGAGATCTGAAGAAACTCCATCTCCTGTTAGCTCTCAATATCCTCAAAAAATGCGCAAGGAGACTCCTCAAGTCTATCCAAAAACTCACATCCGCGAAAGCCTTTCTAAAAGAAAAACCTTTATAGCTATGAGAGACGGTGCTGACAACACTTCACCTTATAATGTCTAAAATATTGTAACGAACCCCACCGTCTCCTCCTCCCCCAATGGAAGTTGTTGAGACAATCGTAGAATCTCAACAAGATCCCTCTAACAAAGAAAAGGGAACCAACCTCGACTCCTAACCCACCTGAACTTATAGATGAGGCTTTCAAGGAAGATGTTGCCTCTGAAGCTACCCAATTAAATGTGAAAGCTGACACTGAAGATGATGCTTTGAAATATACCGAAGTTGATATAGATGATGATGATTCAAAAGACAATGATAGTGAAAAGGTTAAGCGTGCTACAAAAACAAAAGCACCAAGGAAAAGAAAATGGAAAAAGAAAGTTCTTATTAAACTTTTGGAGGAGCTTGCTGCTTTAGTAGGTGTAAACCTAAAGCCACTCAAATACATATTGGCACTAAAAATTGTGCCATACATCTACTACCCAGAGTCTCAAGATGCCTCCTTGAAAAAGTAAAGAGGAATGCCAAATAACATTGTATTTCATTTTTCGACGGAGAGAGAGATTCCACTTGACTGTGAAAATGATGAGTTGGTAGTATATCCTGAAATTATCAACTGGGGTCTTTAGTTTCGGTTAGATCCAATGATAGTGGAGTACTTCGAGCTCCTAGACCTCTGTCCTACACAAGCCACACCCAACCAATGTCACCATCCTATCAGTACTCATGACCTCCAGACTTGCCCAAATTCCTCTTTCTATTTGAGACTTCATCGCCTTGACCAAACTTTCCAAGGGACCTGTTCTACCTTTCTATTATCTTACTCTTGATAATGACCTCAAGATAATTGATGACTTGCTCGAGGCTGACAAAATTTGGAAACAAAATATTTGTCCTCATTTCTGGAGTATGGGAGAACGAAATCGAGAGATCTGAAGAGAACCCATCACGACTTAACCTCGTCTGGAGGATTAACAGTAAGCTTTTTTGCTCTTCCATTTTCTGTTGTTGTTTTAAGTACTCTAATTTTATTTTTTGCTTATTTTTGTACAGTATCTAGAAATTTCAAGGTGATATAAAATTCGTTAAAAGGATGCTAAGGACATTTTTGCTAAGTTGGCAACTTGGGCATAAAAAAAGTGTGGGAATGGGTTCCACTCAGCCTTTTTGCATATTAACTTTATCAACAGCCACCTGTGACGAATTACGCTGGGTGCCGACTTTCCCGAGAACCCGATAGAGCCCCAAATCTAATCTAGGTTGTGAAGAGATTAGTGGCACCTGATGGTAAGGTGCATCTTCCAGTTCGAAACAGATCAGACAACTTTCTTCCCTAAAAAAAGAAAGGGAAAAAAAATAAAAAAATAGCTAGCACATATGGTGCTAGCCCCTCAGAGAAATTGATGCCACAGTCAAAGGCAAAGAGGAATGAAACATAAGCCTACACCAAAAAAAAAAGAAAACTACTGCTTTGAAGAAAAAGAAGAGCACATCCAAGACACCACCACAAAAAAAATAAAAAAATAAAACTACAGAGACCCTTAAAAAATGCTATCTTCTGAGGCTGATGAAGTTATTGTGGCAGAAGATCAGCAAAGAGAAGCTGTAATAGACAATGATCAAGGAAACAATCAGCAAGGAGAAGCTGCAACAGACAATGAGCGAGGAGACGATCACTTTGATTCTGATAATTTCATCAACATAGATCAGTCTCAAGAACTTAACATATATATATATATATATATATATATCCATACATCCAATAGACTCAAGACCAACTACACTACTTTGGTAAAAAAACTGCCCATGTTCATCATAAACTAGCTGTGTTAGAAATCTCTTTTCCTCTCTCAGCCTCCGCTCTTATGCCCTACAATAGTCCAACATTCACACATAATGAAGAGCCATCCAGATAGATTGCACTTACTCTGCAACCATTTTCAGGCCTTGGAATTGCAGCACAAAAGTTGTGCAAAGAGGTAGAATTTTCCTGAAGCCACTTAGAGACTATGTCGAAGGAGATGGATCGTCATAAAAAAGTTGCTGCAGCTGAGAAGAAAATGAGAGAAATCTTTGATAATACCATTGATGACCAGTTTCATTAATTCCAGGCTGCAAGATCTGAATTCCTCAGAGGTATCATCCATCTAAAAAATCACCTCAGAACTGTACACAAGAACTCTCATAATTTCTCACAAAAATGAAATAGAAAAGCTCAAATCCAAACATGCTTGAGAGTTATCCAAAGAGATACAAAATACTCAACTCTTCAGGAATCTCTAAACAAGAGTGAGGATGAAAAGAAGAATCTGACACAAAACATATATTCTCTTAAAACTCAATTCGAGGAGGAGAAAAATATTGCTGTGGAAGCTGTAGAAAATGAATATGGAAAGGATATGCTGGCTGCCATTAAGATTGTCAAGGAGAAAAAGACTATTCATCTACTTTGTGAAATTCATGCCACATTTTCAAAGGCTAACATGCCAATATTTTGGGAATGGATTCCCATTGAGAATCACCCTAGTGAAGGTTTTGATCTTGTGCTAGTGATTCCGAAGAAGCGGAGTCAGAGGAACGTGCTTCTGAACAAAGGGAGTCGTCTGAAGAAAACTCCAAGGACAAATGAATTTTCTTTTTTGCTTTTTATTTTTGCCTGTCATCTAATTGTTGTAAGATGACTTGCCTTTGATGAATGCTCTTTTACTTAGCATTCAAAAACCTATTTTTTCATTGGATTAATTCGCAGTACTTTGTTTCTCCTATAATCCTATTTTTTTTAAACTTATAATTTTATAAAAACAAGTCATGTTCACCTTGAAACGTAACATTTATCATAATTAAACTTATCAGTTTTCAAGTGGAAATATTACAACCTCGCACTTCATTGGTGTGTTTAAAGAATGTTACCACCTTAAATAAAAATAATACATTTATAAAATGTGACAACACTGACTGCCCTCGAACCAAAACAACTCTCAATTGCATTATATATATGTCCTCAAATAATTCTTCAAATATATCCGCTTCCAAATCGATTCATCCATTTATCAACGCTCCACATATTTTCATATGAGAACATAAAACTAATTTCATAATGGTCATTAACGTTCGAAGTGAAAACCAAAAGTGTGATGATTCACTAGGCACTAGGTCTACCACTAGGCCTGTCATGAGGCAGATGTCAAACTCTTTTTTTTACGCAACTGTTTGGTATTCTGCCCAATGATTTCTTCTACATGTTTCACTTCTCTAATTTCTCTCTCCATTCTTTCCCGCTATAAATACTCATGTGAATCACTATTTGTGTTACAAACATATTTTTTGAGAGAGAGAGTCTGCTTTCACCAGCAATTTCTTGGTTACCTTCATTTGAATCTTCAATCTCTAAGGTACTTTCACCGGAAAACTCAAGTTTACCACCCAACCTTCAATTCAGTATATGAGAAAACATAAAAAACACAAAAAACCAAGAGCAAAAAAATCAATCTCTTTAGAAACAAGGAAACCCCTTTTTGGTGTACGATTACTTCTGCATTAGTGAACGGGCTGAAGAGTATAGAGAAACTGGATTGATAAACAACACTCCTCGTTTCTCCACTGAAACAATACACTACGGTAATTGCGATCCGAATCGAACTCCTCATATGTTTTCAATTTCATCTACCCCAGAAATAACCCAATCATCAAAAGTACAAACATTAAAATCGTCTCAAAATTTACCATCAACAACTAGGTGATCTCCTCAAATCCATTTTACAACTTCCACTCCTCGAATCAACCGTAAATTAACCCAGATCACATCTTCTTCAAGGAGATCTGAAGAAACTCCATCTCCTGTTAGCTCTCAATATCCTCAAAAAATGCGCAAGGAGACTCCTCAAGTCTATCCAAAAACTCACATCCGCGAAAGCCTTTCTAAAAGAAAAACCTTTATAGCTATGAGAGACGGTGCTGACAACACTTCACCTTATAATGTCTAAAATATTGTAACGAACCCCACCGTCTCCTCCTCCCCCAATGGAAGTTGTTGACACAATCGTAGAATCTCAACAAGATCCCTCTAACAAAGAAAAGGGAACCAACCTCGACTCATAACCCACCTGAACTTATAGATGAGGCTTTCAAGGAAGATGTTGCCTCTGAAGCTACCCAATTAAATGTGAAAGCTGACACTGAAGATGATGCTTTGAAATATACCGAAGTTGATATAGATGATGATGATTCAAAAGACAATGATAGTGAAAAGGTTAAGCGTGCTACAAAAACAAAAGCACCAAGGAAAAGAAAAGGGAAAAAGAAAGCTCTTATTAAACTTTTGGAGGAGCTTGCTGCTTTAGTAGGTGTAAACCTAAAGCCACTCAAATACATATTGGCACTAAAAATTGTGCCATACATCTACTACCCAGAGTCTCAAGATGCCTCCTTGAAAAAGTAAAGAGGAATGCCAAATAACATTGTATTTCATTTTTCGACGGAGAGAGAGATTCCACTTGACTGTGAAAATGATGAGTTGGTAGTATATCCTGAAATTATCAACTGGGGTCTTTGGTTTCGGTTAGATCCAATGATAGTGGAGTACTTCGAGCTCCTAGACCTCTGTCCTACACAAGCCACACCCAACCAATGTCACCATCCTATCAGTACTCATGACCTCCAGACTTGCCCAAATTCCTCTTTCTATTTGAGACTTCATCGCCTTGACCAAACTTTCCAAGGGACCTGTTCTACCTTTCTATTATCTTACTCTTGATAATGACCTCAAGATAATTGATGACTTGCTCGAGGCTGACAAAATTTGGAAACAAAATATTTGTCCTCATTTCTGGAGTATGGGAGAACGAAATCGAGAGATCTGAAGAGAACCCATCACGACTTAACCTCGTCTGGAGGATTAACAGTAAGCTTTTTTGCTCTTCCATTTTCTGTTGTTGTTTTAAGTACTCTAATTTTATTTTTTGCTTATTTTTGTACAGTATCTAGAAATTTCAAGGTGATATAAAATTCGTTAAAAGGATGCTAAGGACATTTTTGCTAAGTTGGCAACTTGGGCATAAAAAAAGTGTGGGAATGGGTTCCACTCAGCCTTTTTGCATATTAACTTTATCAACAGCCACCTGTGACGAATTACGCTGGGTGCCGACTTTCCCGAGAACCCGATAGAGCCCCAAATCTAATCTAGGTTGTGAAGAGATTAGTGGCACCTGATGGTAAGGTGCATCTTCCAGTTCGAAACAGATCAGACAACTTTCTTCCCTAAAAAAAGAAAGGGAAAAAAATAAAAAAAATAGCTAGCACATATGGTGCTAGCCCCTCAGAGAAATTGATGCCACAGTCAAAGGCAAAGAGGAATGAAACATAAAAAAACATTCATACTATTAAAAAGGGAGAGGAGGTTAAGCCTACACCAAAAAAAAAGAAAACTACTGCTTTGAAGAAAAAGAAGAGCACATCCAAGACACCACCACAAAAAAAATAAAAAAATAAAACTACAGAGACCCTTAAAAAATGCTACCTTCTGAGGCTGATGAAGTTATTGTGGCAGAAGATCAGCAAAGAGAAGCTGTAATAGACAATGATCAAGGAAACAATCAGCAAGGAGAAGCTGCAACAGACAATGAGCGAGGAGACGATCACTTTGATTCTGATAATTTCATCAACATAGATCAGTCTCAAGAACTTAACATATATATATATATATATATATATATATATATATATATATATATATATATATATATATCCATACATCCAATAGACTCAAGACCAACTACACTACTTTGGTAAAAAAACTGCCCATGTTCATCATAAACTAGCTGTGTTAGAAATCTCTTTTCCTCTCTCAGCCTCCGCTCTTATGCCCTACAATAGTCCAACATTCACACATAATGAAGAGCCATCCAGATAGATTGCACTTACTCTGCAACCATTTTCAGGCCTTGGAATTGCAGCACAAAAGTTGTGCAAAGAGGTAGAATTTTCCTGAAGCCACTTAGAGACTATGTCGAAGGAGATAGATCGTCATAAAAAAGTTGCTGCAGCTGAGAAGAAAATGAGAGAAATCTTTGATAATACCATTGATGACCAGTTTCATTAATTCCAGGCTGCAAGATCTGAATTCCTCAGAGGTATCATCCATCTAAAAAATCACCTCAGAACTGTACACAAGAACTCTCATAATTTCTCACAAAAATGAAATAGAAAAGCTCAAATCCAAACATGCTTGAGAGTTATCCAAAGAGATACAAAATACTCAACTCTTCAGGAATCTCTAAACAAGAGTGAGGATGAAAAGAAGAATCTGACACAAAACATATATGCTCTTAAAACTCAATTCGAGGAGGAGAAAAATATTGCTGTGGAAGCTGTAGAAAATGAATATGGAAAGGATATGCTGGCTGCCATTAAGATTGTCAAGGAGAAAAAGACTATTCATCTACTTTGTGAAATTCATGCCACATTTTCAAAGGCTAACATGCCAATATTTTGGGAATGGATTCCCATTGAGAATCACCCTAGTGAAGGTTTTGATCTTGTGCTAGTGATTCCGAAGAAGCGGAGTCAGAGGAACGTGCTTCTGAACAAAGGGAGTCGTCTGAAGAAAACTCCAAGGACAAATGAATTTTCTTTTTTGCTTTTTATTTTTGCCTGTCATCTAATTGTTGTAAGATGACTTGCCTTTGATGAATGCTCTTTTACTTAGCATTCAAAAACCTATTTTTTCATTGGATTAATTCGCAGTACTTTGTTTCTCCTATAATCCTATTTTTTTTAAACTTATAATTTTATAAAAACAAGTCATGTTCACCTTGAAACGTAACATTTATCATAATTAAACTTATCAGTTTTCAAGTGGAAATATTACAACCTCGCACTTCATTGGTGTGTTTAAAGAATGTTACCACCTTAAATAAAAATAATACATTTATAAAATGTGACAACACTGACTGCCCTCGAACCAAAACAACTCTCAATTGCATTATATATATGTCCTCAAATAATTCTTCAAATATATCCGCTTCCAAATCGATTCATCCATTTATCAACGCTCCACATATTTTCATATGAGAACATAAAACTAATTTCATAATGGTCATTAACGTTCGAAGTGAAAACCAAAAGTGTGATGATTCACTAGGCACTAGGTCTACCACTAGGCCTGTCATGAGGCAGATGTCAAACTCTTTTTTTTACGCAACTGTTTGGTATTCTGCCCAATGATTTCTTCTACATGTTTCACTTCTCTAATTTCTCTCTCCATTCTTTCCCGCTATAAATACTCATGTGAATCACTATTTGTGTTACAAACATATTTTTTGAGAGAGAGAGTCTGCTTTCACCAGCAATTTCTTGGTTACCTTCATTTGAATCTTCAATCTCTAAGGTACTTTCACCGGAAAACTCAAGTTTACCACCCAACCTTCAATTCAGTATATGAGAAAACATAAAAAACACAAAAAACCAAGAGCAAAAAAATCAATCTCTTTAGAAACAAGGAAACCCCTTTTTGGTGTACGATTACTTCTGCATTAGTGAACGGGCTGAAGAGTATAGAGAAACTGGATTGATAAACAACACTCCTCGTTTCTCCACTGAAACAATACACTACGGTAATTGCGATCCGAATCGAACTCCTCATATGTTTTCAATTTCATCTACCCCAGAAATAACCCAATCATCAAAAGTACAAACATTAAAATCGTCTCAAAATTTACCATCAACAACTAGGTGATCTCCTCAAATCCATTTTACAACTTCAACTCATCGAATCAACCGTAAATTAACCCAGATCACATCTTCTTCAAGGAGATCTGAAGAAACTCCATCTCCTGTTAGCTCTCAATATCCTCAAAAAATGCGCAAGGAGACTCCTCAAGTCTATCCAAAAACTCACATCCGCGAAAGCCTTTCTAAAAGAAAAACCTTTATAGCTATGAGAGACGGTGCTGACAACACTTCACCTTATAATGTCTAAAATATTGTAACGAACCCCACCGTCTCCTCCTCCCCCAATGGAAGTTGTTGACACAATCGTAGAATCTCAACAAGATCCCTCTAACAAAGAAAAGGGAACCAACCTCGACTCCTAACCCACCTGAACTTATAGATGAGGCTTTCAAGGAAGATGTTGCCTCTGAAGCTACCCAATTAAATGTGAAAGCTGACACTGAAGATGATGCTTTGAAATATACCGAAGTTGATATAGATGATGATGATTCAAAAGACAATGATAGTGAAAAGGTTAAGCGTGCTACAAAAACAAAAGCACCAAGGAAAAGAAAAGGGAAAAAGAAAGCTCTTATTAAACTTTTGGAGGAGCTTGCTGCTTTAGTAGGTGTAAACCTAAAGCCACTCAAATACATATTGGCACTAAAAATTGTGCCATACATCTACTACCCAGAGTCTCAAGATGCCTCCTTGAAAAAGTAAAGAGGAATGCCAAATAACATTGTATTTCATTTTTCGACGGAGAGAGAGATTCCACTTGACTGTGAAAATGATGAGTTGGTAGTATATCCTGAAATTATCAACTGGGGTCTTTGGTTTCGGTTAGATCCAATGATAGTGGAGTACTTCGAGCTCCTAGACCTCTGTCCTACACAAGCCACACCCAACCAATGTCACCATCCTATCAGTACTCATGACCTCCAGACTTGCCCAAATTCCTCTTTCTATTTGAGACTTCATCGCCTTGACCAAACTTTCCAAGGGACCTGTTCTACCTTTCTATTATCTTACTCTTGATAATGACCTCAAGATAATTGATGACTTGCTCGAGGCTGACAAAATTTGGAAACAAAATATTTGTCCTCATTTCTGGAGTATGGGAGAACGAAATCGAGAGATCTGAAGAGAACCCATCACGACTTAACCTCGTCTGGAGGATTAACAGTAAGCTTTTTTGCTCTTCCATTTTCTGTTGTTGTTTTAAGTACTCTAATTTTATTTTTTGCTTATTTTTGTACAGTATCTAGAAATTTCAAGGTGATATAAAATTCGTTAAAAGGATGCTAAGGACATTTTTGCTAAGTTGGCAACTTGGGCATAAAAAAAGTGTGGGAATGGGTTCCACTCAGCCTTTTTGCATATTAACTTTATCAACAGCCACCTGTGACGAATTACGCTGGGTGCCGACTTTCCCGAGAACCCGATAGAGCCCCAAATCTAATCTAGGTTGTGAAGAGATTAGTAGCACCTGATGGTAAGGTGCATCTTCCAGTTCGAAACAGATCAGACAACTTTCTTCCCTAAAAAAAGAAAGGGAAAAAAAATAAAAAAAATAGCTAGCACATATGGTGCTAGCCCCTCAGAGAAATTGATGCCACAGTCAAAGGCAAAGAGGAATGAAACATAAAAAAACATTCATACTATTAAAAAGGGAGAGGAGGTTAAGCCTACACAAAAAAAAAGAAAAGTACTGCTTTGAAGAAAAAGAAGAGCACATCCAAGACACCACCACAAAAAAAAAATAAAAAAATAAAACTACAGAGACCCTTAAAAAATGCTACCTTCTGAGGCTGATGAAGTTATTGTGGCAGAAGATCAGCAAAGAGAAGCTGTAATAGACAATGATCAAGGAAACAATCAGCAAGGAGAAGCTGCAACAGACAATGAGCGAGGAGACGATCACTTTGATTCTGATAATTTCATCAACATAGATCAGTCTCAAGAACTTAACATATATATATATATATCCATACATCCAATAGACTCAAGACCAACTACACTACTTTGGTAAAAAAACTGCCCATGTTCATCATAAACTAGCTGTGTTAGAAATCTCTTTTCCTCTCTCAGCCTCCGCTCTTATGCCCTACAATAGTCCAACATTCACACATAATGAAGAGGCATCCAGATAGATTGCACTTACTCTGCAACCATTTTCAGGCCTTGGAATTGCAGCACAAAAGTTGTGCAAAGAGGTAGAATTTTCCTGAAGCCACTTAGAGACTATGTCGAAGGAGATGGATCGTCATAAAAAAGTTGCTGCAGCTGAGAAGAAAATGAGAGAAATCTTTGATAATACCATTGATGACCAGTTTCATTAATTCCAGGCTGCAAGATCTGAATTCCTCAGAGGTATCATCCATCTAAAAAATCACCTCAGAACTGTACACAAGAACTCTCATAATTTCTCACAAAAATGAAATAGAAAAGCTCAAATCCAAACATGCTTGAGAGTTATCCAAAGAGATACAAAAATACTCCACTCTTCAGGAATCTCTAAACAAGAGTGAGGATGAAAAGAAGAATCTAACACAAAACATATATGCTCTTAAAACTCAATTCGAGGAGGAGAAAAATATTGCTGTGGAAGCTGTAGAAAATGAATATGGAAAGGATATGCTGGCTGCCATTAAGATTGTCAAGGAGAAAAAGACTATTCATCTACTTTGTGAAATTCATGCCACATTTTCAAAGGCTAACATGCCAATATTTTGGGAATGGATTCCCATTGAGAATCACCCTAGTGAAGGTTTTGATCTTGTGCTAGTGATTCCGAAGAAGCGGAGTCAGAGGAACGTGCTTCTGAACAAAGGGAGTCGTCTGAAGAAAACTCCAAGGACAAATGAATTTTCTTTTTTGCTTTTTATTTTTGCCTGTCATCTAATTGTTGTAAGATGACTTGCCTTTGATGAATGCTCTTTTACTTAGCATTCAAAAACCTATTTTTTCATTGGATTAATTCGCAGTACTTTGTTTCTCCTATAATCCTATTTTTTTTAAACTTATAATTTTATAAAAACAAGTCATGTTCACCTTGAAACGTAACATTTATCATAATTAAACTTATCAGTTTTCAAGTGGAAATATTACAACCTCGCACTTCATTGGTGTTTTTAAAGAATGTTACCACCTTAAATAAAAATAATACATTTATAAAATGTGACACTTCGAATAATATAGTGCGTTTAGTGAACGTAACACTTCGAAAATTATAGTGCATTTAGTGAACGTAGCACTTTGAAAATTATAGTGCATTTAGAGAACGTAGCAATTCAAAAATTATAATGCGTTTAGAGAACGTAGCACTTCAAATATGGTTGTTTCTTCGAAAAATGTTTATAACTCTTTGGAATATTTACTCTTGGTCAACTTCAAAGATGATCAGTCTTTGACCAGTTACTAAAATAATTCAAATACTTATACTTAAACAACCATTGGCAAACAAAACTTTTATTGATAACTTCAAATATTTACATGAAACTTCATTAAAACATCCCCGAGCCAACATGGTAGGAAAAAGTGTGTCAATTATTTTTATTCCCAATACAATTTCAGATGTTGTATATTCCAAAGATGTTGAAGCATCCTCCCTTGCATATAAAAAAGGTGATAAGAACCCGATTTTTTTCTTTCCAAAACCATATAAGGTCCTTCCCAATTTGGGCCATCTTTCTGAGGTGCTTAACCTTTGTTATAGAGGAATACTTTCCTTAAAACTTTATCACTAAATTTGAAATCCCTCCTTTTTACCTTCGAGTTATATTGACTCCTCACGAAGTTTGATAATGAATCATATTAAGATGTGCTCTAACTCTTTTTTCCTCAATCAAGTCCAAATCTGCTCTTTTTGTTCGTCATTGAGGTCTTTGGAATACTGAAGTACTCTATAAAAAGGTTACGTAGATTCTGCGAGACTAATAGCATCCATACCATACACTAAGAAAAAATTAGTTTCTTTAATATCCTTTATAGGAGTTGTTCGATAAGCCCATAACATTTCTTGTAAATAGTTAGGCCATTTTCCTGTAGCTCATATCAAATTCTTCTTCAGGCCTTCTAAAATAGATCTATTTATTACCTTCACCTGACCATTTGCTTGAGGATGAAAATGTGTAGAAAATCACTGTGTAATACCCCTCGAAACATAAAAATAAACCATTTCTCTATTGTTAAACTGAGGGCCATTATCTGTGGTGATTTTTCGAGGAACCCCAAAGAGACAACACTTGGATTTTTGTTCCATACAATGGTTCAGCCTCTACCAACTTCGAAAAATAGTTCACTGCCACAATAATCATTTGACGTCCTCCATAATCCATATGCAATGTCCTACCAAATCTATTCCTTATCTGTAAAAAATACGGCTTTGGTAATGGACTTGAGCGGAACTGCAGGTTTATGAATAGAATTGGAAAATCGCTGACTAGTATCTCAACCTCAAACCAACTTTTTAACATCGTTCATAATCGAGGGCCAAAAATAGCATGCCAACAAAACTCGATGTGTCAATGCCTTGAACCCACAATGTGCTGAACCTTCACCATCATGTAACTCTGACAAAATTTCCTAAGACTTTTGTTTATTCAAACAACATAACAAAGGCATACTCAAATATTTCTTTTATAACACCCATCCAATACAACATAGTCACGATCTTTATAATTCAATTTTTAGCCATTGCACCTCTTGAGGCAGCGTTCCTCTTAACAAGAAATTCAGGATATCAGTTCTAGTCACTTTAAATTACATCTGGTGTGACAAATTTTTTTTTTTGCATATTTACGCTACTCTGACCGAGTTAGAATCAAAGGACTCTCCTGTAATAAAATCCAATGATACTCCTCTGAGTAAGAAACGGTTTCAAAATAATCAGAAACTGTATTATATTCTTGGCTGATATATTCTACAATAACGTGGTCAAACAAAAGAGTCAAATTTCAAAGCTCTCAAAGATTCAAAATTAAGTGATATTTTTTAGCTTTGGAACACGAGCCACTTGATTCTCTAATAATTAGGAATATGTCTCCAAACGAACTGAAGTTGTCCCACAAATTCTCACAGGCCTTAAACCAGCCAATGCAGCTTCATATTTAGCTTCATTATTCAGTGCATGAAAACTGAATTTAATAGCTTGAAACATTGCCTCCCTAGATGGAGCAACCAATTGAACTCATGCACTGAATCCTAGAATGCTAGAACCTCCATCAGTTCGAACTACCCACATCAAACTTCTTGACAAAACCTTATCTTCATCTGATATACTTAAATGAAATTCAACAAGAAGATCAGCTAAAGCTTGGGCCTTAATAGCTGTTCGAGGAGCAAACATGATATCAAAGTCTCATAATTCCACTGACCATTTGGTCATCTGCCTAAATATGTCAGGGCGCTTTAAAACATTTTTCAATGGGAATGAAGTTCGAACCACGACAGTGTGAGCTTGAAAATAAGGACGCATCTTTCTAGTTGACATCACTAAAACCAATGCCAACTTTTCAAGCTTCAAATATCTTTTTTCTGCTGCCAACAAACTCTTACTAACATAATAAACTAACTTCAGAATTCCTGAATCTTCACTTATCAACACAACACTCACAACAAAATCTGGTACCACAATGTATAAAAAGATTTTCTCTCCAAATCGAGGGTTAGACAATATCTCTGGTGATGACAATAATTCCTTAATGCTTGAGAATGTTGTTTCACATTCCGCGGTCCACTTTAACTCTTTTGGCCTTTGTAATACTTGAAATTAATCTATTAAGATCAGTTAACCTTCATGTCAAGATATGTACTTCCCTAATAGTTCGAGGTGATGTCATTGATACCAAAGCCTTTAATTGCTCTGGATCATCTTTTATCCCATTTTCACTAATAACATACCCCAAGAATTTTCCTGATCGAACTCCAAAGGTGCACTTCTCAGGATTTAGCTTTAATATAATAACTCTTAGATAAAAAAGTCTCATTGGAATTCTCCAAGTGCGCATGCTAAACTATTGACCAACATGTCATCAATATACACCTTCATATTTCTTCCAATCTGAGAAGAGAAGGCTTTATTCATTAACCTCTGATATGTTGCTTCAGCGTTCTTGGAGAGGAACTCTTTGTCACATCCAATACAGTCTGAGGAGATTGGCGAACGAATATTCTTAATTTTTTGAGTCAAGGAACATTGCCAGATGATATGAAGTTAGCCAAAAAATTGAGAGGAAAAGCCTTCAGATACATAGTTTTAGATGAAATTTTATATAAGAAGGCATTAAGCAGGCCATTATTACGATGTCTAGACAATCAAGAATCACATGAGGTATTATCAGAGTTGCATGATGGAGAAGGGTCAGCTCATTGCGGATTTAAATCTTTATCTTGACGAGTTTTGCTTGCAGGATTTTATTGGCCTACAATCATGAACGATGCGGAAAATTTGGTTCGAAGCTGTGATACTTGTAAAAAATTTCCTAATGTTATACACAAGCCGGCAGTTCCACTTATATCTATAACCGAGGCCATACCATTTGATAGATAGGGGATTGATCTGGTGGGGCCTTTTCTGGTGGCATCTGGGGGACGCCAAATGATAATTGTAGCAGTGGATTACTTTACAAAATGGGCTTAGGCAGAACCACTATCTAGAACAAAGGTAAAATATGTAATCAAATTTATTGTGAACAGTATTTGTTGTCGCTTCAGAGTCGCTCTGAGAATTACAACAAATAATGCCCCTTAGTTTAATAATAAATAAATAAATTCATTTTGCACAGCAAAAGGAATTCAAATTTTTTTCGATGCCTTTCTATCCTCAAGACAATGGACAAGTCAAAGTGACGAACATAACTATTTTAGATAGTTTGAAGAAAACTTTAATAGGGGCAGCAGAAAAATGGCCAAACTATTTACAAGAGGTGGTTTGGGCTTATCAGACAACTCGTTGGGAGGCTACAAAAGAAACTCCTTTTGCGTTAGCATATAGAATGGATGCAGTTAGCCCCGTGGAATCGACGATGTCATCTTTTATAATAACTCAATATTCCGAGAGATCCAATGATGAAGCTAAAAGAGAGAATTTAGATTTGATTGAGGGGAAAAGAGTTCGATCTCATTTAAATGTAATCCATTATCACACTCTTATGAGGAACATATATGATTCGAAGGTAAAAAAAAGAGAGTTTAAAGAAGGGGACAAAATGTTGAGAAAAATATTTTTGCATACAAAGGAGAAGAGGTCGGAAAAATGGCCATGAATAGGGAAGGAACTTATATGGCTATCGAGAGGATAAAACCAGGGTCTTATCGCCTTTGTGATATTCAAGGGAGGATGCTTCAACACCCGTGGAATATACAACATCTGGAGTCATATTGAGAATAGACTTTTGTATTTTGGATTTTTACTATTGAATGACGCACTCTTTCCTACCCTGTTGACCCATGAAGGTTTTAACGAGGCACTATGTACATATTTAGCATTATCAATACAACGCAGTTTTGGCCAATGGTTGTTTACAAGTGTCTATTGAAAACTATCTTAAAAACTTATCAAAGAGTGATCATCTTTGAGGTTGGCTAAGATTAGAATGTTCCGAAGTGCTTTTTACACTTTTCGAAGAAACAACCATATTTGAAGTGCTACGTTCAATAAATGTACTGTGATTTTACGAAGTGCAACGTTCAATAAATGCACTATGTTATTCAAGGTAGTATGTTCAAAATTTGCATTAATTCATTTGAAGTATTACATATTGTGAATTTCGAAGTACATTATCATATTTAAGGAGTTATGTTTTTAAAAAATTATTATTATTTCAAGATTGTTAACTTCGAATAATTCATATTGATGATAAAAATGAGAAATAAATAAAGATATTTGTCAATTAGATTAAATTGAGGAAGTACAATAGGTAGGATACTAATTTGACAAATTCAAAAAAGATGACATAAAATCAAATAACAGCAAAATTATTCAGACGAATCCTCGTCAGATGATTCTTCTTATAATGATGAGCTTAGGATAGGATCGAAGGATTCAATAGGACGCCATTCGACGGGAATGTCGTTCCAAAAACTAGAAAGATTGATTTTTTGATAAGTTGCATAAATTTCTCGAAGAAGAGTGATGTATATCTCTTCTTTACCATTATTAATAGCAGCAAACATGTCCTTAGAAAATTCAGCTTCTGCGGCAGTGACATCAACTTCTTTTTCCTTCTCAAAATCAGCCTTCAACGTGGCTATCTCATCAGTCAATTCTTTATTTTTTGCTTCGCTGGTAGCAAGACAAGTTTGGAGACCTTCGAATTTAAGCATTTCAGCAGCCAACTCTTCAGCATGTTTAGTTTTGAGCTTGTTCATCTCCTCTTGATGCGAGGTGGTCAATTTTATTTATCAACATAATTTTGCGTTTGTAAATGGCTTTTGACGAAGAGCATTCCTCGAATAAGCTCAGATCTTGCCGCTTCAAAGATGTGGAATTTCTCGATTACTTGATTCTAAAATTTTTCCTCACTTATTTCTCAGGATCGACAATTCCTTTATAGCGAACCATGTCTTTGGCCAATCGCTTCAAGTGACTATCGAAAGCCTCTACTTGTGAAGAAAACAACTTTACTGTAGTATCAAGATCGGAAAATCTTTGGAGTGCAGCAAGGACATCAGGGTTGTGTGGAGGAGGAGAAAAATGGTTGGGCTAGGATGAAGAATCATATATAGAGATGTAGTTGGAACAGAAGGACATATTATTTCTGGAGACACTTCGACGATCAACTTTCTCCCAAAATTGTGCATGCAAGTCTGGATATCTTGGATGACACGATCGTCTTCTCCAGCAAGTTTCTGAGACTCGTTGAAATTAATAAAGCTATCGGGATCGAAGTGGTCATCATTTTGATTATCATCATCTGCATTATCATCGATGATGATTGGAGCATCATCATTGGTTGTTTTCTTTTCGAGAGGAGGATTTTGGCGATTCCCAACAGTTATAACTTCATCCTCATTGACAAGTGTGTATTCGATGACCTTTGATTTCCTGTTTTTCTTCCCATGAGGATTGATGGAAGTTTTCCTTTTTTTTTCCGAAGAAGGTTCTTGCTCTTCCTCTTCTTCGATGGTTGAAAGAGTCTTTTCTGCTGCTTTTCTTTTGTGATGTTTGGGCTTCGACTGTGTTGAAGGGCTAGCAGCAGATGTGCTAGTTGTTTTTTTATTTTTCTTCTCATTTTTTGGCTTTTCATTTTTCTTTTGAGGCATGTGACTTTCTGACCTATTGCGGATGGAGAGGAATACCTTACAATCAGGTTGAAATAGTTTTTTTTTAAGCGCGATGGAGGTTGGGCTGATCCATTAGATTTGGAGGAGGCAATGCTCTAGGTGTGATGGGAAAGAGATGACTATTGGGGAATTTGATCGGTTCGAAGGCGGTGTGAAAATGTCTTTGGCCGTTGTCCGACGAATAGCATAACGCCTCAGAAATTCTGAAATGGTCACACAAATAAATAATGAATAAGGAAGAAAAGTTAGTACTAATTTATTTTAAAATGTACAATGTTCGAAGTACTTACGGTTGCTTTTCCAGATGACATTTAATTTCGATGGGTTGGCATCATATTTTTTTTTGTCGTTCTCTCATGGTCCTGAGATGAAGATAAAATTTTGTTTCCAAAATTTTTCCGCTTCCAGGAGATCATCGATGATTTTTAAATCACCTACTAGAGTGAGGTAGTAAAATGGGTGCTTCAGTCCTTTTGATAATTTTGTCAAGGATATGAAATCCTTTATGATGATCGGAATCTTGGACAACCGAGAGGCCATACTGACAGACATGAGAGTGAAACATCGATTCAGTGTCACTTAAGTTGGGAAAAAGTTGAGAAGTTCGAAGTACCCTACGATCATAGGATCCAGTGGGAACCGAAGACCCCAATTTATGATTTCGGGGTAGACCACTAGTTATTCGTCTTTGCAATCTAAGGGAGTTTCACCTTTCTTAGGTAGTTGAACAGTGATTTTTTCTCTCATTCTCCATTGCTTTTTTAAATCTGATGCTTGACTTTCTTGATAGTATATATATATATATATATATATATGGAACTTTCTTCAGCTCAATAATGTAGTCAGTATCGATATCTCTTAGGTTTCTGTCAATGGTTACTCTTTCGTCATCAGAAACTGTACCCAATGCCTTCTTTTTTTGAGGCTTACGAACTTTCTTTTCTGTGTCATTTTTTTGTCTCTTTCATCAGACTCAGCGTCATTATCAGACCTGGTAGCTTCAGAATAATCTTCGTCGGCTTCTGATGTTTCATCCCTTGGTTGTGGAGGATCTTTGGAGGGATTTGGTTGAGGTAATGAAGCTTCCTTGACTATTTATTTCTGAGTAGGAGACAAGAATCATCTCACATGCTATGAAAGTTTTTCGTCAACAGATTGGTGGATGACAAGTTGAAGAAGGAGTGATTTCAATTTGTTTCGAAGAAGATTTGATTGATTCTTCACTAATCAGAGGTGAAGCTCTGACTTGAGAATAAGAGGTTCGAGGCGTTCTGGGTGTTTGAACTCTAGAGGAATGATGCTCTTCGTTACCAGGAGAAGGAAAAAAAATAGGAACTTTAGATGGATTAAAATTACTTTAGTAAGTGGTCTTGGTTGTTGTTCCAACGGGAGGGTGGTTGATTAATCCGGCAGCTTTTTACTCCTCTGCTCTTTCAGTAATGCAAAAATAATCGTATGATCCCAAGACTAGATTATCGTCATGCTTCGAAGATTTGGGTTTTTTGGGTATCATAGCCTTAGATCTTCTGGATTTTGGATTTTTTCTCATATACTGGATGAAGATTAACCGGAAAGTATGGGTTTTCCAGTAAAGATAGCTGGGAAATTTGAAGAACACGTTGAAGGTAGCCAAGGGTGTGTTGTTTCTTTCTCAAGAAATTTGGATTGTGAATTACTAACAAAGTTATAGGAAGATGAGAAGATGTGTAGAAGTGGAAAATACTTTGTGATGATTGGGCCAAATACGAAACGATGATAGGGTTATAAGTTTGACATCTATCAGACTAGCTAGCTAGCTATAAGTCTAGTAGCTAGGTATTCATGATGAATCCGAACGGTTAGATTTTATAAAGATTTACTTCGAAACGATTTCGAAGATTAGTTATTTCCTTGAGATTTCTGATGTGTGGGTAAGTTTGGAAATATCTGATGATTACATTTTTGAATTTGTGAGTTCTAATGTGTGAGCACGTTTGGAAAAATCTGATGATTACATTCTAAATTTGCGTCTGAAAATATTCGAGGAGAAAGAAAAGATATTATTGATTTTTTAACTTCAAGTTTCTGATATGGATTCTGGAAGGATTGGAAGACATTTAGTTCTCATTCATTTACTGACATAAGAACTAGAGGGCTACTGATATGGAAGTAGAAATTTAGGGACTAAAAGTGTAAATAATGGAAGTTCAATGAAACAATTATGATTATGTATTTCTGTTGAGAACTAAGGGTAATTTATCCCTTTATGTAACCGTTTTCAGTTTAGAGTTAAGTCTCAGCGCCTCTATATAAAGGCCAGGGCTGAACTAATAAAAGGGTTTAACATTTTTTGATCGAACTCAATTGTGTTATGACTTTCTCTCTCTAAAAACACACTCTCTCTCTCTCTCACTAAAACTCGCGTATTACTTTTCCCTAAGACAACTCTTAATAATTGAACTCACCAGAAGTAATAAAACGTTCGTACAAATACCTAGGACATACTCCAAGGAGATACAACGACTTATAGCAAGTCAAAAACGAAGTAAAAAAGTTACTTAACAGAGTAAATAGAAAAAGTAATCGAATCAAAAGAAAGACCAAACTCAAAAATAGCAGTCATCAAGACCAAAGAATAGATCAGCAGGTCCATCAATCGAAAGACACGGGGCACATGGAACAATCATCGCATATACACAAAAGTTGCAGAAAACAAATGTAAGTTAGTAAACAGATTGGATATGCCAGCTAATCTTGGTGTCATAGAATCTAAACCGAAGGTCTTGAAAATTCGATTAGACACCAGAGAGGCAATGACATGACGAGAACCAAAGACTCTTGAGATCCTCTCATGCCAAACGTGGTAGATAACCGCGCCAAAGCAAGCACGCTAAATATGACGCTGTCGAGAGTGAGACCAATTTGATGCGTCACAAATCCAAGATTGCCAGCAAGATGCGGTAGTTGGAAAACCCAACTTAGAATTTTTAAAGTTCCAGAGACTCTTAGTAAAACTACAATCATAGAGGATATAAGAAATAGTTTTAGAGTGCATAAGACGCATACTGGAGGGGTGTTGATACCCCAACCCAGTAATTTTTGACGAGTAGAAACCTTGCCAAGGATGGCGCGCCATAAAATAAAGTAGTGACGAGGAATGTTATATTTATTCCAAACTAACCCGGCCTACCCAATGATAGGGGCAGGCGTATGAATGATGTTGTAGTGTTCTCGATAGTGAAATTGGTGCTTCCAGCCTTCGTGGTCCAAAAGTGAACATCATTAGCGATAATGTTGGGCCGGAGGAGAGTGTGGATTAGGTGGCTGATTTCCTGGAGGTTGGAACGATTCTTGGCTCTGACCGCTCTTAGATTGCGGGGCCAATGCCATTGACCATCAAGAATGATGTCGGAGACCTTGAGGTTTTTTCAGAGTCAAGAATATTTGATAATAATAGGGCCATAGTGCGTAACAAGAGAGGTAGAAAGAAGCCAATGGTCATACCAAAAGGAAGTGTTTCAGACCGTTTCCAATAGCGATGCGATACAAATTTCTAGCAATCGAATGAAGACGTAAAATTTTTCTCCACGCCCAGGAGGAGGAGGAACCAAGATCAAGGTCTATAAAGTTTTTATTTTTTATTTTTTCAGTTTTTATCCAGTCACTCCAAATAGATTATTTGTGAATACTAATTATAGACCAAATTTGCTTAAGGACAGCTGCCTGATTCTAGGTTTTAAGATCTAGAATCCCAAGGCCGCCCTTCTTTGTGGGAGTTCTAATATTGGACCAGGCTACTTTGGCCCCATAGATTTTCATAGCAAGGCCCAACCAGAGAATCGACAGAGGTGCTGGGATAATTCTTTAAGAATCCTAGAAGGAAGAATAAAAATGGAGGACCAATAAACTTGACCAGCAAAAAAGACAGATTTGATGAGCTGGAGCCTCCCGACATAAGAGATGTGCTTGGAGGTCCAAGAATCAATTCTCGAAGTAATCTTATGCAAGAGGGGCGACAATCAGTATGAGAGAGACGACCAGTAAGCAAAGGGACTCTCAGGTATTTGACAGGGAGGAAGCCTTCAACAAAGCCTAAAATAGTTTGAAGCTCTGAGGAGAGGAAGATATCTATACTAAAGAAAATATTTGACTTTTAGAGGGATTTCATTTGAGACTAAAAAATGAAAAGAAATCATCAAGGCCTTCCTTGATAAGGATGGGAAATTTGGCATCACCGTGACAGAAGATCATAAGATCGTCTGCGAAGCAAAGGTTGGTGACTTTAAGGTTATGGTATTTCCAGTGGAACTGAAAATTCGGGTCTTTGCTTTTCTCTTTGAGGATACTGGATATGACTTGCATAACGAGGAAAAAAAGGGTAAGAGAAAGCGTGTTTCTTTGCTTGAGACCCTTTCTACCATGAAAATTATCGTGGGTGTCACCATTAGTAATAACATTATAAGATGGAGATGAGATGCATTGAATGATCCAGTTAATCATCTTATCAGGTAAATTCATCGCAACAAGAATATCAAGGATAAGATGCCAACGAACATTTTCAAAGGCTTTCATTAGATCAATCTTCAGTGTGACCATCTTAACTCCTCTATTAGGGTTGTAACCGCTCAAGAACTCTTGAGAAAGAAGAATGTTTTCAGAAATGTTTTGCCAACAACGAAAGCAGATTGGGAAATATCAATCACGTAAAGCAAAAAGTTCTTGATTGTATTGGTGTAGATTTTAGAAATGATCTTGTACACAACATTATAAAGAGTAATAGGTCTAAAGTCGGCAGCAACAGACGAGGATTATTTCTTGTGGATGAGGGCAATGGAGGTGGAGTTCCAAAAAGAATCAATGGTTGCAGAATGTAAGAAATCGAGGACCCCATTACAGATATCAGTACCCACGATGCTCCAAGTGGACTTGGAAAAATTGGAGATAAAACCATTAGGACCAGCAGCTTTATTACTGTTGATACTAAATAAGGCGGACTTAATTTCCTTGCGAGTAACCTTTCAAACCATTAAGGCCTTATCGGTATTGTTGACTTTGGTAAAAGTGAGACGGGAGAGTCTTTCCAAGCCACGGTATCAAGGGGGATGTCTAGTGCCAAGAATGTGAGTGAAGTAGTTCATAATTGATATGGAAGTAGACTTTTGAGGATTAAGTTGTAAATAATGTAAATTTAAGGATTTAATTATAAGTAATGTAAGTTTTGTCCTTAAATTTTAATTGGTGTAAGTTTTAGAGAGTATATGTAACTACGTATAATTGTTAAGGACTAAACAGCAATTAGTCCTCTTTTGTAGCAGATTTGAGTTTAAGACTAAGTCTTGGCTCCTCTATATAAAGGGCAAGACTACTCTAATAAAGAGGTTGAACACTTTTTCTCTGAAACTCATTTGTACTTGAACTTTCTCTCTCTAAAAACTCTTTAATTCTTTTTCTCTCTAGATTTCTCTCTTAACGATTTACTAAGACGAAATATTAACGCATCAAATTGACGACTCCACTGGGGACTGAATAAGAAAAATCAGTGGCTTATGCTGTTCGAAATTGATACAATCTTGTTGTATTTTCTGTTCAAAATTAATACGATGAATCCCGAGAACAATCATATGCTTTGGTCAACGATAGAAACTTTGAAAGATGATTTACATAGGGATGGAAATACAACTGATGGATCATCTTCGATCCAAGCTCAATCTGATATTGAGGTTCGAAAGAACCAATTTTTGGACAATATTAATGCTTTAAACGAGAAGTATGAATGAATGGAGCAAGAAATACATTCGGTGAAGCTTAAATCCGAGGTTAGACAAGATACAGAAAAGACTGAGATGGGAGGTCAGTCAGATCGATCCTTTAATGACCGACGAGCTGAATCTGAGCACAAAAAGTGAGATTTGTGTCTCCTAAAGAATGATATTCATATCGCAAAAGGAAAATAGATAAACAAAAATATGTGAATTCTAGTGACGAGGAGGTAGAAAGCTCAGCTTCGGTTTTAAAAGATACAGAGGTTTTTCGAAAGAGGAATCAGACAGAGATCAGTCGAGGAAACATAGAAAGGAAAGTAAATCTAAAAGGGATAATATTCCTCGTTCTACATGGTGTGAAGGAAACACTTCGAATCAATATGCTGAAACTGATCGAAATTTATATGTTACAATGGGAACAGATGATCAGTTTGTTCAAGGTGTCGACTGATAAAACTCTCCGTTGACAAGTAAAATTTATTCCATGACGCTTATGAAGTGTTTTGACATTTCAAAGGTCGAGAATTTCGATGGGATACAAGATCCCGATGATCACATCGAACAGTTCACGAACTATATGATAAACTTCGAAGATGACGACCGGCTGGTGTGTCGTGCATTTTCACAGACTTTTAGGGGAACAGATCTTAAGTGGTACAATCGGATCCTGAGGGTGTCCATTTCAAATTTTAGAGATTTTTATACTTTATTTCAAAGGCAGTTTGTGGAAAGAAAAGAGATGAGAGGAAATGGTGATATCATTATCCAGTGGAAGCAGGCACCTGAGGAAAAGGTGAATGATTATACAAAGAGATTTGTTTTAAAAAAAGCTAGTTTGCACAACTTTGAGGAAAATATGGCGATGGCAGCTTTTCGCCAAGGGTTATTTCCAGGGGATCTGGCTAATGAGATGACGAAGAAAAAAGCCTTAACTTTTGGAGCTTCGATGGCTCAAGTTCAGGATCAGATTAAAGTGGAGGATTCGACTAGAGTCCGAGGTGGACCAATCCGCACTATGAAGAATTCGGGACAAGCAACCAATAATCAGGGGCAGCCTTCGACTGGAAATGGAAATGGTAATCAGCAGTCGAGATAAAAGAATAAGAATTTTCCTCCTCTGAGTGGTGGCTATTCAAATCACGCGCCATCCAACACTTACAACAGGCCTAGACCGAATTTATAGGTCAAACTAGAAAATTATGTTAATCTAACAAAGGATGTCTCTGTAATCTGGGATAAGACTAAGAGCTTCGTAAATTTTAGAAAGCCAGCCCCAATATGTAGGCCAAGAGAGGAAATAAATAATAAATTTTGCAGATATCATGAAGATATTGGGCATGATACAAATGACAGCATTGCTTTAAAGAAAGAGATACATATTTTGATTGAAAATGGAAAGCTCTTGACTTATGTGAAGTCTCAAAGGAGCGCATCGACAAACAATGTTGCATCAACTTCGAAAGCTGCACCAGCTGAGAATTTGATGATTTTGGATTCACAGACCGAGCTTTTTGATACTTCTTCTGAGTATGTAGAAAAATATCTGAACATATTGCTACTAATGCCGGTCGAAGAGCCTATAGAAAAGGGACGTGTGCAGGAGTTGTGCAAGTTTTTTAAATCGTTAGCCATTTTCGGAGGCAATTCGATGACTAGTGATTCAGATAGTTCGAGGAAGAGGCATATTGTCAACTCAACAACTCAAATTAAAGGGAAAATATCTACGCGCTTGTATGGAAATAAAGATATTCCCTTCATTTTGTTTGATGAAGATGATCTGCGAGGTACTGCAGGACCATATGAAGATGCTATGGTTATTGGAGCAGAGGTGGCTGATGTCGAAATTCGATGTGTGCTGATTGACACTAGCAGTTCTGCTAATGTCCTTTCTAAATCCACATATGATAGAATGACAAATCCACTTCGAATTTCTCAATCGGATCAAATGATTATTGGATTCACGGGTGTAACAGCTCGTGTTGTTGGAGAATTCAAGGGTGAAGTGAGTTTGGCAAAAAGACCATTTAAGAAAAAGGTCCAGGTACATTTTGTGGTGGTGGACTGTCCCACAAGTTATAATGCTATTTTTGGAAGATCATGGCTTTTAAGAATGTATGGGGTTGTGTCTACAGTTCATCATTGTTTTAAATATGTGGTTGGAGATAAAGTTGGGGTCGTTCGAGGCGATCAGAAGTTTGCGAGGGAAGGCTATGCCACTGCACTTCGGATCCGAGGGTCCAGTAGTAGAGACTTAATGCTTGAATAACAGTTATAAGGAGTGCCCTTTGATTTGGAAGAAAGAGTTGACGATCCGAGGGAAACTCCAGGTTCTTTAATAGTGAGTGAAGAGATAGAGGAGTTTACTTTTTCGGAAGGGAAGGTATTTCGAATTGGAACTTTATTGATCCCGCTTCTACGTCAACAATTGCTGGATTTTTTATCCCAAAATTTGGATGTCTTCTCTTGGAGGACAAAGGATGTAACGGGAGTACCAATTGAGGTAATTCGTCACAGCTTGTTTATAGATACGAAGGTCAAACCGTCTATTCAAAAAAGAAGAGTGTTTTCCTCAGAAAAATAAAAAGTGATTGTTGCTGAAGTGGATCGATTATCTAAGGTCGGACACATAAGAGAGTCGCAGTATCCTTTGTGGACGGAAAATCCAGTGGTAAAAAAGAAGAATGGGAAATGGAGAATGTGTGTGGATTTTTATAGATTTGAATACAGCTTGTCCCAAAGATCCATTTCCTGTTCCTCGAATAGATCAGTTGATTGACTCTACTTCAGGCAACACAATTTTAACTTTCATGGATGCTTTTGCAGGACATAGATTTGAATACAGCTTGTCCCAAAGATCCATTTCCTGTTCCTCGAATAGATCAGTTGATTGACTCTACTTCAGGCAACACAATTTTAACTTTCATGGATGCTTTTGCAGGACATAATCAAATCCAAATGGATCTAAAAGATCCAGAATGCACAACTTTTATAACTGATAGGGCATGCATTATTATAGGGTAATGCCCTTCAGGTTGAAAAATAATGGAGCCACTTATCAAAGATTGATGAATAAGGCTTTTGCTACTCAGATCGGAAGAAATATGGAAGTATATATAGATGACATGGTAGTAAAAAGCTCAAAGGATGAAGTGCATCTTGATGATTTAGAGGAAGCTTTTTTGAATTTAAGGGCAATCAGGTTAAAATTAAATCCTAAGAAGTGCACCTTCGAAGTTCGATCGGGGAAGTTTTTAGGTTTTGTCATCAGTGAAAAAGGAATAGAAGTTGACCCATAACAATTAAAAGCTTTGATAACAATGAATTCTCCTTGGTCCATCGATTTATTTATATATTTTTTGACAAATATTTTCCTTTCTTTGAAGTGTTATGAGGACCTAGCAGGTTTGAATGGACAACGGAATGTGAAGTAGCTTTCACAAACATTAAAACTTTTTTATCATCACCAAAGATTTTGTCAAAGCCTCGAAATGGAAAGAAGTTATTTTTGTACATCACGATATTGGATTTTGCACTCAGCGCAGTGTTAATCAATCAAGATTCAGGAGTTCCAAAGCCGGTGTATTACATTAGTAAAAGTTTGGTGGAAGCAGAAAAGAGATATATGAAATTAGAAAAATTGACATTAGCGCTGGTAATTGCTGCTAGGAAGATGCATCCATATTTTGAAGCTCATACTATTGAAGTCTGAACTTTATTCCCTTTGAAAAATATTTTACAACAACCTGATATTTCAGGGAGAATGACCAAGTGGTCAGTGGAGTTGGGGGACTATAACATTTTGTTTATACCTCGAACAACAATAAAGACGCAAACATTGGCAGATGTTTTTGTTGAATTCCATTAAAACCGATTGAATGAGGAAGAAAGTAAAGAGGAAACTCCAGTAAATTCGAGGTGGGTTGTCCGAACAGATGGAGGATCTAGTGTTTCAGGGTGCAGTGCTGGGGGTTCAGTTAATAGCTCCAATGGGAGAGACAATGATTCAATCTATTAAATTTGGGTTTCATGCTTCAAACAATGAAGCTAAATATGAAGCTGCTTTGGCAGGTTTAAGACTGGAAAAATTTTGTGGGGCAACTTGAGTACGCTTGGATACAAATTCTCAATTGTTAGCAAATCAGGTATCTGGATTTTCCGAAGCAAGAAATGATCGTTTAATTTTATATCTTCAGGAACTTCTGAATTTAATGCTTCTGTTTAACAACGTTATTGTGGAATATATTGGGTGAGGGGTAACATGGTGGCTGATTCTTTAGCAAACATTGCTTACAAGGAAGAATATCCTTAGATTTTTCTACAAGAAAATCCCTCAATTGTTACTTCATCTAGCCAATGTGAATGTATAGAGGAATTTTTTATTACAATTGATGAAATCTGAGACGATTGGCGATAAGATATTATTAGCTTTTTGACTCAACGAATACTACCAGATGCTTCACAATTGACCAAAAAATTGAGAAGTAAAGCCTTCAGATATATAGTAATGGATGGAATATTGTATAAAAAAACATTGAGCATGCCATTGTTACGATGTTTAAGCAAACAAAAATCACAAGAAGTATTATCAGAGTTGTATGATTGTGAAAGGTCAGCTCATTGCGGGTTCAAAGCTCTCTCACTTTGAGTTTTACTTGCAGGGTTCTATTGGCCTACAATCATGAATGATGCTAAAAATTTAGTTCGTAGTTGTGATACTTGTAAGAGATTTACCAATGTTATTCACAGACCAGCAGTACCGCTTATGTCTTTATCCGAGGCAATACCATTTTATAGATGGGGGATTGATCTGGTGGGACCTTTGCCGATGGCTTCTGGAGGAAGACAGATGATAATTGTAGCGGTGGATTATTTTACAAAGTGGGCAGAGGCAGAACCGTTATCAGGGAAAAAAGCAAAATATGTGATCGTGAGTTCCTCGGAGTATTACAACAGATAATGGCCCTTAGTTTAATAACAGAGAGATGGCTTCATTTTGTACTTCTAAAGGAATTCAGCAATGCTTTTCGACGCCTTTTCATCCTCAAGCTAATGGGCAAGTGGAAGTGACAAACAGAACAATTTTAGAGTGCTTGAAGAAGAATTTAACGGGGGCAGTAGTAAAGTGACCAAACTATTGGCAAGAGGTACTTTGGGCTTATCGAACAACTCCTAGAGAGGCTACAAATGAGACTCATTTTGCTTTGGCATATGGAATGGATGCAGTAAGCCCCGTAGAATCTATGATGTCATCATTTAGAATAGCTCAATATTCTGAAAGGTCTAATGATGAAGTTCGAAGGGAGAATTTGGATCTGATTGAGGAAAAAAAATTCGAGCTCATTTGAATGCAATTCACTATCAAACCCTTATAAGAAATAGATTTGATTCGAAGGTGAAGAGAAGAGATTTTAAAGAAGGTGATAAGGTGTTGAGAAAAATTTTCTTGCACACAAAAGAGAAGAACCTCGGAAAAATGGCTCCGAACTGGGAAAGGCCTTATGTGGTTGTTGAAAGGATAAAGTCGGGGTCCTATTATCTTTGTGATTTCGAGGGGAGGATGCTTTAACATCCATGGAATATACAATATTTGAAGCTTTATTGGGAGTTTTGTATTTTGGAATTTTCACTTTTTAATGGCGCACTCTTTTCTATCATGTTGGCCCAGGAAGGTTTTAACGAGGCGTCGTGTACATATTCAATATTATCGATAAAGTTTGTTTTTGGCCAATGGTTGTTTACACATGTTTGAATACTATCTTAACAAATCATCATAGACTGATCATCTTTGGGATTGGTTAAGAGTAGAATGTTCTGAAGTGTTTATAACACGTTTCGAAGAAACAACCATGTTTAATAATCTTATTGACAATTTTTTCGACGTGAAAGCTTAATGGCTCACTGGGAGTTTTTCGAAGAACAACAATTTTTAGTTCACTGGGAAGTTTTTGAAGAGCTACTATGTTAAGGTATTTGAGGTGGTAAGTTTATAGTTTATAATTATATTTGTTTTTTAAATTTAGCATCAAATAATATATGAAGAGAATAATAAAATAAGGAAACCGTTTGTCAATTAGAGTAAACCGTTGAGGTACAAAAATCAATTTTTTAAACCGACAAACACAAAAAATATGATAAAGTTAATCAGATGATTCCTCCACTTCAGATGATTCTTCTTCACCTTCATCTTCGGGTGATGAATCGAGGATAGGATCGAAAGTTTCACTTGGAAGTTTCTCCATAAGAATGTCGTTCCAAAAACTTGTGAGGTCGATTTTTGGATAAGTAGCGTGAAGTTCTCAAAGAAGGAGAATGGTTGCATCTGCTTTTCCGATGTTAATAGGAGTTAACATGTCTTTTGAAAGTTCAGCCTCGGCAGCAGCTACAGTAGCAGTTTTTCCACTTCGAAATCTTTCTTCAGTTTAGTTATCTCGTCGATCAATTCTTTATTTTTTGTCTCACACAGGGTAAGAGAATTTTTTAGCTCATTGGAGTTGGATATTTCAGTGGCAAGTTCAGTAGCATGATCAATCTTGAGCTTATTCATTTCTTTCTCATGAGAGTTCGTCAGCAATTATGTCTCAACTATATGTATCATTCGCATATGATTCTTCATACAGATAGCACATTTTATGAGTTCGGACCTTGCTACTTCGTACATGTGAAATTGATCAACCATTTTTCGTGTAATTCTTCTCTAAATATTTTCTCCGCCTCGTAAGATTCTTTGTAATAAACCATATATTTAGCCAATTTCTTTAGATTGTTTTGAGAAGCTTCGACTTAAGAAGAAAGCTCATTTGCTGCAATATCAAGATCGGTAAATGGTTGAAGTGCAACATCGATTGCAGGATTTGGAGGAGGAAGAGGAAATTCTGCTGAGCTAGGATGTTGAATCATATCGAAAGTAGTGATAGGAGCAGGAGGACAAATAATTTCTGGAGACGCCTTGGCTGGTGTTGGTCTTCCAAAGTTAAGCATGTGATTTTGGATGACTTGAAGAACATGATCGTCTTCACCAGTAAGCGCTTCAGTGTTCTCAAAATTAATGAACATATCAGGATTGAAGTTTGCAGTAGCCTGATCTTGTTGGTAGTACTATTTTCGATGATATTAACAGTGTTGTCTCTGGTTGGCTGTTCTTCGACCAAAGGGTTTTGTGGGTTTTGATAGTTTTGTTAGTTTCTAGCAGCAACTTTTTCATATTCGTCAACCAATGTATACAAAGTGATTCTTGTTTGTTTTTTTATTTCCATGGGAACCAAAAGAAGCCTTCTTATTCTTTGAAGACGATTCTTGATCTTTTCCCTTTTCGATGGGTGAGAGAGTTTGTTCTGCAGTTTTTCTTTTTTGAGGCTTTGGTTTCGATGGAGTTGAAGGGCTAGCACCAGATGTGCTAGCTGTCTTTTTACCTTTCTTTTCTTTGATAGCCTTTTATTTTTTTCTTTTTTGGCAAATGAATCTCTATTTTGTTGCGAATGGTAAGAAAGACTTTGCAATCAGGTTGAACTATTCGTTTGCAGAGTATCTTCGGATCGGGCTCTGACATTAGGTCTTGAGGTGGAAAGGCACCTTCTGATATTGGAAACATGTAACATGTAAGGAAATTGATGGGTTGAGAGGCAGTGTGAAACGCGTTATTCCATTCCTTCTCAGCCCAAGCATCAAGTTTTTGGAAAATCTCCTTAGCAGTTGGTCAACGTGATGAATAACGCATCGAAATTTTAGAAATGATTATGCAAGCATAAAATTAAGGAAAGAGAAAGGCAAAACATAAAATTTATTTTAGAATGTAAAAATTTCAAAGTGCTTACGATTACTTCTCCAGACGAGATTTAACTTAGAAGGATTAGCATCGGAAATTGCTTTTCCATTTTCCCATGCTCCGGATATAAAAATAAATTTGTGCTTCCAGAATTTGTCAGCTTCCAAGATTTCATCGATGATCTTGAGGTCATTTATCAGGGTGAGGTAGTAAAAGAGAAGCTTTGGACCTTTTGACAATTGGGTCAATGAGATAAAGTCTTTAATGTTGATTGGAATCTGAGACAGTCGAGATGCCATAATCACTTACATAAGGGTGAACCATTGATTCAGTGTCACTTCAGTAGGACATAAGCTGAGGAGTTCAAAGTATTCCACGATCATAGGATCCAGTGGAAACCGAAGACCCCAATTGATGATTTCGGGGTAAACTATTAGCTCGTCATCTTTACAATCCAAGGGAGTTTCTCCTTCTTTAAGTAGTCGAAGAGTTATGTTATCTTCCATTCCCCATTTCCTTTTTAGAGCCGAAGCTTGGCTTTCCTTGTAATATATATAGCAAACGTTTTTTAGAGCAATGATGTAATTAACCTCAAGATTCCTCAAGTTTCTCCCAATCTTAGCTCTTTCTTCTTCGGAAACAAAGAAATTTTATGCTTCTTCGCTTATAGGTAGTTGCAGAGTTCCCATCATCAGATTCAGCTTCGAGATCGGTTTTGGTAGGCTCAGAATCAGCTTCGTTGGCCTTCGATATTTTTTCTTGAGGTTGTTGAGATGTTGGATTAACAGCTTCCGCTAAATGGTTACTTGTTCGAGGAGCTTCCTCGATTATTTCTCTCTGAGGAGGAGTTTCAGTATCTGGATTCGAAGGGGGAGGAGTTGGGATAATTTCTGATTCGTCTCCATAGCAATAAAAGTTCGTCTTCTTCTGGTTACTGAAGAATGATTCAGAGAGGGAGTTTTTGGCTTTTGTTTTAAAGGATATTTTTCACTAATCAAAGGAGAAATGTTACTTTGAGATGAAGAGGCTTAAGGTGTTTTAGGACCTTGAATTTTGGATGAATAATGTTCTTCGAATAAAGGAGAGGGAGGAATAACAAGAGCTTTAGTTGGATCGAAATTACTGTAATAGGTTGTTTAGGTGGTTGTTCCAACAGGTGCACTATTGATTAATCCTGCAACTCTATATTCCTCTCCTCTTTGAGTAATGCAGAAGTAGTCGATAAATCCAAAGACCAAGTTGTTGTCAGGTTCTGGAGATTTCGATTTCTTGGGTATGTTAGCCTTAGATTTTATGGTTCTTGGTTTCTTTCTCATAAACCAGATGAAGGTTGATCGGAGAAGATGAAGGTTGACCGAAAATATGGGTTTTTTCTAATGAAGGTAGCCAAGCGCTTGAATTCTCTTTCAAATGATTTGTATTATGAAAATGAATATGAGGTTACTAATTGAATTTATAGAAAGAGAAAAAGACGTGTGAAGTTTGAAAGACTTTGATGGTGATAGGTTAGAATACAAAGCGGTAAGATGATTAGATGCTCGACATTTGTCAGGATAGATATCTAGCTATGGATCTAAAAGCTATAGAGTTATAATGGATTTGAACGGTTACTTTTGTATGCTGTTTGGATAAAAGTCGATGAGTACTTTTGAAAGTTTCACTTGTTCTAAGAGATTTTCTTGTAGTTTCGAAGAGATTTTCTGTCAGTTTTATTTCTAATGTTTCGAAGAGATTTTATGGAAGTTTTATTTCCAATGTTTCGAAGATATTTTTTTGTCTTTGAAAGGTTATCAGACTTTAGTGTTACTTTTAATTGGTATTTGTTTTTATCAAGCTTCGAATGATCGCTCTTAGTTGGAGCTTTGAATGGTCGCTCCTAGTTGACGCTTCGAATGATTACTCTTCATGTACGCTTCGAATGATTGTTTCAAATTGTTGCTTCTAGTGGTCGCTTCGAAAGACTGTTTTGAGTTTATTTTATAACAGCTTACATGACATATGGAAGAATTCGAAGATATTTTAGTTCTCATTCATTTACTGACATGAGAACTAGGGGGCTTATGATATGGAAGTAGGATTTTGAGGACTAAGGTGTAAATAATGTAAATTTAAGGATTTAATTATAAGTAATGTAAGTTTTGTCCTTAAATTCTAATTGATGTAAGTTTTAGAGAGTATTTGTAACTATGTATATCTGTTAAGGACTAAACATCAATCAGTCCTATTTTGTAACAGATTTTAGTTTAGGACTAAGTCTTGGCTCCTCTATATAAGGGGCAAGGCTACTCTAACAAAGACGTTGAACACTTTTTCTCTGAAACTCATTTGTACTTGAACTTTCTCTCTCTAAAAACTCTTTAATTCTTTCTCTCTCTAGATTTCTCTTTTAACAATTTACTAAAGAGAAATATTAACTCATCAACAATGACTTTGGAAACACTAGCGGGGGTAGAGACAATGACACCTAAGCTATTGTCAATAGAGATAATCTTATTACAAAAAAGACGAGTTTTAATACTATTATGGAAGAATTTGGTGTTCTAATCATCCAACTTAATCCACTTTTCTCGAGATTTTTGTTGGAGAAAGGATTCTTCGGTGCGGCTAAGAAAGATCTAAAATGAGGAAGTCTCGATCTCGCTAGAGACAAGGTCGGGGTTGAGAGGGTCTCTAGCAAGACAGGATTGGGCGTATAAGAGATTATTCTGAGCGATTGAAAATCTAGAGATAATATCACTAAGCTCTTTACGGTTGAGACATGCAAGCTCATGCTGAAGCCGCGAGAGCTTATGGGAGATAAGACTCATCCTAGAGCATAGATGAGGAGGTTCCAACTGTTAGAGACTATGGATTTGAAAAGAAGGTGAGATTGTCTATGGTGAAGGGAGCCAAAGTTGAGAATAACAGTGGTATAATAAGAGGAATGTAGAAAAACAAAATGAACAAACAATATGGAAAAGTGATCATCCTAATCAGAATTGACTAAAACACAATCGATTTTAAAATTGAATGATGGATAAAACTTCTTTTTAAAATAATCTTAATGATGGATACATCCCTTGTTTATAAATTAATTTGGATTATAAATCCATTCGTCCATCATTTCTATTAAAACTAGCTCCAATTTCAAGAAAATGCTATTTGAAGATTTCTTAGTTTACGTCATTCCAAAAATGATCTCAAGTAGGAGAAGTGTATTCTTAAAATGGTATCAAGTAGGAAAAAGAAATCATAAAGCATACGATGCGACATGCCATATATCAATAAACACTTTTATTTAAGACACAGGTATCATGGAGTTTCAAGTGGTGTTTTAATTATTTGATATAATAATTATTTAGTTATTTTAATTTTACATTATTTTATTCGGATATATATATTGAGAGAGAGAAAGGGAGATGGGAAAATATAATATATATATATATATATATATATATATATATATATATATATATATATATATATATATATATATGAAAAAGTATAATGGATGACCTTTCAATTTTTGAAAATTATTTTGAATGGATTGTATTTTAATCGTGGAAACTAGAGGACTTTAAAATACTGGTATAACATAAAAGAGAATATAGTCAAGAATTTGAATAAATTTTTTATTACCACTTAAATATGCGAACAACTATTTAATTAATAAATATAGATATATTTTGTAATTATTTGATACATCTATCTTTTTTGCGAAAAAACTTTTATACCTAACAAAACTATTATGTATGCATTAGGATTTTCAACATTAAATTCTAAATCTTATTAAAAATATTAATTTTTAGCATATTCTATTATTTTATATAAAAATTAAAATTTATGAATGGAGTTATTTTTTAATAAACTGCAAAATATATTTAAATGAGTAAGTTAGTGATAGTTATTTGAGAAAAATTAAATTATCCATAATGTCTAAATGTTTTGAAGTTTATCAAAAACTACGTGCAACATAAATGCTTTTTAAAATATCCATGTACACATAAAACATGTACAACATTAACAATTAATTATTTTTTTTCTGAATTCCATGTCTTTCAAACCCAACTTAAAAAACACAAAATACTACTTTTTAAAAATGAACAAAATAAAATCCATAAATGATATGTTGGAGATTTTTGTTTCACAATAAAATTATACATAACTACGCAATTGAGTGTTAGTAAAAATATTTGTTATTCGATAGTTATTAGTAGATTAACTTATTTAGATTTTAAGAGAATAAAATTTATATTTGGCAATAACCAAGAATCTCGCAAATTAGAACTAATTCCTTAACTGATATGGAACGGAAAAAAGAGAATGAAGATATTTACATACTACACAAAAACCCTACCATTTTTCGGTGTCTTCTCTGACACTCCACCAATGTGTCCACTGCCGATAGCCTATAAAAATCCACCAAAATGCTCAACCACCACACACCCTCCACCGATCTACACTCTGCGCCCCTCAACAGCTCTCCATCAAACTCCAAACCACCCATTTTGTCCACGTAACATTTTCCACCTCTACCTAATAACAAAAATGGTTATATCTCAAAACCCTCACATGACCCAACCCACACCGCAAACCACAATAAATCACTCACTAACTCAAACCAGCCATCACCTACTCATTTGCTGAAGTCACAAATAATAAACCTAAAGAAGCCTCTGACCTAAACGCAAACATACATAAAAAAGAAAGCCACTCTGTCATAACATTCACTATGAATGAGAAATACAATTTAATGGAAAGTCAAAACACATTATATTAGTAAGTTCTCAGATGGAAAACCTACTAAAGTTCGATATAAAACTTCATGAACAACTTTTCTTTCAATGGAGAATTCAGGACATGAACTTCCGACAACAAACAAATCATAATATAATTCAATAAACTAGAATATTATGCTAAGCTATGGAAAATGGTAGTCTAAAGCATTGAACAATATCAAATGCGAGTTCTAAAGTGGGGTTCTAGCTTTGATCTCATAGTGGAATTTTGATTACTCCAATGTGGATAATTTGCCTTAAAATCCTGAATTCATGCATAACAAAACAACCATCACTTCTATTGCTAAGGTTGTAGTTGCCCCGTTACAAATCTATGTTCCTCGTAGGAATAAACCAGGCTTAACACTTGCAAAGCGAGAATATAACTTGACATCTTTAAATCTTTACCTACCAAAATTTGGATCGGCTTTGGAGGTACCTCAACATCATAGCCTGAAGATAGCTTCAGGCATGGAATTCATTACGAGAAATTCATTCATAAGTGGTGTGGTTTATTTTCGTTTGAGGGTAAGTTTGTAATTTTTGTTTCGAGTTATGTGAGTTATGTGGAAGTTTGTGAGTATTTAATATTTGGGTAGAGAGTAGAGGGAGAATTAAGCAGCCTGGTTGTATTTAATTTTCACTACCCTCATTTAATGTTGGTGGTTGGGTATTTATACCCTTACATTTGGGCTTTATGGGCTTTCGGGTCATGTTTAATGGACCCGGGTCAAGTTCAAGGACCCATGAGCTCTTAGTAGGAGAGCAGGCATCTTAGTCAAGAAGTGATTAGGTTTTAAGTACTTTAGTTCTGTTCGAACAGCCCAATGAATGATGGTGTCTGAATTGTCCCCGTCCGGTTAGGTAGACATTGTCCGAACTGACCCTGTCCGAAGTGGTAACGGAATCCGGACTCATGAGTAGCCCCTTTTTTAGGTGTTTGTTCAAAAACCTTTGTCAAAACCTGAAAAACAGTCCGTGGCTAGTGACAGTTATATCCGGACAGGTCCTCCGATTTGTATTATAGCTTTATCCAGACTGAAAAAAGCTCTTTAAATCTAAACGGTTTTTTGTCAAAGTTCATGGGACACATGTCTCTTTCTGGTTCGTTACTCCAGCCGTTTTCTCACCTCGAATTTCGCACCCACCTTCTCTGAAAAGCAACCTCTTCATTAAATGAAGGTGACATCAGCGCCGTTTCTTAATCATTGCAAATCCTTTCGAATTCTCCTAGGAAGCACAACACCTTTTTGGAGTTTACTATAAATTAAAACACTTTTCCACTGTTTCACTGTCACCTTCATTTTCACTTTGTTAATTTTCAGAGCTTTCTCTCTCGAACACAAGTTCTTCACTTTGGTTGTTTATGTTCACGACTAGGAACGCTTTAATCAAAGGCAGGTGGCTCAATCTATCAGAACTTGAAAAAGCACAAAAAGTTGAAAGGGAAAGGCGCATCGCAGCAGGCTTACCTTCTTCCCCCATTGACAAACCAATAACCTCAACCACAGAGCCTGACCAAGGTTCCTCCTCTACAAAAAATGTCAAACCGAGGAGATTGTTTTAAACCAGTCTTTCTCCTATTTTCTCAAGTTCATCGGTTCAAGAGTCAGAACCCACTGTTGAACCAGGTTTAACTGTTAGTAGTTTCAAAAAACCTTCCCCATTCATAGCCATGGGGTCCGATGCAGATACTTCTCCCAACAAATTGGTCGATCAGAGAAAAGGCCGGCTGGTTAAAAGGCAGGCTTCCAAAGGCACCCCTTCAAAATCAGGTTCCAAGGACAGCAGTACAGGGTCAGAGGCACCCATAAAAGTACCCAAGGACAGGCTGTCCGGACCGGAGGCCACTGGTTCAAGCCCCCGAAGAGAAACCATCATATCAGAGCCCCGGCCGGAGGCTAGAGTTCAGGAGAGCATTGAAGCTCATCAGTCTGGAGGTCAAACTGAACCAACTCCAAACTCCTCCCTCACGAAGACAACTGAAAACCCTTCCTCAATAATGGAGGAAATAATGGAGGACTCTATCGAAGAGGCTCCATTCGAATCCGAACCCTCCGGTCAGACTAGTGATGCTGCTGATGCCAAGAAGGATAAGGGCAAAGAGAAGTTATGCCTTAGGCATCCAGAGTTACCAGAAATCCTTGAAGGGAAAGTGGGACCTTGTTTCCACAAGGTAAACGTTAAATACCTTCTTGCTTTACAAAAAATGTATAACAATTTGATATTTTTTGTGGCAGAATTATCCTAATACAACCAGTCTTAATGGTAATTCTAATGCACTTTATGCATAGCTGCATTCTTCTAAGGTCAATAATAGCTAGAATTAAAAAGACTTATAATAGATTTCTTTGGGGATATAAAAAAGATCATATAGCGTACAACTTGTCCTCTTAGAAAACTCTATGTAAACCTTACTCAAAATATGGTATTTGGTGATGACAAATCTGGTCGAAGGGTATTGTAGGTAAGTGTCTAGACTAAGTATTAAATTTTGGATAGAAGGTAGATAGATAATTAAGGTGCTTGTATTTAATGTGTAGAGAGAGAAAAATTCCAACCCCCTTAAATGTTGTTCTTTTTGGTGTGGATGATTTATAACTCGAGGGTCTTTTTGGAAGTTTATTAATTGAGTATTATATTGCTAGGAAGAAGGTAAAGAGATAAAAAAGGTGTGTACTTCCATTTAATATTTTTAGAAAAAAAATCCAACCCTCTTAATTAATTTGGCTGGAGTATTTAAAGTTGTTTCTTTTTTTACCCATGAACCTAATGGGTCAAACCTTATAATGAGGTCACTTTTATGAGCCATCGGGCCCAGTAGATGAACTACTAGGTATGCAGCTGATTCATGGTTCCATTCCCAATACTATTCCCCCATTATATTTTATTTGGTTTGTCTAAAAATCCATTCGGATATTATCGGGATTAGTAGGAATATTTCTTCCAAGAATATCCGAACTGATCATATAGCCCCCTTAGCTATTTCAAAAACCTTTGGAAGAGATAACTGTATCAAATAATATTCGAACTGATCATCTTCATTCAAAGTGAATTCGAAAGGTCTATTAATTAACTCAAAGGTTGCTACTTTATGATCAAATTTTTGTTACACGTGTCAACTTGCAGTTGGACCTACCAGCTGTTTTTTTTTTCTATAAATTTACATCTAGACTTTTAAAAATATAGGAGGCTATAACTGGTAGTATTTAATTATTATCTTAGTCGATTCATTTCCCATAGGTGAAACACTAAAGTAGATCCTTTAGTATAAAGTCAGCTTTTTTACTGCTTTTTGTTTCTAAATTAAGAAAAAAATTCAAATCTTAAATCTAGAGAGAGAAACTGTCATCTTCTTCAATATTTTCTAAGCTTTTATGTTCACAGCACGAACTGCCTTAATTAAAGGTCGTTAGCTTAACTTGTCTGAGTTAGATAGAGGAAAAAAAGAGGCCTGAATCGCAGTTTGACTGCTAGCTGATAAGGAAGTGGAAATCTAGGGACTAAAATGTAAATGATAACACGTTATGTAGAAGATGGTAAAGTTAGAGGAGGAATTTAGAATTATCTATTTTAATCAAGGACTAAGGTGTAATTAACGCCTTTTATGTAGCTGTTTTCGGTTATGAGCTAAGTCTTTGCGCCTCAATATAAAGGCCAAAGCTGAACTAATAAAGGGGTTGGATTTTTGAGTTAGAACATTTGTGCACTTTGATTTTCTCTCTCTAGAATCTATTTCTCTCTAAAACTTTACTTCTTTCGTTTACCACGACAATTCAAATAATCATACTCACCAAATTGGCAACTCCGCTGGGGACGATTAACAATCAGTGCTTATTTTGTTAGATCAAATTTAATCAATCTTGAGAAAGAATCTTGATATTTTGTAATGAATCCAGAAAGTGACCTATTGGTTTGATTAGCTGTTGAAACGCTTAAAAACGATTTGCAGAGGACATATGATAGACCATAAGGATCTACTTCGATTCACTAAACTCAGTCTGAAATAGAATTACGAATGAATAAGATTTTGGATAAAATAAACGCTCTGAACGAGAAATGCGATCAGAGAGAGCATGAGATTCAGTCAGCAAGGCTGAAATCCGTGGTGAGACAAATGAATGAGCAAAATGCAGATGGAAACCAATATGATCAATCTTGCACTAATCGTCAAATCAGGAGTGAACATAAGAAGGCACACTTCGAAGCTCCAAAAGAGTGTCTTTCTTCTAAAAAAGAAAAGAAAAATAAACAAAAATGTGTCAGATCTAGTGACGAGGAGGTCGAAAGCTCTGGATCAGGTTTTAAAAGATACATGGGTTCTTCGAAAGAAGAGAGGGATCATCCTCAAAAGTACAAAAAAGAACACAAATCTAGGAGAGATAATGTACCTCGATGTTTGAGGGATTCTAATTGGTATGAAGGAAACACATCGAATCAATATAATGAGACTGATCAGAATTTATATGCAGTAATGAGAACTGAAGATCAATATGTTCAAGGTGTTGATTTGAGGAATTCTCCATTGACAAGTCAGATCATATATATTACGCTTCTGAAGCGTTTTGACATAGAAAAAGTTGAAAAGTTCGATGGGATGCAGGATCCAGACGATTACATTGAACAATTAAAAAACTATATGATGAATTTTTGAGGACGACGACAGGCTAGTATGTCGGGCTTGCTCACAGAATTTTAAAGGGACAAGTTTTAAATGGTATAACCGAATTCCAAGGGGATCCATTTCAAATTTTAGAGATTTTTATACTTCTATTCGAAGACAGTTTGTTGGTAGTAAAGATATGAGAGAAAATATAGACACATTTATCCAATGCAAGCAAGAAGTTAGAGAAAAGTTGAAGGATTAGACGAAACGATTTGTTTTGACAAAGGAGAGTTTGGATAACTGTGAAGAGTCGGTGGTGATGACAGCTTTTTGCCAAGGATTATTGTCAAGAGATCTGGCCAATGCGACATTAAAAATGAGGGCTTTAACTTTTGGAGTATTAATGGCTCGGGTTGAAGATGAAATCAAAGTTGAAGAATCAATTGGGGTCCGAGGAGGAAATATTAACGTTCCAAATAATTTAGGGCAGGTGTCCCATAACCAAGGGCAGTCTTCAAAAGCTAATCAACAAGCGTGTCCGAGGCATAACAATTTACCACTTCGGAACGAGGTATATTGGAATCAAGCTCCATGTTATTAATTTAACAGGCCGAGGACGAACCAGTAGACAAGGCATGAATATTATGCAGATTTGACTGAAAGTGTGGCTACAATGTTTGATAAACTAAGGGGTCTGTAAATTTCAGGAAACCTTCTCCAATTAATAGGCCAAAGGAGGAGCGAAACAAAATATTCTATATGTACCACAAAGATGTTGGTCATGACACCAATGATTCTATTTCCTTGAAGAAGAAAGTCCAAATTTTGATTGAGAATGGAAAGCTATTGACTTATGTGAAGTTAAAAGGTAGTACATCGAAAAATCCAGCATCGAATTCACAACCAGCCAACCCAAATGTGCAAGCTGAAAAATTGATAATTTTAGATTCAAAGGTTGATGAATTTGATACTACCTCAGAGTATTTGGATATGTATCTAGATAGATTAATTTTGATGGAGGTGGAAGAGCCAATACAAAAGAGGCATGTTCGAAGTCTATGTGAGTATTTTGAGTCATTGGCCATTTTTGGGGGTGATTCGATGACTGGTAATACTGATAGTTTGAGGAAACGACATATTGTCAATTTGACAACTCAGATAGAGGGGAGAATGTCTACTCATTTGTACGGCAAGATAGACATTCATTTTATTTTGTTCGATGAGGATGATTTGCGAGGAACTGCGGGGCCGCATGAGGATGCAGTGTTCATCAGAGCAGAAGTTGTTGGCGTTTAGATTATACACGTGCTTATAGATACTAGGAGTTCTGCGAACGTCCTTTTTAAAGCAACATATGACAGGATGCGCAATCCTCCTCGAATTTCTCAGTCAGAGCGCACAAACATTGGTTTTACTGGAGTGACTATGCGCGTAATAGGAGAATTTGAGGGGGAGGTAAGTTTGGGAAAGATACCTTTCAAGAAAAAGGTTCAGGTGCTTTTTATGGTGGTGGATTATCCTACAAGTTATAACGCCATTTTTGGAAGGTCCTGGTTGTCAAGGATGTATAGAATTATGTCAATAGTCCATCAATGTTTCAGATAAGTAGTTGGAGACCGTGTGGGGGTCGTTTGAAGTAACCAAAAAGTTGCAAGGGAATGTTATGCTACTGCACTTTGGATTCGAGGATCCAGCAGTGGTGATATGATGAATGAATAGCAATAAGAGGGGTTGACCTCGGATTTTGATGAAAGCGTTGACGATCGAGAGAAACCCCAGAGTCATTAACAGTAAGTGCAAAGATTGATGAGTATACTTTTTCTGAGGCAAAAGTACTTCGAATAGGAACCTTACTGACCCCGACTCTATGTCAACAACTGTTTCAATTTTTGTATCACAATTTGGATGTTTTCTCTTCAAAAATAGATGATGTGGTAGGTGTATCGATCAAAATTATCTGTCATTGTTTAGCTATTAATCTGAGGGTGAAGCTTATAATTCAAAAGAGACGGGAATTTTTGTCAGAAAAAATAGAAGAAATTATTTCCAAAGTGGATCGGTTATCCCGGGTCGGATATATAAGGGAATCACAATATCATTTATGGACAATGAATCCAGTAGTGGTCAAGAAGAAAAACGGAAAGTGGAGAATGAGTGTTGATTTTACAGACTTAAATAGAGCATGCCCTAAAGATCCATTTCATGTTCCTCGAATAGACTAGCTGACTGATTCCACGTCTAGAAACAAAATATTAACTTTTATGGATGCTTTTGCAGGATATAATCAGATGCATATGTAATACTTCCATCACTGACATGGCTTGCATTGTTATAAGGTTATGCTTTTTGGATTAAAAAATGACAGGGCTACTTACGAAAGGTTAATGAATAAAGCATTTGCTACCCATATCGGAAGAAACATGGAAGTATACATTGATGACATAATGGTAAAAAGCTTAATGGATGACGCACACTTGGAAAATTTAGAAGAGACATTTCTGAATTTAAGCGCAATAAGGTTAAAGTTGAATCCTGAAAAATGTACTTTTAGAGTTTGATCAGGGAATTTCTTAGGTTATGCTATCAGTAAAAAGGGTTAGAAGCTGACCCATAACAGTTGAAAGTTGTAGTGTCAATGAACTCGCCTCAAACTATTAAAGAAGCACAAGTTTTGACAGGAAGGTTAGCAACACTTAATAGATTTATTACTCGATTCTCTGATAAATGTTTTCCGTTTTTTCAAGTGTTGTGAGGGCCAAAGAAATTTGAGTGGTCTTCGGATTGCGAAGCCGCTTTTATAAGCATCAAGGATTTAGTATCATCACCTGAGATTTTAGCTAAGCCTCGAAGTGGAGAACAACTCTTTTTATACATTGTGTTATCGGATTCTGCAGTAAGTGCAGTATTGATACGCGAAGATTCAGGAATTCCGAAGCCGGTGTACTATGTCAGTAAAAGTTTGATGGCAAGATATTTGAAGCTCGAGAAATTAGTATTGCCATTGGTGGTGGATGCTAGGAAGATGAGCCCTTTTTTCAAGCCCATAGCATTGAAGTTCAAATTTTATTTCTTTTGAAAATGTTTAGCAACGTCGTGATATTTCGAGGAGAATGGCTAAGTGGTCTCTAGAGTTGGGAGATTATGATATTATATTCACACCTCGAACTACAGTTAAAGCACAAGCTTTGGTAGACTTTCTTGTTGAATTACATTTAAGCAGAGCAGACACAGATGATAGTAAGGATACTTTACCAAATAAATCGACGTGGGTTACCCAAATGATGGCGGATCTAGTGATTTAAGATGTAGTGCTGGAATTCAGTTAGTTGCTCAATCTCGAAAAATGATGTTTCAGTCTATCAAATTTGGTTTTCACGCTTCGAATAATGAAGCTAAATACAAAGCTGCTTTGGCTGGTTTGAGACTTGCAAAGATATGTGGAGAAACTTTAGTGTGACTGGAGACAGATTCTCAATTAGTAGCAAATCAAGTATCTGGAAACTCCGAAGCAAAAAAGGATCGCTTAATTTTCTATCTTCGAGAGCTTCGAAATTTGATGCTTTTATTTGATCACGTTGACGTGGAACATATAAGTCGATGAAGTAATAAAGTGGTGGATTCCTTACCATTTTGTTGGCTACAAGGAAAAGTATCCTTGGATCATACTGCAAGAGAGTCCTTATTATATTGAGGAATCGTTTGTCACCACAAATGCAGTCTAAGGAGATTGGTGAACTAATATTCTAAATTTTTTGATTCGAGGGGAATTACTTGACGATACAAAATTGTCCAAAAAAACTGTGAGGCAAAGCTTTTGGATACATGTTTTTGGGTGGAGTTTTGTATAAAAAAGCATTGAGTAGGCCATTATTATAATGTTTGAATAGACAAGAATCACAGGAAGTTTTATCAAATTTACATGATGGAGAAGGATCAGCACATTTTAGGTTTAAGAAATTATCTCGTTGAGTTTTCCTTGCAGTGATTTATTGGCCTTCAATGATGAATGATGCCACGAATTTGGCTCAAAGTTGTGATACTTGTTAGAGGTTTGCTAATTTTATTCATAAGTCGCCTGTTCCACTTATGTCGATGGCATCTGGAGGGTGGCAAATAATAATAGTTGTAGTGGACTACTTTACAAAGTAGGCAAAATCAAAGCCGTTTACTGGAACAAAAGAGAATGATGTGATTAAATTCATTATAAACAGTATTTTTTGTCGTTTCGGAGTGCCTCGAAGAATTACTACAGATAATGATCCTCAATTTAATAATAAATAAATAGCTTCGTTCTGTGCTTCGAATGGAATTAAGCAATGTTTTTCAACATTGTTTGATCCCCAAGAAAAAAGACAAGTAGAGGTGACAAACATATCTATTTTAGAAGGTTTGAAGAAGAATTTAACAGGGGCGGCATGGAAGTGGCCCAATTATTTGCAAGAGGTGTTTTGGGCTTATTGAACAACTCTAAGGGAAGCTACTAAAGAAACTCTTTTTGCCTTAACATATGGAATGGATGTTGTTAGCCTTGTGGTATCTACGTTGTCATTTTTTTTTATAATAACTCGATATTGTGAAGATCCAATGACGAAGCTAAAAGAGAAAGTTTGGATCTGAATGATGAGAAAAGAGTTCGAGCTCATTTAAATGTAATCCATTATCAAACTCTTATGAGGAATAGATACAATTCGAGGGTAAAAAGGAGGGATTTTAAAGTAGGTGATAAAGTATTAAGAAAAATATTCCTACATACAAGGAGAAGATCCTCAGACAAATGGCACCGAATCGGGAAAGACCTTATATGGTTGTCGAAAGGATAAAGCTAGGTTCTTATCGTCATTGTGATAATTAGGGGAGCATGCTTCAACACCCATAGAATATACATCATTTGAAGTTGTACTAGGAATAGTTGTGTTGTATTTTAATTTTGTTTTCTTTGATTGATTTGCGCACTCTTTCCTACCCTGTTGGCCCAGGGAAGTTTTAACGAGGCACTATGTACATATTCAAAATTATCAATAAAATGTACTTTTTGGCCAATGGTTGTTTACAAGTACTTATTTAAACTACTTTGGAAAATTATCAAAGAATGATCATCTTTGAGGTTGACCAAGAGTAAAATATTCCGAAGTGTTGATAACATTTTTTGAAGAAATAACCATGTTAAAAGTGTTATGTTCATTAATCGCACTATGATGTTCGAAGTGCTACGTTTAATAAGCGTATTATGATATTTGAAGTGCTACGTTCAATAAGCGCACTATGATGTTTGAAGTGCTACGTTCAATAAATGCACCATGATGTTCGAGGTGCTACATTCATTCAATGCACTATAACTTTCGAGGTGTTACGCGTTGTAATGGTTATTGAAAAGTATTTTATTATGTTTTTACCTTGAATAGTCAATATAAATAAAGATTAAACATGAGTGTAACTTAATATAAAACATGAAGCGTAAGCAAAAACCTTTATCATTCAGAATAATTCGATGAGTACAAGAGTTATAATACTGATATGATAGGTGCAAAAAGACAATAAAAATATAAAAGATAGTAAAATTATTCGTCTCGGGAGTCCTCTTCGGATGACTCCTCTTCCGACGAAGAACTTGGGATAGGATTGAAGGCTTCGCTGGGGCGCCTTTTCTTTTTTGCCATTACTGATAGCTGTCAACATATCTTTGATGCACTCATCTTCAGCAGCAGTGACAATAAGTTGTTTTTCTTTTTCAAAGTTAGACTTGAGAGTAGTCATCTAATCAGTTTAGTTCTTCTTTTGTGCTTAACTCTTACTAAAATAAGTTTGAAGGCCCTCAAAATTCTTATTTTTAGCAGCTAAGTGTTCAAGGTGTTTAGCCTTGAGTTGGTCAATTTCTGTCTGATGTGTGGTTGTGAGTTCGGTTTTAAGTTCTTCCTTGTTGATCTGATGCAGCTCTCCCCGAGATACTTTTTAATATGAAAAATTCCTCAGAGACATTCAGACCTTGCCATCTAGAATCAATGAAACTGATCTTTTATGTGATCACAAAAATATTCTTTCAATTGTTTCTAAGCTTTGTCATCATTTTTCTAGTGAAGGATATCTTTAGCCATATTTTTAGGTGACTTTGAGAGGCTTCGATTTATTGAGTAAGCCTTTTTGCTACAGTATTAAGATAAAAAAAATGGAAGAAGAGAATCTATGACTTCTTTGCAGGGCTTCTCAAGAGGAAAGATTGTTGGGCTAGGCCAATGAATAAGATCTAAAGAAGTTATGGGAGCAGTAACTTCATGAGATGCGACTTCAGAAGCATCGGGTGCAGATCTCCTAACAAAGTTATATAGATGAGTTTGAACCTCTTGAATAAAAGGATCCTCTTCGCCAACAAGCTCTTGTGATTCATTGAAGTTAATGAAACTATTAGGGTCGAAATGGTCAACACCTTGGTTATCTTCTACAATGACAGTTTCTTGTTGCTGATTGATGGAATTTGCAGCGTTATCTTCATTTTCGTTTTGACCACTTTGCTCATTATCTGCATCTATAACTTTATTTTCGTCGGAAACTACTTCTTCAACAACCTCTGCTACTTTCTTTTTTTCTTTTTTAGGGCTAGCTCTAGTGGTGTGTTTCTTTTTCGAGGGTGCAGCAGTTTTCATCTTTTTTTGGGAGAAGGTCTCTCTTCTATTCCTTCTTCGATGGTGGAAATTGTGTTTTCTTTTATTTTTCGTTTTGCAACTTTTGGCTTTGGATCTGTTGAAGGGCTACCATCAGATATACTAGCTGCCTTTTTATTCTTTTTCTCCTTCTTTTTCTTGGGAATATGGTTGTCTGATCTATTGCGGATTGGAAAAAATACTTTACAACTGGTATGGACCAACCTCTTCACTGCTTGTTGAGGATTGGGAGGCTCCATCAAGTTTTCGGGAGGAAATGCTCCAGGGGTGTTTGGAAATAAATGACAGTTAAGGAAATTAATGGGTTCGAAGGCTGTGTGGAAGGTGTTATTCCATTCATTTTCAGCCCAAACATCAAGCTTTTTGAAAGTTTCTTTGGTTTTTTATCGTCGAATTGCATAACCCCTCAAAATATTTGTTAGGAATATATAAATTGATAACGAATAAGGATAGTATAACTTATAAGTTTAATTCAGAAAAATAATATTTAGAGACTTACGGTTACTCCTCCAAACGAGGCTCAATCTTGATGGGTTGACTTCGGATATGACTTTGCCATTTTCCCATGCTCCTAAAATAAAGATGAAGTTTTGTTTCCAAAATATATCTGCTTCGAGGAGATCGTCGATGATTTTTAAATCATTATCCAAAATAAGATAGTAGAACAAATATTTTGGAAAGAAAGGGATATGAAATATTTGATACAGATGGGGATTTTGGATAGTCGAGAAGCCATGATTATGGAAAGAAGGGTGAACCACTAGTTTGGTGTTACTTGGGTCGGACACAAATTTAGGAGTTCAAAGTAATCCACTATCATAAGGTCTAGTGGGAATCGAAGCCTCCAGTTGATTATTTCAGGGTAAACAACCAGTTCGTATTTTCTGCAGTCTAAGGGGTTTTCTCCTTTTTGGGGAAGACGAAGTGTAATGTTGTCTCCCATTCCTCATTGCTTCTTTAAATCACTAGCTTAGCTATCCTTGTAGTATATGTATGAAACACATTTTAGAGCCACAATGTAATTGCCATCAAGAGTTCTTAAATTTTGACTAATTCCCGCTCTTTCCTCTTCAGAGATGGTAATAAGAGCTTTCTTTTCTCAAGTTTTGCGGATTTTCTTCTGTGCAACATATTTGGATTCTTTTGAAGCTTCCTCCTCAGTATCAACATATTGTTTGACTAAGTAGCTTAAGAATCGGCTTCCGTTTCCGACTCTTCGTCTCTCAGTTGAGGAGGATTGTTCGATAAACTTTGTTGAAATAATACGGTTGTCTCAACAATTTCCCTCGGGAGAGGAGATTTGGTAGATAGATTTGACGTAACATCAACATCTTCTCCCATAGCTATAAACGTCTCGAGAGGGATAAGTTGAGGAAGGGGTTGCTTCAGATTGTTTTGAAGAAGATCTACTTACTTCACAACTAATTTGAGGTGATGATTTAGTAAGAGAAGATGAGATTCGAGGTGCTCTTGATGAACGAGTTTTTAAAGACTGACTTTCTTCTATAATAGAAGAAGGCGAAAAGACAGGCACGTTAGAAGGATCGACATTACCGTAGTAAATGGTCTTTGTGGATGTTCCAATGGGAGCGTTGCTTATTAACCCAACAACTCTATATTATTCTACTCTTTCGTTGATGTAGAAATAATTGTAAGCTCTGAAGACGTTGTTGTCTGATTTTAGAGATTTAGGTTCTTTGGGAATTCTGGCCTTGGATCTTCTGGATTTTTGGCACTTTTTCATAAGTTGGTTGAAGGTTAATCGGAAAATATGAATTTTCCAATGAAGGTAGCCAATAAGTTTGAAGAAATCGGTGAGGGTAGCAAAAGAGTTTAGAGGTTTTCTGCGCTTTCTCTCTCAAGGAATTTTATTTATGGATCAAAAAATGAGTTTCAAATGAATTTATAGGAGGAGAAAAGACGTCTTGACAAGTGGAAAAGGTTTATGCTGATGGGCCGAATTTGAAACGGTTGTGTGGATAAGGGTTCGACACCTGCTACGCTAAGGACCTAGGTGTAGGCCTAGCATCTATAGGGTCATGATTTGCTGAGAAATAAGTTTTGTACCTAAGATTATTAATTTTGCTTCGAATCAAGATATAAGAGGATGATTATGTATGGGAATATTTCGATGTGTTCGGAGCGAATAATGATTTAACAGAATGATCGATCGACTTCGGATTATGGAAGAAGAAATTATCATTGCTTTTGCTTGGATTCGAAGTTAATTAGTTTTCTTTTATTTACTTACATGAGAACTACTGATAAGGAAGTGGAAATCTAGGGACTAAAATGTAAATAATAAAAAGTTATATAAGAGATGGTAAAGTTAGAGGAGGAATTTAGAATTATGTATTTTAGTCAAGGAGTAAAGTGTGATTAGTCCTTTTTATGTAACTGTTTTTAGTTGTGAGCTAAGTCTTTGCACCTCTGTTTAAAGGCCAAAGCTGAACCAATAAAGAGGTTGGATTTTTGAGTTAGAACATTAGTGCACTTTGATTTTTTCTCTCTAGAATCTATTTCTCTCTAAAACTTTACTTCTCTCGTTTACTATGGCAATTCAAATAATCATCCTCACCACTAGCCTCACTTGGTGGATTGGTCATTGAAGAAGTGTTGGAACCAGATAGAAGTCCATCTTCTTACATACCAACATCATTCCCAAGAAAAAGTTCTCAACGTCATCTTTAATAAATCTCAACCATTAGAGGAACCAGAATCACCAATTCCTCGATTAAAACAAACACAGACTGCTTATCAATCAAAACAACTAGAAACACAAGTTATTCAATCAAAGTAACCAAACACACCAGGTTTTCAATGAAATCAACCATGACCACACTTTTTTAGAGCTAAAGCCGTTACAAACCGCAAAACTCCATTCCCTTTCATTTCTACGGGTCAGATATTTGAGACATCCCACCTCGAAGGGTTACTAGGCTATCCAAGGCCAAACCTGCAACTCCACCTGTTAAAGGGGCAAAGAAGCCCAATGAAGGTCCTTAAATGGTAGAATCTCAAAAACTTCAAATTTTAGATCCACACACAACGACTTCTCCCATCAGATATTCTCATATTGAGAAGGAAGAAACTGGGTATACATCGAGAGATCAACCACCAAAAATAATGGGAAAGGTGATGGTAGACAGTGGGTCGGACCCCCCTATAGAGACCTCCAGATATACTGGGGATACCAGTACAGTTCGGGAAAAGAAAAAAGTTGTGGAGAAAACTAACATTAAACCCCTTCTGGAGTGCTTCGTTGGGCGAGTTGGGCCCAACTTCTCCAATTTTAGTGTTAAGTACTTGCTAGCCCTCCAACGACTTTTTTATGTGTGCACCCATACTGCTGAGTTGGACAGGATAAGAAAGAAATGAGGCTTTTCGGAGTCTGTTAAGGTGAGAATTCTCATCCCTGATGAGACTCCGATAGATAGTAAAAGTGGAGAGTTAGTAGTATAAACTGAAGTGCTCGATTGGGGCCTTCAATTTCCTTTGGACCCAGAGATAGTTAGATACTTTCATTTAATAAAGCTATGTCTGAGTCAGTTAATCCCTAAATCTTGGTATACCTTATTAACTAGCATCATTGCTTCAGGGCTTTCATTTGATAAAGCTTTGTCCTCGAGGCTCTTCACCATCATGTCATCTATATATACTTACATATTCTTGCCAACTGGACTAGCAAAGGATTTATTTACTAACCTGTGATAAGTAGCTCCAACATTTTTCAATCCAAATGACATCGTTTTGTAGCAATAGAGCCCTCTATCAATGATGAATGTAGTATGATCCTGATCATTTGAATCCTCTTGTATCTAATTATATCCTGAAAATGCATCCATAAAAGACAAAAGTTTGTTGTCAGATGTAGAATCCACCAACTGATCTATCCGGGGTACCGGAAACGTATATTTAGGACATGCTCTGTTAGGATCGGTGAAGTCAATGCACATACGCCATTTCCATTATTTTTCTTGACCAAAACGGGATTTCCCGTCCATAAAAGATATTGGGATTTTTTGATATGGTCCATCTTGGTTAACCGATCGTCTTCTCGTACTATCACATCGACTTTTGCTTTGGAAAATGTCCTTATTCTCTAAAATATTGGTCCAGCATCAGATCGGAACGATAACTTATGGCATATTACTTCGGCTGGAACTCCAGTTACATCATCATTTTTCCATGAAAACATAAATTGTTAGATAAGAAAGATAATAGTTTTTCTTTCAAATCTGATGGTAACTTAGTTCCAATTCTGACACTCTTGCCTTCAACAAAGGAATGAATCTCAACTTTCTCAATAGGTATTATTGCACTATAAGCCTCCCTTGGATTATCTATCTCATTCTGATGGATGGAAGGCTCTGGTAGTTTCTATTCCTTGTTAACTTTGGACAACACCCACTTGTCCCCCTATAGCGTAATTTAGACATTTATGGACTCTGGATACCCCAGCATGCATCCTAGAGAGCCAAGACCTTCCAAATATGGCGTTATTCGATGTGGGGCAATCAACTACCACAAATAACACCCTTAACAACTTTTTAAAAGGCCCTTTACCCAATAATACTTCCTCTTCAAACTCACCAATGACCTCAGCCGAACTGCCAATAAATCCTACGATAGTTCTGTTTGATCGATGAATGACCGAGTGATTCATCATTTGTTTTTCGGCAGTTAACAATAATATGTTTTACGACAACATCTTCATATAGGCCACCAATATCTCTTAAGTCATCCTGATCAAAGACTATGAAAGAAGTAGGGGTCTAGTACAGGTGTGTAGACATCTTTCCTTCCAATTGGGTAGTCAAACTGTTGATATTCTTTTTTTGCTGAACAACTCGAAGGTGTTGTTATGGTATCTCCCCCAAATATAGTAAAAGATTCAAAAAACTGCACCAGATCGGAAACATTAGCAGACTTATCCACTATTACCCCCATTTGATTCTAGCCTGGATCAAGATCAAGATATTCATTATCAAGATCAAATCTTTCAGCAATCATCATAGTGTCTTCCTGTCTAGAAGTCCTTGGAACAGCTGTTTAAGGTGTTCGAGGCACATTGGTACTTGGTTTGTTTCCCTATTACTTTTAACGCAGGCACCCAATTTCGCCCATTCGATGAGATTCTGTACTTCCTATTTTAGTGCTATATAATCATTTGTGTCATGACTCACATCATTATAGTACTTACAGTAGCGAGTACTTTGGGTTTCTCTAGGAGAATTTAATCGGGCCGGGGCTCTAAAATTAACCTCATTTTTTAGTCTTATCATAAATTTTTGCTGCACACTCTCCAAACTCAGCAAACCATTCAGGTTGAATCCAAGGGCCTCTTTTATTTCTGCCTTGCTAGTTTTGGTTGGACTGATTTTTCTTGGGTAAGTGAAATCCATGCACGGACTCCTTTGGTGTATAAACAGACCGGGTTGTTAGTTGTGGAGCTGGTAGGGCAGTAACCAATATGTTCTAATGAGGGACTCTAGCTGTTTTAGTTTCTTCAACCGTGATTTTTTTTCCAACTTGGTTTAATAGCCGCCCAAAAGTCATCATATTTTTCCTGGTCACTGAATTGGCTAAGTCACCCGGATTCAGACCTTGTCTCAAAGAGGCAATGGCCACTTGTTCAAAGCAGTCATCCAACCCATTCTTTGTATTTACAAACCTACTTATGTATTCTTTTAAAGACTCATTCGGTTTATGGGAAAAATGAATGATGGTGTCCCCATTCCCTTTAAACTCTTTACTTCTTACAAATTACCTTTGGAAATCAACCCATAATATATAAAAGTTCTCTATAGATCTCTAGGGGATGCTACTTTACCACTTGAGGGTGCTTCCTTTAAAGGTTTGTGAGAAAGCTCGGCAGAGCAGCTTGCCATCATCATCAAAGTTCATCATAATTTTTTTAAATGCTCAAGATGGTTGTCTGGGTCTTTACTCCCATCATATTTTTCCATCTTAGAGGTATCAACCTTTTGGGAAGATTTCCGGACATAATTTTTGAAGATAAAGGCGATTTCCACCAATTATAGCTACGACTAAAGACTGAATCTTCATTAAGGGTGGTGAAAATACCTGATTCAGATTGACATGCAAATGGGTCAATCAACATATTGTTAATATGTTGATTAACCGAACATTTTAAATTCCCTTGATACTTCTTCATTCTTCCTCTTCTACCCTTTTTTCTCAAATTCTTTTTAGTTAGTCTCAACTTTTTATTCACCCAGCCTTTAATACTGCTAGATGAGAGTGATTCTTCGAGGTCCAGATCATCAAGAGAACTATCTGAGGACTCTGATGTCGTACTTACATGATGTTTAGAACAATGTGTTTTCTTAGAGCTAACTCGAGCCTTTGTAGACTGCTCATTTTCAGCAGACTCATAGGTAGGATAGGGTCCGAATGCACCAGATTTTTCCTTTATTCCTTTCTCAGTCTGTTTCTGAGCCCTGAAAGCCTCTATTTCAGCCCTCAGCTGGTCACGTTCTTGTTGCATGAACTGTCGTTCATCTGTGTTGGGGTTGACATGAGACATAATAGTGTGCTCATTAATATCTCTTGCCCACTCCACCTCCGGAGGAGGAGGAACTTCTTGCGCATTGGGATCCATCTGCTTTGATGACATCCGAAATACTGCTTCTTTTGTTGGTTTTGAATCTGGAATTCAGCCATCGTTGCTTCCCACTGTGGTCGTCAATTGTGTGTGGATAATTTGTGGCCTGAGGGTGTTCAAGGTAATTTGTAGATTGGATTAAGTTTTAGTAGAGTTAGTGAGTGAAGAGTGGTGTGCGTTTGTATTTAATATCTTTTTCCAAAAGTCGTCCCTCTTAAATGAAGGTGGTTGGGTATTTATATTGATTTTGTGATCCATGGGCCTCTTAGGTCGGACTATGGACTCAATTCAGGTCTAAAGACCCCTAAGCCCAATTCAAGGAAGGATCAACAGCCTGCTGAGTCACAATCCACTTGATCGTACTATTTAATGTTTTTGGTATTGAATATGTTTGAACTGCCCTTTGGATGATGCATTAAATTAGTATCAAATAAATCTGCCCCTATCATATATGGCAATCCGAATCTTTTTTCTCGTCAAACTTTTCTAACTCAGAGATATCGAAACACTTCGACAAATGCCTCGACAAGATCTTAGCAGATAATGGAGATAATATCTAGTGGTACCCGTTTTTAAACATATTGTCCCCAAGACCTTCATTATGGCCTGCATATAGACCCTCTTCCAATGGGTTTGCAAATTGACTTCTTATACGATAACCGAAACTCTAACTTCCATAAAAAAAACTGGACATGGACTATTACCTGCTCTCCTCTTCCAACAACTGCCGCCTTATCTCTATCTATAGAGACATGGGTTCTTATATTAGAGTGATTCCTCTTTTTTGAATTTCTAGATCAGTGAGAAATTCGACGTAGGTCTGCGCATTTTCTCCAACTCTTTTCTTTTTATTTCTCCCACGTTGGGACTTTCTTTTCGAGGAAGAAGACTCGTCAGAATTGTAAGTGGGGTAATCACTAAACTATGTTTAGTTGTAACAATGTCTGAATTTTATTTGTTTTCTTCACAAGTAGAAACTTCAGCGGTTTTCCATACCATGATCACAAGATCGATGCCCATCCTCTGTTTCGATTCCTTCGGGCATAGCTCCCTTCAGACTTCTAACCCGAGTCGTTTTTCAGCCATTGTTGATTCTTTTCGGCATTTAACTTCTCAATATCCTCCAAAAATTTATTTCCCAATGATACCAAGGCAGACTGCTCTAACTTCTCCTCGACATAATGGTATTTATAACGTTTCTCTTCAATATGGTGTTCTTCAAAGCGACGATCCTCAGACGTACACCCGATAACCATACATTTTGCTCTAACAGCGGGTTCCTATTGCATGTATGTATTCATCTCTCTCAACAAGCTCGTAATTAACTTAGTTATTTAGGAGAAACAGTATCGGGTATCAATCTTCTCCTACTATGATCGCCAATGATTGCTCTAGAAATATATGAATCTGATTGAGTTTTCAGGTATTATTGGAACCAAGTCTAGATAGAGAAACATGAGGAAGAGAGATAACATGCCAAAAATGGTTGTAGAATATTATTTTTTCACTCTACCCAAAAAAGGAATGTTTCTTTATATAGTTAAGGTTATTTCAGCCCATTATTCTACTATTCTTACACTTACATATGTACTTATTATATTATACACCCTCGATATAACACACTTGTATTATTCATGTATAATATTTACGTTTGATAAAAATTGCTATGTATTTGACCAACTCAGACCCGATCCGGCTAAATCACACCATTATCAAACTATAAGGGTGTTTATGGCACACCTAGGGTCTTGAAAGGTTCCACTGTTGTGATGAAATTCAGTAAGACTAATGGTTTGTTAGGTTTTAGTAATTTATAATGATAAGATGTGTGTCTAGTATGGTGAAGGATTTCATGAGGTTGTGGCATCAACGACTAGGGCTTTTAAGTGGTGAACTAAGTAAACATGGGTTATTAGATTATACCGTGATTCAGAATAAATTTTATGAAAGTAATGTATTGTGTAAGAGCAAAAGGGTGAAGTTTTTATCCAACAACCAGATAAACAATTGAGTACTTGACTATGTTTATTCATACATTTGGGGTTAAACACAAGAACCTACCATAAATGTTGTCATGTACTTTATTTCTCTTATAGATGATTATGCCATGGTAGTAAGGGTTATAGTTTTGAAAACCGAGGATGAAGTGTATGCTTCTTTTGTAAACTTAAAGACATTGGTGGACAATCAAACTGAGAAAGTGTTGAAGAAGTTTTAGACTCATAATGGCTTAAAATATGTGAACAATCAACTCATTATATATTCTGCAAATCTTGTCATTTATATACAACGAACCATAAGTGAAACTCTCTAACAAAACAGGTTTGCTGAGAGAATCGTGCTGGAATAGCTTAGATGTATGCTTCATACAACTGGTATGGGTTAAAGGTTATTAGGAGAAGTCATGTAAACATTTGCATGTACCATCAGCATGAGTCCATATATCGCGTTTAAGTTTATTTATCCTCAAAAATACTCGACTAAAGATAAACGTAAGTTGGAAAGTTTAAGAATGTTTGGATGTGTTTCCTATGCACATGTGAAGCAAGATAAGATTAGGCCAAGAGCATTGAAATATTTGTTCTTCGGCTATCTGGAAGAATTAAATCGATAGTGGTTGTGGTGCGTTGAACCTGAACATCAAAAGACTTTGATAAGCAAAGACATGGTTTTCAATGAGGATGGCATGTCATTAAAGAAGACGATGGAGACTCAACCTAATAATTTCTAAAAAAGATGTGAAGTTGATGATAGATTTGATATGTAAAATATAACTGGAGATGCGTATGCCGAAGATGACTTTAGACATGATTTTGCTTCGGGTCGTACAACGGAAGTTCAACCACTACATGAGTTCAAAGTTTGTTGACGAGTTGATGTTCCAAGGACTTCAGATTATCATAAATGAGATAAGCATTATCTTAATAGTTATTAACTAGCGAGAAATAAAGGATGTAGACCAAGAAATTAACCGCTAATGTATGATTTTGTCGACGTAATTGGTTATGATTTATCTATTGAAATGCAAGAGTATTTTTTTGAACCCAAAACGTATCATGATGTTATTAAGATTAGTGATAAAAATAGGTGGCTTACAACCATGAAATAATACTTGAAATCTCTCAAGAAGATAAACACATGGATTTTGTGAAGCAATTGAAGGGTCAGAAACTGGTTTAGGATAAATAGATATTCAATAGAAATTGAAGTATTCGTGGTGTTGAGTGACCAATATAAAAGTCTAGGCTCGTAACTAAGAAATTTACTCAAAATGAAGGTGTCCAATGTAATGAGATATTTTGGCCAGTTGTGAAACATCCATTTATCAAAATTTTATTGTCAATTATTACTAGATTTGATCTTGAGCTAGATCAAAATAATATTATCACTGCCATTATGTATGGTGAATTAAAAGAAACAATGTATATGTGTTAGTCAAAAAATTTCAAAGAAGGGAAGGAATATGATGTGTGTTTGCTGAAGAGACCCTTATATGGACTGAAATAGTCGTCGATGCATTGGAATAGAAGATTCAATTATTTTATGAGTTACATCAAATATGTCTATAGTTGGTATGAAAAATGTGTCTTTTAGAATGGAGAAACCCACATGAAGATACAAATCATATTGTTGTTGTATATGGATGAAAAAACTAATAGTTGGAAGAGATATGAGGAAAATTGAAGCGGTAAAGACTCAGCTGGAAGGATAATTTGAGATGAAGGATACGTGAGAGACTAAGAGGATACTTGGTGTTGATATCATGAGAAACAGGCTGAAGGGTTAATTTTTCTTATCTCAACAAGCATATATATAAGAAAGTTCTATATATCTAAAGCAAACTCTCTCTGGTTCCCAATTCAAACTCAGTGTGAATCATTCACCAATAGAAGCAATAGATTAGAATTATATGTTAGAGATACCTTATACCAATGTTATTGGTAACATTATGTATGTTATGGTTTGTACGAGACGTGATCTTTCTTATGCCATAAGTGTTTTGAGAAATTTTTGTATCCAATTAGAGGAAATTACATTGACAGGAACTCAAGTGTCTCATATGATACTAGAAGAGCTCAGTTGCTTTAAGGTTTACATGTTGGTGAGGATAATAATTGCCTGAGGGTAGGCTAGTAATTTCAAGTGGAGTTTCAAGGTGGTGTATGGGTGTTTAACGGTGGTGTATGGGTGTTTAACGGTGGGAATAGAGAGTAGAGAGATGATTAAGCAGCTTGGTAGCAGTTAATTCTCATTACCCATAGTTAATGCTGGTGGTTGGGTATTTATAGTATGATGTTTGGGCCCTTAGTCAGGAAGTGTTTAGGTTTTTTAGTACTTTAGTCATAGTTCGAACAGTCTTAAGTTTATAGTGTCCAAAGTAATCTGTCCGGAAGTGATCTGTTCGATTTATGTCCTTGTAGCCTGTCCGGTGTTCGGAGAGACTTAGACTGATTTACCCTTTCGGGGAGCATGCTGAATTCGGACTCATCAGGAGCCCCTTTTTTAGGTGTTTGAGCAAGTGTTCTTGTCAAAGAACTGAAAAACAGTCCGATGAATGAAGTGGTTCTCAATTCGGACAGAACTGTGGGTATACCCGGACAGGTTAAGCTTTATGAATTCCAAACGGTTTTTGCCAGAGTTAGTGGGACACGTGTCGCTCTCTGATTGGCCACTCCAGCCGTTTTTTCACCTTGAATTTCGCACCACCTTCTTTAACAAGTAACCTCTTTAATTACCAATAGTGACATCAGTGCCGTCTTTTAATTATTGCCCAACTTTTCAGATTCTCCTAGGAATCAACTCCTTTTTTCAAATCTACTATAAATTCACATTTATTTTCCACTGTTTTACCATCTCTTTCAAATTTTACTCTACAAATTTACTCAGAGCTTTCTCTCTCTAGAACAAAAATTCCCTTGACAGTTTATGTTTACAGCAAGAACAACATTAATCAAAGGTGGTTGGCTCAACCTTTTGGAGTTGGAGAAAGCGCAGAAGGTCGAGAAAGAAAGGCGAATAACAGCAGGGCTACCATCATCACCAGTTGAAAGACCAGTTGCTTCTGTTACAGAATCGGATCGAGGCTCATCCTCCTCCAAAGGTACCAAGCCCAAAAAACTCTTTCAATCCACCCTCTCACCCATAGTATCTGGTTCCTCAGTTCAGGAGTCAATACCTGCTGTTGAACCAGGAGTTACCGCTACAAGTGTTAGGAAACCCTCACCTTTTATAGCCATAGGGTCTGATTCTGACCACTCTCCGAAGAAGTTAATCATTAAGAGGCCAAGCCGGTTAGTCAAGGGACTAACCTCTAAAAATACTCCCTCAAAATCGGGGGCAAAAAATAGTGACTCTGGGTCTGGAATGCCTATTAGAGCCCCCCGGGAGTGGCCAACCGGTCCGGAGGCCAGCAGCCCGGTTCCTGCAAGAGAGACTTCTGCCTCCGAGCCCCAATCTGAGGTGAGAAGTCAGAAGAAAACAGACAGTCAACAGTCCGGAGGCCAGGCTGTGGCAAGCATCAACCCTCCCCGGATCACTACCACAGAAGCTCCCCCAACGGTTATGGAGGAAAGAATGGAGGACTCTGCTGAAGAGGTCCCTTTCGAGTCCGAGTCCTCCGGACAGGCTGATACTACTGCTGTTGCTGCCAAGAAAGGCAAGGAGAATCTGTACTTGAGGCATCCGGAGCTGCCGGAGTGCCTTGAGGGAAGAGTGGGGCCGTGTTTTCACAAAGTCGAGCTCAAGTACCTGTTGGCCTTGCAGAAGACCAAGTACGCATTCATCCATACTTCAGACCTGGGTCGAATGCGCACAAAATGGGGGATCCCCGAAAATGTGAAGATTAGGATCCCCATTGATCCGGAGACCCCAATGGACTGTAAACGAAATGAAATAGTCTTCTTTACAGAGCTATTTAACTGGGGACTCAGGCTCCCACTGGACCCGGAGATCGTACGGTACTTCCACCTGGTCAAGCTATGCCCAACTCAGCTGAGTCCCAATGGCTGGTTCACCTTGATGTCATGTATCATGGCATCTAGGTTGTCTGGGATCCCTCTTCCTATGGAAGAGTTCGCAGCAGTGGCCAACCTTTGCAAGCATCACCAATTCCCCTTCTATCATTTCAACATAGGGAACGATCTCAAGGCTGTTGATGACCTCTTGGAGTCGGAGAGCAAATGGAGGAGCCAATTCTTGTTTGTCAGTGGCTCATGGGAAAATGGTAAAAAGATCAAGGTCGACGAGAACCCAATCCTCCTCAGGAGTAGGTGGAGGAGTGACCGTAAGTTCCTTACTTTAAATCTCTGTCCGTTTCTCTCTTGTTTTTTAAAGTTAATTTAAATTGACCAATTCCTCTTTTGTTCTAGCAGAGCTGCCAAAGAAGTTCGGGGATTATCTGAAGGCCGGACAGACTTCCTGTGGCAAAATCAACGCTTGGGCCGCAGAAAACTGGGAGAATCGATTCCACAAAGCCTTCACCGCTGGAAATATTGCAAGGTCTCACCTGTGGAACACCACAGGTCGGAGAGACCTAACTTGGGAGGAGCTCACCACCCAGCCTGATGAAGACACTGTGCTTAGAAGGTCCCACGAACTAGATGGGACACTCTACCTGCCTGCCCGGGCTAAAGCCCCAAGCAAAATGAAAGGCAGGAGAAAAGGCAAAAAGGTGGCGAGCGATGTTGAGAAGGATGCCCCGACAGAACCGGAGGGGCCGGCCCAGGTTCAAATTGATGCAGCCCTCTTGCAGGTGGTGGAGCAGGAGACCGAGAAGCAGGAAGTAGACCTTCCAAAACCTCCAAGGGCTCCCAAGAGGACTCGCAAGCAAGTTGGTGAAAGCGCTGACCGGGAAGTCAAGAAGAAAAAGACTTCACAAGGAGATGAGCTTGCTCTCCGGGATCCGGAGCCCTCTTTTCCCACTGGCCCTTCTGACCCAACGCTGGCCGAAGAGATCCCAAGAGAATTCCACACTGATGAAGTTGATGGGGGAGAGCTCAATTTGGATGAAGTGGACATCACCGGTCTGGGGGGACTTGGTGAATATTTTCTTGGCCTCCCTAGAGACGAGTTCGCAGGGCCTTACATCCCTTCGAGCAGCTCCAATACGGTCAACTTCAACGGTAAGACTTTCATGGTTTCTAGTGAGAAGGATACTATAGCCCATTCATTGCCTAGTATTGTGCAGCCAGTTCTTACATTGGAGAGGCAAGTCCGGAGTCAAGCAGACACCATCAAAGACCTCCAGTCTGAGAAGGAAAAACTGTCCGGAGACCTCCGCACTGCTACCACCAATGCCGATTTGCTCAAGGAAGCAAACGAGGAGCTGAAGAGGAATCAGAATGAGAGCAACACAAAAGTTGCCACCCTAGAACAAACCATAAAAAATCTCCAGGAGAAGCTGTCTGGTATGGAGAAGGACCTTACAACCTCAAGGGGAGAAACTGCTGCAAAGGAGAAACTCATCACCAACCTGACTACTGACAAGATCGCTCTAGAAAATGCAGTAACCCAGGCTGCTGAGGAGAAAAATGCTTTGCTAAGTGACCAAGAGGCCACAATCAAGGCCAAAATCAATGCCTATGCCAGGGAGATGATAAAAAGCGAAGAGTTAATGGTTCAAAGGGTGAAGTCTGATATGGTTCTCCTTTTTCATAAAAAATTCCCGAAGAGGACCCTGGGGGACTTATGGCTCTATGTGGATGATGATGACCTTCCATACTACACAATGGTCAAAGAAGGAATTTCCGGTGGGTCCTCATCTGATAATGAAGAGAAAACCGGAGAGAGCCCAAGCGAAGAGGAGAATGATCCCAAGGGCAAGAAGGTAGTCGAAGGGGGGAGCAACATCAAGGGCAAGAAAGCAGATGAGGGTGAGCCATCTTCAAAGGCTCAACCTTAATTTATGATGTAATTTGTTTATCTTTTGCTCAAACTAAAGTCCTTGGAAGGCCAAGGCACTCTTTTTGTTGTGGTGTCCGGTATTATTCGGACAGATTTTTTGTGTTGCACCCTAACTTGTTCGAAAGTCCTTGGAAGGCCAACGCAATTTTAAGTTGTTGAATGAATGTTTCTATTTTGCTCAACCATCATCTTCTTTCATTATTTGTTTTAGTTTAGATAGCTAGAGTTTAAGCAGCTTTTAGTTATTGCATTATGAGAGTGTTGAGATTCTCCGGCTAGAGTTTAAATAGCCCTTAGATCTTTCAGTCCGGGTAGTATGACAAGAGATAGAATTTTGAAAATACTTAGAAAATTTTGAAGAAGGCATCAAATTTCATTGAAAGCTCTCTGTGCCACCGAAGAGGGGAGGGTATGCCCCCAAATATTTACATGGATATTTAAACAAGTAAATATTTACACAAGTGTCATTCCAAGTATATTCGGAGATGCTCCATATTCCAAGGATGAGTTAGAATCCTGCCATCTTTGTCTTCCAACCAATAAGTTCCAGGCTTGATTCTTTCAACCACAATATAGGGACCCTCCCAGGTAGGGGCCAGTTTTCCGAAGAGCTTTTCTTTAGTGTGTAAGAAGACCTTCCTTAATACTTTGTCCCCTGGTTGGAAATCTCTTCTTTTAACTTTAGAAGCAAACCTGCTTCTCATCAAGCCCTGATAGTGTGCCACTCTAAGGCGAGCTTTAACCCGTCTTTCTTCTATTAAATCAAGTTGATTTCTGATGGCCATCTCATTAGTGTGTCCGGAGAAGTTGTGAACATGAAAGGAAGGGAGTGTCTTCTCTATGGGGCTACTGCATCCATTCCATAGACCAAGGCAAAGGGTGATTCTTGTGTTGCAGCCCCAGGTGTTGTCCGGTAGGCCCACAAGACTTCTTGTAAATAACTAGGCCACTTCCCAGCAGCCCCTTCCAGATTCTTCCTCAAATCGGACAGTATAGTCCTATTAGCCACTTCAACTTGCCCATTTGCTTGCGGATGGAAAGGTGAAGAAAAACAATGTTGTATACCTCTTGAGGCACATAAGCTTTCCATTTCTATGTTGTCAAACTGTGGCCCATTGTCTGTTGTTATTTTCTGTGGGACACCAAATCTGCAACATATGTTGGACAGAATGAATTTTATGACAGCTTTTGATGTTGTCCCTGCTAGGGGAGCTGCTTCTATCCACTTTGAGAAGTAGTCAATGGCCACAATTATAGTTCTACGCCCTCCGGACGCCACAGGGAGAGGCCCTACTAAGTCCAACCCCCATCGAGCAAAAGGGATGGGCTCAGAAATTGACTCCAAAGGAATGGCTGGTACATGAATTTCATTGCTGTACCTCTGGCATGGATCACACCTCCTTACCAATTCCTTAGCATCTTTCATAATCGATGGCCAATAATATCCGGAGAGTAATACTCTTCTTGTTAAAGCTCTAAAACCACAATGGACTGATCCCTCACCATCGTGCAATTCGGAGAGGACCACTTGTGACTCATCATCCCCTAAACAACGTAGGAGAGGTTTACTATAGGATTTTTTGTACAACACTTCTCTCAACATAATAAAACCACGAGCCTTGTGCTTCAATGTTCTGGCTTGTGATTTATCTGAAGGCACAATACCATCGGACAGATATTGTATGAGAGGAGATCTCCAATCTTGAGGCCGATTCACTTGTATTTCAAAAACTTCCTCTTTTTCATCCTTACTAAGTTGAATAGAAGGGCTTTCAAGCACATGGATCCATGGGTAGGACTCCGGATATGCTATTGTTGCCAATGAGTCTGCTAGCTCATTTTCTGCCCGGGGAATATGCTCATAGACAACAGCTTTAAACTTTAGTGCTTCATTCTTGAGGAGGAGTAAATATTTTACCAACTACTCCTTTCTAGCCTTAGATTGGCCTAAGGCATGGTGGACAAGCAATTGGGAGTCACTTAGTAGCTTGACCCTTTTAGCCCCACAGATGTAGGCCAACTTTAATCCAGCTATAGCTGCTTCGTATTCGGACTCGTTATTAGATGCCCTGAAAGCAAAACAAATAGCTTGGAACATGATGTCCCCGTATGGGGAAGTGAGACATATTCCTGCACCACATCCCATGGTGCTAGAACCTCCGTCTGTTCGGACAATCACTTTCTTGTCTTTTGAATCAGTAGGTTGCTCTGAATCCCTATCGGAGTGGAATTCAACTAGAAAATCAGCCACAGCTTGGGCTTTTACTGCTGTCCGGGGAGCAAAGTCTATGTCAAAGTCCCCCAACTCTACTGACCACTTAGTCATTCTGCTCGAAATGTCTGCTTTTTGAAGGACATTCTTTAAAGGGAAAGATGTCCGGACGATGATAGGATGAGCCTGAAAGTAAGGCCTCATCTTTCTTGCAACTATCACCAGAGCTAACGCCAGTTTTTCGAGTTTCAAGTAACGCCTCTCAGCATCAATCAAGCTTTTGCTGATGTAGTACACTGGGTAGGGACACCCATCGACCTCTCTTACCAACACAGCACTGATGGCACAACTTGAAACGGCCAGATACACAATAAGAGTCTCCACATCAACCGGTTTGAACAAAGTTTTGGGAGAGGAAATATGTTTCTTGATTTCACTGAATGCCTCATCACACTGCGGGGTCCACTCGAACCCCTTCACACCCTTCAAAGTTTGAAAGAAAGGAGCACACCTGTCCGAAGACCTCGAGATGAATCTGTTTAAGGCAGCTAATTTCCCCGTTAACCGCTGTACTTCTTTGATGTTTCGAGGAGGTTCCATCTGGAAAAGAGCATTCAACTGATCCGGGTCGGGCTGTATTCCATGCTCACTTATGATATACCCTAAGAATTTCCCGGACTGCACTCCGAAAACACACTTTTCAGGGTTTAATTTTAAATTTACTTTTACCAAGTTGGCAAAAGTTTCTCGGAGGTCGGATAAGTGTAGCTGCTCATCCACACTCTTCACCATCATATCGTCAATGTAAACCTCCATATTTCTTCCAATTTGATCAGCAAATGCCTTGTTGACTAGCCTTTGATAAGTAGCCCCAGCATTTTTCAAACCAAAAGGCATCACCTTGTAGCAATGTAGACCCCTATCAGTGACAAACGTGGTATGCTCTTGATCTTTTGGATCTACTTGAATCCGATTGTACCCGGAGAAGGCATCCATAAAGGAGAGCAGCTTGTTCCCAGAAGTAGAGTCTACTAACTGATCTATCCGGGGGACCGGATACAAATATTTTGGGCAAGCTCTATTGAGGTCTGTGAAATCAATGCACATGCGCCACTTTCCGTTTTTCTTTTTCACCAGGACAGGATTGACAGTCCACAAAGGATATTGAGATTCTTTAGTGTACCCCATCTTTGTGAGTCTGTCAACCTCTTGTACTATGACATCAGCCTTTTCTTTTGAAAAAGCTCTTCTTTTTTTAACCACTGGTGCTACATCTCTCCGGACAGATAGGTGATGGGATATCACTTCTGATGGAACTCCAGTAACATCAGCATTGCACCAAGCAAAAACGTGCTGATGGTCTTTCAAGAATTTCAACATCTCTTCTTTCAACATTGGTGGCATCTTGGACCCTATCTTGACACTTTTGCCTTCTTCCAAATAGTACGTTTCAACCTCTTCAATTGGAATCAACACTCCGGGGGTCTCTCTGGGGTCATCAATTTCACCCTCATCCCCAGAAAGGCCCTCAAACTGCTATTGATCATTTATACGGACTGCCCCCAGCGTTCGAGGAGCCAATGCAGTGGCATAGCATTCTCTTGCAATCTTTTGGCTGCTCCGGACAACCCCAACCTGTCCCTGAACAACATACTTTAAGCACTGATGGACTGTTGAAGCCACTGCATGCATCCTAGAGAGCCAAGATCTCCCCAGAATAGCATTATAGCAAGTGGGACAATCCACCACGATGAAGAGTATTCTAACCATTTTCTTGAAAGGGCCCCTACCCAATAACACTTCTTCTTCAAATTCTCCGATCACATCGGCTGAGCTGCCCGTGAAGCCCACGATTGACCTGTCCGACTTTTGAATCACAGCTGGATTTTTCATTTTTCTTATAAGTGGTTAGGAAAAGGATATTGGCAGAGCTTCCAGTATCCACCAGAATTCGCCTTATCTCATTGCCCCCTATAGATGCTCCTATGGCAACAGCATCCTCATGAGGGCCAGCAATGTCTCTTAAATCATCCTCATCAAAGATAATGAATGGGAATGAGTTTGGTGATTGATAAGATGTCATGCCTCCTTCTAGCTGGGAGGCTAAATTATGAACGTGCCTCTTCCTCGAAGAAGCAGTAGGAGCTGTCATAGTGTCTCCTCCGAAAATTGTAAGTGACTCAAAGAATTTAATGAGCCCGGAGACCGACCTAGAACATTCCTCTATGGCACCCACCCTGTTTCGAGTTGGATCAGGATCCAAGTACTCATAATCCACATCAAACCTTTCAACTATGACCATGGCCCCCTCTGGGGCAGCATTACTTGGACCAACCCGGTGAGTGTTGTCAGGCCTGTTGCCTCCTCTTCTCTTAACGTATGCTCCCAACTTTCCCCTTTCAATCAAGTTCTGAACCTCTTGCTTCAATGCTATGCAATCATCAGTGGTATGGCCAATATCATTGTGATATTGGCAAAAGGAGTTGTTACGATGCTCCCTGGGAGACTGCAAGGTTGCCGGTCTCCGCTAATGCACCTCATCTTTTGTTTTATCGAAAATGGTAGCCACACTTTCTTTGAGCTCTGCGAACTACTCCGGTTGGACCCATGGCCCTCTTTTGTTTCTGGATTGTTGACTTTGAGCAGGAGCAGCTGGCTGAGACTGGGCTTTTGCCCTACCATGCCCCTGTCCGGTTTCTCTTGCCTTATTCCCGGGCTGGTTTTGATTTGGAATTGGTGCCACTGGGGTGGACCTCACCTGTCTGTGCACCCTGGTCTTCTTTGTTTCATCAACGTTTATTTGCTTGTCAACTTGATTTAGCAATCCTCCCCAGGTCATGGCCTTCTTTCTGGTCACCGAATCAGCCAGATTGCCTGGGTTCAAACCTTGCCTTAGGGATGCTATTGCCACCTGTTCGAAGCAATCAGCCAACCCATTCTTTGTGTTCACAAAACGACTTATGTATTCCTTCAAGGACTCATTTGGCTCCTGGGAACAATGGATTATTGTATCCCCATTGCCCTTCAGCTCCTTACTCCCTACAAACTGCCTTCGAAAGGCCACCCAAAACGTATCAAAATCTTTAATACAACCTTGAGGCATGCTGTTGTACCATTTCAGAGCACTCCCCGTAAAAGATTGGGAGAATTCCCTACACAGTAGTTTATCATCATCATCAAAGTTCATCATGAAGTTCTTGAATTTCTCTAGATGATTGTCCGGATCAGTACTGCCATCGTACTTCTCCATTTTAGTACTGTCAAACCTCTTAGGGAGGTTTCCGGACAGGATTTTAGAAGATAGTGGAGACTGCCTCCAATTCCTTCCACGACTGAACATAGTATCCTCATTAGGAGTTGCAAAGATACCTGGATCATCGTGGAAAGCAAAGGGATCCATCAGCATCTTGTCTGTATACCTCCGGTGGTGAGATGACCCCTTTCCAATATGCCTTTTCATTCTTCCATGGTGATCTATTTTTCTTGAATATTTCTTAACCTGCTTTTGCTTTTTCTTGGTTCGACCCTCATCACTGCTAGAGGACAAGGATTTTTCATTTCCCTCACTGTCCGAAGAGCTGCCCGAAGATTCTGAACTCGAGTCAGAACTCTCCACAGGCTTGGACCGGTGAGACTTTTTAGAACTAGCATGAGTCTTTTTGGTGCTCACATGAGTTTTGGAAGCCTCATGCTCTCTGGGGTTATCGGTATGATGAACAACTGATGCCTTGGACTTTTCTTTCACGCCCATCTTGGCCTTTTCAGCCCTCAGAGCTTCTATTTCAAACTTTAACCTGTCGCGCTCTTGGACAGTATACTCATCGTTTTCTTCCACCACTTCGAGCAAAGCTGGTGGAAGCTCTGGATTGTCCGGATTCATACGGACAGAATTTCTTGGTAGGTTTTGAATGCTTGATTCAGGCACCTCTCTCCTCCCACTGTGGTCGCCAATTTGGTGAGGATAATAATTGCCTGAGGGTAGGCTAGTAATTTCAAGTGGAGTTTCAAGGTGGTGTATGGGTGTTTAACGGTGGTGTATGGGTGTTTAACGGTGGTGTATGGGTGTTTAACGGTGGGAATAGAGAGTAGAGAGACGATTAAGCAGCTTGGTAGCATTTAATTCTCATTACCCATAGTTAATGCTGGTGGTTGGGTATTTATAGTATGATGTTTGGGCCCTTATGGGCTTTCGGGTCATGTTTAATGGACCCAGGTCATGATTAAAGACCCATGAGCTCTAAGCAGGAGAGCAAGTAGCTTAGTCAGGAAGTGTTTAGGTTTTTTAGTACTTTAGTCATAGTTCGAGCAGTCTTAAGTTTATAGTGTCCAAAGTAATCTGTCCGGAAGTGATCTGTTCGATTTATGTCCTTGTAGCCTGTCCGGTGTTCGGAGAGACTTAGACTTATTTACCCTTCCGGGGAGCATGCTGAATTCAGACTCATCACATGTGATATAGTATTTAGATGATATGTGAACTCTAATTATGCAGGTTACCTCAACACAATGAATTCTAATTCAGGCTATCTATTTACAGTGCTTGGATGAGTCGTTAGCGGGAAGTCTTGTATAGAGAAGGTCTTGCGATGTCATCTATGGAAGCTGACTATATGGCTGATACAAAGATGTTGTTGAGCGAACTTACTAGTTTAGAGCAAGATGTCGTTTTGTTTTATGTTAATGTTAGTTCCTTTCATTTTATGAAGATATGTAGTTCAATTAGTGAACTAAACATGTAGATATAAAGAATAGAATATTAGATAAAACATATGTTGATTTCAAAGCTTGGAAACTGCATAAGGCTTATTCAAGTCTATGATGCAAGTGAGCTGGTCTCTAAGGAATACAATATTGAGTGAAACATATGTTGGAGTTACTATTAGCCTAATGGGGTAATTTTTAGGTGTATGCTAGAAGCGACTCGTTAACAAACGTACTACCAAAGGACTATATTAGTGTAGTTGGATCTGTCGATTACATGTATAATCAAGAACTGTTCAAACTCTCGAAGTGAAGCTTGGATCGTGACATAGATACAAAAACATATGTTGGAAGCTAAAGGTTGAGATAAGTTATCGACATTGGTGACTATTAAGTCGAATAAGATATTGGATAATCTGAAGCAACTTGATGCAAATTAACGAGCTTGTTTGAAGCAGTCTGGTTTGAAGCGAGCTAGACTGAAGCATGTTGGAACAAAACATGAGAGATAGACCGTAACAAATTATTCTTCTTGATTGCTATTCTATCTAATCGGGTATTCTATTTTAGTGTTCCTATATTAAGTTGTTTTCTTATTAGTTAGATTCATATTAATTGAGTCTTCTATATTAATTGAGGTTCCGCATTATTTTAGATTTCTTATTCATGGGATTTGTTATTTTAAGAGATTAGGAATTTATCACAATTATTGATTAATAAGATTTAATTTGGATTGATTGTTGAAGAACTAAGACCTATAAATTAAATAAAATATCACTTTGGAATTGGATACCCAACACTATGGGTAGCCAACCTTGCCTAGAAAATCATTAGACCTTGGAAAACAATATGAGCTTGAATCCCTTCATCAACCAATCTTCGTTGGGTATTTCAATGTGGAATAAAAGTATTACGCAGTTCTTGTTCATTAATATGAACTGAAAGTTATTCCTCAACCAATCTTTATTGTGTATTTCTACAAGGAGAAAAATAATTATTTGGACCTTACCGATTACTTTGAGCTCAAAGTTCGAAATAGATCCATTTATTATGAGAAAGTGTTAGTCGACGTGTGGATTTTCATTTCACCTAAACCTCTAAAGCTTGAAACTCAGTATAAAGTCATATGTTAGAGGAAATGTTTAGGTGAGGTAGGGAGTTTGGTTTTACTCAATCCCCTTGAGCTCCGAGCTCAAAATAGACACATCTGTTGTGCAAATGTTTTTGTTGATGTACAAAACACTTTAATCTTGGTAATAGAGAAAATGATAAGTGTCAAAGTACAAGTATTATCGTTCAACCCTTTTTCAAGATACAGTAAACTTTTATCTATATAAGTGTAAAATAACAAGCATGCATTATATGTACGAGATTTTCACTCAATTACATTACTAAATAAAGATATATTTGTCGTATATTACACTTTTAGTCATTTAATTTTCTTCCTCACACAAAACTTCACTCATATACTATATGTATATCTTTTAACCCTTGTAAATTAATTATTTGAACTCAAATTATTTATACTCTTATCAAGTTCAACACCTATTGTACTATTACCAATTTCTAAGACATTTAAATAGGATAACGAGCTAGAATTTATATTGCATGAACTATTGGAATTACTATTTAAATTCAAGAACGAGCCACTTTGCTGGTTATTTTGAGAACCAAATTGATCAACAAACATACTATAAGATTAAAAGGATATAAACATGTTGATACTTAATGATAAATGTGAACATATAATATAATAAAGGGATTTTGACGAGATACATATAATGTTGGTTAAACAGTGAAGTTGATAATGATGAGCTGCATAAAAGGTTGATTAGGACAAGTTAAATAAAAGGGTGAAGAAATGAAAAAGGAAATGTACGACCTATATAAAATGTGGTTAAGATGGGCTAAACGAGAAGACCAAGAAAAGAAAAAGAAATGGTTACATGAGTTTAAAAGAAACTATGAAGAAGAAAGTAAGGTAAGATAAACGTAATTACAAGTAACAAAAGGGTAGAAGTCGAGTACGCAAAAAAAAATGTTGACGGGTTAAAGTAAATGGCATAATGATTAAGTAAATGAGAGATAGATTTGGAAGATAAACTATGGATCACGAATCTGTTAGCTTAGCCTAATAATATTACTTAAATACCTTAGGAAATTACACAATATATCAGTAATATTTGTAACAACTTAATTCTTAGATGAATCTCACATATCCATATTCACACATGTTATTCAAATATTCATTTTAGTCTTTAAGATATTCTATACATAGGATGGTAAAATATTTTGTTTGTTCTCTCTAATTCTTGAGTTGCTTAGTCCTTACTTTAATTGGTATTATTGTGACAAAATTTTATCCTATCATAATTTGTTATCGTCTATTGGAAAACCTTTGTAAAGTGACAATCTGAATAATGGTGATAACTCGCTCAAGGATAAATAGGGACCTGTCTCATAGACAGTCAGTCCAGTGCATGGCCTCCGTCTTTAGTTTCAGTAAATCCTAATGTTCTTCTCCAGCATTTTTAGATACTAAAGTACGAGATAATCGTAAATCTCCCGTCGTTAGTGCAAGAAATACTAACGTTTCTTTGCCAACTTGTGGGAATTATGAAATATGAGATAAATGTTTCTTTATATTTGTAAATAAAAAGCACAGATTGACTAATAGGCCATTGTTCCAAGCCGCTTTTCCATTGTAATACCTTCCTCAAAACTTTATCACCCATGTTAATATCCCTCCATTTTACCTTCGAATTATAACACCTCTTCATCAAAGTTTGATAATTACTTGAATTCAAATGTGGTCTAACTCTCTTCTCTTCGATCAAGTCTAGCTTTATCCTTCTTGTCTCTTCATTTGACTCATCAGAATAATGGAGTATTCTATAAAAAGGTAAAGTAGATTATACAGGGCTTACAACATCCATACTATATACCAAGACAAGACGATTTTCTTGAGTAACTTCTGTAGGAGTCGTTGATAAGCCCATAACACCTCTTGCAAATAATTATGTCATTTCCCTGCAGCACCTTTTAAATTTTTATTGAAGCCTTCCAAAATGGACCTATTAGTTACTTTTGACAAGTTCAGAGTTTTTGGTTACTTGACCCTGAGTAAAACCACTTATCCGAACAAGGGAAATTCGGACCATATCATACCACTAAATATCCGAACAAGACAAATGTATTAACTTTTAACTAAGCTAGTTGATAATCAACTTCAAACTATATAACTAATGGGTCTTTAAACTCGACCCGATTTCATAACCCGATCCAATAAACCCACGAGGCAATATTTAAAGTATAAATACCCTAATCACTCTCCAGTAATTTTACCAGTCTACCCTCAACCAAAAATAAACCAAACCAAATGGGCGACCACAGTAGGAGGCGAAGGTGCCTGGATTTTACATTCAAAACCAGTAAGGAAAACAGTTTGGATGGATCCGAATAGGCTAAATACTCCACCTCCTGAGGTGGAAGGTGCAAATGAAAATACGGAATACACCTTCGAGGAACGAGACCAACTGAGGGCTGAAATAGAGGCGCTAAGAGCTATAAAACAAGTAGAGAAAAGTATCAAGAAGAAATCTGGAGGGTCAGTACTTCACCATACTGACAACCCTGGGGAGAATGAGCCATCCATATAGACTCACCTCAGTTCAAAGAAAAACACCGGTCTAAGCCTGTTGAAAGTTATGGATTTGAATCCTCCAGTAGCTCTTCAAATGAGGCAGAGCTTGAAGAATCCTTTTCCTCAAGAAGTGATGAGGGGAGATCCAGAAAAAAGATGAAGTTAACCAAAAAGCACTCAACAAAGAGGGACAAACATAGTAGGCTAAAAAATGCACCAGGCAAAGGATCATCCCACAAGCATGTTGATCAATTGTTGATCGATCCCTTTGTCTTTCAGTCCGAACCAGGTATTTTTGCAACTTCTAATGAAGATACTATTTTTAGTCACAATAAGAACTGGAGGCAGTCACCTTTGTCTGCGACAATACTGTCCGGACATCTTCTTAAACGGTTTGATAAATCTAAGATGGAGAAATATGATAGAAGTCGGGATCCGGACACCCATATGGAGAAATTTAAGAACTCATGATAAATTTTGATGACGATGATAAGCTCTTGTGCAGAGCTTTCTCCCAAACTTTTACGGGGAGTGCTCTTAAATGGTATAACAGTTTACCTCAGGGATGCATTAGAAATTTTGATATATTTTGGGTTGCCTACCGGAGGCAATTTGTTGGGAGTAAGGAACTGAAGGGTAATGGGGACACCATTATCCATTATGCGTGGGAATTAAATGAATCTTTAAAAGATTACATAAGCAGTTTCGTGAATACAAAGAATGGACTAGCAGACTATTTTGAGCAAGTGGCAATTGTTTCTCTTAGATAGTGGTTGAATCCTGGGAACTTAGCTGACTCTGTGAATTGGAAGAAGGCTATGACCTGGGTGGTTTATTAAACCAAGTGGAAAACAGATTAATGTGGAAGAAACAAAGAAAACGAGGGTGCACCATCAAGTGAGGTCCACCACCACAACAACTCCTCCAGCCACTAACCAATCCCGTTACAGGGAAAATGAGATCGAACAAGGATCTAATCGGTCCAAAAAAACTCAATCCATCCAGAAACAGGCCCAGAGCCAACAAACCAGAAGTAAGAGGGGTCCTTGGGTCCAGCCTGAATCGTTCGCTGAATTGAAAGAAAATGTACCTACAAACTATGATAAAACCAAGGATGAAGTACACTTTCGAAAGTCAGCGGCATTGCAATCCCCCAGAGAACACTAGAACACTTGTTTTTTCCAATATCACAATGATATAGGCAATAATACTCAGGACTGCATAGCATTGAAACAAGAGGTCCAAAACCTTATTGAGAGGGGCAAGTTGGAGACATACGTTAAAATATGAAAGGGAAACAGACCCGAGAATGCTCTTCGGACAGGTCCTTCGAACAATCCTAGAACATCTGCTCAAGAGGGTGCAATGGTGATCCTTGAAAAGTTCGATGTAGACTCTGAGTATCTGGATCCAGATCCAACTCAAAATAAGGTGGGGTGATAACAGAAAAAACTAAGACAGTTTCCAGACTGATTAGCTTCTTCGAATCATTAACTACGTTTGGAGGAGATACTGTAATTGCACCTACCCTTTCATCAAGGAAGAGGCATGTCCATAATTTGGCTACCTAATTAGAAGGTGAAATGTCTTCCCATTAATGCCAGTCCCCATTCTCATTCATCGTCTTTGATGAAGATGACTTGAGGGATATTGTAGGGCCTCATGAGGATGCGGTTGTTATAGGAGCTTCAGTGGGGGGAAATGATATACGCCAAATTCTGATTGATACAGGAAGTTCGGCAAACATCCTATTTTTAAGCTTCTACAAACAAATGAGGAATCCGGCTGTTATTCAACGTTCAAACAAAACCATTGTGGGCTTCACGGGAAGTTCTGCGGATGTAATTGGGGAGTTTGAAGAATAAGTGTTGTTGGGAAAGGGGTCATTTAAAAAGAATGTAAGAGTACTATTTGTTGTGATAGATTGCCCCACATCGTACAACGTAATTTTTCTGAGGTCTTGGCTTTCCATAATGCATGTTATGGCCTCTACAATCCATCACTGTTTAAATTATACGGTTCAGGGACAAGTAGGCATTGTCCGAAGTAGTCAGAAGATAGCCAGGGAGTGCTATGCAACAGCTCTTGCTCCTTAGACATTGGGGGCAGTCCGGATTAATAAATATTAGCAGTTACTGAAGTCTTCTACTGAGGAAGGTGAGATTGATGACCCCAGAGAGGCTCCCAGTATTATAATACCCATTGAAGAAGTTGAAACTCATTCCCTTGTAGAGGGTAAGAATGTCAAGATTGGTTCCAAGTTGGCACCAGAATTAAAAAAGAAATTGTTATCTTTTTTATGAACAATCAACATGTGTTTTCATGGTACAATAGTGATGTAACCGGAATACCAGCAGATGTTATTTCACATAAGTTGTCTATTCGGTGTGATGTGGCACCTGTTGTACAAAAAAGAAGAGTTTTTTCCAATGAAAAAGCATACGTGATTGTTCAAGAAGTTGATCGACAGACTAAGATGTGACATATTAAAGAGTCTTAATAACCTCTATGGACTGCCAATCCGGTGTTAGTCAAGAAAAAGAACGGCAACTAGTGTATGTGTATTGATTTCACTAACTTCAATAGGGATTGCCCAAAGGATCTTTATCATATCCCTCGGATAGATTAGTTAGTAGATTCTACATATGGAAATAAGTTGTTGTCCTTTATGGATGCCTTGTCAGGGTATAATCATATACAAGTAGATTTGAAGGCTCAAGATCACACCACTTTTATCGCAGATAGAGGTCTCCAGTGTTACAAGGTGATTCCCTTTGGATTGAAAAATAATGGGGCTACTTATTAGAGGCCGGTGAACAAAACATTTGCTAATCAGATTGGCAGAAACATGGAATTATACATAGATGACATGATGGTTAAAAGCTTGGATGAGGATTTAGACATAACTGATCTCCAAGAAACTTTTTCCAACTTAGAGACTGTGAATTTGAGGTTAAATCCAGATAATGTAGGTTTGGGGTCCGATCTGGGAAATTTCTGAGCTACATAATAAGTGATAAAGGAATCCAGCCTGATCCGGATCAGCTTAATGCCTTATTGGCAATGGATCTTCCTCGAAATTTTAAAAAAGTTCAAAGGCTCACCAGGAAGGTAGGCTTCTTTGAATTAATTTATTTCAAGGTCATCGGACAAGTGCGCTTCTTTTTTCCAAATATTGAAAAATTCTAAAGACTTCAATTGGTCCCCATAGTGTGACCAAGCCTTTATTGAAATAAAGAAACACCTATCCTTACCCAAGACTGTTTTCAAACCTGTTCGAGGAGAAAAGCTTTATGTATACCTGGCTGTATCAGAATGTCCTATAAGTGATGTCCTAGTAAGAGAAGTGGACAATTACCCTCGTCCAGTGTACTACATCAGTAAGAGTTTACTGGATGCTAAAAAAAGATATTTGAGGTTGGAGAAGTTGGCATTGGCTTTAATAATTGCACCAAGAAAGATGAGACCATATTTTCAAGCTCATTCTATAATTGTCCGAACGTCTTCTCCGCTGAAAAATGTTCTTCAAAAGGCAGATGTATCAAGCAGAATGACCAAGTGGTTAGTTGAATTGGGTGACTACGACATTGATTTCACCCCTCAAACGGCAATTAAAGCTCAATCAGTGGTTGACTTCTTGGTAGAATTTCATGATGATAGATCTTCTAGACAAGATTTAGAAAATAATTTCAAGAAGGAATGGGTGGTCCGAACTGATGGTAGATCAAACACTATAGGTTATGGAGCTGGAATTTTCTTAACCTCTCTGTATGGTGATAGAAATTATCAAGCTATATCTTTGGATTGAGGGCCTCTAACAATGAGTCTGAATACGAGGCAGCTATAGTCGGTCTTAAGTTAGCTCTCCTTTATGGAGCTAAGAAAGTCCGGTTAATAAGTGACTCTCAATTGCTCATCAATCATGCTCAAGGACAATCTAAGGCTAAGAAGGAATAACTGGTTAAGTACTTGCTCATCTTCAAAGAAGTGGCAGCCAATTTCAAAAGTATTTGCTATGAGCATATTCCTAGATCGGATAATACATTGGCAGACTCTCTAGCAACTATAGCCTAATTATGAATCCTACCATTGGATTCTCATACATAAATGTCCATCCATACAGTTAGATCAAAATAAATAAGATGAAGAAAATATGAGTGTACTTGTGATCCAACCTAAGACTGGAGATACACACTCCTTCAATACATTTCTTACGGAGCATTACCTTCGGATAAAGTTGTGGCAAAAAAGATTAAATACAAGGCTCGTGGTTTTTTGATAATAAGAGAAGTTCTCTACAAAAGATCTTTTAGCAGGCCTCTCCTACGCTGTTTGGGGTTTGAAGAATCCCAAATTGTCTTATCTGAACTACACGATGGGGAAGGCTCAACTCAGTGTGCATACAGGGCATTGACCCGAAGAGTCTTGTTAGTCGGATACTATCGGCCAACCATAATGGCAGATGCTAAAGAAATAATGAAGAAATGGGATCCATGTCAAAGGTATGGGAATGAAATTCATGTGCCAGCGGTACCTATGGAGTCTAATTCCGAGCCAATACATTTTGTTAACTGGGTATGGATTTAGTTGGACCTCTTCCCATTGCATACGATGGGTACAGAACTATCATAGTCGCCATTGACTATTTCTCTAAATGGATAGAGGCAGCTCCCTTGTTTGGGACCACATCAAAATCTATTATTAAGTTTATACTATCCAATATATGATGTAGGTTTGAATTCCCCAAAATATTACTACAGACAATGGACCACAGTTTGATAACAAAGACATGGAAGCGTTATGTACCTCTAGAGGCATTCAACATTGTTTTTCCTCTCCTTTCCACCCTCAAGAAAATGGCTAAGTTGAGGTTGCAAATATAACCATCTTATCCTGATTAAAGAATAATTTGAAGGGAGTTGCAGGAAAATGGCCAAACTATTTACAAGAAGTATTGTGGGCCTACCGAACTACTCCTCGAGTTGCCACACAAGAATCTCCCTTTGCCTTGGTATATGGGATGGATGCAATTACTCCCATAGAGGCTACTTTACCATCACACATGGTCCATAAATATTCCGAACAGGCTAATGATGTAGCAGTTAGGAATTAGTTGGACTTAATAGAGGAAAAAAGGGTTAAAGCACATTTGAGAGCAACACACTACCAAGGCTTGATGAGGAGCAGATTTTCTTCCAAGGCCAAAAGAAGATATTTTCAAATAGGAGATAAAGTCTTAAGAAAAGTATCTTTACATACCAAGGAGAGGTAGTTCGGTAAATTAGCTCCGAACTCGGAAGGCCCTTATGTGATATGTGAAAAGGTCAAATCGGGGACTTATAGGCTTCAAAACAAAGAAGGAAGAGCTTTAAAGCATCCATGGAATGTTGAGCATCTCAGAGTATATCTAGAATAAAGTTTTTTTGTAAATATTTACTTGTTAAACACCAATGTAAATATTATGGGGCATACTATTTCCTACCCTAGTGGCGCGGGAAGGTCTTAATGAGGTGTCCACCTTTTTTTAATAATACATGATGCCTTCTTCAAAAGTCTGATGTGATTTTACTTCAATTCAAGTATAAATTACTTATTCAACACCCCTCCTATTAAGTTTTCTTGAGTAGATCGGATATGCTTAATGTTTGGTTATAACTATTAAACACATGTCATCAGAGATATTAAATACTCTCAATTTAATACTTGTAAAATTCTAGGGGCTACTTAAACATTAGCCATGAAATATTTAAAACAAAGTATTAAACAGAAAGGAAAATGGATAAATTAAACCTGATCGGACTCAAACCGACCAATAGTATAAAAAATGCTTTGGCCGTCCAAGGACTTTAGTTTTTCAAAATAAAAAGTTACATAATAAAACCTTAGGGCTTATTCCCTTCAGATTTTTCTTCACCACAATTCTTCTTGGACTCTTGAGTTCGACACTTGAACTCTCACTTGTTCCTTATTCATCATCAATTGTGGAATCTGTTCCACTGGAGTAGTTGCGCTTGTCACCATCTGCTAGAGTATGGAATGAGATGTCCTTATACTCTACATACTTCCATAAGGAACCAAGGGTTCTCTTAGGCAAGGTTTCATGAAACAGAATCACCATGTCGGATTTGATCTCATCATCTCTTTTCTCTAGGGAATCTACTATCCTGTTAGCATACTTCTCTATGCTTGCGATGATAGCTTCGTCATGTTGGTGTTCCAGGGCCTCATTCTCTTTAATCTTCTCTTGAACAATGCTCTCCAACTTGGTCTTCTCATCGGATAAATTTTGGATAGCACCATCCTTAGTGTTCAACTACTCCTTCAAAACTGTGAGGTTTTGTGAGGAAGAAGTCTCCAGGCTGGAGTACTTGGTTTGGAGCTCGGTATTGGTTGTTTCTGATGCGGTCAGCTTGGTTTCCAAATATTTATTTTCCTTCTTTAGCACCTCTATGCTCTGTTGAGCACTCAGAAGACTATCTGGCAAGGTTTTCTTGTCAATGGTAAGAGAATTGATAATACTCGAATGATTTTTTTACCTGCCTCTTCAGATCAAGTACTGGTCGGATGTAACCGAGGATGGAATGGCTCAAAGTATCTTGTTCTTTAGATATGGAGTAGGACTTCCCATTTTATGTTACCATGTTGGAGGAGCTGCAGGGATGGTAAAGACCTGCAAAATTATCTTTCTTTAGATAATTAAAGTAAATATTGATGTCTTGAAAGGCTTCAAGGTCCACTTCGTCATTTCCTCCACCAGCTATCTGTTCGCACTTAAGGCCTGTTGGGATTTAATCTTGCAAGGTAGGATCAGTAGGAGCTGGGGATGGAATTTATGTTGGGCGAAGGATTATCTCTGCCCCCAGAGTAACCTTCTTTTTCTTGGCAGCTTTCTCATCACTGTAGGCCTTGCATTTTTTTATCTTTTTAGGAGGCATTGGTGGGTTCTTTGACCATCCGAATTCCTTTACAGTTTGAACCTCTACTGCCTTCAACAAGGCCACATTAATACCACATTGGTTCTCCGAACCAGTCCCCTAGGTAGCTGTTTGAGCTAAGTCTGTTGTAGCCTTCCTTTTCTTGTTCTTCATTTTGTTGGGGGCTTTGGCCCTGGAAGCCAGATACAACTTGGCATCTTTAGCTTATGTCCTCTTCAGGATCACCTTAGCAGGAGGAGGGGTAGTTAGCTCTTCTCATGAAAGGTCTCTTCTGTCTGTGGTGTTCCATAGGTGAGACCTCACAAAATTTCATGACTTGAAGCAATTATGGAAGACGTTCCCCCAGTTCTCCGAAGCCCAAGCGTTTAGCTTTGCACAAGTATTCTGTCCTGCCTCTAGGTGGCCCGAGAAATCCTTTGGTATAACTGGGGAGAGATATCAATTAGTCAGAATTATGTTTTTTTACAACTTAATAAATAAAAAGGAAAAGAGAGAAGAACTTACCAGTGCTTTTCCATCTACTGGTCATGAGGCTGGGGTTCATATCAGCCTTGATTTTTCTGATGTTCTCCTAAGTCCCACTAATAAAGAGGAACTGCGTCCTCCAGGGTTTTTCGGACTCAAGTAGGTCGTCCACCACTTTGAAATCATTCCCCATGTTGTAATGATAGAAGGGGATTTGGTGATTCTTGCACAAGCTTGCTACAGCAACAAACTCTTCCATGAGGAGTGGGACAACCTGGATGCCATGATGCAGGTAAGGAGAGTATACCAAGCGTTGGGGCTCAGCTAGCTAGGGCATAATTTGATCAGATGAAAGTATCCGACAATTTATGGGTCTAAGGGGAACCGAAGTCCCCAGTTCAGTACTTCTGTGTAGACCACCATCTCATTCAACTTACAATCCATGGGGGTCTCTAGAGTGATTAGGATCCTTACTTTTACAGACCCTGTGATCCCCCATTTAGTTTGGATCCGACCCATATCGACTGTGTGGGTGTAGACATAATTAATGCTCTAAAGAGCCAACAAGTATTTGGCACTAACCTTTTTGAAACATGGACCTACCTTCCCCGATTTTATGACCCGGTCCAATAAGCCCATGAGTCAATAATTAAAGTATAAATACCCCAACCACTCTCATTAATGAGGGTACTCAGATTTTAATTCTAGTAGACAGCTTAATTATCTCTCTACTACTCACACTAAACACAAAACATCCAAAAATTATCCAAACACTCTCTAGCCATTTTACCTGTCTACCCTCAACCAAAAATAAACCAAACTAACTTTCACTTGACCGTTTGCTTGAGGATGACAAACTATCAAAAATAATTGTGTCATACCCCTCGAATTGTAAAAAAAATCCATTTCTTTATTGTTAAACTGATGACCGTTATTAGTAGTAATTTTTCAAGGAACTCCAAAGCAACAACAAATATTATTCATAATGAATTTTATAACAATCGTGGCTCTTGTGCCGGATAATGGTTCAACTTCATCCCACTTCAGAAAATAATCCACCACCACAATAATTATTTGACGCCCTCCAGAATCCATATGTAGTGACTTTGGAATCACTCAGTTGATCTATTTGAGGAACAGGAAATAGATCTTTGGGACATACACGATTCAAATCTGTAAAGTTAACACACGTTTTCCATTTCTTATTCTTGTTTTTAACTAATTCTGTGTTAGCAGTCTCGGGTGAGTAATGTGCCTCTCGAATAGTGTGTCTCACTACATGTCTTTTTCTGGAGCTATTAGTATTACCAATTATGGTATCTCCCCCGAACATTGCTAGAGACTCAAAAAGTTCACACAAACTTCGGACCTGTCCTTGAACTAGTGGCTCATCCACAACTAAAATAATTAACTGATTCGGGTCTGCATTCAAATACTATGTTACCGCATCAAACTTATCACATTTAGAATCCAAAATAATTAATGAACTCTCTTGCTTCACATTTGGATTAACAATCTGTTGTATTGTTGTACTCGTATTTTTCAACCTACTACTTTGGTCTTTAACAAAAGTTGTTAACTTGCCGTTCTCTATCAAAATCTGTATCTCTTTCTTTGACGTTATACAATCTGAAGTATAATTCCCAACGTCATTGTGATACTTGCAAAACCTATTGTTACGTTCTTCCTTTCTTATATTTATTAGAGGTGGTTTTCTAAAGTTCACCTCATCTTTAGATCTCTCAAAGATAACAGCTACATTCTCAGTTGCTTCGTGAAATATTCTAGTCTTATCCACTGATTTGGTCTTGCCATGTGAGGTTGATATTTATACCCATGAGTTTGAGCCCTCCAATTCGAGGAGGTAGATTATTATTAGTCTTCGAACGAGGTGGTGCTCGAGAACTCGAAGCATGTATTTGGCTCCCTTGACCAATAAATGCATGTTCTAAAGTTCTTGGAGTAGAACTTGAACTACCTCGAACCCTAGTAGACTCTTCAACTTTAATTTGCTCTTCAATTTGAGCCATCAGAGCTCCAAATGTCAAAGCACTTCTTCTAGTAGTCTCATTTTCCAAATGCCCGGAAGTAACCCTTGTCTAAAAGCTGCCATAGCAACAAATTATTCACAATCCTCCAACTTTATTTTCGTTAATACATACCGTCTAGTATAGTCTTTTAACTTTCCCCCCACAACTTCCTTGCATTGTATTATTGTGTCACCATTGGCTCGCATTTCCTTACTTCCTACAAATTGTCTTCGAAATGTAGTATAATGTTTTTTTAAATTTTGTAATAAATCTCCTCGGAATCTTGTTATACCACTTCAAATCAGTACCCTTAAGAGTCTGAGAAAATGCTCTGCGAACAAACCTATCATCATCCTTGAAATTCATCATATAATTCTTAAACTATTCAATATGGTCATCAGGATCATGCGTTCCATCAAATTTCTCTACCTTTGAAATATCAAAACGCCTCGGAAGCGGTATTTAACCTAATATCAGCAGATAAAGGAGAATTTCTCCAAGTTCCTCCTTGCATGTACTGATCATCTCCTTTAGTTCCCATTATTTCATACAAGTTTTAATCCGTTGTATTGACGTATTGATTAGACATATTCCCCTCAAAGAACAAATTATCCCTTACATGTCGAGAACTATTTTCTTTCTTTAATTTATATTCTTTACGTGACTTTCAATGCCAATTTCCTTCCTCATTTGAAGAACTTCAGTATTTTCCTTGTTTAAATAAATTACCTTCGAAATTCGAGCTAGAGAATTCATCATCACTAGATGAAATATATCGTTGTTTATCCATTTTATCTTTTTCGCGAAGAGTTGTGTTCCCTATCTGACTGAAAATGTGTTTTTTTTACAATCACTTTGAATTTGATGAGCTGCAAAAGACTCATCAGATTGGTTTCCCAACTCATCTTTTTCCTCAACTGGACGCACTTCGGATTTCAATCTACCAGATCGGATTTGTTGTTCTCTTCGTGTGTATTCACCATTTAACACCATTGTTCTTTCTAATAACTGATTCATTCGATTTTCAATGTCAGATTGATTACATTTTTCAGGAACTTGACTATTATCTCGACTTTCTTCCTTGGCACTTACTTCCCTATGTAAATCTGACTTAATTGCTTCAATTACTTCACGAACTGTTGGATCAGCTCTTGTCTCCTCTGGTTCCATTATAAACAATACTATTAACTATAAATTGTATCTCTTCTGCTATAGATGTGCTATCTAGGTATCTTACTCTCTGTCCCATTGTGGTTGCCAATGTTAAGTGTAAGAGAAATTTTGATGCATGGAATGAATTAAACATGTGTTTGTGAAAAAGAAGATGAAAGTATTGAGAGAGAGTTAAAATTTGGAAATTCTAAAGAGAGAAACTGTTTGACAGAGTTTATTTCAAGTAATAAAAGTCGAACCCTTTATTCAATGTCTCCTGCTTTATTTATAGGCACGCGAGAAAACTTTAACTAGAATCAGTTACATAAAAAGATATATTGCTTTGCGCTTCTTGATATTTACAAATAATACAAATCTCTTCTCATAACTTTACAATTCATGTAGAATAAATTTAATGTTATTGTCTAAAAGTCCCTGATAATTCGTGTCCTTATCACATAGATCTTGAGTTTTTAATGTGGAAAATGTTAATATTAATTCGCTAGTTTATGAAAATAATGAAATACGAAATAATTCACCCATAATTTTAATGTGTGTTCTAGTTATTGTATCTCCACCCAAATAATGTGTAATGTGTTTGGTAATGAAATTTTTTTTATTTATTTGAATATTTTTAAACTATAATTAAATAAATTAGGATAAATCTAAAATAGATCCGGTTGTAAATTAAAAAAAAATCGAGGAGAAAAATGGAACATATATTTAAAACTTTGAATTATTAATTGAAAGTATCATTGGCTATGGCCAAAAAAGATAATAATGATATAAATAGTGGCTACGAATAATAATAATAATAATAATAATAATAATAATAATAATAATAATAATAATAATAATAATAATAATAATAATAATAATAATAATAATAATAATAATAATAATAATAATAATAATAATAATAATAAATAGCTAAATTTATGTGTGAATGAAAATATTAAATAAAGGACTGAGGCATTAAGTAAACAAACACTATTGAAAAGAATCCACGCCGGGAATATAATATGGAAACATACTATTGAAAAAATTCCGGGTTTCCATCTTTAATGCCACGAAAGGTGATTGAAACATACTACTAACAAACACATATTTCATTATTTCCTTGGTAAAAAGTATAACTTCCAGGACCCTAATATTATATACAAAAATGCTACATTGTCCCGGAAGTTCCAAGCAAAAATCAAAGTTCAAGTTATTTCCTCCATGAAAATTATTATTTCTTCCATAATTTAAAAAAACTTCCATGACGTTATTTTCTCTATAAAGGAAGTTACAAATTTCTCTTTTTACCCATTTTGTTTTCACAAAACCATTACCCTAACATACCATTACTCATTCAGTACAACAAAACCCATTCTTCACCATTATCACTACCTTACAAAGAAGAAAACCCATTTTCCACCGTTATCACTACCTTACAAAACAGATTCGAAGAGAGAGACACCTTAGAGAAGAAAACTCATTCTTCATTTTTCGATTATGGTTTGAAGTTAGATAGATATCTTTGTTAGATTCGATTAGGGTTTCGATTGTTGTTAGATTTCTTTGTTAGATTCGATTAGGGTTTCGATTGTTGTTAGATTTCTATGTTAGATTCGATTAGGGTGTCGATTGGGGTTTGATTTATTTGTTAGAATCGATTAGGGTTTCGACTTGGGTTCGCCTTGGGATAAATCATTGTTCTGAAAATAAAATTATGCACTGAGCATGTGATTCCGAGTGGCTCACTCGGAATCACATGCTTTTTTTAAAACCGAGCAACAGCCGAGTTTAAAAATAGTATGTGATTCTGAGATGCCCACTCGGAATCACATGCTCAGTGCATAAAAAAAATTCATGTGGGATTCTTGAATCGGGAATGCTGAAATCGGGAAGTGCTCAAATTAGTGTATTCTAAAACTTAAAAAAAACGACATTAAAATACCTTATCCGGTGTTTTACTGCTGTTCTTCTGCATTGAATGAGATTCTTGATTTACCATGGTCGAACGGCGTTCAATCTTCAATAAAACTGATGTTTTTGGGGTTTAGAGTTAATTTAAGTTGCTAAAGTGAGATATGTAGGATTAAAAAGGGTTTAATCTTATGTTTTTACACTGTAAGGTAATCTATTTCCACTAATGGCACCTAACATTAAATTTAATACAAAAACAAGGATAAAATAGTAAAATCATGTTTCACTAGTTTTAGAGATTTCAAATTATGGAGGAAATAGCTTTGGCCAAAAACAAATCTTATTACACCATCTACTAAAAACATAACAATGGTGATGCTCGTCTATCAGAGCATAGAGTTGAGTTTCTGATGCTTTGTTCTGATGTGACTTCTTGTGATGTCTTCGAGGTTAGGACACCCAGAAAGAGCCATTGTTAGTTCAAGCTCATCTTTCAGCATCTCCATCACTCTTCTCACCCCATACTCACCTTTAGCTGCCAATCCAAATACCACAGGCCTTCCAATCTGTGCATTCATCATTTATACGACTTTCATATATACTTATCGAAAGTAACAGCGATTTAACTAACTAGCTTCTTACTTACAAGGACACGCTGTGCACCAAGGGCTAATGCCTTGAAAACGTCTGTTCCTCGCCTCACTCCTCCATCAAACAGAACGGGGACTTTTCCTTTAACAGCCTCAACCACCTGAAAACACAAGCTTTTACTGACGGTTTGATGCCAAGTTTGTAAGTATAAAAGCTAGCTTAAATTAAGCACCTGACAACTTAGACAGAACTAATGAGTTTTGTAATTTAATAATCCAGGTCTTTGGTGTCCAAACATTAGTAATTAATAATGGACTGAGAAACTTCTGAAAACTGATTAAACGATGTCTAAATGGGATTCATGAGTCGCATAATTAACAGAGCTCATACAAGTAATGTCATCTTCATAGATTTGAATATAAAGACCAACAGTTTAGATGGAATCTAGTGAAGTCACCTCTTCTAGCACGGTAATAGTGGCTGGAGAGAAATCTAATTGGCGAGCCCCATGATTGGATACGACGATACCATTAACGCCTGCTTCAACAGCCTTAATTGCTGCCAAAGTTATCACATGAAAACAAAAGAAGATCATACTACTTGTATAAACTAAAACTAGTTTAAGGGAGAAAATACAGCTCCTAGGTGTCAAGAGTCCAAACAGGAAATGTATTCATAACTTCTATAGGGGCTCGGCTAAAATGAGACCCCAAATCTTTATAGTGAGACCCGGTTACAGTGAGACCCGGGTTGGTTATAGTGAGACCCCAATTATTTACCAAAATGCCATCGATATAAATAGTTAAAATTCAGATTTTCTTTCCTTTCTTCTCCCCGAAACCCTAACTCTCTCTACTTGAAAAAACCCAAATTTTTTCCGTCGACTTTTCTTGAAATCCAACTCCACGAACTTGTTAAGATATGGATTCTACACTTCATGGTGCTTTTTTTTTCCATTTTACATTGTTATTTCTAGTGATTTTTAGTGTTTTCCATTCGGGTAGAAAAATTTGATTTTTATGTATTTGGTGTTGATTTGTTTGATTTTAAAGGCATGTATGTTGTTAGTTAGGAGATTAGGACCGTTTAGGGTGTTGGGTTATAGTTTTAGGACTGATTTGGAGCAGATCTGGGTTTGGGGCTGCTATTGTCGAACAGAGAAATCCACGCATGTTCGTGCGTGGGTTTGCCGAATGCCCGCACGAACATGCGGGCATCCGGCAAACCCACGCACGAACATGCGTGGATTTTCCCAATCCACAGTCTTGGACATTTATAACAAAATAAATAACCAGAGACTTGTTACAGGTGGAAACTATAACAAAATTGAATCACTACATAATTTTGTGTGAATATATAAGCACGACATTAAAATCTAATCAAAAGATGGTTCTGACTGTATCTTGAGATCTTCGGTTTCAGTGACCATGCCACCTTCTTTATCTAAAAAAAGTAGTAGAGATTACTATTGAAAGAGGATATTGGAAAAAACTAAATTAATAGATTCCATAGTGTTGAATATATCGATTTCATACAACCTGCTACTATTGACGTAACATCAATATCTCATGTCCACAATGGAAAATAAAATCAGAATCATGCATAGTAGTCAAAAACCAGTAACATAAAGACTTACTAAAACCATAAAACAATTATAGTGTTCGACCAGGATTGACTTTTTTTTTTTTATAAATGGAGCTAACCGGCGAGAACATAGGTTAAAATTGAATGTGATTGAGAGTGTATTAAATGTTTGTGGGAGTTTGCAGAAATTAATTATTGTGGGTGTTTGTTTGAATTTTGGAGAGAGTTTTGGTAGGAAAGAGAGGAGGAAAAGAGAGAGAAGTGAGTGGGTGGAAAAATTAGTGCTTTTATATGTGGGGGCAATTTGGTAATTTCACAATTGCAGAAATTTTTTGAATTAGGGGTCTCACTATAAAGATTTGGGGTCTCATTTTAGCCTAGCCCCTTCTATAGTTCTATACATATATATATATATATTAAATTCAAGTACGGGAACTATTAAAAATGAATTCTTGATTCCAATGGCCTTCCATCAGTTCTAAAACTAAATATAAACAAAAAATTTACTATTTTTTACTTGGATGCCGATGATGAAAAATAAATCAAAAGATGGCACATGGATCTTACCATCTTCACCGGTAAGAATCCCCTTAATCAAAATTGGTAAGCTTGTAATAGATCGTAACCATCCTATGTCCTGCAAAATTTGACATATACACAATAAACCAAGAGGAGCATGACAAATTATAGTTTTTTCAACGCAGTCCAGCCAATTATTATATTAAGTATCAAACAACGTTAGCTGCGTTGCGCATCTCAATTTTTAGCCCGACATGAATGTCTATAGTGAAAACCAAATAGAATTCCTACTGTCACGAAGTCAAGTCATATACTTCTCGAATTATATATCTTTGTAAACTATTTAACAACGTACTGAAATTGATTTTTTGTTATGTACCTTCCAAGACAAAGACGCATCCAATTTAGTGTTGGCAAAAGCTTCAAGACTTGAACCTTCATCCTGAAAAAGTTTTGAATTACCAACAGAATTAGCTTACCTACGACTTTCAATATATATGAATTACTTAAAGTACACCCTATATAAAGCACGGGTATCTAAACAAAGCAGCAGCATAGCAATGCAGATTCTCATGATAAGTTTTGTTTTCCAATAAAACAAGACTACTCTTTTACTTCCATCATTTTATCATGGTAAAGAGATTAGCCTAGACTATTATACTCACCGAGACAAATTCAGTTGACATAAGACCTTCAAAGTTCTTCAACTGAGGATGAATCATTCTGCAGAAAGTCATGGAATCTGCTTCACATATGGTCCTCAACTTAAATAATACTTCCATGAAAAGAAAAAACAGATGAAAATTTTCACTTGTTCTTGATGTCGGCTTCCCTTCGGCCAAGTCTAGGAGCATCCACAGTTAGGATAATGGCCTTGTATCCACTTCTTTCAGCTCTCTGCACTAGCGCAGCTGAAACATCCCTTCTTTTAAATACCTATTACAAAATAAAAAGGTAGCTCCGACTCAAAGCTAGATCAGAAAGAGAAGGCAAAAAAAAGTTCAGATAACATAAAAACAAGCTCAAGTGAGATCAATTACGTATAACTGAAAGAATCGAACCGCGTCGCAGCTAGAAGCCACTTCCTCTATGGTACAAGTAGAATTGAAGGATAAAATCTGCAATAAGAAAACAACTTTCCACATATGATTATGAAACAAACCAAGTGAGCACAGATTTCGTAGTTGGTACCATAATGGTGTTACATGCAGCTGCTGCTCTAGCTGTGGCCACCTCTCCTAAAACAAAAAAAGAACAAATTAAGACCTGAATAAATATCAACGAACCTTTTAAAAGGGTATTCTTTTCTTATTCCTTTTTACCTTCAGGGTGGGCTAACTGGTGCATTGCTGTAGGAGCAATCATAATGGGAGACGAAATTCTGTAACCCAACAATCTTATGAAATTCTATAAGATAGAGCATGAAGAGAAACTTGAATATAAGTATATGAACTTCAATAGCGTTAAGGATTGGAGCTGGTCTATCCGAAGAAGATCCACCTGTGAGATAATGGTTGTTTTGCTCATAACCTACAATAAGGAAAATACTACGAAACAAATTGAAGAGAAATGAGCTAGATCAAGATGGAACCTGTCAGCAAATAAAGAAATAAGATTGAACTTAATAACTAAACATAGTTATTTTTTCAGTTTTAAATAGCCAAAGTTGATATTTTCAAAAAAACAATAGCTTTAAGTGGGCTAGGAGTGTTATGGACAAAGATATTCTAAATGATTTTATTAGTGGAGACTCATTTAGATATCCAATATGTAGTAAAATTTTGTTCGCAGTGAATATATTTGAAGGTGATATTAAACTTAATCATCTGCATACAACAATTAACCAAAGGAGAAAGGTACCAAAGAGATTTACCATACCAAAGCATCTCAATTAAAACTGACGCGTCAGATTCAATATCAACATTAGTAAGGTTATTGGTATGACAAAAGAGTAAACCATCAATCAAAACCTTAGTTTCAGTTATAATTGGGGAGTTTTTACCATAAAAGAAACCAGAAACATGAACCATATTACCTAAATTATTTCTAACAATAATACCGCTACCAGTATCACCATTAACAAGAAATCAACCATCACAATTCAGTTTTAATCTATCTTTAGAGGGGAGAATCTATTTAACATGAAAGGGAGGAAAGCGGACAATAATATGATTAAAGCATCCTCAGATTTTAGCAATATGACAGTTACCTTTCCAATACTTGCTTTTAAAAAGATAAGCATGATCTAATTTGATAAGATAATGATTAATTTTGTTGATGATAAATTTAAAATTAAGGGTTAATCCTTTGTGTTTGATGTTATTCCTAGTATTCCAAATATTCCTGCAAATAATTGTTGGAAGGATAGTTCTAATATGGGTTGGATTGTAGATAGAAGAGTACCAATAATATATTAGGTGGTCAAGAGACATATGGTTTCCAATGCAAATACTAAATAACTCAAAATAATATTTCCAAATATCGCAAGAAAAGCTACAATATATGAAAATATGAGGACTAGTTTCTATATTATCACAATGCTGGCCCTTGGATGTCAGCGAAATATTTCTCTTTTGCATAATGTTGTCAATAGGGATATAACATTTAAGAATTCTCTAAATGAGAAAAGAACACTTACAGGGACAAATGTTACTCTAAATATTAGAAAAGATATAAGACTTAGGACAGTGATTTCTAATAGAATTCCAAGTTTTTTTTAAGAGAAAAGAGACCATCTTTAGAGGTGGACCATAACAGAGAATCCTCTTGATTATTATGAATTTTACGATTAGTGATACTCTTTATATCAGAATGAAGAACATTTTGAGTTAGCTTATTAATGTCTCATTTGTTGTTTAACCAGAAGTTATACACATTGATACCTCTATACCAATAATTATTTTCAGAATAGTTTAAAGTGATGAATGGGTGAGTGTTATTTCACTTATGAAGCCAAAAGTCAATATGGTCGTTACCCAACTTCCAAAAGATAAATTTTTCAGCCAAAGGTCTGATATTAACTAAAATTCTCCAAGTTTTAGAATCAGTTAGTTATATATAACTTGGAGGGATGGTAAGAATTTCAGTATTTAGAGTGTATTAAGTTAGCCCAAAGGGAATTTTTAGCCCTCGAATTCATCCATAACTTACAAAAGTAAGTATGTTGAATATAAATTATGCTTTTTAAATTAATACCAACTTCATCATATAGAGAACATAATAAATACCAGTTGGACCAGATGGTGGAATCGATAGAGCTTTTAGAACCTCAAAGAAAATTATTTATAAGGATAGAGATCTTTTTTATGCCAAAGTTAGGCATAGAACAAGATTGCAAGTAATATGATTGGGACAACATGAAGGAATGATTGAATTAGTATCAATATGCCTCCAAAGGAAATGTGAGAGTTGTCCAAACTCAAAATTTTGTTTTTAATCTTAGTTACTAAATCATTAAAAGTAACTAATATTATTGGTTTTAGGAATGTTTATTCCTAAATAATTGAAAGGCACGAGAATATGCTTAAATCGAGTACTAATAATTCTATTTTTGTACATTTTATTAGAAGAGATGAAAACATTTTTTTATCTTTATTGATTAACTTACCATAGATATTTTGATAATGATTCAGAAACTAACACACTTTCTTAACATTAAAGGATGATCCATTCATAAAGATAATTACATCATCAAAATAGGCCAAACAAGAATTTTTAAGGTTGCTTTTGGTGGAGAAGTATTAGGATTGGTTGTTAAGGAAAAGTTTTTGCAGACCTTTTAATAGGAATTCTTCAGCAATGATGAAGAGACTGGATGATAAAGGATCATCGTGCCTCATACCATTGCTGGATTTAAAAAATCCATGGGATAAGCCAAAAATGATAATGGAGAAATTAACAGAATTAACGCATTTTTATTAAGTTAATGAAATTATGGTCGAAGCAACATTTTGTTACAAGAAAGATGAATTCAAAGTTAATTCTATGAAAGGTTTTGGTCATATCAAGTTTTAACATGATATTACGACCTCTAGTGTTTTTATTAATTTCCCGGGCTATTTCTTGAGTTATAAGAGAGTTTTCATTTATCTATCTATTTTCAACAAAGCCTCTTTGTTCTAAGAATACAATAAGAAAAATCTGAGAAATCCTATTATTTACGATTTATAAATGATATTATTGAAAACTATGCAAAGAATAATGGGTCTGCAGTCTTGTCAGTTAGAATGAGCTTCTTTTTTAGGTATAAGGCACAAGGTAGCCCTCTTTCTTTGTAAACTATCAATTTAGTAATATAGTTTTTCTATTTTACCAAAAAAAAAAAGATTAGAATTTTGACACGTATGAAAAGACAAACAATAATGGCAGATATTGGTTACAATATTTTCAAATTAAATTTTTATTAGCATATCCAATTTTAAATATTTTGTTTTATTATTTTTTAATAAAAAAAATAAAAAGTTTAAAAGAAAAATTACGAATACAAAAAAGATGGAAAAAGAAAAAAAAGTATATCAAAAACCGAAAACAAAAAATATACCAAAAATTATAAAACATATTATTTTAAAAAATATATTAAAATTGTGGAAGATATTATTTTTTTAGTTTGAAATTGAAAAAAATAAAAAAAATATATCTTTTAGTTTGAAACTGAAAGGTAAAAAGAAAATAGGAAAAATAATAAAAAAACAACTAGTAGTTAATTGTATTAAAAAAAGATATAAAATAATTAATTTTATTTTTAATCTCTTTAAAAATATGTTTGTTAAACAACATATATCGAAATATTTTTTAAATATATATTGAAATATTTTTTAAGTATTTTTATCAAATATTTCATTTTTATTATGAATTGTGTTTGATATAAATTTGATTTTATTTTTATATATTTTTATATAAAAAATATTAATTTTCGTCCATCTATTATTTAAAAGTATATTTAATATAACAAATTGGCCAAAGCTATTTCCTCCATGTTATTTTTTATTTCCTCCATCTTTTAAACTTTCAAAAACACTAGTGACTTGCTTTTACCAAATTACCCTTATTTTTATTTCAAATTTATCACTAGATGTCATTTATCTAATTAAAAGTCTTGTATGAAAAAACACAACATTAACCTAACTTTAATCCAAGATATATGATTCTACCTCTAAAATTAACCCTAACTTCAATTTTATTGAAGATTAATCATGAAGAAACCCAAACAAAGCCGGAGAACATCACTCAATCGACAAACAATGTAATTTAAACTTGTTTTTACGTTTTACAACTTCGTAGCTTGAAAATACCTATTTTGAAACTTATTTTTTTTTCAGCTAAACCCGTTTTTATAGTTCTGAAAAAAAAAAACTATTTCCGAGCCGGGAATTAGGAATCAGGTGTGATTTTAAAAAAAAATGTGCATCTGATTCCGAGAGGGCCACTCGGAATCAGTTGCAATTTTAAAAAAAAAATGTGCAACTGATTCCGAGAGGGCCACTCGGAATCAATTGCAAACCCTCTCTCTCGTTATATTATGTGATAATTTGTTCACCGGGACATTGCACTTGATTCCGAGTGGCCCTCTCGGAATCAAGTGTAAAACACCAGTGTAAGAAAAGCATGGTGCTCGCTATTAAATATAATCAACATATTGTCGTCTTCAATTCTGTGATAAATAAGATACGAAAAAAGTAGGCAACATAATTTATTTGTATACATGTCTACACCTAAACATGTTTGCTACCAAGTGTTAACGATCTTTTAGCATTTACCGTATTCAATAGTTCAACCAAAGGTGCACTTACGGAGACGTAGTACAGACTTCTAATCCTCCTAATCCCTGTTTTATAACCACCTAAAAGGTTCTTCTTTTTTCTACCATCCATCTACAATATCAATCACACACACTGTTCTGATTTTTTTTTGCCCACTGAGCATGTGATTCCGAGTGCCCTACTCGGAATCACATGCTCAGTGGGAAAAAAAAATTCAGAACAGTAGGATATCCCAAGGCGAACCCAAGATCAAACCCTAATCGATTCTAACAATGAAATCAAACTCCAAATGAAACCCTAATCGAATCTAACATAGAAATCTAACTTCAAACCCTAATCGAAATAGAACAACAAAATCTAACTACAAACCCTAAATTTGATAATGGGGAAGAACCTAGAATTTCTTTCTCCAAGCTTTCTCTATCTTCGAATCAGCTGTTGTAAGGTAGTGATAAGTGAAAAATGAGTTTTCTTCTTTGTAAGGTAGCTCTCTAGGGTTAAGAATGGGTTTTGTTGTACTAAATTGGATGGGTATGTTAGGGTAATAGTTTTGTGAAGAAAAAATGGGTAAAAGGTCAATTTTGTAACTTCCTTTATGGAGGAAATAACATCATGGAGAATTTTTCAAATGATGGAGGAAATAAAAAATAACATGGAGGAAATAGTTTTGGCCTAACAAATTTTATTTTATTCCCATCTATTCTTCCAAAATATCTTTTATACAATAAATTTGATTTGATTTTTTATAAATTCAATATTTCTATTGAATTTCAGTTACAAAATATAATTTAGGAAAAGTTGTACGATTTGAACTAAAACATTAAGATACTTCATCTATAAGATAGAGCATGGAGAGAAACTTGAATATAAGTATATGAACTTCAATAGTGTTAAGGATTGGAGGTGGTCTATCCGAAGAAGATCCACAAATAATGGCTGTTTTGCTCATAACCTGCACGAAACAAAAATGAGCTAGATCAAGATGGAACCTATGAGCAATTAAAGAAATAAAGTTTTAAATAGCCAAAATTGATATTTTCAAAAAAAACAATAGCTTTAAGTGGGCTAGGAGTGTTATGGACAAAGATATTATAAATGATTTTATTAGTGGAGACTCATTTAGATATCCAATATGTAGTAAAATTTTGCTCGTGGTGAATATATTTGAAGGTGATATTAAACTTAATCATCCCATACAACAATTAACCAAAGGAGAAAGGTACCAAGGAGATTTACCAGACCAAAGCATCTCAATTAAAACTGACGCGTTTTGTGTTGTGTCCGGCAGTACAAGCAGTACAGTTTGTGTTGTGATAGTGATATTGTCCAATCACTTGAGTTAGTCTTGTGGTATGAGCCCATTAGGCCCATAGTCTAGTAAGTCTATTAATTCCCTATAAATAGATTACTAGGACGACACAAAACACGATCTCAAATCTGTAACCTTTTCTATCATAGTGAAACTCTTTCTTTGGCGGCGCCCGTGGACGTAGACAATTGTCGAACCATGTTAAATCCTGTGTTTCATTTAAATCTTTCCTTCGTATATATTTTGTGCTTGAGCCATTTTGTGATAATTGCATAGTATTTTATATCAAAATTGGTATCAGAGCCACGTGGTGAAATTAGGGCTTTTACAATTAGGGTTTCACAATGGCATCTACAGCAACAAAATACATGATTGAAAAATTTGATGGAGGATCCAGCTTTTATCACAAAATAAATTTTGTTATAAAATACTATGCAATTATCACAAAATGGCTCATGAAAGATTTAAATGAAACATAGGATTTATCGTGGTTCGACAATTGTCTACGTTCACGGGCGCCGCCAGAGAAAGAGTTTCACTATGATAGAAAAGGTTACAGATTTCAGATTGTGTTTTGTGTCGCCCTAGTAATCTATTTATAGGGAATTAATAGACTTACTAGACTATGGGACTAATGGGCTCATACCACAAGACTAACTCAAGTGATTGGACAATATCACTATCACAACACAAAACTGTACTGCTGCCGTAGCCAGGATTTAAACCCTATGGTGTCCTCGTTATTGTCCAAAAAATATTTTTTTGTAGTGGACACATTGTAAAATGGTGTTGTAATATATCTTCAATTTCCATCGACGTAAAAGTTGTTTATTTGTTTAAGTGAGTCTTACATATTATTTTTCTAAACATGTTGAAGTACTATTATAATAAAAAAAATAGAAGTTGACTAATAGATATATTAATTAGGAAATCTATTATTAGTGAACTCGATAGGCTATGTTGTTACGTTTTGTCGAGTTTTAGTTTGAGTTTTTCCAAAGTATACAGAGACTAATATATGTATTGATTAGGACATGTATTGTTAGTGAACTCGAGAACCTATGTTGACCTATGTTGTTACGGTTTGATCCGTAAAGCAAAATAAAAAAAATTATAATTTATGCAGGTCTACTTGTTTCGAAATTGAAATTGAACTCTGCAGCTTTCTATCTTAAGAAAAAATATAGATGAACCAATATTAATCTTTGTAACTAGTGAATAGTAGTAATATAAGACATGTAACAAAGCTTCAATTTTGACAATTAATAACATAGAGCCATAATAAATACCTTAGTGTTTGAAACTTCTAGTTAGAGTTTTCTAATTGATAGTAAAAAAATAATTTTATAAAAAATTGTATCTTGTAGTTAGAGGCGACGACAAAGAAACCAACCCTGAATCCGCTTGCAGATCAAATTTATATAAATTTATATTATTTTTTGAATCCACATATTTATAAATAAATAATATATAATAAATTTTTAATTAAGACATATTTATAGTAAAATAATATAGATATGTATTTTATATATAATAAACAATAAAAAAATATACTAAATTTATATTATTTTTTGAATCCACATATTTATAAATAAATAAGATATAATAAATTTTTAATTAAGATATATATATTTATAGTAAAATAATATTGATATGTATTTTATATATAATAAAAAATAAAAAATATACTAATATTCATATTGATATGTAATTATATATATAATAGAATAAATAATAAAAATTTAATGATATAATAAAATAAATAACTGAAAAATTAGAAGGACAAGTATCGACAGTTGGGTCAGCTGTGGGTTCCTAACCAACTTCTTTACCAACCGGCCTGAAGTAGAAGGGGTAACTAAGATACTAAACATATTATTTATGGAGCTAGGTGGGTTTCTGGGACCCCACGGGACCCCACCTGGCTCCGCCTATGCAAGGCACTATTCGACTCATTCACAACAAATCTTCCCCTTGAGGCGAATATCCTTTCTTTACTATCAACAAAGAATCTTCTCTTCTTCAGACTCACCAAATGCCCTTAAGGCATTCACTCTATAGTGCGAACACCGATCCAGTTTAGGCACTCCCTAAACTTTCGAACTGATACTTCCTTGGTCATTATATATGCTGGATTATCGTGTGTAGACACTTTCTTCACATCAACAATTCCCTTTGATATTATATCACGAATAAAATGATACCTGACATCTATGTGCTTTGTACGCTCATGGTACATATGGTTCCCTGTAAGGTGTATGGCGTTTTGACTGTCACAAAACACTTTTGTAGTACTCCTATCCAAGCCCAAACCTGCCACCAAACCTTGCAACCATATTGCCTCTTTAACTGCTTCTGTTACCGCCATGTACTCTGCCTCTGTTGTAGACAAAGCTACAGTAGCTTGCAACTGTGCTTTCCAACTGATCGCACTCCCAGCTAGAGTAAATACATATCCTGTCAGAGATCTTCTTTTATCCATATCACCTGTAAAATCAGAATCAACAAAACCAACCAATGATCCTGCAACATCATTCAGCGATTCACCAATATCGGTCTTGTTAAAAGTTAAGCCAACGTTCACATTATTCTTTTAAAGAGATTCAATCTCTTCCCCCATAGCACCAATCCATCGATCTGCCTCTGAACTCGCTATAGCTTCTCTATAGCTACTAGGTTCCTGCATCTCAATTTCTTCTGCAACTGACAGAGCATATGCAACTAGATTCGCATACCTTTTTGGAAGTCTAATATCTCTTCTTTCTCTGCCCAATGCTATGCTATAAGGTTGTTGTTCTGGTTCAGGCGCATCATCATCACTATCATCTGATGCTGACGCTTCACCTCCTGATTCTGGATCCACCTCAGAACCACTTGAATTATTGGACCTTCTAGGAACTGATTCTACTTCAAGCTCCACCTGTTTACTCACAACCGATCCTGATTCGACCATTTTTCCTACTTCCTTTTGTTTGTCTATAGAAGCAAAATCATTAAAAAGTCACGTCTCTACTGATGAGAAAACCTGGAGACTTTGGAGAGGTACACCATAACCTATATCCCTTCACTCCATTAGCATTACCTAGAAATATGCATCTCTTTGCCCTCGGCTCAAGCTTACCATCTCTCACATGAGCAAACGCAGGACAATCGAACACCCTCAAATGTTCATAATCAGCCGACGATCCAGACCAAATCTCAAAAGGAGTTTTACAATCAATAGCCGTTGATGGAGACCGATTCACCAAGTAACACGCTGTATTGATAGCTTCAGCCCAAAAATCCTTTCCCACACCGGAATGTGAGAGCATACTTCGTGCCTTGTCAGAAAGCGTTCTGTTCATTCTTTATGCGACTCCATTCTGTTGTGGTGTTCTAGAACAAGTGCGATGGCGCACTATTCCCTCAGCTTCGCAAAACTCGTTGAACTCACGACTGAAATATTCTAACCCATTATCTGTCCTAAGACGTTTGATTTTTCTTCCTGTTTGCTTCTCAATCATCGTCTTCCATTTGACAAAGGTTGAATATGCTTCATCTTTCGTTTTCAGAAAGTAAACCCACACCATCCTTGAATAATCATCAATCAAACTCATGTAGTATCTAGCTCCGCTCTTGGATGGAATTCTGTTTGGACCCCAAAGATTTGAGTGAATGTAATCCACTGTCCCTTTAGTCTTTCTTACAACTGATTTGCTGAATTTGACTCTAGTTTGTTTACCAAACACACAGTGCTCACAAAATCCCAATGATTCTGCTTTATACCCTTTCAACAAATCTCTCTTTCCCAAAACAGCTAATCCTCTGTCACTCATGTGACCAAGACGCCAATGCCACAACTTATTTTGATCCTGCCTACTTTAGCTATTACTCCCTGATGATGCTACTGCAGCATCGCTCATAACAACACTCCCATGGAGAATGTAAAGACCCTTCTGCAAACTGCCTTTCATGCATACCATTGAGCCTTTTGTCACTTTGATTACACCATTTTCTGCATGGTACTTGTAACCCCGAGAGTCTAGAGTCCCAAGAGAAATCAGGTTTCTTTTTAACCCAGGAACATGCCAGCACGTCAAGATTCTAACAACCCCGTCAAACATTCTGATTCTGACGTTACCAATACCACCAACAGTCAACGAATGAGTGTTCCCTAAATAGACAGTTTCCTGCATTGGCTTGCACGTATCAAACCACTGCTTGAACTGACACATGTGATATGTAGTGCCAGTATCAAGTACCCAAGAGTTTTGCCCAAAGTCTGAACTCACGGACAATACATCTCATTTACCACTGTTTTCACTATCGTCGGAATCGTTCACACCTTCAACAATGTTTGATGCATTTTCATTTTGATTTCCCTTCTTACCATTCAGTTTCGGACAATCTCTCCTATAATGACCCTGCTCACCGCATTCATAACAGTTTGAGTGCTTCACCCTTGACTTGGACCTCCAGTTCTTCCTTCTTAAAGAAATCGCTTTGCTTTTAGATATTCCCTTAGTCATAAGACCTTCCCCTTCAGCTTGATTGTCTGGCTACAACTGTCTCATCTCTTTTGATTTCAGTGCCCCTTTGACATCTGCTAGCGATAACTTATCCTTACCATACATAATGGTATCTACGCAGTTTTCATAGGGAGCTGGTAACGATCTCAATCCAAACAAAGCTTGATCCTCATCCTCAATATTGATATCTATGTTCTCCAAGTCCATTATAATTGATTTAAAATTATCTAGGTGCTCTGTTATGGACATACCTTCTTTCAATTTGAAATCATACAAACGTTTCTTCAAGTATAATCGGTTTACTACTGATTTCTCCGCGTAAAGATCTCCTAGCTTTTTCTATGCGCAGGAAGCAGTCTTCTCACCACTAATCTCGCGAAGCACATTGTCTTTCACACTCATTAAAATCTAGCACAAAGCCCTTTCTTGAAGATCTTGTTTCTCCTCTTCTTTCATCTCTTCTGGTAACTTATTCTCCACAGCCTTCCACAGCCCTTGTAGTACCAATGAAGATTTCAGTTTAATCTTCCACAAGGCAAAGCTGGATCCCCCATCAAATTTTTTAATCATGTATTTTGTTGCTGTAGACGCCATTGTGAAACCCTAATTGCAAAAGCCCTAATTTCACCACGTGGCTCTGATACCACGTGTTGGGAATATGTGCGTCCGGTCCGCATATTCCGCCTCCGTATATAAGTAAGAACACAACCGATCTCAACACTAGTATGATATTGTCCGCTTTGGCACCCGAAGGCCCTCATGGCTTTGCATTTGGTCCACTACCAAAAGGCCTCATACTAGTTGAGGTATGTTCTTACTTATATACCGCTGATCCTTCCCATGTTTAACCGATGTGGGATGTGGGACTTTGGTCGCCACCCTAACAGAGTAAACCATCAATCAAAACCTTAGTTTCAGCTATAATTGGGGAGTTTTTACCATAAAAGAAACTAGAAACATGAAGAGATTACCTAAATGATTTCTAACAATAATACCACTACTAGTATCACCATTAACAAGAAATCAACCATCACAATTCAGTTTTAATCTATCTTTAGAGGGGAGAATCTATTTAACATGAAAGGGAGGAAAGTGGACAATAATATGATTAAAACATCCTCAGATTTTAGCAATATGACAGTTACCTTTCCAATACTTGCTTAAAAAGATAAGCATGATCTAATTTGATAAGATAATGATTAATTTTGTTGATGATAAATTTAAAATTAAGGGTTAATCCTTTGTGTTTGATGTTATTCCTAGTATTCCAAATATTCCTGCAAATAATTGTTGGAAGGATAGTTCTAATATGGGTTGGATTGTTGATAGAAGAGTACCAATAATATATTAGGTGGTCAAGAGACATATGGTTTCCAATGCAAATACTAAATAACTCAAAATAATATTTCTAAATATCGCAAGAAAAGCTATAATATATGGAAATATGAGGACTAGTTTCTATATTATCACAATGTTGGCGCTTGGATGCTAGCGAAATATTTCTCTTTTGCATAATGTTGTCAGTAGGGATATAACATTTAAGAATTCTCTAAATGAGAAAAGAACATTTACAGGGACAAATGTTACTCTAAATATTATAAAAGATATAAGACTTAGGACAGTGATTTCTAATAGAATTCCAAGTTTTTTTATGAGAAAAGAGACCATCTTTAGAGGTGGACCATAACAGAGAATCCTCTTGATTATTATGAATTTTACGATTAGTGATTCTCTTTATATTAGAATGAAGAACATTTTGAGTTAGCTTATTAATGTCTCATTTGTTGTTTAACCAGAAGTTATACACATTGATACCTCTATACCAATAATTATTTTCAGAATAGTTTAAAGTGATGAATGGGTGAGTGTTATTTCACTTATGAAGCCAAAAGTCAATATGGTCGTTACCCAACTTCTAAAAGATAAATTTTTCAGCCAAATGTTTGATATTAACTAAAATTCTCCAAGTTTTAGAATCAGTTGGTTATATATAACTTGGAGGGATGGTAAGAATTTCAGTATTTAAAGTGCATTAAGTTAGCCTAAAGGGAATTTTTAACCCTGGAATTCATCTATAACTTATAAAAGTAAGTATGTTGAATATAAATTATGCTTCTTAAATTAATACCAACTTCATCATATAGAGAACATAATGAATACCAGTTAGACTAGATGGTGGAATCGGAAGAGCCTTTAGAACCTCAAAGAAAATTATTTATAAGGATGGAGATCCTTTTGATGCCAAAGTTAGGCAGAGAACAAGATTGCAAGTAATATGATTGGGACAACATGAAGGAATGATTGAATTAGTATCAATATGCCTCCAAAGGAAAGGTGAGAGTTGTCCAAACTCAAACTTTTGTTTCTAATCTTAGTCACTAAATCATTAAAAGTAACTAATATTATTGGTTTTATGAATGTTTATTCCTAAATAATTGAAAGGGACGAGAATATGCTTAAATCCAGTACTAATAATTCTTTTTTTGTACATTTTATTAAAAGAGATGAAAACATTTTTATCTTTATTGATTAACTTACCATAGATATTTTGATAAAGATTCAGAGACTAACACACTTTCTTAACATTAGAGGAGGAACCATTCATAAAGATAATTACATCATCAAAATAGGCCAAACAAGAATTTTTAAGGTTGCTTTTGGTGGAGAAGTATTAGGACTGGTTGTTAAGGAAAAGGTTTTGCAGACCTTTTAATAGGAATTCTTTAGCAATGGTGCAGAGACTGGGTGATAAAGGATCATCGTGCCTCATACCATTGCTGGATTTAAAAAATCCATGGGATAAGCCAAAAATGATAATGGAGAAATTAACAGAATTAACGTATTTTTATTAAGTTAATGAAATTATGGTCGAAGCCAAAACATTTTGTTACAAGAAAGATGAATTCAAAGTTAATTCTATGAAAGGTTTTGGTCATATCAAGTTTTAACATGATATTACGACCTCTAGTGTTTTTATTAATTTCCCGGGCTATTTCTTGAGTTATAAGAGAGTTTTCATTTATCTATCTATTTTCAACAAAGCCTCTTTGTTCTAAGAATATAATAAGAAAAATCTGAGAAATCCTATTATTTACGATTTTATAAATGATATTATTGAAAACTATGCAAAGATTAATGGGTCTGTAGTCTTGTCAGTTAGAATGAGCTTCTTTTTTAGGTTTGAGGCACAAGGTAGTGGCAAAAATGTCATGGGGAGCAGTAGAACCATAAAAAAAGCTTTAATAGCATTGCAAATATCACTTTTTATGATAGACCAACAAGATTGATAAAATTTGGAGTTGAATCCGTCAACTCTAGAGATACTGGTTTTGTTAAGATCATTGATAACATTTAAAATTTCATCACCGGAGGGGATAATTATCAGATTGATATTATCCTGGTTAGTTAATATATGAGGGACAAACTTCTTGATTTCATTCTGATTATGGTGACTAACTTGGTTTTTTAATAAGTTTTTTAAGTTATCAATGACTGAATCAGTAATTATTGATTGTTGATCACTCCATTGACCATTAAGTTGGATGTTGTTAATGCTATTTTTAATATCTTTTTAACATAATTATGGAAATATTTGGTATTTATATCACCTGATTTATCCCAGTTAGATGAGCTCTTCTGTTCCCATAAGGTTTCTTCTCTAGCTAGGAGATTTAGGTGGATGGCCTTAGCCTTAACAATGACACCTTTAGATTTAGGGTTGTTATAGATTTCATGACAATTTTTAGCATGAGTAACATCTTTTTCAACCTTTATTAATTTGTCAAAGATGTAAAAAAAAATCTTTATTCCATATATTAAGATGATGTTTAACCTTTTTAATTTGGTCCATAACACATATATGGGATTACCATATATAGGGACAGCCCAATTTGAATCAACAGTTTTGATAAAATCATGATAAATGAGCCACATGTTCTGAAATTTGAAAGAAGGTTTGGGAAAGTTGGTAAGAGTGATCATGGATATTAACAAGGTGAGTGATTTGAGCTAGTTCTGGCCATATGTTTTACCTTTGTGGAGTCAAAATAGTCTCTTCATACGGCATTATGGAGCACCCTATCGAGATACTTCCATTTATGGTTGTTGAACCATGTGTAGATTCAGAATATCATGGATCTTCTAACTTGTAGTCAAGGATCATGGCATTGAAATCATCAATGGCCCTTAGTCAAGGATGGAGCAGGCTAATTGTTCATTAGCAATGGTAATGACATTAAAATCACCAGCCAACAATCATTCATTAGTAGTGATAGAAACGTTTTTAAAGTTCTCCCAAAGATTAGATCTTTGAAGTCTATTATATTTGGCATAAATTATGGTGACCAACACCTTTTTCTTACAAGAGGGATGACACCTTTATGTGAATAAATTGGTTATGAGTGGTAATGATGTTCACATTATAATTAAGGTTATATAGAATCTAAATTATATTATTAGTGTTAATAAATCCATTAGTGAAGCCAAGATTTGTTTTAATATAATCAATTTTATCATAGGATACCATATGCTCAAGAAGAGCTATGAACATAATTGTTTCAGATTTAAGGATGAACCTAAGTCTTCCAATGGTTTCTTTATTTCCTATACATTTGGTATTTTAAAAAAGGATATTAATCATTTAAAAGTTTGAGATGAGGATCTTAAAGATCCTTTGGGCTGAGAAAGTTTGGAGCCTTTAGGAGCAGAGGCTTTAGATTTGGTAACAATCTTGTTTTTGGGAAGGTCAAGTTTGACAGGTGAGCCTTTCTTCATTGGGGTTGAAGGAAGACTATATGTGAGAGGGACATGAATATGATTAAGTTTTTGAGAAGGAGATGACACAAGATAATTAAGGTTTTGACGGGTTATGATTTTTCCTAATTCTAAGATTTTGAGAGCTTCCTTGATGGGAGGAAGATCACCGAGGTGATCGGAGAGGTGATAATAATTTCAAGGTTATGTTATAAGATATGCTGAGTATGAATAATTGAGTTGACATCATCATAAGGGAAATGACTGTTAGATTAAGAGATTTGGGGAAATGGTATCAAAAGGAAGATTGCTAAATTTATCAGGAGGTTTGGGGACTTTTGAGCCCATACTTCTTTGTTGGAAGTATGATTCAAAAGAGAGGAGTCAAGGAAGGTTTGCTGGTGTTCAAGACCAACATGCCTTTCTTGGTTTTTCTGTTCTTTTTACAAGAATATATATTGTGCCCTAAGTGATTACATAAATTAAAATAATTATGCATCGAACCATAAGATATATTTTTCCAGAAACCATCGGAATCACTAACACCATAATGATGAAAGCTTTAACATAATTAAAGATAACTCGATTATAGAAGGGAATCCAAATTCGTAAAGGTATTCACAATGTTTTTTCAATTTGGTTGATTGAGTCATAGTTACACGAGTATTCTGGGAGTTTTGGTAAAGTAACCGAAATTAAAGTTTCAAGAGACTCTAGTTTGGGATTGAAGTTAGGGTTCCATATCAAAAGTCTGAAAAGAAAAGTGCTTACAGTGTAGATATTTTTCGTCCATATGGATTTAGGGACATTGATATTTTCTAATTCAATAAACAAATATCTAAAGTCAAAAATTGATCTATTGAATTCACCAATGAAATGAAATGTCTATAAAAAAAGTCATATTTTCCGAAATTTTAGGTTTTCCAAACGAGAATTTGGATACGAGCGTAAAGTTTGAGGTATGAAGGAGATAAGACTTATCTTTGGTATTAAAGATTAATGCTTTGTGCTCCTCTGTGCTTTATAAGATACCTTAGCATGGTTGAACAATTTGTTGTGAGACTTCAATAAGTCTGCAAAGGACTTGACTTTTCCTAACTGGTTGTTACCGGGAGATTCTTCGTACACTGGATTAGAATGCATCTTCTGGACAAAGGGAGTCTTCTTTGAAAATGTAGATGACATTATAGGAAGAAGCGAAAAATATTTCTAGGTGGCGTCCGAGAGACTTCATGAAGAAGAGTGCTTAGACTGGGATTGATTTTTGGTTGATTTAGATCTTGCTGTGAATCTTGATTAATTTGGATTAGGATTTCATTAAGGCAACAATCATCTTCGTTGAGAGATAAAGAAGGGGTTGTGGAGTGGTGATCAGGTTAAAGATCTATTGAGGACTTATCTTTTTCCATGGATGCAGAAGGTCAAGGGAGGAGAGGCGGCGAGAGAAATATGTTAGGGCGGATAAGCAATCTAATTTCCTAAGAGACAGTCTTTAAGCGTTTCATAGGCCCCCATCTCTAATAACAAAAAAATTATGTACAAAAAAATTGATTTTATTTTTATGTATCTTTTAAAATATATTTTAAATATTAAATTTGATTTCATTATATTTTATTTTTTAAAATAATAAATTAAAATTTATTATTATTTTCATATAAAATATATTTTATTTTAACATTTGTTAAGAAACACTAAAAATGAAAAACAAAATTGAAAAAAAATCAAAAAATAAAAAGACACGTAAAAATATTAAATGAAATAAATAAAATAAAAATGCTTGTGGTGCTCATCGCACAGATCTAGACACAACAATAAAGTTTATCGCGTGTGTTGCGCGATGAAGATGATTGTTTTTTAGAAAGAAACCTGCATGCGGTTATAATGATATTCATCGCATGGTTTACTCAAAAAAATAATCCATTTTCACAAAGGTTACTTAATTTACATGACTTGCTTTATGCACTTTTCTATATGTTTTATTGACTTGTTTCTTAGCGTATTGTGACATTTATACGATGCATACATGTTTTATTGACTTGTCTCTTTTATTCGTTTGTAAAACAATATTTTTTTCCATAAGAGATCGTTTGACGTCCCCGTATCATTAACACCATAGCCAGCGCACCAGATATTTAGGGCTAATATGACTTCTCGTAGTATGCGACGTAATATTCATGACACACGCACGGAGGTATATGGTATTCCTTTCACTCATGTTGATTATTCTAATGATTCAGAATTTTATAAGTTGTTTGGAAATATGCTTTCTATAAAACCTGAGTATCTGGGTAAACAGGTTTGTGGAAGTGAGAATATGATTACTTTGGAATGGTTGTGGTATACAGTTTCTACTAAATGCTATCAGGATAGTAGTATCAACGATCGATATTCTGATCAAGTTACTTGTGCGTGCATATTTTACGTATTAGATAGTACGATATGTGCCAACAAACTGACCACAATTTTTCTCTTGATTACTCATTGTTCATTCACCATTTCCAGAAGATGGAGAGGTATAACTAGGATCACTTAGTTTTGGCCCAACTATACCATGCCCTTGGACAGATTTAATACACGGTACTTGTGGTATTTGCAGGTTTACTAGGCTGCTGGAAGCTTGGATTTATGATCAATTTTATTCGGTTGAGAGCTCTATTGTAAAATGAGTTTCTTATCACTTCACTACATATATTTCGTTGTAAATCGCTGTATGTTAGCTCATCTTGGACTATTCTAGCCAATATCTAACACACCTTAGCTATGTCTCGTGAGATGGATCCAAATTTTGATTAACACTATAAAATCTTAATTTTATTTTGTTTTATTTACTTAACTTTCTTTAATATATATTAACTTTTGAATGTCGTTGTTAGGTCACCTTTCTTCCATATGGTTATCTACGAGGTGGGTGGCCATTTCAAGAGGTCAATTGGATCGATCATACTTATAAGTCGTGGGACATAGTAGAGTCATACTATATGTAGTATGTGGCACATTATATAGGTTACATTTTGATGATACCAAAACCCTTTACATACTGAGTTACCCAATAAAAGAAGTGAAAAAACTGACTTTATGTTTCTATGGGGTCTTAAAATTTGGTAAAGTTTGTAGCATCATATTTTCACGACTAAATGTGATGCATACAAGAGGGGATTAGTGAGTACATACCTGATATACCCTGTTTGTCTTGAGAGTTGATCAGTCTGAATATTTTCGTGAGTGAAATAGAGATCTAAGCAAATTTTATACTTTGATTAAAAGAGTTTTTAGAGAGATAAAGTTATTAGAGTCTTATTTTCTTTCGCAAGAAAAGAACACATATTTATATGTGATTTGGTTACAAGTAACATACTTTTGTTTGCTACGTGGATTTCTCACCCCACTTTACTACTTTGTACAAACATATTTCTTACAAATTATATGTCTAGTCCTTTATCCTTACATTTTACAGCAAACCTCTTTAATACATTATAAAATAATAATTTTCCCATTATAAAGTAACCTACTGTACATAGTGGCCAACCCATAATAGTTATGTCTCGATACATATGTGGTGGAAACCCTCCGATATGCACTCATGGTACTACAAAGGATGCACTAGATCGGGTACTAACATTTCAACCACTTATTTATACGATGGCAATAGATGAGAAGGCCGATGCATTAAAGCAGCTTATTCGTATTAGTGAGTGTTATTGAGGTCGTTCTTAGGTCGTACTTCGTGTTTTTTATTACTTGCTTGACTTTTTATTTTTTTATCATCATGTGTTATGATATTTGTTTATGAATTTATGACTTCGCTTCGAAACTTATCATCTTTGATTTTGTTTGTTTATGAATATTTTGTTTGTTTGGTAAAAACCAGATGAAAGTATAACACTAAATCCAATAAAAACTAACATATGTAAATCTTTTAACATATTGACAAAGTAGGCTAAAAACCACAAGTGGTCCCCCATGTTTACCACTTGTATCAACTTGGTCCCCTTCCTTCAATCATGCATAGAACTCATCCCCATCCTTTTTTTTAAGTTGCATTTTCAGTCCCCCGCACATGTGAAGCCTGTTAGTTTGACACGTGGCATCCGTTTTTGTTTCAAGAATGGTCCCTCAATTTCTTTTCCAAAAATACCCCTTAGAATTCCATGTCAGCAGCCATGTCACCTTCCATGTCAGTTTTACCATTTACCTTAAAAATTTACCATTTACTTTCAAATTTTACCATTTACCCATTAACTTAATAAACGGACCGGGTCGAACCCTAATTTAATTAAAAACCCCGAAACCCAATATAACCCAACCTAACCGGTAGCAATATAACCCGACCAGTTTCCCTTTATCCAAATCGGACCCGTCGTTCTCGTTCTTATCTCTGCCTACCTCTCTCTTCTTCCATGGCATCTCTTTCTCTCTCCTCTCTCTTTCCTTTTTTTCTCGAAATCCATCTCTACGGTGGTGAAGTATCGTCAAAACTAATATATGTTTTCTTAGTTGTACTTAATAGTGATCTTGCTTCAATGTTCTTTCCCCGGGATTTTGGATTCTGCCAGCCAAGTCTACAATAAAGATTTGATGGTTTCTCAAGACGACAATATATATGGGACCTTCAGTCCCCAAAGAGAAGAAGAAGGTAAATAATTGATTCACAGTATTAAACTTTTAAGTCGGTAGTTATGGAATTAAGAGATGCGGGTTGCAGGGTATATTTGGCTCTATCTTTAGCAGTAAAGGAAAGCCAGCTCAGGATGTGGAAACTGAAGACACCAAAGAAAGTATTGAACAACTCTCCACGATCTTTTCCACCGTTAATTTTCGTGATTAACATGATGTGGATGCCGATGAGATTGACTTAGACATAGGTATATGTGCCTACTATAAATAAAATGTTAATATTGTCTACTGATTTGAATAAATTCATGACTGCATCTTTTCATAAATTTATGTGAAGATGACATTGATCTTGAGGATCCAGTAGAACAGCCCAAGGAACCAGGAATGCTGACTGGAGTTAAATAAAATAAACTCGCAAGCAGACTTCAGTCGTTTAAAGGTCAGATACAAGGAACGTTTAAAAGTTAGATAAATTCATGACATAGACACATTTTGTGGCAGAGAAGTGAGGAGTTTGGAGGATACTTCACCACCATAGAGACGGATTTCGAGAAAAAGAGAGGAAATATAGAGGATAGAGAAGGAGACGTCATAGAAGAAGAGAGAGGTAGGTAGAGAGAAGAACTAGAACGACGACGGGTCTGATTTGGGTAAAGGGAAACGGGTTGGGCTGGATTATATTGGGTTTCAGGTTTTTTTTAATTAAATTAGGGTTCGACCCGGTCTGTTTATTAAGTTAATGGGTAAATGGTAAAATTTGAAGGTAAATGGTAAAATTTGAAGGTAAATGGTAAAACTCACATGGAAGGTGCCACGTGTCAAGCTCGCAGGCTTCACATGTGCGGGAGGACTGAAAATGCAACTTGAAAAAAGGATGGGGATAAGTTTTATGCATGATTAAAGGAAGGGGACCAAGTTGATACAAGTGGTAAACATGAGGGACCACTGGTTCTTTTTAGCCGACAAAGTACGTAGAACATGAATCGAAAGATATGTACTAAACTAAATAACATTAAAAACAAATACATGAAATAAAAAAATAAAAAATACAGTAAATCTTAAAACATATGCGACGTGAAGTTTAACAATCTCATGTTATATACAAAACACGTAGTCCTGTCTGATTTTCATAGCCAAAGTGTTAGCATTTAGAGCTGTTAGGGGGCCTCCCAACCCGTTAACCCGCTCGGGACTGGACCGGTAAGGCCCGCCTGAGACCGGTCCGGATAGCTTAGGGAGCGGGTTGGGAGCCAAAATTTTAGACCGACTCTCTTACCGACCTGGACCGGTCCGCCCGGTAACCAACCCGGTAAGGGAGATATATAATTTTTTTTTCCTAATCTATGTATATTTTTAACTAAAACCCTAAAAAAATATGATAAACTAACAAACCCGCCCGATAAGAGTCGGACCGGACCGACTCGACTCTTAACAAGCCGGTCCCGGTCCATCATATTTAGCTCTCTACGCTTAACGGTCCGGCTCGACCCGCCCGGTAGCTTAACGAGTCAGTCTCGGTCCCGTCCAAACCCGGACCTACCCGACCCGATAACAGGACTATTAGCATTGTTTCACACAATTTTCCCGACAATGGGTGTTTTTTGTGTTATTTACATGACACAAGGAAACAGTCCTTAAAATAGAGAAGAATACCACTTTATCGCAGGAGGTGTCTGACAAAAGGACCTAATGCCGGACAAACTATACAATAAAGCAGTCTATTTCTCTATTTCATGCATATTTGTTTGCCTTGTGTCGTGTATGTTGTGCGGAATATTTTTCATATATCGTATATAACATGCAATTTGTGAGTATCATTAAGAATTTTATATCAATCAATCATACATTAAGCATAAATTGGGATAATATTAAACATAAGATGAATATATATATATATAACTCTCAATAATGAGATTAACTTAAAATTGAGATAACATTGCGGAAATAACAGTAAACATAATAGTAAATAAATACTACAACTTATTAGTATAAGTCATATTCGAGGCGAAAATCAACAGGGGGCTTGACGTTGAAGGCTATTTCCCTTACATCATACGTCATGTCGAACACTCGAACTATTATTTTAGATTTCAAATGATTATACCTGGTATAGACTTCTATACGAATGCACAGAGGTGGAGAGGGACCTGTTAGACAGTCGTACATGTAGTATATTTTACACATCATTTCATCAAAAAATTATCGGTGATCTATCCGGCCTTGTTCTTCGAACAAAATTGATGGCTTAAAACATGTGGTTGTCTTTGTCAACGATTCATTACATACCTAAGATTATTCATTTTTTTCTAAAATACGATAATTGGTAGATGAATAAATATGACATGCATCAATAGTTATATAAAAATAAGTGAAAATAAGGGAGGTTCTAACTCGGCTGGAAATCTTATTAGGATGAAAATTTAACTTTGTGGGAAATCTTGTTGGGTTGGAAATCAACGATAGGCGAGAATTCATATTAGATGGTAATTAAACTATTGTCAGTAATTGAAGTCAATTGAATACAAACATAAGGAGTAATTTAAGTTCCAATGTAACATATGAAATCAAATATTACCTAACTAAATACGATAGTGTATTAACATAATATAACAATGCGAAACAAAGTTTGATAATGTAAAGTATCATAATGAAACGCCATCATTAGTAAGATCGGTAATTATTGGCTTTTCATTACACCTTAAGGTTGTGGCCGACATATTTTAGGTAATATTTTTTAATCTACCATAGTACATAGTTGATCATTAACTAGCTTTAACGATACAGTACGACTCCATGCAGAGTATAATAGTAGCAATGATCCGTCGAGAAGAGTAATAATTTATACAATTATATTTCAGGATTAAAGAGACAATACAAACCTAAAAATATATTAAAATACAAAATTTTATTGATGTACTTACAGTGGTTTCCATGAACAAAACTAATTTCAATATCTATAATAGTTTCGAAGAAATAGGTGGACGACCACGTATTGGTAGATAAATTAAACAAACTTGTAAAGATATATGGTATATAAGACACTCATATCGAGTGGCTAGTAATAATTCGATGTCGAAAAATATCATACAGCAACACCCTCCCGATTAATTTTAAACCAATTTACCTATGTAGTATGTCATCTAAAGCATTGGTTGAAGCATAAACTTCCACCCATAAATCACTATTGTCATCTAATTTTGAGATCAAATCACCTTCAACTAATTCTAAATTATCCTCTTTACCGATATCTCTCTCGATATGATTTGATATTTTTATTGTCCTTCTGGAACAACATCTACCAGGTTAGTAATATAAGGATGTATAACGGTAAAGACACACTCCAAGTACATAATTAACTTTTCGTTGTTAGTAGTTTTTTTACCAACCTACTTTATTTTTAGCAGTGGGAGGTTTAGGTAATACAAATGACAACACTTTTAAGGTAGATGTGCTACCTAACGTGTTTATAAACATGCTAGCACTCGTGGTTTAATCAATGTAATATTCTTACGAATTGTAGTCATGTTTAGTCGATCGTTCCATACCGATATTTGGCCTATATTTAGTAACAACCGGTTCTTTAGGCTCTAAAACGTGACTGGTTTCGAGATTTAGGATCTGCATAATCTTATTAATAATATGATTTTGATGTTCAGGCTCAAAACCACGTATGGAACTATCTATGGTAGATAGTTTTATAATAGAGCTTTTTCATGCGTAGTGGTATCTCTTTGAACGATATATAGTCTTCTCCAAAATATATCCAAATCTTCCTATGAATCTACCTTCTTTTTATATAGCAGTTATTTCACATGCGCAAGGTAGCTCATGTTTTTCTGAAGGACACATTCAGATGCTACCTGATCTATGCCTATTTTTCTAGCACGTTTAATATCGTCAGATATTTCTTATAGCTCGCATGAGATACATGACTTAATATTTGCGAGTTCAATATATTTTTATTAACCAGTACAATATGAAACTTACTCCTCTTTAAATATTCGAGAATCGATAATGTTGCTTAAGTAGGATCTTATGAACTTCAACCTATAAAATTTCAACATTTCTTGGTTAATAACAAGGTATTAAGGGCCGTATTAGCATTCTCACATCTATAAAAAACAAAGTATTTTTACAACATTAAATTTTTGTGATATAAAATATAACATATATAACGAAGTTGTGGTTTACCAATTGGTTGTGATATTGCAATGATGTTTGACCTTATTGGTTTGATATTAAGAAATTCATCGTCTTGTTTTTTTGTTCATAATGACATGACATATTCTATATATTTTGGGAAACTGGCGAGCAGTTAACACAGTGATGCTAGACTTCAATCATAAGCTTCTACCATGCTTGCTTTGAAAACAAAGTTATAAAAATCCATTAATTTCTTCGAAGCAACATCGGGTATCAACTTTTTAACCATGCCAAAACAAATTTCTTTATATAAACTTTGTATAGCAAGTTCATTACATCTGCACATATATCTTCAATATCTAGCATCAATGCTAACTCCCGATCCATCAAAATGACACTAGGGAAAAATGCACATATTATTCAGCATCACACCTCGTTAAATACTTAAAGTCTATTTGTAGTTGGCTTCCTTGTTCGCACTCATTAAGCAACATTAAATGTAAGAGATATTGAAGTTACTCCAACAATCTCGAGCTATGGATTTTTATACCAATTTGTTTTGTATGTACAATCCATGTTTTTATTAAATATTAAATATGTTACTTAATTTAATAATTTTATTTTTTATAATTAAGAATTTTTAATTTTTATAATTAAAAAATAATTTCTTAATAAAAATACAAAATAAGCTTCAAGTGAATTTCATGAAAACAAATTTATATGGTTTTTCTTTGTGTTATACGTTATTCTTTTCTTTATCAAGCTTGAAATTATAAAAAATATTAGCTCAACTACAATAACATCTTTATAGTTAATTTTTACAAATCATCAATTTAGTAATTCATCCTTATTTTCTTCTCCTATATATAAATATAATACATACAAATCATAAATTTTAAAACAAATATCAATTGTAGAAAAAATATTATACTTGATTATAAAAAAACTATTTGTTTCAAAAACATTTAAAGAGATCCAAAACGATTGAGAAACCAAAAATTAATCCAAATATGTATCTTTTATTTAGAAGAAGGAAAAAATTATCTTTTTCGAAGAAAGAAAAATTGTCAAAATTTAGCATGTTAAAAATCAAAATATGTCATTTTAAGAACAATTCCAATTTTATCATCTTTAAGAACAATTTAAAATTTGCCATGCTAAGAGCAATTCAAAAATCTATTTGTCTATTTTATTTTTAAAAGATATGTCGTGTTAAGAATAATTTAAAATTTATTCAGGTAAACAATTCAAAACTTGTGTTGCTAAAAACATTTCAAAATCTTTCATACTAAGAACAATTCAAAAAAAGTATTGTCTTACTTGTTTTAAAAACATTATCATGCTAAGAACAAATCAAAATTGCTCATGCTTGGTTTTAAAAGCTTGTCATGCTAAGAAAAAATTAAAATACCTCGTATTAGACAGTTCAAAATCTGTCATGCTAAGAACAATACAAAATATATATTACATGTATATCTTTTTTAAATCTATTATGTTTATCTTGTTTTAGTTGTTGATTTTCTTACATTTAAAATATTCAGAAATATATCCCTTGTACTTCCTTTTGATTATATATTTAATTTAATTGCAATTTTAATTAAATCATAGTTATTTGAATAGTTTCTAACTGTGGATATGCACCATTTAATAGATATTTACATATTTTATGTTCAGATACCTCATAACACTTCAAATAAACTGCCACTACCTGAGAAACTATTGTACAAGTGTCATGTTCAGGTCAAGTCACAGTTACGATTAGTAAAGAATGCAGTACTTTCATATCTAAAGTTTGAAGGTTTGGAGTGACAGATTTATCGAAGACTAAGAAAGTCTTACACATATCATATTTGATTAACTTTTGTTATCACATCAGCAATAGATATATGGTACATGTATTTTAAGATAAAAAATAACTTCATTATGATAAAAATAATGGTAACAAACCACGACGTGTGAGCATTGTGATGTTTGGTTTATTTTTAACGTATGTACTATTTGCATATGACTATCGTTTTGTATGCTCATATGAATAACCTACATTGTTGAATTATTTATTGGCATAAAATTTTGGTCACTCAAAAACTAGAAAATAAATTCAAAATCATCATTATGATCACTCAATAAATGAGTCACAACTCGCAAGTACGAGAATCTGTATAGACAGGTTCGTACTAAAATCTTAAAAATAAATAAGATAAAACTCCAAAAATTTGTTATGATCTTAAGAAAAAAATAAGCAGTGCTAAAAAAAGTAATATATTTATAACATGATAAAAGACTAACATGAAAACTTAGTTGATGCACAACTCTATAAAGTATGTTTTACTTATATTAGTGAGAAAAAATTTATTATTCATTAGTGTGGATTGTAAATTACTAGCAATGCATTTCATTAATGAATGTTCTAATCAACTTCATTCTTCCTCTATAGGTAACTCAACTACATTATTGTGTACACTCATTATAATTCACTTGTGACCTATTTTTTAATTTATTCATGCTATAGAAGTATTTGTATATTCAGAATAGTTTATAGATATTACACACATGTAACTTTTGGTTGAATGAGTGGCGATACTAAGATAATAATGTTGAAATTGTTTAGGTAGTTGTTCTTATTTTCCATTAGTGAGAAGGTTTTCCTCTAAATACAATGGAGAATGAGCAGATGGCCTTTAAATCCATAACTTGTGCTACTGAGATTTTGCAAAAAGACTTAGGCATTTTCATCATTGAGGACTGCTTCATATGTAGTCAAAGAAGTTGGTTGAATGACTCACAGATTTTGATGATGGCATACCTCATTTTCGGGCTTGTAATTTTGGGAAGCAACATAATAAATTCTTTCCTAAACAGGTTTGGAGAGCCTCGAGAAAACTACAGCTGGTTCATATTGATATTTGCGGTCATTAACGAACACCATCACTAAACGGTAATCTCTATTACATCGTTTTTATTGATGATTTAAAAAGAATGTGTTGGATTTAATTTTTAAAGCTAAAATCAAAAGTTGCTGGTGCATTTTGGAAAAATAGATCCAAAGTTGAGAATGAAAGAGGATGTTTGATTCAGACTATAAGTTCTAATAATGGCGGGGAATACACTTCGGGAACTTTTAACAGGTTTTGTGAAGATGCTGGAATTGAACATCAGTTGACAGCACTATACTCTCCTCAACAAAATAGAGTGAGTGAAAGAAGAAATAGATTCATAATGGAGATGACAAGATGCATGCTTCATGAAAAGAATCTTCCAAAATGCTTTTGGGAAGAAGCAGCAAACATTGATGTGTACTTATAGAATCGAATTTCAACAAAAATTGTAAAAGACTTGACACCATTTAAAGCTTCGTATGGTTACAACCCTTCTTTAAAGTTTCTTAGAGCATTTAGTTTCCTTTATTTCACTTACATTCCATTGGTGAAGCGAGATAAGTTTGATAAAAGGGCATAAGCCAGAATCTTTGTTGGGTATAACACTATATATAAAGCTTATACAGTTTCCCAGCCAATTGTTTGTCGAGTTATAGTAAGCCGAGATGTTCATTTTATTGAAAATAAGCAATGGAATTGGGAAGACTCAACCAAGGTGAACTAGATTTTTAATCCACCAAACCGTTCAATAAATGGTAGCATGATAGAAGAACCTATAGATAAAGGGTAAGATGATTTGGTTGATGATGCTCTGGTAAGAGGTAGCAGGTCTCTATCTAATATTTGTCAAAGGTGTAATGTAGCTGTTTGTGAGAATGCATTGTTATATGGTGCAAAAGACAGTCATAATTGGATGGGTGAAATGCAGGAGGAGTTATCGATAATAAAAAAGAATAAAACTTGTGAGTTGGTTGATCGGCCTCTAAACAGAAAAAAATAGGAGTAAGATGGGTTTTTAGAACAAAACTAAATCTCGATGGTTCAGTTAACAGATTCAAAACAAGACTTGTTGTGAACGGATATGCACAAGTATTTGGAGTTGACTATTCGAAAATAAGGTTTTACACATCAACACATGTTCATAACGTGTAGGGATTCAGGAGGATGCACATCAATCTACATTTGAGCAAGTTGGACAAATGGAGGAAATTGGTTGTTTCCACTCAGCTCGTTGTTCTTATCTAGCAGCTTGTGGAGGTTTATAATCTATATATGGCTGCTTTATAAATTCGTGTGTATGCTGGGAGGAAAAAATTGAGATTTAACTAGGTGTTAATTTCATAAGTTGCAATGTACAACCAGATTATACTATTTATTAAATAAATAACCATCTCGCAATGGTCATTCTCTAAAGTGTTCTTCTTCTCTAAATTTATTTTAATTTGTATTTTTTTAAACTTTTCTAGTTATCATCACCTAAATAGATTCATGATATTTGGAAAGGTGTAGTTATGTAGTATATGGTTTTGTTTCTTAGTGTTGCATGGATAACAAATTTATCCCATTTGGGAACCCGTGACAAAAATCATGTTGCTTCCTCCAATCAAAGGACACAAACTAGAAAGTTACATCAATTATAAGAAACTTTATCCTCCCAAAAATATCACTAAAACAATTGGTGAAACAATCATACAGATTAAAAACTCATAACATAAACATTTGGTTGCAACATACCAAATTTTCCATGGTTAGTTTTATAGCACAATAAGTGTTGAAATATCACCTTAGTTGATTCAAGAGAAAAAAAAATAGAAGTCATATGGTATGCAGCCACAAGACTATCACGCTCACACACCAAGCTAAGAGTTACATTTTTCAAGGCATAATTATAGAGAACCAGGAAATCAACTGAGACAATGGAAGAGTTTCTAAACAAGATGAAATTGATAGCATACAATCTCGCCTTAGTAGGTAGTTCCATTTCATTAGATTACATGATTACACATATACTTGCTGGATTAGACTCATAATACTTTGCTATTGTGGTGAGCCTAGTTGACAAAGAAATAATTAATTGGCTAGATCTACAAAAATTCCTCTTGATCTTTGAGAGCATGCTTGACCAACTCAATAATATGAAAAATTGTACAGCTAACCTAAGTCTAGCAACACCAAATTATGTTGTTATTAACACAAAAGGAAGAAAGCATACTAATATAAATTAGGTGCAAAAAATAATCATCCTTATAGAGGACAAGGTCGAGTATTATGGGGTAGAAATAACAATCAATATAAATACACAAGTAGAGGATACAGAGACAACGAATGAAAATTTACTCCGAACAAGCCTACATGTTAGATTTGTGATAGGTATGCCCACTTAGGAACGATGTGCTACTTTAGTGATGGTCTTAACTACATGGGATTTAACCATATGATCAAAAAATAAATGATATTTATCATAGTGCCTATATGGTGACACCATACCAAGATAATGAAGCTTCATGGTATACATATAGTGGTGCTAGCCACCATGTTAATCGCAATAAAAATCTCGTTAACCAAAATATTGAATATACTCGTAGGAGTTCTATCACTACACTTAGTTAAGAGAACTGTATATTTTGTATATTGGTCAATCCAAATTTCCTACTTATATTAATGTACCATTCATTTCAAACAACATAGTGGATGCATCTAAAATCACTAAGAATTTACTATTTATGTCTTGAATGACCAAACAGACCATGTATATGTGTAATTTTATGAATTTGGTTGTTTTGTGAAAGACGAGGTAACAAGAAAGGCTATACTCAAAAGAAGTTCTGAGAATGACCTTTATAATCTTGAAGAACCATCAAGCTAACAGTCCTCTAGTTCTGAGTCACTATGTTTTTATCCTAAAATTTGTAGTGTTGATTCAAATCTAAATTCTCTTATTTCAGATCAAGTTAATTTACATAAAAAATAATGGCATATGATACTTGGTCATGCCTCGAGTATAGTTCTATCTTCTATTTTACAAGTAGTGTAATATTCCTAGCATTTAAAAAAATAAGTTTTTGTGATGTATGACAACTTATAAAGTCTCATTCATTACCTTATTATACATTTAACTCAAATGTTTCACATACCGTAGATCTTATTCACACATACTTATGGGAAACTTCTCTAATTAAATATTAGTTGGTGTTCAAATATTAAATTCACTTTCTTGATTATTACATCATACTCACATGGTTATACCATTTGAAAAAAAAAGTGAAGTACTCATTATTTTTTACGTATTTTAAAATTTTAGTTAAACATCAATTTGAAATAAAAAAATCAAAATAATTCAATATAATTGCGGTGGGAGTACATGGCTTTTATTCAAATAGAAAAACATTAATGAATTCATATTAGAACCTTATGCCCTTATAAATCTACTCAAAATGGCCGGACAGAGAGGAAACATAGACATATAGTTAAATTGAGCTTCACTCTCCTAGCACAAACTAATTTACCTTAAAATTATTGGAGTGAAACGTTTCTTACACCAATATTCGTAATTAACATACTATCTTATGCTACCTTAAATAATCATACACCCTATGAAAATTAAGGCTACTCTTTATGAAATCAACATTGATAAAGCCCCTAGCCCTGACGGCTTTAGTGCGGGATTCTTTAAATCATGCTGGTCCACTGTTAGTAATGACATCTGTGCAGGGGTCAAACACTTTTTCCTTAAAGGAAAAATGAACATTGAGTGGAATAAAACCCTTATTTCCCTTATACCCAAAGTAGACTCCCCATCGCTCCCCTCTGACTTCCGGCCCATCTCTTGCTGCAACGTTATTTACAAAATCATATCCAAAATTATTGCAAACACAATCAAGCCGGACCTCCCGCCCCTGATCGATCTCTCGCAATCTGCGTTCGTTCCTGGACGCTCGATTGTGGATAACATTCTCCTGACTCAAAACCTCCTCCATGGCTATCAAACCAATCGAAAAGGCCCTAATGCGCCCTTAAAATCGATCTCATGAAAGCTTTTGATAGCATTAGATGGGAAGTGGTCCTAGATATCCTTTTAGCCATGAACTTCCTCATGGTCATGATAAATTGGATTATCCAATGCATCACCACTCCCTCCTACTCTGTTTGCATCAATGGTAAGCCGTCGAGCTTCTTCCATGGGGAGAAGGGCCTCAGGCAGGGAGACTTCCTCTCCCCGTATATTTTTGTTATTGTAATACAGGTACTCTCCAGAATCCTTCAGGAAAAGAGCCAAAAACCGTCCTTTGGCTTCCACTGGTAATGCCACGAGCTCTATTAACCTCTGTTTCGCAGACGATCTCATGATCCTGTGTAGGGCCAACCTCCAATCGATTAGCCTGATCCATGAGGGTCTGATGCAATTTGCGACTATTTCCGGCCTCCATTTGAACCCATCAAAGAGCCGCATCTTCTTCTCGGGTACCTCGCCCAGCGCAAGGCTTGCAATCCTCAACCTCCTCAACTTCAAAGAAGGCTCCCTCCCTCTCTGATACCTCAGAGTCCCTCTCATCACCTCCCGGCTTTCTTACAACGATTGCAAACCTCTATTCCTCAAAATCACCAACTGAATCAACTCCTGGACCTCCAAGCATCTTTCGTACACCGGCCGACTTCAGCTCATTAGCTTGGTGCTCTTTGCAAGCTAGGTCTATTGGTCTTCTATCTTCATCATACCGACCCGAATTCTCAATGAGCTCTCTCAGCTTCTCCGCCGCTTCCTCTGGTCCGGTTCCGAAATGAAAATTTCAGGAGCCAAGATCGTTTGGGACAGAGTCACTGTGCCCAAAGAGGAGAGCGGCATTGGAATCCCAGACCGAAAAATCTGGAATCAGGCGGCTGCCTTTAAGCTTCTGTGGTCCATTCTTACAAAAAAATAAAAACTCTTTATGGACCCAATGGACCCTCATGGAAAAAATAAAATCTAATTGCTTTTGGACCCTTCCACCCCCTTCAAATGCAAGCTGGAGCTGGCGAAAGATACTGAAGCTTCAAAATCAAGCGTCGAACCTCTATAAAGTCATCATCGGAAACGGCACAGACACATCCATCTGGCATGACCCTTGGTTATTCCTCACTTCCCTCGTCAATCGTTATGGCACTACCATCCAAAATATTTCCAGACTCAGGAACATATAAAACGTTGCGGACCTTTACAACAACGACAGATGGGTTTGGCCCACTCAAGCCAGGGCCCCAACCGAAATCTTCATCACCACCTTGCCGAAATCACCTCAGCGCTTAGCAATCTCCCTCCCGCCACCACGTTCACTGACACCTTCATTTGGATCCCAAATAAATCCAAGGAAACCGCAAAGAGGCAAAGTTAGATGGGCCCGTTTAGTCTGGCACAAGTACTCCATCCCTAGGCATTCCTTCATTACTTGGTTGGTTATCCACAGCAAGCTCACTACAAGAGACAAGCTAACTATGTGGGGCCTGGACTCCCCGCCCACAAGAGGTGACCTGCTCTACCTCTCTGGAATCCCTCGAACATCTCCTAAATCACTGCTCCTTCTCTTCCGCCATTTGGGAGATATTATCCCAGAAGCTCCTCCTTCCCCTCCCCCAATCCTCCTGGCACCAATGGCTTGAGGATGCTAACGCCTGAAACTCCTCAAACAACAACACCAGGCCTTTATAGAAAACAGGATTTTGCTCCACAATTTACTACATTTGGAAAGAAATGAATGATAAAATATTCAATAACAAGCAGACATCTTTCACAAGCATTACTCACCATGTACTATCCGCCCTCCGCTACCGCTTCAAAGGAACCAAAATACAGTTCACAAGATATCAAAATGCCTCCTTAGACTAGTTTCAATTTTTAATGGGGCTTAAGCCTCTGTGAACTACTGTACACTTTTTCATATATATTTTACAAACTTTTTTTTAAAAAAAAGTGTTGCTGCTCAACTACAACAATTAACGTTTTCATATGATATTCCAAGTGTTGTTGCACAACTAGAAAAAAAGCAATATTTTGTTTTTCCGGTTACCTGTTGGTATTTATTAAAACGGTCAATAAAAATTTGAATATGATTTTAATTTTACAAATTTTCATCAACTTCTCATATCAATCGTAAAATAATTAAATAAAAAGAATAAAGTTATATCAGAAAAACCATTATAAAATAACACTTATCTGCTTAGAGGAGCAATCTATGAGTGAAACAAAATCATATGTAAATATATTCTGTCACTTCCTGAAGGGTTTCTCTCTTGAAATACTTTGACATTGTCTCAACAACCATCAGATAGCAAGGCAACAAATAATTTTAAAAATCGGATTCTGCCATTAATCTGAAAGTCTTTTGCCAACAAGGAAATTTTAACTATAGTGCGCGCTATCTTGAGAAACCCGGCAAAAATATCTGGCCTGTTTGCACAAGGGACTAGATCACCAGATCTTTGTTTTGACCCAAAAGAGAAGGAAGACGACTCCGAAGACAATAGCAACAGGAGCCCACTTGCGGATTAATGCCTACAATTAAGTCACAACAGCTGTAACCATGAGTACAGGTAGGAATGTTATTTCCAGTTCATCTAGGTTGAAAAGGAAAGAAAGCTTATGGCCGGTCAGAATTCTCGCTCGTGCTAATCTTTTGCTTTGGCCGTAAGATTGTTTATGGAGACGCAAGACTATATATATAAATCAAGTTCAGTTCAGCTGTTTATAGTCATATACCTTTGGTTTTATAGTAAAAAAAACGAGTCATCTTCATCAGATATTGTATGTTAATTAGAAAAATCCCAATACTAGTTTCGTAGTAAAACTTAACTCTGGATTAAATAATTTTATATTATACATAGCCCAGATAAGGCCCTTATATTCAATTTATAATAAAAAAGGTCCTTCTATATAAAAGTAAGCTTTTGAAATTGGACAACGGTTTGCAGAAGCTTTTAGTTAACTAAAAAGTTGAAAGTAAGATGATACAGTAAGGTATATTCAAGGGGTTATATATAACTAACCTGTCGGTTCAAATCTTTTGCCTTTTCAGCATATATACGAGATTCTGATGTTAATCGGCTGGACATCTGGCTAACCTCTGCATAAGAGCAGAAATCATAATTCATAAGTATACTGAAAATGAAGACATGAAGAACAGCATAAGACCTGCATATAAATTTCCTGCTTCTTTCTTAGCTTCAACGATTTACACTAAAATGATCACATATAGGATATTGATAAAGCAATAGTTCTAGTTGTACTAAAGATGTTCAGGGATCCGTAAATGACATAGCACAGACTTCATCAACTAAAAGTTTTTTCCACAGAATGAGTCTGGTAAACATCAGTTGAAGTATACAACAAAGAAAAATGAACAATATTTTGTCTACAATAATATGTCCATTTACTAGTCAAATGCACACTATACCAATATAGATCTTTGAAATAGTTAGACTGAGCTTAAATAATAATCAACTCCAACCACAAAGTTTATTTCAAACTAACGTATGATAAAGTATAAGTATATACTATGCTCAAAATAATGGACTGCATAATCTAGATACAACTTATTAGTGAATAAAAATGATGTCAATATGCATAATTAATGTACTTATCATGTACATAAAGCAACTGAGATTATTTTCTTCTATTTCATTCTATTTCTTCATTATGTAACAAATTACAATTCCAATCAAATAATAGTAGTTAAAGCAATAAAACCTCTGTTCACCATGTGACTATTGTAGTATCAGTTTGATTCACTGCACATATGATAAATAAAAGGAGGATAGATATCTTACGATCTAATTTTTCACCAACTCCAAGAACTTCCTGCACATTCCGAGTCATTATTTGGTGGACTTCATAGAGTTCGTCATTCAACTTTGTAATATTCCGTTGAGTACGAGTGTCCTGGTACAATTTCTTTGTCTTCTGTATAAACGTATCTTCAAAAAAAGTTAGGGAAAATATTAACCTCCGCATTATAACAATCGTACATATCAAATCTGAAAAGAGAAAAAGTATCTCATGTCTACCAAATTTGATGAAAGCATAAGGCCGAGCAGCAGTTTCAATTTGAGCCCCATTTACACGCTCGAATTCGTTCTTGAGGTCTTCCAGGTATTGAAAGGCAAGTTTCTTTGGGTAAGCACGATCACACATCGTCAAGTAACAAACACGGCCTTCAATGATGTAACTAAGAACTCATGTCAAGGTAACAAGGAAACTTAGGTAAACCGCAAATCAACAGAGAAATTAAGAAAAAACTGATTTATGATATGCAGCAACTTTAGTTAGCTTTGACAGAATATTACGAATTCGCAAATTTAAGAACTGGGGTCCAGTAATCGATGCAGTCAATGTTGTCACATTATTAACAATACAAAATAGGATCATATTTTCCAGTAATATCAAATGAATTAAAAAATACAGATGACTTAGTAAATGAGACAAAAAGCATTCCCTCTAAGATATTTAAACCTTTCATCAAATTATATTTGTACTTCCACATAGACTTTAAATCATGTAAAAGAAAATGAGACCAAAGGGATTTCCTCTATGATATTTAAACTTCTCTTAGAATGGGGTTTGATACCAAATCTTCAAGGTTCTTATTCAAAGAAGCAAGATGCCACTGAGACTTGCTGAGATAACCTTAAACATCATCAATAGGATCCCCGACTTTAACTGTATACTTTTTGTATCTTCCTTATGATCTAAATTGTATCTAATGATATATGATATATAGCAAAACACAGGCGTATGTATCACAACTCTTGAGAGGCACCTTGCATATTGTTCCAGACCTAAGCCCTAGAGAATAATGGTACATTATTATCAAGATACCACATGCAGTGTAAGGTATGTATCAACGTACTGACAAAAGTGAATGTGAGGACGACGACTGATGATTAAGAGTGGCCTCTACTGTTGCGTTTTGATAATTTAAGAAAAGCATAGCTTGAAGTTGTAGAAAGAGAATAGACTAAGTATCTAATCCTGGTTGGGGTTGCTCAATGGAAATATTTAATTCCTGTACCAGGTGAACATTCTAAGCATAAACAGGACATATGAGACGAAAAAAAGTGATGAAGACAAGGATACTGGAAAACATAAGGCCCGGTTTCAAGGGACATCCTGGAAGCCTCATTCTGGCCTCTTGATAGATTCTTAAACAAGGCCTTGACTTGCTGCTTGTACATTTCAGAATCTTGTAAACCACGCCCATCATCTAGGCCCTCTGCTAATGGCAAACCATCTGTAACACGAGCAAGCATAGTCATCTTCACCATCTTCAACTCACTTTTGTTGGGTTTACAAAATTGCTGCAAAGTAGTAATCATTTAATATCATTTCTTGACCATTTCATTCTTACCAGACAATTCGACCTCAATTCACATAAGTGCACAAGATATCATCTAAAAAACACTTCTTTCTTACTACAAGTTGAGAGATAGTTAAGCAAGAACATAACTTTTTACAATTAAACCAAGAGCTCTTCAAATCGACCAAATCGATAAGCACTAAAAAAATCTTCTTTCTTACTACAAAAAAATCTAAGACCAATTCCACTAGCTCTCCTCCATCACAGAAAAAACAATATACTTTGCTTTTATGTCCTCGATGTTTGTTCGAAAAACAAAGCGAGATCATAAACAAAACCATTCCAAAAATGATGAAATTGAGACACGCATCAAGTTCCCTGTTCGATCTACTACAGATCATCAGTTTAACAGCTAGAAATACCATATAATCTATAAAACTAAACTGGGAGAGAGAAAAATGAGATGGAGATAAAGCGGACCGACAATTACGAAATCCAAAGTGCGGATGAAGACCTGAGTATGGAAGGATCTGAGAAGACGAGAGTGTGGAGGAGATACGAGAAGCGTTATAAGGGAGGGTTTATGAGGAGAAAGAAAAGATCTGGTTGAGTATCATCATCAGCGTTGCCATCGTCATCGTCATCGTTTCTAAATTCTCATATGGGATGGGTCAATGGGCCGAGTCGGTGGTTACAAATTGCATTCTCTTTGGTTACTGGTTACTGGTTAGCATTTAAGAACCATCCGCTCGTGATTTTTTATGTTTAATCGGACTGCCTGTGCTAACTGTAGATATTCAACTCATGTTTGTAAATATTTAATGGTTTCGTAATTATATATTAATATTTAGATGGTTTAAATATATTTTTTTTATTCAGGTATTTTTTTTTCCCAAGAAATTGAATTTTTATTGATAAAAAAACTTTACAAATGTTAATACAAATTTTTTGAGATAGCTACACACTTCTAACTTGTATAGCTTTGCTACTCATTACGTACAGATTAAGTAAACTACATTTGTATAGTTTACAGGCTTCTAACTTGTGAACCTTTCTTCTTCACCCTCTCTTTCAAGCTTCTCTCCCCTTACATTTCCTTCTTCAGCAAGCCTCTTAGACCTTCCATCCCCTTGCTGCCCTGTATTGTAATCTGCTCCATCCTTGCTCCTGTCCTGCAAAAACAAAAACCATGAAGGTCAAGTCTTTCAACTTGCCAAACCAGTTAGTCAAAGAATCTAAAATAACCTAAGTTTAATGATTCCAGCAAAGTAATTGCATTTAGTTCATTCAAAGAGTGTGATGATTCAACTATAAATCTAGACTGAATTTTTAATGCATACTTTGCCACCCAATCAGCAGCAGAGTTCTGCTCTCTATATATATGTTTTAAAGTCATTTGTGGCTTAATAAGTGATCTACAATATTGAAGAATCTTGTCTAAATACCAAGGATGTTTTCCTGTTGCAAGCATATTGAATAAACTGAGACAATCTGTCTCAATATCAACACATGTTAAATCATTATCATTGCAATACATTAGACCATTTACTAGAGCTAAAACTTCAGCAATTATAGCAGAACACTTGCCTATTAAGTCACCTTTAGCTATTAAAGTAGTGCCTAAGCTATTCCTAATGATAAAACCATAACTAGACTCACCATTATATAGAGAAGAACCATCGCAATTTAATTTCAGTCTATTATTATCAGGCATAGACCAAACAACATACAGACTTGATTTAGAATTTTTAACATGATTAAAACATCGTAAATCTTTAGCTATATGCAGATCCTTTGACCAATGCTTCCTAGTTAAATGTCTACCTGAATCTAATGATGACAACATGAATAATATGTGATTAACTATTCTTCTAGGTGATAGAACTCTATCATTATGTTTACAGTTATTTCTACCATACCATATAGAGTATACAATCAAAGAAGGTAAAATTGTTCTTATCTGCGTTCTTCTAGTTGTAGACATTAACCAAAGGTTAATAATGTTATTCACTGTCATATGCCTACCTACATCTATCCAAACATGGCAGAGAAGTAAGACCAAATATACCAAGCAGTTTCACATGATACAAAAACATGATTCAACGTTTCTAAATTCTGGCAACTATAACACTTAGATGCTAAACAGAAACCAATTTGTTGAAGTTTACTATGTACACTTAATAAGTTATTCAGAACTCTCCAAAGGACAAAAGAGCATTTCTTAGGTGAAACACTGTTCCAGATTTTACCTTTTATTTGAGATGTTATGTTTTTTATTCTTACTTCATTAACTGCTTTCTTTAAGTTAAACTTTCCATCAACTGAAAGCTTCCAAATTATAGAATCAGATGTGTTTACATTAAACTTTATCCTAATGATTTCATACACATATTTAGCAGGCAACATGCTTAAAAGTTTATCAATGTTCCACACATTATCAATCCAGTATTCATTTATCTTAGTATGTGTATAATGACTAGAATTTAGAGCTGTTAAAGTAATTAAAGGTTTAGTACTATACCACTGATCTAACCAGAAATCCAAGTTACCATCTCCTACCTTCCATCTTATATGTTTCTCAGCTCTATCTTTAACTTCATACATTCTTTTCCATATTTTAGAGTCTGATATTTTAAGAGTGGACTGCAAAGGATGAATATTAAAACAGTATTTTGAATGCATCATACTTGACCATAGAGTTTTATTTTCCCTAAAGTTAAACCATAGTTTAAATGAATAAGCAGTTTGAATGTCTTTTATGTTCCTGATATTTAATCCATTTTCATTATATGGTTTACACAATTTATCCCAATTAGACCATATCATATGTTTATCAGTTTCACTAGACCCCCACAAAAACTTATTTAACAGCTTCTCAATCCTAGATATTGTTTTCAAAGGTAACTTAATTGATTGCAAATAGTATATTGGATATGACATTAGAACAGAATTTATTAATGTTATTTTACCTCCAAATGATATGTTTTTAGAGTTCCAATCAGAAATTTTACATCGTATCTTATCAATTAGTTTCTCAAAATGAATTGAATGGTTATTTGAATGAATTGGAATTCCTAAGTAAGTAAAAGGAAGGTCTGCGTGCCTAAAACCTAAAATGTTTTCTAAGGATGTTACTCTTGTTCTATTCATTCTTAAGGATGTAATAAAAGTAGTCTTTTGTCTGTTTATTTGCTGACCAGAAAGTGATTGATAACTATCTAAGAACTTAGATAACTTCTTAATACTTGTTTGTGATCCATTTATAAACAAAATTATATCATCAACATAAGCAAGGCAATTAACTTTAACTAAGCTTTTCATATTATAAGACATAGAACTATGCTGGTTTATTAAATTATTAACACCCCTAATTAAAAACTCCTCAGCTATAATGAAAAGACAGGGAGATAAAGGGTCTCCCTGCCTAAGACCATTGACAGACTTGAAGAAACCATAAGCATTACCATTAACTATGACTGAATACCAAACATTCTCAATACATTTCTTAATCAGTAAAATGACTTGTTCACTAAAACCAAATGACAACATAACATCATAAATGAAATTAAAATCTAAGTTATCAAATGCTTTCGACATATCCAAGTTTATAATTACATTATGCCCTCTGGATTTCCTATTGAGTTCCTTAACTAATTCTTGAGTTATTAAAATATTCTCTTGAATAGTCCTATGTTCTACATATGCACCTTGCTCCTTAGATATTATAATAGGCAGTAACTTAGCTATCCTAAAGTTTATAAGCTTAGAGATGATAATATTGAGAACACAACACAAACTTATAGGCCTAAAATGCATCCAGGTTTTAGGAGATTTGGTTTTAGGAATTAAACATATTAAAGTAGCAAACAAACCTTTTGGCAACATTACATCTAAAAAGAAATCTATCACAGCTTTCAACAGATCTTCTTTTATTATTGACCAACAAGCAAGGTAAAATCTGGAGTTGAATCCATCAACTCCAGAGGCACTGTCAAGGTTTAGACTTTTAATTACATCATGCAGTTCATCTAAAGTTGGCAACATTAAGATATTATCATTATCTACAGCAGATATAATCGTAGGAATAACATTCCTAACTGAAACAAAGTCATTTTGTATTGGAGTTTTATTCAACAAGTTAAAGTAGTAATTTACAGTAGAAGATCCTATCAAACTATCATCTTCAATCCAAATGTTATTCTCCTGAATTCCCTTTATAACATTTTTAGACCTTCTTTTCTTAACATAGTTATGAAACATTTTAGTATTACTATCACCATCTATGATCCAATTAGAATAGCTTTTTTATTTCGAATAAATTTCTTCTCTCTCAAGCAACATTGAATATGTGACATTTAAACTATCTAACTTAGCTTGATTTTCAAAACTATCATCCTCTTCTAATCTTAACTCAGCTGCTTTTATTTCTTCTACTACTTTACTTAAGTAATCAAAAATGTTTCCAAACGTCTCCTTATTCCAGTTTATTAAATGTTTCTTAAGCCTCTTAAGTTTTGACCAAAAGACAAACATATTAGAAGAATCACTAATTTGCTTAGACCAGTTATCCTGAACAGTTTTAAAGAAATCCTCATGCTTAATCCACATATTCTGAAATCTAAATGATGGTTTTTTATATGAAAAGTTATCTGATACTGTAACTAATAATGGTGAATGGTCTGAATATGTTCTAGCTAAATGATTTACTTTAGTTGTATTAAAATTCTCTCTCCATTTATCATTATGCAAAGTCCTATCTAACCTTTTCCACTTATGATTATTTGTCCAGGTAAAGTTTGATCCAATATATCATGGGTCTTCTAACTTACAGTCTAAGATCATAAGATTAAATCCATCTATACCTCTAGAGCAAAAAGTACTGCAGGCCAATTGTTCACTTGTGTTGGAGATTGTGTTAAAATCTCCAACAACAAGCCAGGGAAGATTAGTGACTGAAATATTTCTTAAATGATCCCATAAAAACATTCTATGAGCCCTATTACATTTAGCATACACTATAGTAATTATAACTACTGACTTAGAAGCTGAATGACTCACCATAGAGTTTAAAAGTTGATCAGAATTATCCAAAACATTTATTTCATAACCATTTCTCTAAAACAACCAAATTTTATTATTAATATTTGCAATTTGTGAATCAAAACCAAGTTTTAGGCAGACAAAGACAATCTTATCTGCTGATATCATAGGCTCTTGAAGAGCTATGATATCAACAGCAAATTTTTTAACCAATTTCTTTATCCTTCTTAATGTTTTATGATTACCAATTCCCCTTACATTCCAATTAAGTAAAACAGTCATTTAAAGCTTTTATAAGAGGATCCTAACGACCTTTTAAAGTTCCTTGTTCTAGATATTGTTTTATTTCTTGCAGATCTTCTCACATTAACATTAAAGGACTCTTCTATAATTTTTCTTTGCTTAGGTGAATTAGGTTCACTTAGACTAGGCCTTCCTAAGGATATTTGTTTAGCTTCTACAACACCTTCTACATCTTCTAACTCTTCATCAGACAAAGGATTAAATGGGTTACTCAATTTTATATTTTCAATTTCATTAATTATATCTTCATTGGTGATTTCTACAGAGTCTTCCAATTGATTAAAAAAAATTACATTATTATTCTGATGCTCTAAAGAAACACTAGATATGTTCTTATTAGTACTGTCCCTTGATTCTTTTAAACAACTAGCAGCTTTATTATTTTGATATTCAAATGATCTATTATCTATCTCTGTTCCATTAGAATCAATCTTATTAACATCATTTGTTTATTCTATATCTTGATTCTGTGATTTGTCCATATTAGTTTTGTTATTGCCAGCAACTTCATTAGGTTCTTTTACTTGTTCTGTATTTACTTCTGTTACCTTTAAGTGATGTAAATCAATTTGACTTAGTACCGTAATCTTTTCAAATCCATTTTCATCCATTTTACCATCTGTTAAAGTCTTATTTACATCTGTTTGAACTTGTTTTTTAGGTTCACAATTCTCAATAATTTTCCCAATATTCATAACCTCTGTTTCTGTTTGTTTATCATTATTAATTCCAGTAGCTTTTGGTATCCAGACTTCTTTTGAGGGTAAGTTAGTTATATTTTTTTGATAGTCTTTATTACTTCTATTTTTATTCAAATTTTGTTCTAATTCATCTTTTTTACATTGACTTTCATTATGTCCTATATGCTTACAAACTTTACAATAAAAAGGTTTTTTCAAATACAGAATATCTTGCCAATAACCATCCTCTTCACCAAAGCATATCCAAATGCTTTGAGGAAGAGGCTTAGAAACATCAACCATAACCCAAGCTTTACAGTAATTATACATAGCTATATTATCCCTAGGGACCCATACTGCTAAAGGCAATCCAATTGCTTTAGCAATATGATTAACAGAGTCAGAATTATATAAAATTTCAGGCAATCTTGGTAGCGAAATCCAAAGAGGAGTCACAGGTGACTCCTTTTTAGGGTGAAAGTCAGGAGACCACTTAAGAATTCTAAAGGACAATTTTCCTATCGATCTAACAGGTTTGCTCCAAAACGTTTTTACATCTTCTATTTGGACAAATTCTATGAAATAATGCCTATAGTCCCACCTAGATACACTGAAAGAACCTACAAACCTAAATGCAGCAATGTACGCTTTGAACTCGCTGAGAGTAGGACTCCCAAACGAGAACTTAGCGATTAATGTATGTTTAGAAATATTAGTCAGAGAAAACTTATCTGAATGTCGAAAATGCACAGACTTGTATTCCTCATGCTCCTCGTGCACAACTCCTTCGTGAATGAACTCCTTGCTTCTTCTTCCAACGACTTCAGCAAAAGATTTCTTCCCTTCCGAGCTTTCAAAAATCGGATTCGTTACCATCGTCGGAGTGACAGCACCTTTCAGATGAGGAAAGTCATCCTTCTTGCTCATCTTTCCTCAGATCTAAATCTTGAGACAGATTTCAGATCAAGAACCAGCTTCTCAGCAAGAAGCAATTAAACACCAGCTTCAGATCCTTGATCTAAATCGGATTCTTGAAGGGATCGATTCTGTTGATGGATTATGTTTTATCGGTAGAGGCAGTTTGAATGAATCGAAATAGCTTCTCAAAATAGGGTTTTTTTGTTGATGGAGACTGTTTGTGTGAACGAGAGACTAAGAGAGAGGGAGGATAGAATGAGTGGAGGAAAGCAGTACAATCTCCTCGAGAAGAGGACTGTGAAATGCCTAGGGAACCACTACCTGAATACCTTATTCAGGTATTCTATATATTTTTATATTTTTATGTGTAATTTCAATATTTGTTTTCGGATTTTATAAAACTATAATAAAACAAAAGATGATATGATTAACATATAATGTTATATCGATTCACGACAAATTACTACATAGGATTTTTAAGGATTTGAGCTTTACCAATGGAATAGTGAAAAATTATACTGAAAAGATAATAAATCTTCAAACGTAGAATCAGAGGAGTGTTAATTGTTTTCTGATCTTATAAAATTATAATAATATTAATAAATAAAATGAAAATTAATGAATAATAATGCGTTTATTTTTATTATGGTTTTTTCGATGATAAATGTCGGAAACCAATCATGTCAAAAAATAAAAATACTGAAAAGTGGAAAATACGGACAAAAAATTTACTTTTTGTAAAAGGTTCATTCCAGTAAAATGAGGGTGCAATTTTATTTGTATTTTTAAACATTATAAATTGCCTCCAAATATTTATTAATTTATTATTATATTAATGAAGGTTTGGAATTTATTACTTTAAAAAAATAGAACTCTAGATTACATAGGATGAATCCTCACGATTTATGTTTTTATAGATAGTTTACAATCTTACGAGATAATCAAAACAATATTATGATACGGAGTAATTTGGTTATCGGCGACGATTTGTCTTTGTTTTTGTGTGGAGCTGTCTTTATATATCCGTCAAACCATTGTCAAGTCCGAGCCATGGTCAGGAACTTTTTCTTGACCTACTTGCTCAAACTTGTTAAGCACCGTTAAACTGAGCTTTTATGTTTTGATCTATTTTTTTAACTTGTGATGTGACTCAAAGATAACTGTCAAACCACATTATTTATCGAGGCGAACTAATGAGTTAATTATGGTTGGATTCCTAAGAGTTTTGACTTTTGTTTTCCTTACTTTTTTCCTATTAAAACCTATACAAGTTAAATCCTTCCATGATGAAAAAAATATATTTATAGTGTCGAGAAAAACATACTACAAGTTTGAGTAGTATTTTTTTTCATGATAGTTGGTATCTTATACAAAAGAATTATAGAAGGAGCTTGAAAATCATGTTTATAACTTTTCTTTGTATCTACCTATGTAGTCCCTATAATATTTCAAACAATGAAAAATATTACAATATACAAACCAAATCCAATGTTATGCCACTGAGATATTGGAGCATTGATCTTTGCAACATCCGAGATAAAATGTATAGTGTTCGAACCACTTGAGGTTTAAAGTGCCACAAAGGAGTTGTCAACAGTTAGACTGAGTGAAAAACTTGAGGTTAAAGTGTCCCAAAGACGTTGTCGGTATTTAGAGTGATCAAACAATTTAAACTCTTAAATGGCACAAAGAAGCTGAGTAATTGGCATACAAAGTTAATGATTAGTCTTAGGGAGTAAGTTTCGTAGGTACTAGTCAAATGAGGTGATATTTGACATATGGCATTCACTAGATGGGTCATTGTAAATCTAATAGCACACGGTGCAGATATTTTTGCCTCGACGTGCATAATCATTAATGATGAGCAATTTCTAGTCGTTAAATTAACAAATTCATACTATACAAAGACGACCCATAATATTCATTAGCTAATTGAATAAATTTATTAGAAAGAAATACTTCATACATAAATAGGTCAGTGCACATTTGGGTAACTCTAACATAGTCCTCTAAGAGATGTTTAGGAAATATTCAAACATTAATACATAAATTTAGAATGTGTCTATCTTGATTTCATATCATATTTATATCGCACATTTATGATTTATAGGTTTTGGTCTAATAAACTCTATTTTATTCAGCCCAGTTGGTGATGCTCCAAAAATAGTGTCGATTAACTTTTACTAGCGTACGGGAGATAAGGTCCAAACTTCATCGTGATATTGGTGAAATGTATACAGAAGGACCTTAATATATATATATATATATATATATATATGATAAATGATACTAATGCCTATCCAGGTTTCAATCTACCGGACCTAAGAACATAGTGGGACATTCATGCAATTGTCATGGTTCGACTAACCAAGGTGAGAGAAACATCGGTCGACGTGATAACCCATGAGGGGATATTCTTTATATGTCTTTTTTATTCGGGGTACGGCTACCCTTACCCCTCCAACTGGTTCAGTTTTCTGTTAACTCAACTCAAAAATATGTCTGTCCAAATGATGTCTAACAACTAGAGGTTGTTAGTTATCATGATAAAGGCCCCAGACCTGGGAAATTATCCCTTTAAAACAGAATAATTCTTGGTTGACTAACATCAACTCAATAATCTATCTCTGATGAACCGTCATAAAACGTCACCAACCTTTATAATTAAAAAAAAATTGTGGAACCATTCATTTATGTTCCAGAGTATAAATTAAGAGACTAGTCAGGTGGTTATTCAACCCACAACACCTCGACATTGTTCCTTCAGAATTAAAAATTTCCATTCCCTACTTTATTTTCCAATAAGAATAATTGTGAGACATGTAGTTGATATTTACTTTTCGTATGTGATTACAGCTTTTTTTTTAAGTTAAAGAGTCCATAGACTCGAAGAATAAAATCTTTACTAGTTTTAGGGACTTTTATGAAATATTTATGGAAATCGACATCAACTTCTACTAACTTCTAAAACATTGGCTAGGGTCGAACAAGGCTAAGGTGACAAGTGCTCCATTCAAATTTTCCAAACCAACTTACAAGATATTGTAAACTCTCATCTTACTATCAAATCCTAATACCGAATGAGCTAAGCCTGTTATACACTTTCATTCACTAATTATTTTAGAAGGAGATTTTTATTTGGGAAGACAATTAGAAAAATACAGAAAAAGTAAGAGTGCATGAATAAATAAGGAGAAGGTTGATGAAGATGTCATTGTGTATTAAAAATGAATAAATTTTGGCTCGCAAACAAGCATACTCTGCACGGGTGGCCCGATGGGAGGAATAGCTTGCCAAAAGAGAGCAAGTTTCTGAAGTAAAAAGAATAAATATTCAAAATATGTTAATACATGTTCGACATGTAAAAAATTGAAGAATGTTGGAACTAGTGAGACCACTAAAGTGTTGAACCAAGTTCTCCATATTGTGCTTGAAATTGTTCTTTTTTAGCTAGCTTCTGATTATAAAGATGGAGAGTTTGAATCTGTAGCCCGGAGATTGGTGTCCAAATCCGTAAGAGGGAACGAGAATAAGCCCATGAGACATTAGTTTCCTCAGACAAATAATTTTTTCTTATTAAGAAAATATGAGAGATAATTGCTTAAGGTTTTTCGTCGGCTCATTTCCAAATTATAATTATTGATCGATAATTGATAAAGCTTGTTGGACGATAAAACAATATTGGCGTAGATGTAAGCTTTCTTCTTAGTTTTGATTTGTTTGTTAATTTTCATAAATTAACTTTGTCATTTTACTACATTTCATGTTCAATGCTTTTCCTTGCTGCATAAAGTTTTGGCAAATAATTCTAATGTTATGTGTGACTTTAAACCTTATTTTAGATAGTGGTCGAGAACTTAAAAGATGGTCATTCAAGCGAAACAAAATCAAGGCTAACCATAAGATAATCGCGCAAATAAAATTAAACTAAGTTGGTTATCATTGAAGAAACTTATGCCCAGGCCCAAAAGAGTCTTTAGTTAACTCAGCGGTTGGAAAAGAATTTAAAGAAATAACATAAGGCTTGTGTAGTTGCAAGTTTCATTCGAGAGGTACAAAAATAATGTTATGCATACCACCAAGAAACAACTTGAGTCATAACGTTAAATCCATGAGGTCGAACTCTTGGAATTGAGAGACAAGCTAAAATCTGGAGGCTAATATATTTCTCAATACTCACAAAATATTTCTCAATTGAGATTTAGATTGGTTTTGGTCCTAGTCCCCCTGGCTCAATAATCTAAATGAGATATTTTCATCCTAGAAGTGTCTTTTACTGAAGCCGAGGTTGAGGATATGAAATAAATAGTACAAGAAGACAATATTATTCCCTTAATATACTTCATCAAATCTTTTATTTATATATGCTAAAAACTTGAGGTGAGGCTTTTTTTATTTTATTTCATGGAATCACAACTCTTCATAACGTCGAGCATTTTTTTAATAGAACCTTTTGCTTTATCTTTAAAATTGGGCTTGTTTTTTTTTTATTTTTTATAATTTACTTAAATTTTAGCCTTTCTTAACTAACATAATCGCGAATCCATGTTGGTCCTCCTTCATTTATTTCATAATGATACTTTTAGGTATGACGATAAGGTATTTACTAATTTGAGTCTTATACAATAACGTTTAAAATATATGATGTAATTAGTGTTTCGGAGTACAAACTACTTCAGATCAAGTATTTTTTATTTATCTCTTCAAATAAACTAAAACATTTAGCTCTTTCACCCTTAATATTTTAAGAGATTGAGTTATCATCCCCACTTTTAAGTGATCTTTGGAGAAAAAAACAAAGTATTGTATGATTCGACTGAACCTAAAGTCATAGTATGTTGTAAGTTTGTTTAACTTGTTATATATATATATATATATATATATATATATATATATATATATATGCATAATAGAAAGTATATCTGATACTCTATAGACCTGAAAGTCCCCTCTAAAAGCATGATCAATGTTGAAGGTAGAAAGTTTATGTAAAGGGTCGTAACAAGTTTATGATTTCTTTTCAGAATTCATTATCCAAGCATGTATGTAAATGAAAAAATATATTTTATTGAATATATGTGTCTCATTAAAACCTTATTGCGGCACCGGGGTAGGAAAAAAAGCCTCAATTATGAAATAGAAATTAGAGTTGACATTGTGTTAAATATTAGAAAATATACAACTGTAAGTGCTACTTGAAAGATAGCTTTTATTAAATACAAGTGTTTACTTGAAAACTTTTCCATGCAACCAGGATTGGAAAGAGTGCACCTCATTATGAAATATAAATTTGAGTCAAAATTGTGTCAGACATTTAGAAAGTATACAACTTCAAGTGCTTTATGCTCCATATACGGATGTGGCCGACCCTTTCATCAAGAATTTTGTAAGTTCATGGCTTGATCTTGGAAATATAGTGTAGGGTATTTTCCAGCTCAGTCCTAGTTTTCCATAAATTTATATTTTATATAGAGGAACCTGGTTGTAAGTAATTATTCACGTATCTTGAAGTTTTGGAAGAGGATTTTATAGTCAAACCTACTTTTTGTCGTGCTTTATACACAGGGACACATTTTACCTGCTTTTCTTAGATTAAATAAAAATTAGCCCAACAACCCTTAAAATTTGTCCATTCTAACAAAATGATCAATTATGAAGGTTGAAGGTTAATGTAAGATTATGTAGACACTAATGAGGCGGAGTATCAATCCTTTGTAACATTTTAGTTTCTTCAAACAACCCCTACCGTATATTTTATTACATACTTTAGGCATAAATGGATGATTAAGGCTATTTCATGTAGATGGTCGGGTAATCTACCCTCATGAAAAATACTTTGACCGTCTTTTGAAGTCAACTCATCTTAGAATTGCAAATGTTTTGAACGCTCCAGTTACTTGATCTGAACATCATATGGTGGGAGGACTCCTCATACGATCATAAGCTATTTTAAGTCAAATGTTAGTTGAGTTGTATGTGTCTATCAAGACCCTAAAAATTTACTCTCCTCTAACAACAACGTTTATCAGAACCATGTCGTCATGTAGGTCGGTAACACCCATAAATCGTCATCTCTAAAAATGATAGGAAGATAAAAGGCTCAACCAATGTGCGGAAAAGTTCTACCTTGTAACGGTGCTTTAATGCTCCTGGTATGCCTATTCCTAGACGAAGTCGTAATTTCTAAAATGATATCACCCTTATCTATAAGTAGGAGCCCCATATTGATACTTAAATCGTTTTCTCAAAACTATCATAATCACATGATGAGTAAATTCAGAGTCAACATATTTTCCCCCAAAGATGGCTTGTATGATATAACGGTCTGTAATAGGGTCTAGGTACTCATTAGTTAAATCACACACAATAACTTATTGGTTAATGTTAATTATATTATTGTTATCTTATTTCACAACAACCACCTATTTTTCTAAGCTACTCACTTCGGCAGACCCCGCTTTATTTGTAGTCGTTCGATGTACTCCATGATTATCTTTCACCTACTAAAGAAATTTATCGTTGTTAATAAAACTTTAGATATACTCCTTAATATTTATGCAGTATTTCATCCAATGACCAATGCCAATAAGGTATTTTTAATTCTTTCGATTTCTATTTTACCGAGGTTTGGTAACCAGGGGAGGAGGCCTGAAATGTACTTGGCCATTAGATTTTTGGTATATCTGCACCATATTTGCTATTAGCTCTAATGAGCTCAGAGAATCTTTAGTGAGACTCAGGAGCGAAGATGTTTGTGTGAAGGGGTCGGACTAGAGAATATTCGTGTGACGTGACAGTGAACAATGAATTACTAGAAATGGAAGAGACAAAAGGAATAAATGTTGTAATTATTGATCAATCATTGGCCCATTTTCCCAAAAGGGAATGTCCTTTATATAGTAAATGAGGTAGAGGGTGAAATTATATATTTACCATCATAAGAGTGGATTTCTTACCCCACTATTTGACTATTTACAAACAAGTTCTAGGGGATTATCATTTAAGTCCCTCATTTCTTATATGTGCTTTACCTTAGTCCTTAGCCACTATATACATAGACGTTGAACTTATTTACGGGCTAAATTACATGTTAAACACCTATATTTTCCTTCCTTTATCAGTAGCCCCCCAGTCCATGTGCAGTTCTCTAGACATGGACTTGAATTGCAACTTAACGTCATTCGGATCGAATCAAGCGATACCCTGCTCGGGCCCTTTGATCTTTAAACGAACTTTATTGGGATCAGATTTCATCGTGTTCGGATCTCGTATTCCTTGGTGAGCTTCTGACTCGGATCGGATTCTAAATTGCTGACCTCACCCCTTGGTCAGGCTGATGTCACCTAAATAATCATTTAATGTCAAGTACGCATGCTTGGTTTTGTTGTTATCGAGTCGAACATTTTTAGGCGGCGCAGCTGTCATGGACATCATGATACCGTTACTTTTCGCATGTTCACCTTCTGCTCCCTTGTTCATGCTAATGGTTTTTCTTCCACCCACTTGAAAAAATAGTCCACAGCAACGATGATTGTTTGACGCCCCTCTGAAGCCATAGGAAGTGGTCCGACCAGATCTATTCCCCATCTGTCGAAACGGAGAGATTCTGATATTGACTCTAGAGGTACCCCGGGTAAGTGGATCGAATTAGCAAACCGCTGACAGGTGTCACATTTCTGCACTAACTCTTTGGCGTCCACCGAGAGGGTCGACCAATAGTATCATGCCAAAAGAACTCTTCGTATCAGTGTTTTGTATCCGCAGTGCGCAGAGCCTTCACCATTGTGCAGTTCGGAGAGTATTAGCTGTGATTCATCCTTCCCTAAGCAGCAAAGTAAGGGACGGTTAAAAGATCGTTTATACAGCACATCTCCGAGGACGACGTATCCGTAGGCCTTGAAGTGTATTCTATTGGCTCTGACTTTGTCAACGGGCAGCGTATCATGGACTAAAAAATCTTGTATTTCGCTTCTCCAGTCTTTTGTTAAAGCTGTTGGTATCTGGAACGCTTCGATCCTACCTTCCCTTTCTTTGGATCCCTTGGTTATAGACAGATGTTACTCCCCGCTATGTACTTCCCACTACGTACTTCAAACATTGGTGGACCGTGGACGACACAACATCCATCTTAGACAACCATGACCTTCTGAAGATGGCGTTGTACGATGTGGGTGCATCTACTATAGTACTGTCACTATTTTCTTGAATGGTCCCCTGCCCAGCTCTACCATTCCCTCGAACTCTCCGACGACGTTTGCGGTTGCACCGGTAAATCCAACTATAGTCCTGTCGGATCGTATAATAGTTGGAGGATTGGTTATCATGTTGTAGGTTGTCATGAACATAATGTTGGCTGAATTGCCTGTGTTAATCAGAATTTTTCTTATCTCGTTTCTGCAATCTCTGCTCCGATTACCACGGCATCTTCATGCGGACCAGCAACTTCCCTCATGTCGTCATCCTCAAAGTAAATTATTGGTGATGGATTCCGGTAAAGGTGCGACGAGGCACGCACCTCCAACTGTGTTTCCAAACTAAAGATATGTCTCTTTCTTGAGTAGTTTGATATTCATACTACTGTATCTCCCCCAAAAATGGTTAGCGACTCAAAAAATGAACATAACTCACTGATCTTTCCTTTGGGGATTATCTCGTCAACCATGTTTACACTATTCCTTCCCGGCTTCGGATCAAGATACTCCATTGCCACATCAAAGGAATCTAGAAATTCTTCTTCAATCACATCGGAAATCATCATGGTATCGTCTTGTCTCGGAGCGACTTCTTATTTGAGCACCACTGCGGTATTCTTTTTGACAAAATCAACCAATTTTCCGTTTTCTATCAAGTACTGGAATTCTTTATTCAAAGCCACACAATCTTTAGTGTGGTGCCCGATGTCATCATGGAACTAGCAGTATTTATTCTTCCTCTGTTCCCTCGGAGTCTTAAGAGGAAAAGGTTTGCGGAAGTACACATTTGCACGTGCCTTTTCAAAGATAGTAGATACACACTCAGTTAATTCAGCGTAATGAGCTAGTCGGACCCACCTATTTGAAGCTGGTCTGACATATTGTTGAACTGCTTGTCCTGCTTGGTGATATTGTTGGTTCTGAGCCACCCGTTGAGGGGTCTGGTTCGTTGCTTGAACTGTCTGAGCTCGCGGTCGGACAATTGTGGTCGGTTGATTAGTTTGTGGTCGGAAATTCACCGTTGTCTTACTTGCTCTGGCTAAGTTCAAATCCTGGTCGAATTGAGACATGGATTCTATCTCTAAGGCCCTAGTTTCCTCGACTAAAATTCTTTTTTCTATTTGGTCTAACAAAGCTCCAAACGTCATCGTTTGTGTTTCTGCAGCGTTATCCTTCATTACCCTTGAAAGAAGACCCATCCGAAAGGCAGCCAATGCAACTTTGTCCTCGCAATACTCCATGCCCGTCTTGACTTGGATAAATCACTTGGTATACTCTTTCAACTCTCTCTGATCTTTTGTCGATAGTAAATGATGGTATCTTCGTTGGCACGAAATTTCTTGCTTCCGACAAAGTGTTGTTGGAACATACTCCAAAACATATCAAAATTATTTATACACCCTTGAGGCAGTCGGTTGTACAACTTAGAAGTGGCGTTATTGAACGTCTGAGAGAAAGCTCTACACGGCAACTTGTCGTTGTCATCGTAGTTAATCATGAAATTCTTGAACTGTTCAATATGGTTTTCAGGATCCTGAGTTCCATCGAACTTCTCTAGCTTGGAAATACCAAACCATTTAGGAAGGTGCCCATAAAGGATTCCCAGGGAGAGAGGTGACGACCTCCAATTATGTCCGACCTTGTATATACTTTCCCCTGGACCGTCATTAGTGGCAGGGTACAATCTTTCCTCGGTTGGAGAAGTAAAATGGTTATTGACTCTGTAATCTTGGTGATAGCTATCGGATTGAGTTTGCTTCCGAGTAGTAACATGGTCCTCGAAGTGCATTTTCCTTTTACCAGCATCATCTTTCTTCTTCAAATCACTCCTTCTCCATCTAGTCCGATGAGTATGTTTATGCTTCCTCGGATCTTTGTGCCTTCGATCCACCTTATACCTCAAGTCATTCTGTGAAGAAGAAGAAGAATTATCAGAGCTCAACGAGGTATATTCGCTAGACTCAGACGGCTCATACTTTTGCTTAGATCTAGCACATCTTTTAGAATGCCGATGGATTTTACGGCGTCGGCTCTCTTTGGGTATAACAGCATCTTGGATGTGGTCGGCCTCGACATTTTCTTGTCGGACCTCGGATCTGACCCTTTTCGTGCTCGCCACCATATCATCCCTTTCAGTATTTAACCTTTCGATGTCTTCCAACAACTCTTTTCGTCTGGCAACCGAAACTGACTCCTCTAAAAGTTCTTCCGCGCACCGATTTGGGGCATTGCCTTTGTTCGTAAGCTGCTCTTCCATCAGATGGTCTCCAGACTCGATACCAACTAAATCTTTGGTCGGATTAGTCTCGATCTCTCCACGAATTTATGTATCCATAATTTTTAGTTTTTAGTTTTTAAGGTTTTAGAAAATTAATTTTGGGTACCAAACGGTTCCCACAGACGACGCCAATGATGAGCTCAGAGAATCTTTAGTGAGACTCAAGAGCGAAGATGTTCGTGTGAAGGGGTCGGACTAGAGAATATTCGTGTGATTGATAGTGAATAGTGAATTACTAGAAATGGAAGAGACAAGAGGAATAAACGTTGTAATTATTGATCAATCATTGGCCCCTTTTCCCAAAAGGGAATGTCCTTTATATAGTAAATGAGGTAGAGGGTGAAATTACATATTTACCATCATAAGAGTGGATTTCTTACCCCACCTATTTGACTATTTACAAACAAGTTCTAGGGGACTATCATTTAAGTCCCTCATTTCTTATGCGTGCTTTACCTTAGTCCTTAGCCACTAAATACATGGACCTTGACCTTATTTGTGGGCTAAATTACATGTTAAACACCTATATTTTCCTTCCCTTATCAAGCTCGATATAATTATCATACCTTAGTCATTTGTTCATATAATTATCGTGTCATTTACGTAAAAATGCACTTCACGAGGTTGATGGTTGTGGTTGCCTTGGAATCTGGACTTGAATTGATCGTTCATGTTGAAGAGAGAAGATACAAAATTTATTGGTGTTTGACTTCCTGTGATGCATTGTATATGACCGAGATGGTCACATGCATCAGAGTAGGAGACGTATAATTTTGTCTCGATGTATCGTCCATAATCAAATGAAGATGCATAATCTCCTCAATCCGGATCTAGGACTCGACTTAAGCCATAAGCGCCCCAAAACTCAAAGCTTAATTTATTATAACTTCATTCGTCGGATTAGTTCATGGGGTAAGCTCATGTTTGTATGAGGCAATGGTCACCTCCTTCCGATAATCATACAAGCTATTATTAGTATGCACAAAATATTGCGTATCATCTCTCAAGTTTTGCCCATACATCTGCTTGCACTATATTATATGGTCCCCATGATCTTTGGTTATCTTGCTCCCTAAAAACTGATGTCTGAACATGGTTAAAAAATAATTGAAGCTCGTAATAGACCTCGGGGCTAACCTATTGCACCATGTTAAAGCGTTCCTTTTGAAAGTCATCAAGAACACTCGATACCCTAACTAATTATATTCTGGAAATTTTATTATCTTCGTTAGTAAACTGCTTTATCTGATGTTTTAGGTTACTAGTCTCATCATACTTATCCATTTTGTCGACGGTGGAACTTTGTGGTAGCTCTATTTCCATAATCTTTGGGAAAAAAGGTGATACCTTTTATACCATTAGTTATAGAAAGATTCGATCAGTTTGTATTGGAGCTAAGAACGGATTTACACGATAGAGAGAATCCATGTTACACACGGGCACTTGATTACCATAGACATGCCCCTGGCTTGAGAATTCCTATTGATGCTGAGTGGGATTATGCCCATAAGGATTGAGTCTGACCTGAGGTCTAGGGTAGACATAGTCAACCTGTTTCCAAATATTCAAAGCTGAGTTTTGAGGTGCTTGTTGGGTTGTCGGCGCACAGTGAGACTGATCGCCAACGGTCGTAGCAGCTCGTGCATCTTGCCTGACCTCCCTCTAGAAAACTTCTAGTTTTTTGTTTGGATTCTTCATGTGCTCTGTCTCACCCATTTTTCCCAAATGACACATACGTGTTGCACGTCCAGTCTCTTTTTTGTTTCATTCACATGTGTAGAGAGGAAAAAATCATTGTCGTCACTCGCTCTCTCACTTTATATTCCCCAACGAGGAGTTATAAGCATGACATATATCATAAGTCCTTGTGAACTCGTACTATCATCTTCTGTTATTTCTTCAGAATATGTGATGATTTTGACTTCATAGCGAATCTTTGTTCGTTTTTATGTGACAACATCACTCCGAGCTTGAGAGGCGACAACTTCGGTACTAGGGGCGGTATTGTCTAGTGCCTCTTTTGTACTTGGAGGATTGTTGTTTGAGACATAATGAGTTTTCTCTGCTCTTCCAACATGGTTGGCGATATATAAAATTATGGTAGATTCTGAGATCATGACCCATCTCGTACCAGGGTGAGAGGTGTACTAGTTGTTCCTTGAGTGACCATCCTATTGCAGCAAGCTTCGGGAGTGATAAAATGGCCTGGTTTTAAAGGTTTTCTTCATGTACCAGTTCGAAGTGAGGTCTCACTGTGGTCACCACTGATGAGCCTGAAATTTCCACGCTAAGAAATGATATTTAAAAGTATAGAAAGAGATGTGTAATAAAGAGAGAAAAACATAGTAATAAATGCCAAACAGTAATAATTAATATTCACGCCATCCAAAAAAGGTGACATGTTGTATTTACAATGACAAATTTGGATATTTGAGTTATATTGGCCAATTAATATAAAACGTTTATCTTAAGGTTTAAGTTTATGGAAAAAAAAAACTGGCTGGAAAACTAATCATTTAGCTTAACAAATAATTCTCTTATTAGTTTGTAACTTAAAAAAATAAAAAATAACATGTTTTATCTTCGAAGCATCATACTTTTATATATATTTTAATGACTATATATTGTTTTAATTAATTATATTTTATATTGAAACTAGATTCATAAGATTCCGAACAATATAATATATGGGTATTTTCACTTTTTCCAATTAATATAAAATTAAAGCTCAATTTTAATAAAAAAACCATTAATAACATTGTCCATTACGAAAACATCTATAACGTTTTTTATAAGTTTTCTATAATTGACTATCTTTGTGCATTTGAAACTAAATTTGTTCTTTTTCGCATCTATTTATTATGTGAATAGATTTATATTTCTATAATATATAATTATACTTCAAATTGATGCATAATTTATAGATTAAAAAATCATTAGTGACGTATCAAACTATTATTACGACAATACTTATAAATTTGTTTAATTTATTTTACTCGATTCACTATTTTTTTTATTAATTAAAGCTAGTTTCGTAGATTTCGGAAATCATATTTCGGATGAATATATTATGTAGCATATAATTAAACTTCAAATTGATACAACATTTTTCAATGTAAAAGTAATTTACAAAAAGTGTAAACATTGTCTCACCTATCATTTTTTTTGTTTAAATTCTAAACTAACATTTTCTATTTTTATTTTTTTTTTCATAAAAATAGATTATCAATATATATACTTTTGAAAAATGAGTTAAAATATTTGCAGTTTGATATGTTTAGAACATTTTTTTACTAATAATTTCTATATGTATACGTATGTATGAACTTAAAGATATTATTCCGTTTGTTAAAAATATTATTTTTTATATTTGTACTAGGTGAGTATAGATGAGGATGTGAGACATAGATTGAACTCTAAAGTATAAACACCAAATAATAATAATTATAACTAAATTTTTTTATTCATTAAAGTAACTCATATGTATAGGATTACAAAATATATTTTTTAATCATCACAGATCATATCTTATCTATAACAAATTAGATTATATTCATATTTCAATTAGTATATTTTAGTTTAGCTTCTAAGTGTTATGGATGTCAGAATTTAGAATCATTGAATTATGTATTTGTGTCATGTGAAACTGCTTGGTTTATTTGGTCTTATTTCTCTGTGATGTTTAGGATTAATATTGGTAGATATATGACAATTAATAATATTATCAATTTTTGGTTTATGTCTACAGCCAAAAGAACACAGATTAGAACAATTTTACCTTCATTAATTGTGTATTCTATTTGGTATAGCATGAATAACTGTAAACATAATGATAATGTTCATTCACCTAAAAGAATAATTAATCACATTCTGTTCATGTTATCAACACTAGATTTTGGTAGACGTTTAACCAGGAAGCACTGGTCTAGGGACTTGCATATAGCTAAAGAGTTAAGATGCTTTAATCATGCTGAAAATTCAAAAACAAGTTAGTACGTTGTTTGGTCTCTGCCTGTAAATAATAGATTGAAATTGAATGTTGATGGTTCTTCTTTGATAAATGGTGATTCTAGTTATGGTTATATCATTAGGAATAGCTTAGGTTCTACTATAGTTGCTAAGGGTGACTTAATAGGCAAATGTTCTGCTGAAATAGCTGAAATTATTGCTTTAGTAAATGGTCTTATGTATTGTAAGGATAATAATATAACTTGTATTGATATTGAAACAGACTGTCTTAGTGTATTTAATATGATTGCAACTGGAAAATACCCATGGTACTTAGACAAGATTCTGAAATATTGTAGATCCTTTATTAATTCGCAAATGACCTTAAAGCATGTTTATAGAGAGCAGAATGCTGCTGCGGATTGGATAGCTAAGCATGCATTAAAAATTCAGTCCAGATTTATAGTAGAATCGCCCCATTCTCTGAATGAGCTAACTGTAATCACTTTGTTGGAATCTTTAAACTTAGGATACTTTCGATTTTTTTACTAACTTGTTGGCAAGTTGTAAGACTTGACCATTCTTGATCTTGGTTTTGCAGGACACGATTTTGATGATGGTGCATTATATAAGGCAGCAAGGGGGAGAGAAGCTGCTTAAGATGGAATACAAAGGATGATGAGATGGGAAGAGAGAGGCAGCAAGGGGAGATTGAAGAAAGGCTTGTTAGGAAAATGTAATGAGTACAAGTATGTAGAAGTAACTCACAAATGTGTTAATCAATCAAATGTAACTCATTTAATCTGTAAAATTGAGTATCTTACTCATATTTTGCATTGACAATTGTAATCTTTTGTTTATGATCAATAAAAATACTATTCTTGGGTTAAAAAAAATAAAAAAATATTTGACTAGTCATATCTCTAACAGTTAATGATATCTTTAAATAACAATATCTAACAATTTATTGATATTTTTTTATTAATAACATCTTTGACTTGTTCTTGATCTCTCTGTGTGCTTAGTCAAACGAGCTTTAGGCTCTTTGTGGACCAACCAAATAGGCTTTAAGCTCTTAATGAACAAAATATTATGGAGCGGAAAATATCCACTTTTATGAGTATCATTCGTAGTTTGAACGAAAAAAAATCGATAAAGGACTAACAATTTAAGTTATTTTATGGGAGGATATTTTTTCTTTTACTTGTGAGGTTTTTCCAAAGTTTGTTTTATAATTATTTGTATACGAATGTCATTGCTTAAGGTTTTTCAAACTATATAACAACAACTTTTGGCTGGATTCTTAAAATTCTTGAGATACATTAGTATTACCTATTAATGGGATCACTTTCCTCTCGTCGAACAAACCTCATATACATTTTTATATTATTTCATGCTGACCATGTTCATGTCTCATTAAATTCATAGAGGGTGCTACTTGAAATTATCATCATAGCTGAGAAGATTATGGATATTTCAACATCATCAACTTATTGGAAATGAACAGAATTACTGGCCGAAATGGTAATCCTTTCTTTTTTGTTTGTTATGGATGTTGGAGCGAATATCTTAACTAAGATCTGCATTTTCAATAAGAGTTGGAAGAATGAGTTTGTATATGTCTCAAGCTATTATGAGACATGAGTTAAGCAAGAGGTCCTAATTTTCCCTTGGATTTTGAAGTCAAAATGTATATCAAATATGATTCATGTAATTTATGTTATGATGTCTACCTATGTATGAAAATTAGCATCATTCTAAAAATTCTTTATATAAATTTCACAATGCAAGATTTTTACTATAAGTACCAAACAGAATATGTGATGAGGTAGTACGCCAAGACTGTACATGAGGCGAATAATATTTTCTATTTTTATAAAGCCATTTTGATTCCTGAGTAATATTTTAGAAATGGCCTATAACCTCATGTTTCTTTTACTGTGGGTTCTATATTTATAGAAATAAAAATGATGGTGAATGAGCTATGATCAAGAAACCATCAAATAAGAAAGTCGCTTCAAAGGATGATAAAATTAAAAAATCTCATGTTAAAAGAGCTATGGTGAGACGTTTTATTAGAAGAAAGTTAGCTACAAAGCTTGTTGATGATGAAAAAAATTTAGTCGAAGACACTGGGCCGAAGAGAAAACTTAATGTAACTTCCATAGATTATAGTAAAAGTCGAGTCAAAGCTAGTTATAATTTTATGCTAAACTTAATGTAACTTCCATAGATTATAGTAAAAGTCGAGTCAAAGCTAGTTATAATTTTATGCTAACAAAAATGAGTTTGAAAGTAAAAGTACTCATTAGATACCACTGTTTCACCATCTTCATCACTTTGCAATTTCTTGTTATCAGACCTTTTTACCTCTCATCTCAAAACTTTTCTTGGGTAGTTTTATGTTCACAGCGAGAAACGCTCTCGTGAAAGGTGGTTGGTTAAATCTTTCTGAACTAGAAAAGGCGCAAAAAGTTAAACGTGAGAGACGTATCGCTGCTGGCCTTCCAGTTTCTCCAAGTAGTAAACCTGATTCACCATCCTTAGAAGCTAATCAAGGATCATCCTCTGCTAAATACACAAAACCTAGACGTTTATTCCAACCTAAACTCTCGCCAATCCCTTCAAGCTCCTCGGTTCAGGAGTCTTAGTGCAAGATAAAGCAGTATCGAGTGTTAGAAGGCTCTCTCCATTCATTGTTATGGGGTCAGACATCGAGAAATACCCAGAGAAAACTAACCCTCGCGGACAACGCGCCCGGTAAAAGGTCAAGGAACCGACTCTCAACCCAAGTCTTCAAAAACAGAGCCCTCCAAGTCTGGAGCCAAAGACAAAGCCTCCAGATCGGAGGCATCTATTAGAGCCCCACGAGACAAACCCTCAAGATCCAAGGCTACCAGAATCAGCTCTCATACCAAGTCCTCCGGAGCTGAGCCCCAGCCGGACCAGACCTTTAAGAGAGGCTGATGCTCAACCGTCTGGACTACCTGCTGAGCCACAAACTAGCACTCTCCCATCCACAACGACTGATAAACCTTCCACAGTGATGGAAGAGGTGATGGGTGTTGAAGAGGCTCCATTCAAAACTGAAGCCTCCGGGAAAACTGGAGATGCTCCCTCCGATAAAAAGGGAAAAGGCAAAGAGAAAGTCTGCATGACCCATCCAGATCTACCGGAGAGTTTGGAAGGCAAAGTGGGACCTTGTTTCCACAAGGTCAATGTGAAGTATCTGCTGACCATGCAGAATATTAATTATGTCTATACTCACACTACTGAGTTAGGCTGGATCCAGACCAAGTGGGGGATCCCTGAATCAGTTAAGGTGAGGATACCAGTCACACCGGAGACTCCGATATACTGTAAGCTCAATGAGCTGTTCAACTGGGGGATCAGATTCCCCTTGGATCCAGAAATTGTCAGGTATTTCCACCTGATAAAACTCTGTCCAAGCCATCTGAGTCTCAATGCTTGGTATACTCTCCTCGCCTGCATTATGGCGTGAAGGTTGTCTGGTATCCCCCTCCCAATAGAGCAGTTTGCTGCAGTGGCTAGCCTTTGTAAAAACCATCATATCCCATTCTACCACTTCAATATGGGAGATGACTTTAAAGTGGTGAATGATCTACTTGAGTCAGATAAAAACTGGAAGACCCAGTTTCTTATTCATTAGCGAGACGTGGGAGAATGGGAGGAAAATCAAGGCTGGTGTCAATCCTAGTATGCTCACCAGCAGGTGGAAAAGCTCAGGTAAGTACTTTACGTTGTTCGTCTTTCTGATTTTGCAAAAAACTTATCACTGAATTACGTTTTCTTTTATGTTAGTATTGCCGAAGGATTTCTCCGATTATACGGAGGAGGGGCAGAGCACGTGTGCCAAATTAAATGCTTGGGTTGCTGAGCATTGGGGGAATTATTTTCACAACTGCTTTACCTCAGGCAACTTGGTGAGGTCCCACATATGGAACACAACGGGCCGGAGAGACCTCACTTGGGAGGAGTTGACTACACCACCTCCTTCGGCCGTTATACTTAAGAGAACGGAAGAGAAAAACGGTAAATTGGCCTTGCCCTCCAGAGCTAAAGCCCCAAGCAAAATGAAAAGCAAGAAAGGAAAGAAAAAAAAGGTTGCAGTAGAGGCCGTTCAGGGTGCTGCAGAGGAGGTTGCTCCGGAGAGTCAAGGAGAGCAGGTCCAAGGAGGGATTGATGCTACTTTACTTAAAGTAGCTGAGGATAAGTCTATTAAGGAGGCAGGTGAACCCCAAAACCAACCAAGGCCTCCTAAAAAGGATCGAAATAGGGGAACTAGCAGTGACGAGAGGGTCGCTAAAAAAAACAAGGTCTCCTTGGGGGATGAAGTAGTCCTCCGCCCTTCGGAGCCTCTACCTCCAGCCGACCCCACCATGGAAGAGCAAATCCTCACCGATCTACACACCGGAGAGGGTACCGGAGGATATTTGGAAGGAGTAGACATTAGTGTCCTCCAGAACACTGGCCTCTATTTCAGAGAGTTTGATAAATACGACTTTGCTAGCCCTTACCTTCCCCCAAGTTCCTCCAATATGGTGACTTTTAATGGTAAGTCTTTTACTGTTTCAAGGGAAAACGATTCAGTGACTCACTCTCTGCTGGGCCATATTCAACCAGTGCTCAATTAGGAGAGGCAAGTAAAGAGTCAGTCAGCCCTTATCAAAACGCTCAAAACTGACAAATAGAGTTTGTCCACTGACCTCCTTAATGCCAACCATAGTATTGAAGCACTGAAGAAGGAGCTTGAGGAGTTGAGAAAGGAGAAAGAAGATCTAGTAGCCAAGGTGGTCACTTCGGAAACAGCTAACATAGAGCTCCAAACCAAATGCTCTGGATTGGAAAGGGATCTTTCCACCTTGAATGGAGACATGAAGATCAAGGATGATGTTATCCAAACCTTATCCACTGACAAGGCTTCTCTCGAAGAAGAAAGAAGACTTGGTGAAAGATCAGGAAACGACAATCCAGGCCAAGATCGATGCGTATACCAATAAGGTGATAGACTCCCTGGAGGTAAGAGATACAAAGGTCAAATCTGACATGGTTCTTCTTGTCCGCCAGAAATTTCCGAAGGGAACCCTTGGAGATTTATGGAGATATGTGGAGTATGAGGACCTCCTGTTTCATACTATGGTGGAAGGTGATCGACATGGCTATAGTAGTGGAATAGATTCCACTACTGATGAGGAGGAAGGAATCGGGGAGAGTTCTAGTGACGAATCCAAAGATCCCAAGTATTTAAAATGAGACTGTTCAAAATCTCCAATGAAAAATGTTAAATGGTCATCATTCCACCAGATCATTCCGATCTGCCAAAGATCCGTAGAAGAATTTAAAGAAACTGTAAATCAAATCACTCTGAATATTTTAAGAAGACATCAAATTTTATTAAAAAACCCGGACACCTCATTAAAACCTCCCCGCGCCACCATGGTAGGAAAGAGTATCCCCCCTAATATTTACATTGACTTTAAATAAGTAAATATTTACACAACTTTCATTCCAGATACAACCAGAGGTGTTCAATATTCCAAGGGTGGTTTAAGATTTTTCCATCTTTGTCTTGAAGCATGTATGTCCCAGGCTTAATTTTTTCGGAGACTTCATAGGACCCTTCCCAGTTTGGAGCTAGCTTGCCGAGCTGCTTCTCCTTAGTATGTAAGAATACTTTTCTCAATACTTTGTCCCCTGGTCGAAAATCCCTTTTTTTGATTTTGGAAGCAAACCTGCTCCTCATCAAGCCTTGATAATGGGTGGCTATAAGATGAGCCTTAACCTTTTTTTATTCTATTAGGTCCAATTGACTTATGACTGCCACTTCATTAGCATGTTCGGAAAAATTGTGGACTCTGTATGATGGAAGAGTTGTTTCTACAGGAGAAATTGCATCCATCATATATACCAAGGAAAAAGGATATTCTTGTGTAGCAGCTCCATGAGTAGTTTGGTACGCCCATAATACTTCTTGCAAATAGCTTGGCCACTTTCCAGCAGTCCCTTCTAAATTCTTTTTGAGACCGGACCAGAATGGTTTTGTTTGCCACTTCAACTTGTCCATTTGCTTGTGGATGGAAAGAGAAGAGAAATAATGTTGAATGCCCCTAGAGGCACAGAAACTCTCCATATCCTTGTTATCAAATTGTGGTCCATTATTATTGGTTATCTTTTGTGGAACCCCAAATCTGCAACAGATGTTAGACGGGATAAATTTTATAACAGCTTTTGAAGTAGTTCCTGCTAGGGGGCTGCTTCTGTCCACTTGGAAAAATAATCAATGGCTACAATAATTGTTCTGCACCCTTCGGATGCCATCGGTAGAGGCCCTACTAAATCCAATCCCCATCGAGCAAAAGGTACCGGCTCAGAAATTGATTCCAGTGGGACAGTTGGGATATGAATCGTATTAACATATCTTTGGAATGAGTCACATTTCTTTACCAATTCCTTGGCATCTTCCATTATAGATGGCCAGTAGTATCCGGCCAACAAAACCTTTTGGGTTAAAGCTCTATAGCCACAGTGTGCTAATCCTTCACCATCATGTAATTCAGATAGAAAACTTTGGGACTCCTCAATCCCCAAACAACGCATAAGAGGTCTACTAAATGAATTCTTGTAAATGATGTCTCTTATGATTAAAAAACCACGAGCTCTATGCTTTATTTTCCTTGCCAGAGCTTTCTCCGGAGTCAAAACACCATTAGAAATGTATTGAAGAAGGGGATACCTCCAGTCTTTGGGTTGAACCATTTGTATACTTAAACTTTCCTCCTCTTTCTTGCCCTGATTGGTTTGAATGGATGGACATTCTTGCACATGAATCCATGAGTAGAACTCAGAGTATGCTATGGTTGCCAAGGAGTCTGCTAGTGTATTCTCCGATCTAGGTATGTGCTCATAGCTAACATTTTTGAAGTTGGTTGCCACTTCTTTAAGGATGAACAAGTATTTAATCAATTTCTCATTCTTTGCCTCAGATTTACCTTGGGCATGATGGATAAGAAGCTGAGAATGACTCATCAACCTGACTCTTTTAGCCCCACACAGAAAGGCTAATTTCAAACCAACTATAGTAGCTTCATACTCAGACTCATTGTTAGAAGCCCTAAAAGCAAAACATATAGACTGGTATAACTTATCGCCATACGGAGAGGTTAAACATATCCCAGCACCATAACGCATGGTACTTGATCCATCATCTGTTCGAACAACCCATACCTTCTTAGTTTCTTCATCTGCAGCTTGCTTAGTACTTCTGTCCGAATGAAATTCAACCAGGAAATCAACAACGGATTGAACTTTGATTGCAGTCCGAGGGGAGAAATCAATATCATAATCACCCAATTCTACTGACCACTTGGTCATTCTGCTTGATATGTTTTCCTTCTAAAGAACATTTTCAAGGGAAAAGATGTCTGAACGACAATAGAATGAGACTGAAAATAGGGCCTCATTTTCCTGGCAGCAATCACCAAAGCTAGTGCTACTTTTTCAAGTTTTAAGTACCTTTTTCAGCATCCATCAGGCTCTTGCTGATGTAGTACACTGGACGAGGATAACCGTCGATCTCTCTTACTAGCACCGCACTTATAGCATATTCGGACACTGCTAAATATATATACAATGTCTCTCCATCAATAGGTTTGTAGAGAGTCTTGGGGGAAGATAAATGCTTTTTTATTTCATTGAACGCCTGGTCGTACTATGGAGACCAGTTACTGTCTTTAGCATCCTTTAAAGTCTGGAAAAATGAGGCACACATATACGAAGACCTTGAGATAAAACAATTTAGAGCAACTAACCTTCCTGTCAACCTTTGCACTTCCTTAATATTTTGAGGAGGATCCATTAGTAATAAGGCATTAAGCTAGTCTGGATCAGACTGTATTCCTTTCTCACTTATCGCATACCCTAGAAACTTTCCGGACTATACTCTAAAAACACATTTTCTGGATTTAAGTTTAAATTAACCTTTGTCAAGTTGGCAAAATTTTCTTGAAGATCTGCTAAGTGTAATTCTTCTTCCACACTCTTTACCATCATGTCATCATATATACTTCCATATTTCTCCCAATTTGACCAGAAAACATTTTATCCACCAACCTTTGATATGTAGCCGCAACATTCTTCAGCCCAAAAGCATCACCTTGTAACAATGGAGGCCCCTATCTGTAACAAAAGTAGTGTGTTCCTGGTCTTTCGGATCCATTTGTATCTGATTATAATCGGAGAAGGAATCCATGAAGGACAATAACTTGTTCACATATGTACAGTCTACCAATTGATCTATCTGGGGGACTGGATACAGGTCTTTTGAACAAGCTCTATTGAGGTCAGAAAAATCGATACACATGCACCATTTCACATTCTTCTTTTTTATTAACACTAGATTGGTTGTCCATAAATGGTATTAAGATTCCTTTATGTGCCCCATTTTGGTAAGCCGATCAACCTCTTGAACTATGACATCAACTATTTCTTTAGAGAAATCTCTTCTTCTCTGCACAATAGGTGCTACATCTCTCCGGATAGATAGTTGGTGTGATATAATATTCGTAGGAACTCCGGTTACATCAGCATTACACCAAGAAAAAACATGTTGGTGGTTTGCCAAAAAGGACAACACTTTGTTCTTCAATTCTTGTGTCATCTTAGATCTAATTTTGACATTTCTTCCTTCAACCAAATAGTGGGTTTCAACCTCTTCAATTGGTATCAAAACAACAGGGGTCTCTCTAGGGTCATCAATTTCACCCTCACCCCCAGAGGACCCCACCAACTGCTAATCTTTGTTTACTCGAACTGCTCCCAAAGTTTTAGTGGCAAGCGCAGTTGCATGACATTCCCTCGCTATTTTTTGGCTACTCCAGACAACTCCCACTTGTCCTTGAACAACATATTTTAAACATTGGTGAACTGTAGATGCCACAACATGCATCCTGGAGAGCCAAGACCTTCCCAAGATTGCATTGTAACACGTGGGACAATCTACCACAATGAAAAGTACCCTGACCATTTTCTTGAAAGGGCCCTTGCCCAACAAAACCTCCTCCTCAAACTCCCCGACTACGTCAGCAGAGCTTCCAATGAAACCCACAATGGACATGTTCGAACGCTGAATCACTGCCGGATTCTTCATCTATTTAAAGGAACTTAAAAAGAGGATGTTGGCTGAGCTGCTAGTGTCAAGCAAACTTCTCCTAATGTCATTGCCCCCAATCGATGCTCCTATCACCACATCATCTTCATGAGGACCAACTATGTCCCTTAAGTCATCTTCATAAAAAACAATAAGGGGAAAGGAATTTGGGATTGATATGAGGACATGCCTCCCTCTAACTGAGTAGCTAGAGTGTGAACATGCCTCTTCATTGAAGAAGGAGTTGGCGCAGTCATTGTGTCTCCCCCAAATATAGTAAGCGACTCAAAAAAACTTATGAGCCCAGATATTGCCTTGGTATGTTCTGTTATTACACCCACCTTATTCCGGGCTGGATCAGGATCCAAATACTCTGATTCTACATCGGATCTTTCAAAAATTACCATGGCCCCCTCCGGAGCCGATGTCCCTGCATTGTTTGTTGGGCCAGTCCGGTGGGCGTTATCATGCCTATTCCCACTTCTTCTCTTAACATAAGCACCCAATTTTTCTCTTTCAATCAGATTTTTCACCTCTTGTTTCAAAGCAATGCAATCTTATTTGTTATGACCAATATCATGATGATATTGGCAGAAACAAGTATTACGAATTTCCCTAAGAGATTGAAACACTGCCGACTTTCTAAAATGTACCTCATCTTTCGATTTGTCATAGATGGTTGCCACATTATCTTTTAATTCAGAAAACCACTCCGGTTGGACCCAAGGTCCTTGCTTATTTCTAAACTGCTGGCTCTGAGCTGGAGCTGGGTGAGATTGAGCCTTGCCCTGTTGGGATCCTGTCCAGCCTCTTTAGTTTTGTACCCGGACTGATTCTGATTTGGTGCAGCTGGGGCAGACCTCACCTTCATGTGCACCCTAGTCTTTTTCGTTTCACCTACGTTGATTTGCTTTCCCACTTGGTTCAGTAGACCACCCCACGTCATGGCCTTCTTCCCGGTGACCGAATCGGCCATATTCTCAGGGTTTAATCCTTGTCTCAGAGAAGCTATTGCTACATGTTCAAAACAATCAACCAACCTATTATGTGTGTTCACGAACCGACTTATATAATCTTTTAGTTATTCATTTGGCTCTTGGGCACAATGGATAATAATGTCTCAATTTCCCTTCACCTCCTTACTTCCACGAAACTGCCTTCGAAAGGCCACCCAGAACGTATCAAAGTTTCTGATGCACCCTTGTGGTAGGCTATTATACCATTTTAGAGCACTCCCCGTAAAATTTTGAGAGAAGGCTCTACAAAGCAATTTATCATCATCGTTAAAATTCATCATAAAATTTGTAAATTGATCCAGATGATTGTCCGGATCCTTGCTCCCATCATACTTTACCATCTTAGTACTATCAAACCTCTTAGGAAGGTTTCCGGACAGTATTTTGAAGGACAAAGAAGATTGTCTCAAATTTCGACCACGGCTAAAGACAGTGTTTTCATTACGTGTTTCAAAAATACATGACTCCTCATGGAAAGCGAAGGGATCCATCAACAACTGATCCACATGCCTCCGGCTATGGTTGTGGATGTGAGATGACCCTTTTCCCAGATGTCTTTTCAACATTCCATGCTTGTCCCTCTTTCTTGAATATTTTTTAACCAACTTTTGCTTCTTGTTGGATCTTCCCTCATCACTGCTGAAGGACAGGGACTCCTCAAGTCCATCCTCATTCGAGGAGCTACTATAGGACTCAGACTCTGAGCTCTCCACTAGTTTAGACCGGTGAGACTTCTTGGAGCTGGCATGGGTCTTTTTAGTACTCAAGTGAGTCTTTGCTGATGGGTCATTCTCCCTTGGATTGTCGGTGTGGTGAATTACTGACACTTTTGATTTTTCTTTCAAGCCTAACTCTCCCTTCTTAGCAGCTCTCAAGGCTTCTATTTCAGCTTTCAGCCTGTCTCATTCTTCAATCGTGTACTCATCATTCTCTCCCACCACTTCTATCAAAGGTGGTGGCACTACTTGCTCGTCCGTATTCATCTGAACTGGTTTTTCTTGCTGGTTTTTTATGAGTCCGAATTCAGGATGGTCCCCGGACAAGGGCAAATCGGTCTAGTCTCTCCGAATACCGGACAGGTTACATGGACAGGGATCGAACAGGTTATTTGAACCGGACAGAATTCTGTGAACACTGTGAACTTAAGGTTGTTCGAAGTATGACAAAAGTACTAAAAAACCTAAACACTTCTTGACTAAGCTACTTGCTCTCCTACTTAGAGCTCATGGGTCTTTTAACATGACCCGGGCCCATTAAACATGACCCAAAAGCCCATAAGGGCCCAAACATTATACTATAAATACCTAACCACCCGCATTAACTAAGAATAATGAGAATTAACGGCTACCAAGCTGCTTAATCATCTCTCTACTCTCTACTCTAACCGTTAAACACCCACACACCACCGTTAAACACCCATACACCACCTTAAAATTCCACTTGAAATTACTAGCCTACCCTCAGACGGTTATTATCCACACCAAATTGGCGACCACAGTGGGAGGAGAAAGGTGCCTGAATCAAACATTCAAAACCTGCCAAGAAATTCTGTCCGTATGAATTCAGACAATCCAGAGCTTCCACCAGCTTTGCTCGAAGTGGTGGAAGAGAACGATGAGTACACTGTCCAAGAGCGCGACAGATTAAAGCTTGAAATAGAAGCTCTGAGGGCTGAAAAGGCCAAGATGGGCGTGAAAGAAAAATCCAAGGCATCGGTTGTTCATCACACCGATAACCCTAGAGAGCATGAGGCTTCCAAAACTCATGTGAGCACCAAAAAGACTCATGCTAGTTCTAAAAAGTCTCACCGGTCCAAGCCTGTGGAGAGTTCTGACTCGAGCTCAGAATCTTCGGGTAGCTCTTCGGACAGTGAGGGAAATGAAAAATCCCTGTCCTCTAGCAGCGATGAGGGTCGAACCAAGAAAAAGCAAAAGCAGGTTAAGAAATATTCAAGAAAAAGAGACCACCATGGAAGAATGAAAAGGCATATTGGAAAAGGGTCATCTCACCACTGGAGGTATACGGACAAGATGCTGATGGATCCCTCCACGATGAGCCAGGTATCTTTGCAACTCCCAATGAGGATACTGTGTTCAGTCGTGGAAGGAATTGGAGGCAGTCTCCACTGTCTTCTAAAATCCTGTCCGGAAACCTCCCCAAGAGGTTTGACAACACTAAAATGGAGAAGTACGATGGCAGTACTGATCCGGACAACCATCTGGAGCAATTCAAGAACTTCATGATGAACTTTGATGATGATGATAAACTACTTTGTAGAGCATTCTCCCAATCATTTACGGGGAGTGCTCTGAAATGGTACAACAGCCTGCCTCAGGGTTGTATTAAAGATTTCGATACGTTTTGGGTGGCCTTTCAAAGGTAGTTCGTAGGGAGTAAGGAGCTGAAGGGCAATGGAGACACCGTAATCCATTGTGCCCAAGAACCAAATGATTCCTTGAAAGAGTACATAAGTCGTTTTGTGAACACAAAGAATGGGTTGTCTGATTGCTTCGAACAAGTGGCAATAGCATCCCTAAGGCAAGGTTTGAACCCAAGCAATCTGGCTGATTCAGTAACCAGAAAGAAGGCTATGACATGGGGAGGGTTGCTGAATCAGTTTGGCAAACAAATAAACGTCGATGAAACAAAGAAAACCAGGGTGCACTGGAAGGTGAGGTCCACCCCAGTGGCACCAACTCCAAATCAAAACCAGTCCGGGAACAAAGCAAGAGAAACCGGACAGGGGCATGGTAGGGCAAAAGCTCAGTCTCAGCCAGCTGCTCCTGCTCAAAGTCAACAATCCAGAAACAAGAGAGGGCCATGGGTCCAACCGGAGTGGTTCGCAGAATTAAAAGAAAGCGTGGCCACTATCTTTGATAAAACAAAGGATGAGGTGCATTACCGGAGACCAGCAACATTGCAGTCTCCCAGAGAACATCGCAACAACTCTTTTTGCCAATATCATAATGATATTGGTCATACCACTGATGATTGCAAAGCATTGAAGCAAGAGGTTCAAAACTTGATTGAAAGGGGGAAGCTGGGAGCTTACGTTAAAAGAAGAGGAGGCAACAGGCCTGATAATACTCACCGGGTTGGTCCGAGTAATGCTGCCCCGGAGGGGGCCATGGTTATTGTTGAAAGATTTGATGTGGAATCTGAGTACTTGGACCCTGATCCAACTCGGAACAGAGTGGGTACTATTGAGGAATGTGCTAAATCGGTCTCCAGGCTCATTAAGTTTTTCGAGTCACTCACAATTTTTGGGGGAGACACTATGACAGCTCCTACTACTTCTTCAAGGAAGAGGCATGTACATACCTTGGCCAGCCAGTTGGAAGGAGGCATGACCTCCTATCAGTCGCCAAACTCTTTCCCTTTCATTGTGTTCGATGAAGATGATTTAAGAAACATTACGGGCCCTCATGAGGATGCTGTTGTCATAGGAGCATCTATAGGAGGCAATGACGTACGACGAATCTTGGTGGATACTGGAAGCTCAGCCAATATCCTTTTCTTGACCACTTACAAGAAAATGAAAAATCCAGCTGTAATTCAGAATTCGGACAGGTCAATCGTGGGCTTCACGGGCAGCTCAGTAGATGTGATCGGGGAGTTCGAAGAGGAGGTGTTATTGGGCAAGGGCCCTTTCAAGAAAATGGTGAGAATACTCTTTATCGTGGTGGATTGTCCCACTTGCTATAATGCCATTCTAGGGAGATCTTGGCTCTCTAGAATGCATGCAGTGGCCTCAACAGTCTACCAGTGCCTGAAGTATGCTGTTCAGGGGCACGTTGGAGTTGTCCGGAGCAGCCAAAAGATTGCAAGAGAGTGCTATGCTACTGCCCTGGCTCCTCGAACGCTGGGGGCAGTTCGTATTAATGAACAATAGCAGTTTGAGGGCCTTTCTGGGGGTGAGGGTGAAATTGATGACCCTAGAGAGACCCCTGGAATATTGATACCAATCGAAGAGGTTGAAACGCACTGTCTGGAAGATGGTAAAAATGTCAAGATAGGGTCCAAGATGCCACCATTGTTGAAAGAAGAAATCTTGAAGTTTTTGAAAGACCATCAGCACGTTTTTGCTTGGTGCAATGCTGATGTAACTGGGGTTCCATCAGAGGTGATATCCTACCACTTATCCGTCCGGAGAGATGTAGCTCCAGTAGTTCAAAAAAGAAGAGCTTTTTCCAAAGAAAAGGCTGATGTCATTGTACAAGAGATTGACAGACTCACAAAGATGGGGCACATTAAGGAATCTCAGTATCCTTTGTGGACTGCCAATCCTGTCCTGGTGAAAAAGAAGAATGGCAAGTGGCGCATGTGCATTGACTTCACAGGCCTCAATAAAGCTTGCCCAAAAGACTTGTATCCGGTCCCCCGGATAGATCAGTTAGTAGACTCTACTTCTGGAAACAAACTGCTGTCCTTCATGGATGCCTTCTCTGGGTACAATCAGATTCAAGTAAATCCAAAAGATCAAGAGCATACCACATTTGTCACTGACAGGGGTCTGCATTGCTACAAGGTGATGCCGTTTGGTTTGAAAAATGATGGGGCTACTTATCAGAGGCTAGTCAACAAGGCATTTGCTGATTAAATTGGAAGAAATATGGAGGTTTACATTGACGATATGATGGTGAAAAGTGTGGATGAGCAGCTACACTTGTCCGATCTCCAAGAAACTTTTGCCAACTTGGTAAAAGTAAATTTAAAGTTAAACCCTGAAAAATGTGTCTTCGGAGTGCAGTCCGAGAAGTTTCTAGGCTATATCATAAGTGAGCATGGAATACAGCCCGATCTGGACCAACTCAATGCTCTATTCCAAATGGAGCCTCCTCGAAACATTAAAGAAGTGCAGCGATTAACGGGGAGATTAGCTGCCTTAAACAGATTCATCTCGAGGTCTTCGGACAGGTGTGCTCCTTTCTTTTAAACCTTGAAGGGTGCGAAGGGGTTCGAGTGGACCCCACAGTGTGATGAGGCTTTCAATGAAATTAAGAAACACCTGTCCTCCCCCAAAACTTTGTTCAAACCAGTTGATGGGGAGACTCTCTTCGTGTATTTGACATTTTCAAGTTGTGCCATCAGTGTTGTGCTGGTAAGAGAGGTCGATAGGTATCCCCACCCAGTGTACTACATCAGCAAGAGCTTGATAGATGCTGAGAGACGTTACTTGAAACTTGAAAAATTGGCATTAGCTCTGGTAATAGCTGCAAGAAAGATGAGGCCTTATTTCCAGGCTCATCCTATCGTCGTCCGAACCTCTTTTCCCTTAAAGAATGTCCTTCAAAAGGCAGACATTTCGAGCAGAATGACTAAGTGGTCAGTAGAATTAGGGGACTTCGACATAGACTTTGCTCCCCGGACAGCAGTTAAAGCCCAAGATGTGGCTGATTTCCTGGTTGAATTCCACTCCGATAGGGATTCGGAGCAAGCTACTGATATAAAAGATAAGAAAATGTGGATCGTTCGAACAGACGGTGGGTCTAGCACTATGGGATGCGGTGCAGGAATATGTTTAACTTCCCCATATGGGGACAGCATGTACCAGGCTTTTTGTTTTGCTTTCAGGGCATCTAATAACGAGTCTGAATACGAAGCAGCTATAGCTTGGTTAAAGTTAGCCTACATTTGTGGGGCTAAGAGGGTCAAGCTGCTAAGTGACTCCCAATTGCTTATCCACCATGCCTTAGGCCAATCTGAGGCTAGAAAGGAACAACTCGTGAAGTATTTACTCCTTCTCAAGAATGAAGCACTGAAATTTAAAGTTGTTATCTATGAACACATTCCCCGGGCAGAAAATGAGCTAGCAGACTCATTGGCAACTATAGCATATACGGAGTCATACCCATGGATCCATGTGCTTGAAAGCCCTTCTATTCAACTTAGTAAGAGTGAAGAAGATGAAGTTTTTGAGATACAAGTGAAGCGGCCTCAAGACTGGAGATCTTCTCTCATGCAATATCTGTCCGATGGTATTGTGCCTTCAGATAAGTCACAAGCCAGAACATTGAAACACAAGGCTCGTGGTTTCATTATATTGAGAGAAGTATTGTACAAAAAATCCTACAGTAAACCTCTCCTACGTTGTTTAGGGGATGATGAGTCACAAGTGGTCCTCTACGAATTGCATGATGGTGAGGGATCAGCCCATTGTGGGTTTAGAGCTTTAACAAGAAGAGTATTACTCTCCGGATATTATTGGCCATCGATTATGAAAGATGCTAAGGAATTGGTGAAGAGGTGTGACCCATGCCAGAGGTACAGCAATGAAATTCATGTACCAGCCATTCCTTTGGAGTCAATTTCAGAGCCCATCCCTTTTGCTCGATGGGGGTTGGACTTAGTAGGGCCTCTCCATGTGGCGTCCGGAGGGCGTAGAACTATCATTGTGGCCATTGACTACTTTTCAAAGTGGATAGAAGCAGCTCCCCTGGCAGGGACAACATCAAAAGCTGTCATAAAATTCATTCTGTCCAACATATGTTGCAGATTTGGTGTCCCACAGAAAATAACAACAGACAATGGGCCACAGTTCGACAATAGAGAAATGGAAAGCTTATGTGCCTCAAGGGGTATACAGCATTGTTTTTCTTCACCTTTCCACCCACAAGCTAATGGGCAAGTTGAAGTGGCTAATAGGACTATACTGTCCGGTTTAAGGAAGAATTTGGAAGGGGCTGCTGGGAAGTGGCCTAGTTATTTACAAGAAGTCTTGTGGGCCTACCGGACAACACCTGGGGCTGCAACACAAGAATCACCCTTCGCCTTGGTCTATGGAATGGATGCAGTAGCCCCCATAGAGAAGACACTCCCTTCCTTTCGTGTTCACAACTTCTCCGGACACGCTAATGAGATGGCCATCAGAAATCAACTTGATTTGATAGAAGAAAGACGGGTTAAAGCTCGCCTTAGAGTTGCACACTATCAGGGCTTGATGAGAAGCAGGTTTGCTTCTAAAGTTAAAAGAAGAGATTTCCAACCAGGGGACAAAGTATTAAGGAAGGTCTTCTTACACACTAAAGAAAAGCTCTTTGGAAAGCTGGCCCCTACCTGGGAGGGTCCGTACATAGTGATTGAAAGAATCAAGCCTGGAACTTATTGGTTGGAAGACAAAGATGGCAGGGTTCTAACTCATCCTTGGAATATTGAGCATCTTCGGATGTACTTGGAATAACACTTGTGTAAATATTTACTTGTTCGAACTTCCATGTAAATATTTGGAGGCATACTCTTTCCTCCCTGGTGGCACGGGGAGGTTTTAGTGAGGTGTCCGGATGGTTGAATAAAATTCGATGCCTTCTTCAAAATTTTCTAAGTTTTTTCAAAGTTCTATCTCTTGTTATACTACCCGGACTGAAATATCTAAGGGCTATTTAAACTCTAGCCGGAGAATTTAAACACTCTCACAATGCAATAACTAAAAGCTACTTAAACTCTAGCTATCTAAACTAAAACAAACAATGAAAGAAGATGATGGTTGTGCAAAATAGAAATATTCATTAAACAACTTAAAATTGCCTTGGCCTTCCAAGGACTTTTCGAGTAAGTCAGGATACAGCACAAAAAACCTTTCCGAACAGATACCGGACACCACAACAAAAAGAGTGCCTTGGCCTTCCAAGGACTTTAGTTTGAACAAAAGATAAACCAAGTAAATCATAAATTAAGATTGAGCCTTTGAAGATGGCTCCCCTTCATCTGTTTTCTTACCCTTAGAGTCGCTCCCCCCTTCGACTATTTTCTTGCCCTTGGGATCACTCTCCTCTTCACCAGGGCTCTCTCCGGTCTTCTCTTCATCACCAGATGAAGACTCACTGGGAATTCCATCCTCGTCGACCATTGTATAATATGGAAGGTCATCATCATCCATATAGAGCCATAAGTCCCCCGGGGTCCTCTTCAGAAATTTTTCATGAAAAAGGAGAACCATATCAGACTTTACCCTTTGAATCATTAATTCTTCGCTTTTAATCATTTCCCTGGCATAGGCGTTGATCTTGGCATTGATTGTGGCCTCTTGGTCCTTTAACAGAGCATTTTTCTCCTCAGCAGCCTGGGTCACTGCATTTTCTAGAGCGATCTTGTCAGTGGTCAGGTTGGTGATGATCTTCTCCTTTGCAGTAGTTTCTCCTCTTGAGGTCGTAAGGTCCTTCTCCATCTCGGACAGCTTCTCCTGAAGATCTTTTATGGTTTCCTCTAGGGTGGCAACCTTTGTGTTGCTTTCATCTTGCTTCCTCTTCAGCTCTTCATTTGCTTCCTTAAGCAAGTCAGCATTGGTAGTAGCAGTGCGGAGGTCTTCGGACAGCTTTTCCTTCTCAGACTTGAGGTCTTTGATGGTGTCTGTCTGACTCCGGACTTGCCTCTCCAATGTAAGAACTGGCTGCACATTACTAAGCAAGGAATGGGCTATAGTGTCCTTTTCACTAGAAACCATGAAAGTCTTACCATTGAAATTGACCGTATTAGAGCTGCTTGGAGGAACGTAGGGCCCTACGAATTCATCTCTGGGGAGGCCAAGGAAATACTCACCAAGTCCAGCTAGACCAGTGATGTCCACTCCATTGAGGTTGAGATCTCCCCCTTCTACCTCATTGGTATGAAAGTCCCTTGGGATTTCTTCGGCCAGTGTTGGGTCAGAGGGGTCAGTGGGGAAGGAAGGCTCCGGATCCCGGAGGGCGAGCTCATCTCCTTGGGAAGTCTTTTTCTTCTTGGCTTCCCGGTCAGTGCCTTCTCCTACTTTCTTGCGAGTCCTCTTGGGAGCCCTTGGAGGTTTTGGGAGATCTACTTCCTGCCTTTCGGTCTCTTGCTCTACCACTTGCAAGAGGGCTGCATCGATTTGAACCTGGGCCGGCCCCTCCGGGTCTGTAGGAGCATCCTTCTCAGCATCGCTTGCCCCCCTTTTGCCTCTCTTCTTGCCCTTCATTTTGCTTGGGACTTTAGCCCGGGCAGGCAAGTAGAGTGTCCCATCTAACTCATGAGACCTTCTCAGCACGATGTCTTCTGGAGGCGGGGTGGTGAGCTTCTCCCAAGTTAGGTCTCTCCGACCTGTGGTGTTCCACAGGTGAGACCTTGCAAGATTTCCAGCGGTGAAGGCTTTGTGGAATCGATTCTCCCAGTTCTCTGCGGCCCAAGCATTGATTTTGCCACAGAAAGTCTGTTCGGCCTTCAGATAATCCCCGAACTTCTTTGGCAGCTCTGCTAGAACAAAAGAGAAACTGGTCAATTTAAATTAACTTTAAAAAAAAAAGAGAAACGGACAGAGATTTAAAGTAAGGAACTTACGGTCACTCCTCCACCTACTCCTGAGGAGGCTTGGGTTCTCATCGACCTTGATCTTTTTGCCATTTTCCCAAGCGCCACTGACGAACAGAAATTGGCTTCTCCATTTGCTCTCTGACTCCAAGAGATCATCAACAGCCTTGAGATCGTTCCCCATATTAAAGTGATAAAAGGGGAATTGGTGATGCTTGCAAAGGTTGGCAACCGCTGCGAACTCTTCCATAGGAAGAGGGATCCCGGACAGCCTGGATGCCATGATACATGACATCAAAGTAAACCAGCCATTGGGGCTCAGCTGGCTCGGGCAGAGCTTCACCAGGTGGAAGTATCGAACGATCTCCGGGTCCAGTGGGAACCTGAGTCCCCAGTTAAACAGCTCTGTAAAGAAGACTATTTCGTTCCTCTTGCGATCCATGGGGGTCTCCGGATCGATGGGGATCCTTATCTTTACGTTTTCCGGGATCCCCCATTTTGTGCGCATTCGCCCCAGGTCAAGAGTATGGATGAATGCATACTTGGTCTTTTGTAAGGCCAAGAGATATTTGAGCTCAACTCTGTGGAAACATGGCCCCACCTTCTCCTCAAGGCACTCCGGCAGCTCCGGATGCCTCAAGTACAGATTTTCCTTGCCTTTTTTGGCAATAGCAACATTTTCAGTCTGGCTAGAAGACTCAGACTCGAAAGGGACCTCTTCAGCAGAGTCTTCCATCCTCTCCTCCATAACTGTTGGGGGAATGTCTGTGGTAGAGGTCCAGAGAGGGTTAAAGCTTGGCTCAGCTTGGCTACCGGACTGCTGACCCTCTGTGTTTCTTTGACTTCTTGTCTTAGGATGGGGCTCTGAGGCAGAAGTCTCCCTTGGAGGTACCGGGCTGCTGGCCTCCGGACCAGATGATCTTTCCCGGGGAGCTCTGATGGGCACTCCAGACCCAGAGCCACTGTTTTTTGTCCCCGATTTGGTGGGAGTATTTTTGGTGGCTAGCCCTTTAACTAACCAGCTTGTTCTTTTAACCACCAGCTTCTCCGGAGAGTGCTCTGTGTCAGACCCCATTGCAATAAACGGTGTAGGTTTCCTAACGCTTGTAGCAGTAACTCCTGAATCAACAGCGGGTATTGATTCCTGGACCGAGGAACCAGAGACTATGGGCGAGAGGGTGGATTGAAAGAGTTTTTTGGGCTTAGTACCTTTGGAGGAGGACGAGCCTCGATCTGACTCTGTAACAGAAGCAACTGGTCTCTCAACAGGTGATGATAGTAGCCCTGCTGCTATTCGTCTTTCCTTCTCGACCTTTTGCGCTTTCTCCAACTCCGAAAGATTGAGCCAACCACCCTTGATCAATGCTGTTCTTGCTGTAAACAATAACTGTCAAGGAAATTTTTTGCTTTAGAGAGAGAAAGCTCTGAGTAAGTTTGCAGAGTAAATGTGAAAGAGATGGTAAAACAGTGGAAAATGAGTTTGAATTTATAGTGAAACTAAGAAAATGAGTTGATTCCTAAGAGAATTCGAAAAGTTTGGCAATGATTAAAAGACGGCGCTGATGTCACTATTTGTAATTAAAGAGGTTACTTGTTAAAGAAGATGGTGCGAAATTCAAGGTGAAAAAACGGCTGGAGTATCCAATCAGAAGGCGACACGTGTCCCACTAACTCTGGCAAAAACCGTTCTAAATTCGTAAAGTTTAACCTGTCCGGGTATTCCCATAGATCTGTCCGGATTGAAAACCACTTCAGACATCGGACTGTTTTTCAGTTCTTTGACAAGAATACTTGCTCAAACACCTAAAAAGGGGCTCCTGATGAGTCCGAATTCAGCATGCTCCCCGGACAGGGCAAATCGGTCTAGTCTCTCCGAATACCGGACAGGTTACATGGACATGGATCGAACAGGTTATTTGGACCGGACAGATTTATGTGAACACTGTGAACTTGAGGCTGTTCGAACTATGACAAAAGTACTAAAAAACCTAAACACTTCTTGACTAAGCTACTTGCTCTCCTACTTAGAGCTCATGGGTCTTTAAACATGACCCGGTCCATTAAACATTACCCGAAAGCCCATAAGGGCCCAAACATTATACTATAAATACCTAACCACCCGCATTAACTAGGGGTAATGAGAATTAACTGCTACCAAGCTGCTTAATCATCTCTCTACTCTCTACTCTAACTGTTAAACACCCACATACCACTGTTAAACACCCACATACCACTGTTAAACACCCATACACCACCTTAAAACTCTACTTGAAATTACCAGCCTACCCTCAAGCAATTATTATCCACACCAAGAGGAATTCAACATTATTTTTCTTCTTCTTTTCACCCTCAAAAAATGGTCAAGTTGAAGTTGCAAATAGGACAATTTTGTCCGGATTTAAGAAAAAATTGGAGAGAGCTGCTTGAAAGTGGCCAAGTTATTTACAAAAATTGTGGGCCTACTGAACTACATCTCGGGCTGCTACACAAGAATCTCCTTTTACCATGGTATATGGGATGGATGCAATTACTCCCATAGAAGCTACTTTACCATCTCACAAAGTCCAAAACTATTCCGAACAGGCTAATGATATAGCAGCAGGAATTAATTGGATTTGACTGAAGAAAGAAGAGTTAAAGCGCATCTGAGAACAGCGCATTTCCAGGGTTTGATGAAGAGCAGATTTTCCTCCAAAGTTAAAAGAAGAGATTTTCAGTTAGGGGAAAAGTCTTAAGGAACGTTTTTTTACACACAAAGGAAATACAGTTCGGTAAGTTGGCTCCGAACTGGGAAGGCCCTTATGTGGTCTGTGGGAAAGTAAAACCATGAACATACAGGCTCCAAAACAAGGAAAGGAGAGCATTAAAACACCCATTGAACATTGAACATCTGAGGTTATACTTAGACTAAAACTCTTTTGATTTACTTTTTAAATATCAATGTAAATATTATGTGGCATACTCTTTCATACTCTGGTGGCGCGGGAATGTTTTAATGGGGTGTGTGAATTTTTCAATAATATCTTATGCCTTATTCAAAAGTCTGGCATAATTATATTTTTGATTTAGCCACAGTATAAGGTGGTCGGATATTAAATGCTTATTAAACATCTCGGCTCTCAAATGTCTTTGATTTGATCGGATATATTAAACACTTGGTCACATTCATTAAACATATGTGATGTAGAATGTTTAATACCCTTATTTAACACTTCTGAAATATTGAAGGCTATCTAAACATTGGCCATAAAGAGTTAAACAAAATTTAAACACAAAGGAATATGATATTAGAATCTGATCGGAATATCCCTCATTCACAAAATACCTTGACTATTCAAAGACTTTAAGTTTTACAGCACAAAGATTAAACAAACGATGCAACAAAATGCCTTTGTCATCCAATGAATTTAGTTTTTTTAACAAAAATTATACAATACAACCTTAGGGCTTGCTCCCTTCGGTTTTTCTTCACCATCATCGTTTTTTGGACTTTTGAGTTCAACACTTGAACTCTCACCAACTTCTTCATCGTCTTCGGAATCTATCCCACTAGAGTAGTTATGCTTATCCCCATCAGCTATCGTATGGAGAAGGAGGTCAACATAGTCCACAAATTTCCACAAAGGACCAAGAGTCCTCTTAGGAAAGGTCTCATGGAACAGTAAGACCATATCGGATTTAATTTCATCATCCCTCTTCTCCAAGGAATCCACTATTACACTAGCATACTTCTTTATCCATGCATCTATTTCTTGAGCTTTTTTTCTTACTAAGGAAGCGTTCTCTTCGATCCTCTCTTGGACAGTTTTCTCCACCTTGACTTTGTCATCGGATAAAATCTGGATAGTTTTGTACTTAGCCTTTAGTTGCTCCTTCAAAGATGTGATCTCATTAGAGGAAAAAGTCTCCAGTTTGGATTTCTTGGTTTGGAGGTTTTTGCTAGTCTCTTCTGACTTGAGCAGTTTGGCAGCTAAATCTTGTTTTTTCCTTCTTCAATGATTCTATGCTTTGTTGAGCGGTAGAAAGATCGTTTGTCAAGCTATGTTTATCTGCAGTCACAGAGTTTATGCTATTTGTTTGATCTCTTACTTGCCTCTCCAGATCAACTACCGGACGGATGTAACCCAGAAGGGCATGACTTAGGGTATCTTGCTCACTTGATATTATATAAGCCTCCCCATTGTACGTCACAACATTGGATGAACTGGAAGGACGATAAGGCTCCGCGAAGTCATCCTTGTCCAAGTCATTGAAATACATGTTAATACTTTGAAAGGCATCAGGATTTACCTCTTCATCACCAGTGGTCTGTTTTGGAATAGAGGTTGCGTGGAATTTCTTCTTGTAAAGTAGGATCGACATGAACTAGAGGAGGGATTTCAAAAGGACGTAGAATTATCTCTGATCCCAGAGTGATTTTTTTCTTCTTCGCAGCTTTTTCAGCACTGCTTGCTTTACATTTTTATCCTCTTCGAAATCTTTGGTGGGTTTTCTGATCCACCAGCCTCCTTAACAATAACTTCTACTGCTTCCAGCATAGCAACATTAATTCCTCCTTAGTTCTCCGAACCGGTCCCTTCGGTGGTTGTCTAAAGTGGGTATGTTGTGGTTTTCTTATTTCTCTTGTTCTTCATCTTGTTCAGATGACTAGGGGCTTTGGCCCTGAAAGCCAAGAAAATCTTAGCATCTTTAGCCTCAGTTCTTCTCAGGACAACCTATGCAAGAGGAGGGGTGGTCAGTTCTTCCCAGGTGAGATTTTTTCTCTTTGTGGTGTTCCACAAATGAGATATCACAAAGTTCCCTGACGTGAAACAGTTGTGGAAAGCGTTGTCTCATTTCTCCAAGGCCCAAGCATCTAGCTTGGCATAGGTGTCTTGACCTGCCTTTACATATTCCGACAACTTCTTCGGAAAAAATAAAAAGAGATACAAATCAGTTCGGAGTAACCGCTTAGTATTTGAAATATTAAAGAGAACATGAATAAAACTTACCAATTCTCTTCCAACGACTGGTCAGCTGGCTTGGGTTAGAGTCAACCTTGATCTTCTACCCATTCTCTTGAGCCCCGCTGATGAACAAGAACTGTGTCTTCCATGACTTTTCTGACTCCAAAATATCACTTACTACCTTGTAGTTATTCCCCATATTGTAATGGTAAAAGGAAATATGATGATTTTTCCACAAATTTGCCACAGCAGCGAATTGTTCCATTAGAAATAGAATATTGGATAGTTTGGAAGCCATGATGCCAACCATCATGATGTACCAAACATTTGGGCTCAGCTGACTTGGACATAGCTTGGTCAGGTGGAAGTACTTGACTATCTCCAGGTCCAAAAGAAACCGGAGTCCCCAGTTCAGCACCTCTGTGTAGACCACAAGCTCGTTAGGTTTGTAGTACATCCGAGTTTCTGGGGTCACTGAGATTCTCACATCGACAGACTCGTGGATCCCTCACTTTGTACGAATACGACCCAATTCAGCGGTATGATTGTATACGTAGGCTGTATTTTGGAGGGATAGCAGGTATTTTACACTGATTTTCTTGAAATTTGGCCTTACTTTTCCTTACAGACTCTTCGGAAGCGCATCTAGATGAGTCATACCTATTTTAGTCTTGCCCTTTCGATCTGCAGCTGTGTCATCTGTTTGTCCGGACGCCTCAAAAGGGGCGTCATCTAAACTATCCTCCATATTTTCTTTCATTATAATGGATGGTTGTTCGGATGGCTTGGCTTCTGCTAGGGGCTGCTGTCCGGATACTTTGATTTCTGGCAAAGGTTTTACTGCCTCCGAACTTATGGGTTCTGAAAAGGTAGGCGTGGATTTAGATTTGAATTGACGGGTTATTCGGCGAGGGGTATGCTTCTCGGGGGATTTTTCTGCGTTCGAACCCATAGCTATAAATGGTGAAGGTTTTCTAACGCTGGAAACAACTTTCTCTTTAGTGAGAGGATTTTGAGACTCTTGGACATAGGACCCTAATTTTAGAGGAGAAAGGTTTGAAACAAAGGGCAGTTTTCTAACCTTGGGTATTTTTGAGGATGATGAACCTTGGTCTGTGTTTTCTTGTAATTGATTGATTCATTCACCATGAGAAACAGGAAGGCCAACAACAATTCGTTCATCTCTTACAACTTTTCTCGCTCTATCAAATTCAGACAAGTTTAACCAACCTTCTTTTACTAGTGTGTTTCTAGCTGTGAACATAAATGACTCGAACACAAATTAAAGAGTGTACTGAGCTTTCTCTCACTAGAAATGCTTGTGTTTTTCTTTGAAGACAATGAAACAGTGGAATGAATATATATAACAGTAAAAAGTGGAGTTACCTATGAGAAGGTAAAACGATCAAAAAAAGTTTATTAACGGCTACAAAGTATAGGAGTTAAAATCTAGGTAACTTTCTAGCATATTAGGTACATGAATCTAGGAGAAAATGGCTGAGAGGTCAAACCAGAGTCGGGCACATGTCTAACGTTGGTAAAAGACTCTTGAAATTCTGAATGGTAAAATCAGTTCCACCAAATTTCGAACAGAGTGACTCTTGAAAATCTTAACATAAAAAGATAAAGTATGCAGTTCGGTTACAGAAAAACAGTTTGAAGAAAGTTTATTTTGATTCTTAAGAGTTAACACTTCCAAAGCTTATTTGCAAGACCTAAAAGGGCTACTGACGAGTTCAGATATTTTAGACACTATAACTTGCCTTTTTCCGGAGGAATGTTCGGACATAACCACCATTATAAAAAAACGGACAAGACAAATGTAATGGAGTGTGACTAAGCTAGGTGCTGGTCACCTCATATCTTGGGCTAATGGATCCTTAAACTTGACCCGACTCCACGATCTGACCCAACAGGCCCATGGGTCATTAATTAAGTAGAATTATCCCAACCACTTTCATTAATGAGGGCAATCAAAATTTACTGCTAGCACACAGCTTAATTATCTCACTACTCTCTACCTTAAACATTAAATTCCCAAAACACTTTACAAAATTACCCTCAAACAGAAATTAACCACACCAGATATATAGAACCTCATTCATCAGTTTCAACCAAATTGTATAACTAACCATCCATACAATCATTTTTTGGTTTTGAAGGTTGTCTTCCATTCATTTATTTCTCGCATTCTGAGTTGGTGATAACCACTCTTTAAATAAATATTTGAAAATACGATGGCACCAATAAGTTCATCCAGCATGTCATCAAGTCTTGGAATCAGATATGGGTATTTAATAGTAATATTATTAATAGCACGACAATCCACATACATTTTCCAACTGTCATATCTCTTAGGTACCAATAGATACGACTTTCTAATGTAATATTTAGCCATCAATTTGTGCATTCTTTTCTCCAACTCTTTAGCTTATTTCGGGTTCATGTGGTAGGGTGGCTTGTTTGGTAATGTAAAACCAAGAACAAGATCAATTTGATGTTTAATATCTCGAATAGGCGATAAACCGGGGGGAGTGTCACTTTTAGAAAAAACATATTGATGCATGTTCATAATGTTTTCACTTCATTTGGTAGTTTTGGCGTGCTAACTCTTGAATTTAAAAAATTATTTAATAATATTAGTAGTATGGTACTTCCAACATTTATAAACTCGCAAACAGATTAGAGTATAAATAGAGGCTTGATTTACTTACCGTAACTTCCTAGTCATTTATGTTTGCATTTTTGAACTTCAGGCGGGGTAAGAGGTGCTAAGTGGATTTTTTTACTATTATGCACAAATAAGTAGAAGTTTGTGCATCTATTATAACATACTCACGATCAAACTTCCATGATTTACCAAATAATAAGTAGGAAACTTGCATAGGTACTAGATCATACATAACTTCATTTTGATATTTGTTTATATTGAATGGAATAGTAACCTGATTCGTAATGTATAAGTTAACTTGATATTTGAAACATTGTAGCTTGTAAGGACTTGGGTATTTTTGTAAGACCCAATCTGTCAATCATAAACTTGCTACCCACAATAGTACAAGAACCTCCATCTATGATAAGATTATATACCTTTTGTTGATAGTGCATCTTATGTAAAATATGTTCTCATTTTTTGATGAATTATTTTGGTTGGATCATTGCACTTAAGACTATTCTTTCCACCAATAAATCATCAATATTTGGATATTAAATTTCTTTTTCATGGTTTAATTTCTCAACTTCATATTCGTCTTATAACTCATATTCTTTACTTAGAATGATAATCATCACACGCTGATTTGGGCACTATATAGCATAATGTGCATGTCTCTGACATGTAAAATATTTAACTTCACGAGTTCTAGTTGGAGTAACTTATGTTTTTATCATTTTTGGGATTTTAATTTTCTTTCTCTTGCTTTTTGAATAAGGATTCCTTATTTTTACTTTATCCAACACTTTATTGTTGTTTGGAGTCCACACTTGTGTTTTTCTGGTTCGATTGCCAGTGGTATTTTTGAGCTTAAGTTGCAATTCAATATGGAAAACAATGTAGTATACTTCATACAACTCAGTATATTGTTGTATTTCTACTTTTATTGTCATATACTCTTATAAACGAGTTGTGATAAATTATGCGATAGCGCCTTTTCAGAATCTTCAAGTTCCAAAAGATTTTTGAATGGTTCAAACTCATCAAAATACTCCTCAATATAGATTTCTAAAATATTTCTGAAGGTCACGGTGGTAATGAGCAAGTACATACCTCTATCTTAAAATAATCTTTATGTCTTCACATATATTCACGGGTCTCTAACATCACATCTTTATTTCATATACTTCTCTATCTCACCAAGTAAGAGCACTCTCTAAAAATTATGCATAAACTAGGGCAAGTTTCTTTTGCTCGATATATCTATAAAACTCAAATATATACTCCATATACCTTTCATGATCCATGTAGGCATTAAGACGTAATTTTCTAACAAATAAAAGAGGTCTAAGATTTACCTCTGCAATTTTAGGCATGAGTGGTCATTCCTCTATTTCTTTGGGTTTGATGAAAAAAAAGAACATGAAGGGTTAGCCATGCCATCATCTTCATATTATATTTCAACATGCTCTTATGTAGATGTGAAGTTTCTGATGGCTCTAAGTCTTATCAGAGGTTGCTCAATTTGCCCAATACATTCTCTGAATTTGTTCTTTTTAGTATGGACTTCTTTATCTTGTGTTTGCATTTTTGTACTTTATATTCCCATATGCTCTTATATAAAAATCATTACGAGAACAAAATTCTTCATATAGGTTTCCGTCATTGTAATCGGTTGTGTATAAGGATGATACAACCTTGATAAGGGACCTTTCGATTCTGATACTAGATGATGTAGGAATTAAAATGATTTGATTCGTGAAAGTTCGAATAACAATCATAAACAAAATCAAATGGAAAGTGATGAAAGTTAGAGGATGGATTGAGTTGCACCGCAAATGTGATGAGAAAACCTTTGAAAAACAAAACTCTATAATGAGTGTATCCCGGATAAACAAACATAATCAAATGATAGATTTGTCTCAAACAAAAGTTTTGAGTAAAAACTTTTTTTATTACTTAATTGAATTTAGACCATACAAATACTTGAGGCTTTATTGATAGTCATACAAAGAAATAAATATAACTCTTGAATAATACAACGGACTAAGTCTCTTGATTGTGTTAAAACATAATTAAATGAGTTTAAAAACTTAAAATATAACGCTTGGATAGTAAAAGCAAAATAACTTTTCCTCATTTTTTTAAAACAAAATTAAATGAGTTTAAAGACTTAAAATGTAACTCTTGCCTAATAAGAACAAAATAACTCTCATCGACTCTTCAATTTTGTTACTTTGATTTGATGTCTTTTACGAGATTTCCTCATATGTGCCTTGACAAAATTGAATAAGATTTCTAAAGTGACTTAGAGTGGGTTTCTGGTTTTTAACACTTGACAATATCATCTTGAAGTTGTAGAAGTGGTTGAGATATTTTTGTTGTGAGGTGAAACAGATATCTCACCTTGTTTACTTCAATTAAATGCATTTATAAGGCAGTAACTAAACTGTAAGTTGGCTAATGCTTCATTTTTCTTATAAGACTCTTCACGACCTAATTGAACTCTCCACGAAGTTCTATTGCTCATAAGCGTGTTATACGACCAAATCTAGAAGTTTGTATTGGATGTCCTCATAAATAAGTATGTGTAATCTTCTAAAATACTAGCCCGCAACTCAATACTTATTTCCTAAAACGAACAATCATAAGTGAAGTGAATATCATAAATTTGTCAAATAGTAAATCATAGTTTAACTCAATTAAACTCAAAAAACATTTATCTTCTATTATGTGCAAAGCTAATTGTATTGTTAACTTGACAAAAACATAACTAATTTCACTAATTTTGAACGAAGATAGCGATTTTTTTCTAGTTTCAAAATAACATATAATTATTATGTGGAGTGAAATAGTTGTTTTTCTAACCTAACAAAAACTCTTTTTATTAATGTAAAGTGAGGGGATATTTTTTTTCCACAACCTATAAAACTATTATTTTCGTATAAGATGAATGAAAATAATAATAATTTTTAAAAAATATAAAATAATATACATTCACTTAAGATAGTAAGCAACATACGCACAAAATTAATTTTGTTTTCTTAGAGCAAAATATTCAAAAACAACGAATATATAGAATAAAAAAATTAATAATGTTATGACAATATTTTGAAAATGATGTTAAATATGTTAGTTATATATCGTTTGTAGATTTGTGGAACACTTTTTATTCTCGAAGTTCATTGTCCATCTTCTAGTTATTAGATTTTTGAATTTTGAATTTTAAATTTAAATTTAAATTTAAATTTGATTATAGTTTAATACGGTGTATTAATTTAATGACCATAGAATATAAAAATTCTAAAAGGAGTAAGATATAATTTTGTAAATTGATTAAGGACAAATCGGTAAAGCATATTAAAAGATGGTAGAGATAAGTTTGCAAATGTAATGACCATATAATATCATATTGATACCGTGTTACTCGTCCTAGCCATTCCTTTTATTTATATCGTACTTTTAGTCTCTAAATTCATTTAGTTTGACAAACATGGCTAAATTCGTCATCATCATCGTTTTTATCTCTCTCTTTGCCTTATGCGCCGCACGTCCACCGTTAGATTCATCAGAAAAGGAGGTCAACCTCTTGACTGACGTATCAGAAACAACAACCACCGATTCTCTTGGTCAGTCCAAACCCGTTCCCGATCTCAAGGTGACCATCATGAGTTTCCGCCCCAGCAACTGTCGGTTTCATCGGCGCTTTCACAACAAGTTCAAACCGTCCAGGGTCCAGATCCCTTACGGTAGCGACATGATCCAGTCCACCGAAGAGGGCCGATTTGATCCTGTTAGCTATCAGGTTAAAGAAGATCGGATGCGGTTACATCGCGAAGAGGACCACGAGCACGAGCACGAGCACGAGGACCATCACGATCACCACAAGCACCATCATCACCATGAGCACAAGGGTGGACTATTGAGGAAGATACGCGAATTTTTGAAGAATTACTTTGGTTAATATATATGTTTTAAGTTTGGATCCGTACGGAGATGTTTATATTATTATATTATATGTTTGTGATCTGATCCATACGGTTGTGTACTTGTGTTGAAGTCTATGTGCGGTAGAAAAGTGATTCCTCCATCAGGATGAAGATCTGTCTGTGTTTTAAAGTTTGGTTTGTACTATCTTATATACTTATGTTATATATGATGAAGATTTTTATGATACTCCTTTCTATACAAGGATGACCTGACTTTGTCTTATGAGTCACTATGAACTTTATTTCTAACTTGATGTAGAAAACGACTTAATACCATTCGACAGAGCAGAGGAGATGTTTCTGAGCTTTTCGATAGGCTGGTCTCTGTTGAAGCCTTTGAAGTCAGGTTCAACGATCAAACTCAGCACCACCTTGATGGAACGCCATTTCTTGTTTTTCTAATTCAAGACCATATTTTATTCATTGAGACTATATAATATTTGGATTTGATCAAAATATAGGTCCAAAGTTTTATTTGTGGCCAAAATGAAAATTAAGCGGTAAAAATTGAATAACGTTTCACTTGAGCAGAGAAGCCTTCACTATACCGATTCTTTATCGTCTTTGGAAAGCTAAAGAAACACAGAGTTTTGATCTTTTTTTTGTCTCGATGGATTCTCTGCCTTAAACCTTGTCCAGAACTAATAAAAGCTACTTTTTGAAGCTGTCAGTTCAACGATTTTATTTTTATCTTCGTCTTTTTGCCAGATTAAAGCTTATTTTGGTTTTAGATACATGCACAGGTACTGATCAGCTGATCCTTTTTGAGTTTATATCATGCGTTTTATCATTTTTTTTTTAACCTGAAAAAATAATCGGGAGAAAATAAATTTAAGAGAATTTGTTTTCCTAAATTTTAGTATACATTAAAGTTGATCAAATTATATATATATATATATATATATATATAAATAACGGAAACGAGGAGTTTACGAAGACAGTTATAATTGCATATAATTTATAACGGAAACTAATAAAATATAATTGTATACATATAAATAAGATACGAGATTATATTAATTATGCCAACATTTCTACTTCTTAATCTCGTAACTGAGGCTTCAAGTTGAACACACCAATTGCATCTTTTAAGAACTCGAATGTGTCACGTGGCAATGGCTTGGTAAACAAATCTGCAATTTGTTCTTATGTCTTGACATGCGCAATATCAAAGATATTTTGTTTCAGGCAATTACGCAAAAAATGAATCTTGATATCTATGTGTTTACTTTTTTACATGGAAGACTGGATTCTTTGCTAAAGCAATTGCAGACTTGTTATCAACTCGCAAACTAACTTTTTCAACTTTAATTTTGCATAACTCTTCCAGCAACCTTTTGAGCCACATTGCTTGACAAGCTCCTGCAGAAGCAGCAACATATTCAGCTTCACATGAAGACGGTGCTACAACCTTCTGTTTTTGTAAAGTCCAACTAATGAGATCATTGCCCGGAAAAAAAAAACCCGAGAGGTACTTTTCGATTATCAATGTCTCCAGCAAGATCACTATCAGCATACCCAATCAACTCTGGATGTTGTTGTTCTCTTTTAACATACTTCAAGCCGAAATTGAGTGTACCCTTTATATATCGAAGAATCTGTTTGACAACACTCATATGTTTTATAGAGGGTTTTTCTATGAAACGGCTAGCCACGCCAACAGCAAATGATATATCAGGTCTAGTATGGACTAAGTACCTCAAACTCCCAATGACACTACGATACATTGTTGCATCTACGAATGTATTTCCATCAGTCTTGCTTAGCTTTAGCCTTGAATCCATTGGTACGCGACATGGTTTACAACTTAGCATTCCCATTTTCTCCAAAATCCTTTCTGCATAACTTGTTTGGCTCAAAGTTATATGATCAGACCTCTGTTTAACCTCAATTCCCACATAAAAACTTAATAAACCCAAATTTGTCATGTCAAACATTTCTTTCATCTTTGCTTTGAAACTTCTTAGATTCGCCAAGTTTGAGCCGGTTAATACTAAATCATCCACATAAACACCAACATACTGTATATCACCTTCATTTCTTCTTTTGTAAATGGCATGTTCGAGACTACATTTCTCATAACCCAAATTCTGTAAACAAAAGTCTAGTTTTTCATTCCAAGCTCTTAGAGCTTGTTTCAAACCATATAATGATTTCTTCAATCTCAGAACTTCATCTTCTCTTCCTTTCTCAGCGAAACCTGGTGGTTGCTTAACATAAACCAATTCCTTTATATCCCCATTGAAGAACCCCGATTTCACGTCCATATGATGTACTTGCCACCCTTCATATGCTGGTAATCCCATAAGCAATCTAATAGTTTCTAATCGAGAAACTGGAGCAAAAAGCTTGTCATAATCAATTCCATGTTCTTGAATGTAGCCTTTGACCACGAGTCTTGCCTTATATTTAATAATTTCACCGTATGGATTCTTCTTCAGCTTATAAACCCATTGCTAACCTATCACTTTGTGTTCTGGTGGTAATTTTCTAAGCTCCCAGGTTCCTTTTTTCTTAATCGCCTCAAGTTGCTCCACCATTGCCAACCTCCAATTTTCATTGTTGAAGGCTTCTTCTTGCGTCGTTGGTTCTTCAATAGACAGAAGGATCATATCTGAATCTAATCCAATTTCATTAGTTTCATCATATAACTCTTGTAAAGATCGAAACGTTTTTGGTGGAGTTGCATCGTCCTCGTTTCTAGGTTCCTCATCTGATCTTGTATCATCCTCATTTAATACACTTTGAGAAAAAATTGATGGTGATTCAAGATTCATAGATTCTACTTCTCTAGTTGAATATCTAATGGAAATGGAGTTACTGCGTTGAAGTTCCATGGATTCTACAGTGTCAGACCAGTTCCATTTCTCAGACTCTCGAAATACCACATCTCGACTCACTATTATTTTCATTGTTTTTGGATTCACAAATCGGTAGGCTTTTGAACCAGATTCATAACCAAGAAAAACAACTTTGTTGCTTCGATCATCAAGCTTCTTCACATCATATTTCAGATTTTTAACATAAGCTATACATCTAAAAATTCGAAAATTACTTACACTTGGTGTTTTTCCGAAGTAGACTTCATATGGTGTCCTTCCACTTATAGCTCTTGTGGGATAACGATTTAGAAGATAGGTTGTTGTAACAACAGTTTTTGTCCAAAATTCATACGGTATATGTTTATCCTTCAACAAACATCTCATCATCTCGACAATGGTTTGATTTCTTCTTTCCACCACACCATTTTGTTGTGGTGAATATGGTGCCGTCATTTGTCTTTTAATTCCATGAAGCTCACAAAATAATTTAAACTCTTGAGACTGAAATTCTCTGCCTCTGTCTGTCCATAACATTTTTATTTTATTTCCCAATTGCATCTCGACTTCTGCTTTGAACTTCTTAAATCCAGTAAGTGCTTCATCTTTTGATTTCAGTGGTTTTATCCACATGTACCTGCTAAAATCATCAACAAACAAAATAAAATACTTGTTCCCTCCTTTAGTAATTGGTGAAATAGGACCACAAATATCTGCATGGATTAGATCTAACAACGAACTTGCTCGATAGTGACTTTGTGTTGGAAATCTTCCTCTGTGTTGTTTCCCAAAAACACATACATCACAATTATGACCATCTTGTTTAAACTCAGGTAATCTATGGGCTAATTTATCTCAGCCAAGTTTTTGCAAGGCTTGAAAGTGCAGATGCCCATAAAGAGCATGCCACAAGCGAGAGTTTTCAGATTTGGTAGATATGAGACATTGTGAAATTTTTTTACTCATTTTTATTGCATAGAGTCTATTTTCTTCTCGAGGTATTTTGGCCACCAGATTGTAATCTGCATAAAAAACACTTAGAAATCCACCTTCAACAACAAATTTTCCTCCTAACTCATCTACTTGTCCCAAACTAATGATATTAGATTTTAATCCTGGTACATAATAGACGTTCTTCATGCGCAAGTTTTTCCCGGTTTTGCTTCGAAAGTTTGCAATTCCTCTTCCACAAATATTGATCATAGAGCCATCGCCAAACTTTACTGTACTACTCATTGATTTATCTAAGTCTGTAAATAGGTTCTGGTCCCCAGTCATATGATTTGAAGCGCATGTGTCGTAGTACCACATTGATTCATCAACACTCCCTTTCGTTGCCATTGTTTCAGATTTATCTTTGGCCAGCATAAATTTGTTTCTCTAGCAAAAAAAAATTGGTCTTCATGACTAGCAACATATATTTCTCTTCTACTTCTTCGGTTAGATTCATTATTTTCTCTTTCTTCGGTTTGCAATCCCTAGCATAATGGCCAAAATTATTACAAGTATAACATCGTACCTTTGTGATATCAAATTTCGAATTTCTCTGTCATTCTCCATCAACAGATTTTGATATTCCATAGGAAAATCTTCCTCTCTCATAGCCAAAGCCACCTCTGCCTCTTCCTCGACCGCGACCTCGGGTCCCTCCAGAATATGTCGAGTTGAATCGTGACTCCCATTCTGCTTTTTAAACAACACATTTTCATTATACTCTTCTTCTTCATCAGATTTAGGAATGTTCTTCATAGGCTCTTAGTGCCCCAATAACATCTTTGAAAGACTTGTTTTTGGCATCTCCAAATTGTTCAATTGACGCTACAATTTGGGTAAACTTTGATGAGACTGATCTTAGCAATTTATTGTTCACATAGTCTGGCTTGATTACAACACCAAGGGCCTCAATTTGGTTAACCACTGTTGTCATTTTTCCCGCATAATCCACTACTGTCTCATTCTTTTTCTTTTTCATACCTTCAAATTCCTATCTGAACGCTTGCGCTTGCACCACTTTGTCCTCGTCCGCTCCTTCCTTCATTTTGTACAGAGAATCCCGCGCTTCTCACACTGTCTCCATGTCACCAAATTCCATCAATTGTCCTTCAGTCAATCCTTGAGAGAGAATTCCATACGCGATTTGATCTTGACGGAGATCAAATGGTTTGTCATGTAACACAGCTTACCGAACTCCATGAGCCCTCATGCATATCTTCATCTTTAATGTCCATCCTTAATAGTTTGTGTCAGTGAGAATTGGATACGTAAGTGATAGATTTCCTTCCTTCTGTGACACTCTTTTTTCTGATTTTGTTGATTCATCGCTGCCATATCTTCTTAGGACATTAACACATACTAAGTTTATCACCATTTTATATAAGGGCACTTAGGGGTTCGCAATTTGCCAATCTGTAACGTTGTAACACACTTTCAATGTATGCATTTTGTGATAATCTAAGAATAACATGAGAGAGATCTCGATGTATCTGGATTCCTAACATAAAACTGACATCACCAAGATCTTTCATATCAAACTTAGCTGATAGAAATATTTTTGTAATGTGTAAAAATTCATTATTGTTCGAGGCAAGCAATATGTCATCCATATATATTATAAGAAATATGAAATTACTCCTAGTGAACTTATGATACACACAATACTTAACCGAGTTGATCTCAAAGTCATGACCGACTATCACCTCAAGGAATTTGTGATATCATTGACGAGAGGCTTGTTTAAGCCCATAGATGGATTTCTTAAGCCTGCAAACCAGATTTTTTAAGTTAATTTCTACAAAGTCTTCTGGTTGCACCATATGGATCGTTTCCTCGATATTACAATTGCGAAAAACGATCTTAACATCCATCTAATGAAGCTCAAGGTCAAAATATGTGATAAATTCCATGATTGTTCTAAAGGAATCCTTTGTCGGCATCGGAGCGAAGGTTTCTTTAAAATAAATCTCTTCACACTGAGTATAACATTTCGCTACAAGACGTATTTTATGTCTTTTGACATTATACAGGGAATTGTGTTTGGTTTTGTAAACTCATTTACAACCAATTTTCTTTTTTCCCTTTAGGTAATGGGACAAGATCCCATACTGCATTGTCCTGCATTGGTTTATATATTTCCTTCATAGCATTAATCCACTTTCGAGGGCCAGAGCTAGCCATGACCTGTTTGTATGATGAGGGATCATCTACAGTTCCAGCACATAACTCATCCTGCTCCTGAAGATATACTATAAATTCTAGACCTATAATACTCTTCAATTCTCTCGTGGACCTTCTTAAGGGAACTATTTCTTCTTGTTGCATTTCTTGAGGAGGTAGTTTTATCATTATGAATGATATCATTTGGATTCCCTTGTGAAAGATTATATTGAGGTTCCTCTTGCTCAACCTGGACCATATGGGTATCCTGGTTAGAACCCTCAACTAGAGCATCAGTGTTAATTTGAGTATTACCTTGTTCATTGGGACCAAAATGGTTGGCATTATAGGAAAATCTTCAGATACCTGAGTATCCTCCTTAAAACTTTCATGAATCTCTATGGATTCTTCCTTAAAATCAACATATGTTTTCCCCCCAAACTCAACATCTTCTAGAAATTTGGTCGTTCTTGTCTCAAATATTGTACCATTGAGAGAATCATAAACCTTAAACCCTCTGGAATGTTCGGAATAACCTATAAAGAAACAACTAACAGTTTTTGGGTCCAATTTCTTTTTGTGAGGTTTGTAAGGCCTCGCCTCAACTAGACAACCCTACACATGCAGATGCTTTAAATTGGGTCTACCTCCGTTCCAAAGCTCATGTGTGGTCCTAACAATAGCTTTGGTATGTACTTGATTAATTATATAAGCGACACATTGATGGTTTCCCCTAGAGAGATAATGGTAGAGATGAGTGACTTATGATGCTTCTAACCATATCTTTTAGTATTAGGTTTCGTCTCTCAGATACACCATCCATGCAAGGTGAACCCGACATAGTGCATTGAGGTACTATTCTACACTTTCCTATATACTGTGCAAAGTTTCCTAGACGTTGTTCACCCGATCCATCGTATCTACCATAGTAGTCACTACCACATTCATATATAACGGTTTTAATGCTCTTACCGAGTTGTTTTTCAACTTCGGTCCTAAAAGCTTTGAGCTTGTCTAGGGCCTCATGTTTTTCTTCTTGACTGGACCTTGACCCGGTCATTTTCCATCTGCCTTCCGCTTAAGCCCCACCCCTTTTACGGATGTAACCACATTAACCTCAGTTGATGTTCCTTTAAGTTTATCATCCTCCTATGCAACATAGGAAATCAACTCATTGATATTCAACTTTTCCCGTATGCAGTTATAGGTGGACTGGAAATACTTAAACCTATTTAGCAGCGAATGAAATGTGAATCCCACTATGCATTCCTCAGGTAAGTCTAAACCGATTGCCTTTAACTTTTGTCCAATCATCAACATTCTCAGAATGTGCTCACGAATTTTACCTTTGCCATTATACCTTTTGGTAGCTAGCTCGTTGAGCAAACGCTGCATATCTGCCTTCTCATTTTTGGCAAAGGCTTTCTCGACCTCCGCGAGAAACACTGAGGCATTGGTAACACCTTTAGGGACAGCCCCACGCAAGCTACTGGAATCCCATGTAACAAGAGCGCCATGCATAACTCATTTGACTTCTCCCACCTTTCATCGGCCTTAGTTTCCTCCGATGTACTTTCCGGACTAAGGGGGTGGTTTGAGAGTTGACAATGCATGGTCATAATCATATACAGATAAAAACAACAGCATATCTTCCTTCTACAATTGGAAGTCTGGACAATCCAATATGGGTGGACGGTTCCTCAATAGGTTGTAACTAGTGGATACTATAATAAGAACAAACAACACAAAGCACATTTAACATTTTGACATATAACTGAAAACATATGCATGAACATGGTAAATACATGTAAAATATAATATTCCATGATAATAGATATCAAAGGGCAAACCATACTAACATGCAATTTTATGATTTTGAGAAAAATACCATGATCATTATTTTAATTTCCTAAGTACCAATAAGACCTTCCGGAGGGTCGATGTCATTTACTTAGATTAAAATAACCCTAATTTGATTTTCTTAATTATTGGCGAAACCTTCCGAATGACCGATTTCACCTACTTAAAATCAAAATATTGTAAGGATAATGATGAACTTAATTTATTATAAGTACTGATGAAACCTTCCGGAGGGCCAATGTCATCTACTTAAAATTAAAATCAACACAATGACCATTTACAATAATTTTCTCCTCTTCATTATTTATTTAAACCCAAATGTGAACCTTCCGGAGGGCCGGTGATATTTGAATTTAGACTTATCCTCGAACATTTCGAAGTCTAGGATCCATAAAAAAAATTAATTTTAACTTTTTGGATGGTCGATTAAATTAATTTCTTAGTTTCACCTACTAGTCTACGAAACCTTAGTCATGCATCACCATTTAATCATTCAAGCATATACAATTTCATTCATAAATAAGCATACAAAAATTAGCATGTCAAACACACCATAGCTGTGAAATAAACCATATTATATATTTTAAATTAATTAAAATAATTACTATTATTTGGATAAATAGTGTTTTTGATGAATAGTATTTTCGAAAAAACATTGTTCAGCATCCGAAAACTACTGTTCACTACTTGAAAATAAAAAGATTATATAACCTGATGAATAGTGTTTCTGATGAATAGTGTTTTCGATGAATAGTGTTTTTTTATTCATCTTTCAAAAATACTATTGACACAATGTTCATATTCCAAAATAAATATTATTCACAACACTTCTACTAGTGTCATCGCGACAACAGTAGATTGTGAATTACCTCGCAAGTTGTGGTGTTCATCCACAATGTCAGAAGTTCGTTGGCCATTGTGAACATCGTCGGACAACCTTCGATTAACGTTAACTTTAGGGGTTAAGTCGTCGATGAGTCGTTGCCCCAATAGTTTGAATTTATTCAAAACAAAAATAAATAATATAATCACATATCATGTTTTTCAATAAAATAAATCAAAACTCATGCTTTCCACACAGTTCCTAAATCTATTACCTAACCAGCTCAATCAACATATAATCTCAATGGCATGGATTCTTTACACTAAAGAAAAACATATATTCATCAATATATCCTCATATAATTCACTATTCTATTGAATCCAACAAATGGTTAACTTGGCTCTCATACCAAATGTAATATATTATTCAAAATTGCATCAAATAATATATAACAAATCGCGGAAAAATAAATAAACCCTTTTTTAGATTCAACTAATGAATAAACAGAAAACCAAGAACACTTACGATTTGTCTGCTACTTTTCGTATAGTATTCTCTTTTGTTCCTTTTCATTCCTTTAGAGATTCCGTATATTACCTTGAGAAACCTGCCGAATGAGTTAGTAGAAATGAAAGGTTCAGACACTGAGGGATTTGATTAGGGTTTAGGATGATGAAATTCCTAAACCTAGCTCCTTACTTATAGTCTTCACATTGTGAAGCCCAACATTGTAAAGCTTATCCTCTATTACTGCATATGTTTATTTAGCATGTTGGTCCAAATTATTATTGGTCCATAAATATATTAAATAAATATATTATAAAAGAAAAAGATCAATACTAAAAAAACTTAAATACATATCATCCATCGAAGATCATCATGACTCATATATCCATGGATGGGACAATTCTGCGAATTCTCCCAAAGTAATAAAAGCTACAATCTTGGTTTGAGCCTTTAATATAGAAACCATTTAATATTTTTAAACCGATCGACCGAGACCGGATCTTCATCTTCTTCGAACAAAGAAGTTTCACAAAAACATGAATATCATCTGAAGTTTCATAATTTATTTTTAATTGGTTGACTATGGTAAAAAAATCTTAAACAATAGTCATAAACAAATTTTAACTTTATTTTTTGAACTTTCAAACTCCACTCTAAGACTTTATAACAAAAAAAATCATTTTTACATATCCTTTGAATGAATTCTCCAAAATCTCTCATGCATGTTTTACCAAAATATCACAAGAATTTTTTTTCTCAAGTTGCTTCATACGATTGGACTCATTAATATATCCAAAACATAACTTTATGATTTGTCTTCTTTGATTTTTTTAGATTCTCTTTTTGAGCTGATGTTTATTCTTCATTTGCTTCATAAGTTACTTCTTCATTTGCTTCATAAGTTACTTCATTGTACCATTTTTCAACAATCTTTCACTATTCTTGAAATTCTAATAATAGTTTTTATTTGAATACTACTTTAACTATAATTTGTTTTGGTTAATTAAGGAACAAAAGAATTGTTGTTCATCTTCTGAGATTTGATACTACTTGTTGGAACTATACCTGCATTTTGATCCATTTATTCTATTTTCATATATAAATATAAATATATATATATATATATAGATATATATATATATATATAGATCTCAAAGACTAGTATGTGTCACACGGTTTTGCTTTTGGTCCACCCCAAAAGAAACTCTTACTTGTGGGAATATTTTTGTATTTATATACCATTTATATTTTACCACATAATATTTACTTATATATAATTAGAAACACTTTATTTCTTTTGGTAAAATAAAAAGTTTATTGTTACTTAAGCAAGTATTTATTATATTAAACGAGAATACGAAATCTTCAAATATCAAACAATAATTTGAATCTTTATTTACGCATTGTAATATTATTTTCTAATTATATTAGCAATTCTTTTAAATCACTTCAGTAACGAATATAAATCCGAAACAAATCAAAATTTATAAACAAAACGAAGATTCAATTAGTGTTGGAAATATAGGCATGAACAACTCGATTTTCACATTAATATACTAATATACGACTTTCTAGAATTCTAAAATCCTTAGAATCCTATAAAAATCAAATAACATTCCTTTCCTTAGTGTTATTAAATATATATATATACTAATATAAACACACTGGAGTTTTTTACTCGTAATTTGCATTTAAACTGAGGTTAGCCAAACCTTCGATACCTGATTTGGATTGATATTGAAAACCAAGCAATCATATAAAGTTTTTCAATCAGCATATGATTTTTAAGAGCCACGGTCTTATCTATTTTCGAGAGCCGGAGCAGCTGATTCCAAATGAAGTAACAAACAAGCATATATTTTTTGCTTCAACCTTTCTATATTGTTGGATAATTCTTTGTTTTCCAAACTTAACTCACTTTTAACATTTTCCAGCCACTGCTTTGCTTGCTTCAGCTGCGATAACGTCAACGCAATCTTGTTATCGACTGCCTTGGCTCCGTTGTTCTTCTCGTGATCTTGAACACGAAATCCCTTGTCCAACGATGTTTCCAAGAAATCCAGGAACCATGTTCTTGTTTCATATAAAAGAGATTTTTTCATTTCTTTTATCTCTTTTGTACCGTCCTCTTTTGCCCATTCTAACTTATCCGTCTCCCTCAGCTCTACCACCGGAGATCTTGGAGTCTTCGTAGTGCCTTTAGTGCTCGTCTTGGATCGCACTAAAGAAATAGCTAACAAACTTTATCAAACCGGCCAATTGTGGAAATTTTTAAACTGAAATTGTTGAGCGTATATATAAGTATTAATCAACTAGTTGATACTTTATTGTATAATATTTTCAAAATTAAGACCTTTTATGTTGGAGGTATGACAGGTCATTTTAAGTAATGAATTGTCCAGTTTCGTCGCGGTTGTGACATATGGTTCGTAAATGAGATCATGGAGATAGAAGAATTTAGTAAAAGAAGCATGAGGGTTGTCTGGTGACGCTGACAACAAAAGATCAGAAAATAAACTGCAGAAAAAGAGGATGAATAAGATTGTTTTGAAAACTATAAAACAATAATATTAACTAACACCTTACCTATAGAAATATGTTTAGTCTATGTTAATATATACTTGAGCCATGTATTAATGTAAAAGAAAACCTGCCTGAGGCACTTCACAAGATTCGCAGCAGCAGATGCCTCTCTTTGAGCTTCTTCTGCAACCAAATAAGCTAATTGTTGCCTTCTAAGTATTCCCTTCACGTGAGAAGTAGTGTCGTCGAGATCACAATTCATGCGCATTTTGTGTGTTTTCTAGATATATACTAAAGTAAAAAAAAATGTTTTATGTGTTGATGTTTAGGACTGTTTAGTTCTGCGATGAAATAGTCCAACCTGGTATTCAGTGTCAGCACATAACTAATAAACCATAAGCCAAATAGTTACGATAATTGATGCCTACACAAGACTAACTAGTCCTATAAAGAAGTTTGTGACTCGATAGAACTAACTAATTCCCTCATTTCGCTCCTATTTTATCCAATAATTTTACCTTATCCGATGTTCCGAACATGCTATCATATGCTTATGATTCTTGAAAGAGTGAAGAGAAGATACCTTGCTGTGCTTCACAAGAGTTGAAGGCAGCGAGTTCCATGCTAAAATTTCAGCTGGATTGTTATTATGGTTACGATTAATAGGCAAACAATTGAAGTTTATGCTTTCTTGCTTAAGTCTTAAAGTTTTAGTCTTTGAAGCGACAGCAACATCCTCCTCCAATTTAGAGAACAAAGCCTGTGTCTTTGATGGCAGTTCTTCTTCAGGCCTTTTCGGCCGTGCCTGTAAGTATCAAGCACTTCTTACAGACATTTCGCTATAATTGTTCGACAATCTTTTGTAGCTGTTTTATATGAACCTAAAAGAGAAAAAACAGAACTCTAAATACCAAGTCACTGGGGCTAGGAAAATCAGACCTGACCTTGATCTCCATCTGCTTAGTCTTCACTAATCCAACCTTGTTGATTCCTACACCAGTTTCAGCTTGAAGATCACTAGCCCTCTTCATATACCGCGACTCGACCCTTCCCTTCTCTTCCTTAATCACAACCCTCTGCATCCTCCCTCTCTGCTCCTTGGCCTCTTTGTCACGCGGTGCCATATGAGTCGCGCTTGGTACCACCATTTGCAATAAATCCTTTGGATTTCCAACGAAGGAGTGACGCCCGGGCAGAGGCCTGACACCAACAAGAACAGGAACAGGTGTTCCGCTTTTGACTCTGTCTATGTAAAAAAACTGCCCTAATTGTAACTTGTTGCTCAAGATAAGTTCGTTGTCTTCGTTAGAGAGGGAGACATAAGTGGAGTGAGAGGAGTCGGATATTTTAATAAAAAATCCTTGATTTGGCCATAGTTCTGATCCTGACAATGCAGGGATTATGCTGATCACTTGTAATAAAACAGATCGATGTTCTCCACGAACTTTTACGTCGGAGTTTATAGTCTTGAGAAGCTTTATCACTACCCCTGGTATCAGGGACGCCATTCTGATTACACAATCAATACGAAATAAGACAAAGTTTTAGATGGTAATGGAAATCAAAAATAGAGTTTATTCACCAAACATAGTAACATCTTAGAAAAGTACATATTTATTATAGACACCTGAACTGAGAGATTGGCTGGCCAAAAAAAAGGGAAAGAGATCAAAACAGAAATGCAGAAGAATATGAGTATATTCGAATTGTGGTAATAAGTTTTAGGGCTTTGGTGAGAGATACAGCTTGGCATGTGAGGCAAGTAACCCATCAATGTCTCTTTGCTTTAAAGCCAAGACACCAAACTTGTTCTTGTTACTCGAAATGACTATTATGTCCTTATCCAAATTAATAGATTGTCCTAAACTTGTCTTGGTTGATTTGGGCAATAGTTAGTTGGTTTTGGTCCACCTCATGGTATCATTTCTTTTCAGAGAGCAAGTTTTGGGTATCTATCAATCAAACTATAATTGCATGCGCCTAACTCGTAATTAACAGAATACAACGAAAGGTTAATCTTACCATATCCAACCACTAATGAATAATGATCATTAAAATCCCCTGATTTGACGATAATAATTTCCTGCATCATTTTTATGCTTAATTTGCAAGTTTCGACCACAATCTAATCATAATCCTCAGATAAAATATATTCAAGAATCAAGAGCATAGGTTTTGAATTATGGATTCGTCCATTTACTACGACAAAAGAAGATTTATAGCGTTTTTATTTCAAAACATCTAAATTCGATAAATCTAGTCTCTAACCTCTAAAAAATCAAATGCTAAATTTATCAAAATCGTTATAATGGATAGTTATTTTATTAAAATCAGCATGTGCAAACACAAAAATTATCAAAATCCACAAATAATAAACGTCGTACCGAACATTCTACATGAAAAGAAACTGTCATCGTCTCTCCAAGAATCACCAATTTAAGAGTAAAAGCATAGGTAATAGATAGGCCCGGTGCGACCGTCCAAGGATCCGGTACCAACTTTTTTCATTTAAACCTATAACATCCTTATATATCAAGTGTTATCGTTTTTATATATATATATATATATAAAAACAACCTCTACGCACACTTTTATTTATACCGATAACATATGATAATAGTAATATAATTGTCTTCACCTCTTTAATTTCGACAGGTATAGTAGCTGATTAGGGTTTTTAATAAAAGGAAAAAATTGTTCAGATACTGCAGTATCGAAAAAGATAGAAGGATTGAACTATTCTGTGCATTGAAAAAAAAATGTTAGATGATACTGATTTAGAAAATTTTATTCAAGATTTTACAAAATAAAACTTAAAAAATATTATACAACCTATATATTTGTTTGGAATTACTATTCGATTTTATTTTGTTCGTAAGTTCTATAACTTCTTGTAAAAAACAACATGCAGATTTGGAAAATAAAAATTAGTGTTTAGTGGTTTTCTTTGTTTTGATGAAGAAAAATTAAAATGTTTAGACTCGAGCGCTGGTAATAGCAAATATTCATTTACATACAAATGTTTTGGACCGTAATCTTTTAACATCAAAATTTTAAGTGTACCTACTCCACATGGATCTAAAATTAAAACTAAGATCAGGACGAAACCCACACGCTAATTATATACTTGTATATTTCAGTTAAGACAACTAACAGAAGAACCTACGAGGATGTCACTATAAGATGTACATGTTAACATATTAAATACCCACATCCAAATATTATAACAACAATTAGTTGAGATTTTGAATTACTTCTAAGAAAACCAACAGCTAATGATCATGACTTGTCCTGCTAAGTAATATAAAATAAATGAAACAAAATTTAATGTAATTGATTCAACAGAAATTTAGAGTAGCTTAAGAAGAACAAGGAGAAAGCTAACCACATCATTTTTCCTAAAAAACTGTATGTCTAATCGCGAATTCAACTTCTGATATACATGCCCACAAAAAACAACACAGCACAGGAAAAAAATGCCTCTGGACAACAAAAATCACAACGGCTTTTACACCAAATAGCTCAGTCAATAAAATGTACAGTGTATTTCGATGTATTTAATAGAATAACCAACTAAGACAAGAGGAATAAATCCTCGTGACGATATACATAGCACCAACACCAATCCTGATGGGCATTTGTATCTTGTGTAGTTCGTTCTTTACATCCTACAAACCATTATCTCGATACCCAAGCATTCACTTCATCGAGGCTTTGACTCACTTCCCTTGCTACGGAATGTCGACAGCGAGAAAAACGATCGCGGTGCTGTACAAATCGAGTCTTGTTATTAGTAAGCACATAGAACATAAGCAAATACCCTTATTCTTCATATCACGACTCTTTGATAATACACTAAATCTCGTAATAATTTTTTACTTGGGTCACATGAATCACTAAAGGACTGACCATCAACAATATCTTTATGTTGTTTACTTTCACTGCTCGCGTCACAGCTTCTGTACTACAAATGACTAGTGACCACACGCCCTAATATTCCATGGCTGAGAAGAACACCAAGGTTGCACATTGGACATACTAACGTGATGGTAGTGGGTTTGTTGGAAAAACCATAAAGACAATGCGGGAATGAAACAGACTTGGACTTCTGTAAATTCACAAAAATCCATGAAGCTAGTAGAGCAAAAGAGGGGAATTTCACGCTCTCGCCTTCTCTAAATATTTTTTTCCGGGTTTAAGAAATTACGAATTACACACGAGTAAAGTTGTGTGAGTTTTTTTTGTGTTTGCGTATATTTGTGTGCTTTTATCTAGTAGAAATACTTTGTTGATCTTTTGAACAACATTGCATGTAAGATTTCAATGCAGGGATACTTTTTATTTCTGAAAATGGTAATTTCTTTGCCTGTTGCACTACTTGTCCATCATTAAAACTCTTTGCTAGCGATTGCCTTTTCTCCCTCTTTTCTTACTTCTCATTTTATTTTCTGGGCATAACGTCTCTTAATGCTACTTATGGTCTCTTGAAAATATGCTACCACCTAACTTCCTAATGCCAATTTCTCTCTTTTGCTGGTATACTTCTTGAAAATCACAGCCACATATTGGACAAATACTACAAAAGTCACGCTACATAGGTCTGTTAAATTTCAAATGCAGTAACTTTGGGTATGTAAATATTCATATTTTAGGAGACAACAATTCCACTGGATATAGCATCATTAGTAGCACACAGACTTCTTGCTTTTTATTAATTCTCCTCAGCCACTTTTTATAATTAAATTCATCTCTTCTTGATTGTGGCCTGTATTTGACAAACTCAAATAGCATTTTGTGCTTCCAATAAGGCTTAGAAGAGGTGGCCATGCGTATTATTGGTGAACATTTGTGTTAAAATATGTTATTAAGATTTTCAAAATATGAGATTGCTATTTTAGGGAAAATTAGATCAAAACAAGTAAAACATCAACAATACCCCCATTCGGCAAAGTAGAGAGAAAAATAAAAGTTATTCACCTTTGATGGAGGTTCCAGATATGTGATCCTCCTTCAGTCTGAAATTAAGTGGAGGAGCTGGAATAGAGCTGTTTGAGGCTCGAACTGCAATAATCAGGACAAATTTAACTTCAGATTCAAGAGGCACAAAGAAAAGGACCAATCCGAGACAGTTTTTATTGCAGTAAGCACTAACAGACACATAAAAGTCGAATGTAAGAAGGGTTTAGTTCAATTGTGGGCCAGAAACATAGACGCAAACCAAATTAAGTCTATTATTTGCCTAGACAAGGTCATGTACATGAATCATTCTATGCCATTCAAACAGCACTCTGATATACAAAAGCTCAACACTTGGAAATAACCTTGAGCCAGAAAAGCACTTCTTCTGATTGCTGAAGGTCCTAGCCTCATAACTTAGTGCCCATTAGGATTAACAAACATTTAATTTCGTAAATGGATTAAGTAGCTATCAAACAATAGCAAACATATAACATCTATTGATATTTTAAAGGCTTTGCAGTAACTACATGTAAATGCTTGATATGGATCAAAATCAACACCAGCAACAGAAATATTTCTAAGGTTATGTTACTTATGTAAATGGGTAATGCTATTGATCCCAAATTCATATGAACCAATGAGATAATATTTGTATTTATCCTATTTTGATCGGTCAACATTACGGTTGACCTTAATTTGTATATTGCAATAACAAGATGTAATGATACAGCAAGCCCAATAATACTAGAGGGTAGAAACCATAGGGAAGATCATAGGTTACCATGTTCATTATACAGCTCACTTTCATTGAAGCCGTCATCGCCCTGCAAAAACCCCATTCGAGACTTCCTCAAGTCTTCGGACGATCGAGTAGCAAGATCTCGCCCGTCCTCTGTATCATCATCTCCTTCAGAAGTTGTTGCAGATATCCAATCCATCAAACCATCTCCGCCACGGTTTTTCCTTCCAAATTTTAAGAACCTTTTAAGCCCCTTTGTCATATCTTTTTTAGATTGATTTTGAGATGAATTAGAGACAATAACAGGTTTTGCAGTTCCCCACTTTTTTCTCATTCGAGCGGCGTCAACCTCTGTTTGGGTAAGAGAGTGAGAATTCCAAGAAGCAGGACTTCCCCCTGGAGAGTCCATCGAAGCATCAATGTCTGAGGTCTCGTGGGGGTAAGCAAACAGATGCTGTAAGCGTGAATTCCATGAAACTGGACTTTCCCCTGGTGACTCCAACAACGATGCGACAGTTTGGCCTCTCAACGGAATAGCTGCCGGAAATTTAGCAACTGAAGTAGGGTCAATTTGCTCAAGAGATCGTGTAAAATCACCATTTTCAGAACCAGAATTGCCTGATTTGTCAGCTTCCTGACTTAGTCTAGGTTTTCCATCATACATGTCTTCGTTATCATCTTCAACTGCAATTGTTTCAAGCTCTTCATGCTCGTCCTCTTTTGCTGTATCTACTGAACCTTCTGCCTCAAAGAACTCATCTTCTTCTTCTTTGTTATACAAGTTTTCGGGTGTTTCTGAAGCTTTCAGCTTAGAAATACTAGATCTAGCACCAGGATCAGTACCATTGCCCTTTTTCTCACTGTGCTCTTTGTCAAGCTTCAAAGTTGCCAAGGAAACTTCATCGGAGTTCAAAGAAGACGTAAACTCAATAGGAACAGACGAATTCCTTTTCAAGGGTTGCGGCCTCCGTGACTTTTCTTCTGTAACAGGAGGTATCTCTTCATTGGTGTTCTTGCTGCGGGAAGAGCTTCTCGCCTGTGAGCGCAGTGTGGTTTTGCCCGCCGCAGAGGGTTTTGTATTTTCCTTTCTGAAATCAGAAAAGTTGGGGACTGACTGAGCAAGGAGTTTTTCTGATTGCACTCTTCGCCTCCCAGAACTGGCATTGGAAACTTTAGCTGACGAACGTGGAACTGGTACCGCAGTTACTCGAGGAATGGCTGAGGAGATATTCCTAGTAGTCTGTACCTTCTTAGTTAGAGTGCTTCTAGAAGCACCATCCCTGAAAGGTGACTCGTTGAATGATCTATCCTGTTCGTAGTATTTTTGCTCCGAAAACTCAGATAAATCTTCATCTTCTTCGCTCTTAAACGTGGCTACCGGGTGCTGTAGGGTGAGAACTTAATCAAAATATTTGCACAGGTAAATAAAGTCCAAAACTTCTAGTAATATAGATAATCTACGACAGATATGGAATAGATTCCACGGACTGATACAGTTCAATATTCAGCTTTTCTATTTTGGTTATAACAAACGTGTATGCATATAACTGCTTTATTGTAACCTGTTGTAATCAATTAATCAGATGGCATCATATAATAACTTTAAGCCTTTAATTGCATTAGGCCCCTTTACTTATAGGCCCATTGCTTATATATTCTAGTTATGTTAGTCCTCACTTATGTCCAGGATCTGCCTGACTACCCCTAATCAAGTAGAATGTAAATGTCAACTAACTCGATACTGTAATGTGAGGTACCTGATCCTTTTTCATACTTGAGCGAGAACCAAAGGACATGATTTTCTCTACACGACGACGAGCATTTGAAGGTGAATCACGGCTGTCAGACCCCGCAAATTTGGCCTTCATCTCAGCTGTACTACGCTCGAAGATGTCTTGCATTGATTTTAACTTGGCTTCCTTCTCAAGCCTATTGGAGCTCCACTCTTCCTTCAACTTCGCATCCCTTTTTTGCATGTACCTTTCATAGAGCTTCCCTTTAGAATCATCTGAAAAGCTAATCTCAGATAAATTCTGCCTCGACGTATGCCCTGTGTCGTGGTTATCAAATATATTTTTTGTTGGAGTGATAAAGTTACTCAAATTCCCGGCTGATTGAATCGTTGTATTTTTCTCCGGATATTGACTAGGAGATACGTCTACCGCTACTGGTTTTTTGTGCTTTGAGGTTGCTATCTGTTCAGTTTGTGCTTCAGGAAGCTTGCCTCGTCGAGCAGAACTGGGTATATCCCCAGGAACTCGAAGTTTATGATCGGCAAACAGTTTCTCTAACTCATTCGCTTTCAGTTTCAGCTCATCATTGAGCTCCTGATTTCCCTTTGTCTGTCTTGCCCTCTGAACTTGCTCTACTGGCATGGCAAGATCTTCTTGCCTTTGCAAAACCTTATTGTCAGCCTCATCCCTCCTAGCTTGAGATATTTTATTCTGCTCGGGACCTGAAACTGTGAACGGAAAATAATAATGCAATAGAAAGTAAAGTCAAGATCTTATCTAATACAAGTAAAAAGATTAGTATTTTCTTAATGTACTGATCAAAACGATTTGTCAAGACCATAAGAAGTCAAAGTCAAACATTGAGTCTGAAAAGGTCATCGGATTTAACAATTCAGAAAGAGTATGACTTGATCCATACTATTTGCATAATCCCATGAACAAATATCAAAGTACCATACACTGATGCCAAGTACTCAATATGAAAAGCTGGCAAAAACAAGTTACTCATTATTTAACCCAGTTTGGATACTAAATTTAACACAAAATTTGTCAGCAACAAGAAATATGCATCAGTATTCAACCCAAATTTACAGCAGGTTGTACAGTGTTTCCTATAATAAAGTTTTTTGAGTATAACCCTTATTAAAGAAGTTGGTGTTACCTTTGATTGTTTAGCAATAAAACTAGATCTGAAAATCTTTTGTTTCGTATGATATTTGTAATTTCACTATGAAGGACATTTGAGAAAAACAAAGGAGTGATTGTTAAATTATTACCAGCATACAAAAATTAGTGCATGTGAAATAAAGGATATTACTTATTTGGCGACACGGGCAAACTTTTAAACTCTTTTGCTCACTAACCTGCAGATTTTGGACGTTGATATTTCATTCTCTGTGTGCCAGAACCTTCCTCGAAGATTGGTTGTGTTTCATATGAAGCCAACTCTTTGTCCCAGACTCCCTCATTACCTCCGGTTAAAGATTTCCACCGTGGCAGGGAAGTCAATTGGTCAACCTCAGTCCCTTTGTATTGAGTATCCCTGATTTTATTTCCGATACCACCTTCAAACTGCCCAGAGAAAGACCGTGAATGATTCTGAGGAGGCCTGATACGCGATTGTGTCACAGGTGGTTCTATCAGCTGAGTACCATTCATTCGGTTCCTGGACTCACCATCGACCTTAACATTTCCTGCCCTCTCCACAAAACCACCAATCTTATTCTGTGAAACATCAACAACGCCAACATTCCTCTCCACCGCACCCAGAGTACCCTTTGACTTCTCCTGAAAAGAACCATGATAATCGACTACATCAGGTTCCGTTTTACCAAAGGACCTGAACTGAACAGCCTCAGAACCTAAATGATCCTTCAAATTTATCTGCTCATTCATATGTGACTCCTCTTCTTTTCCTGCAAAATTGCCAACCTGATTTTGCACTTCCTGTTGCTCTAACCTCAAATCACCATCTTTACCAGAATCATTATGGGGCTCACTCTTAAGTGAAAACCCAGTATTGTTGGACTTGTTTTGGTCTAGTTGGTCTTTTTCCTCACTGACACCAGACACGAAACTGGATCTTGCATGCGAAGCCGAAGAGGGTGTACACAAAGGGCTATCAGCGTAGCTATCCTTCTTCTCACTGCTCACGTCAATGCTCATGTCACTGGCACCACTCCATCTCCTCAGGACAGCCTTTTCAACAGCTGTAGTTGCAGTTGATGCATCTGAGGATAGCCTCCTCAGCTCTGGAGACTTACCTACAACTGCGGATTTGCCTCCAGAAGTCGAAACCTCTTTTTGCTTGTTTTCAAAGAGATTGATCCTATCCTGCACACTGAGTTGCCTCACAGGTGGCCTTGCCAGACTTCTTGATGACTCATTCACGCCCTCCTCTTTCTTCTCTACTTCGTTCTTTTCATTTTGACTATCTTGTTGTTCTGTAGGGATACTAGGGAAGGCGGGTTTAGGCTTGGATTGTTGTTTATGGGTTTGTGTCGTGTCTACATGTTGTTGATTGGCTGGGTGGTGCCTGCTTTGGTTTTGTTGGTGGATCCATTGATCTTCAGTAGGGTCATCAATTGACATGTCAGACTCCCACGAGCCTCGTACTAATTGATCATCAAGACTTTTCTTCCAAGAGCCAATCATGTCTGGCCTTCTTTGGCACAGTGAGAGGAAATTGGTGCATGATTCACTGCAATAAATATTTCCAATGATAATATTCATAAAACATAGTCAATTAATTAATTGTCCACTTAGTTTCTTAAATAGATAGAAAATTCACAAAAGTATGTAATTCACGGATCCACTTAGTTTCTTATATTCAGCACTCACAAAACTATGTAATTTCACGAAAACTAAGTAAATCAATGTTGAGTTTCAAAAATATTACAGGCTTAGCCAGTATTGTATACCCCTTACAGAGACCAAAATAATCATAGGATCCATATAAGAGAATTATAAAGGTAAACAGCTTAGTCGCCGAATAAATATAGAAAAATTTCTAATGGGAAATTTCTACCAGCTTCAGCATCACTACCTAGGTTTCTGAATCACCTCGCTCCGCCACTTGAAAATCTTCTTAAAGCAAGATGCAAATTGAAGTTTAAAAGAAAGGGAAATTATTATGGCATTCAAATTCAGTGGTTGTTGGAAATAGAAAAAGAAGACTCCCTAGGTTCTTAAACACTTGAACTAAGAACAACATGTAATATTTTTATGTATCCCCTAAAAACAAAGCCGCAACATTCTCTGCTAACTAATTTAGGCTTAGGTTATGTCAAATACGCTGTGGTGACATAATTAAGAGAAAGTACAAAGTAGGAGAAATGTGAAACAATCATAGATTCTAAGATAACCCATACAAAGGAAAAAGGTCTGGTTAAAGAAAAGATCAAATTCTTACTTTAACTGATTGGCACCAAAATGATCAGCAAATTGTTGGAGTTCAGAAACACTCTCGGGGTTGAAACCAGCTGCCGATGCACGAGCATATGCAGTGTTCAAGTCCTGCCTAACTGCCACCAACCGTACATCAATAGCCCTCAGAAGCTCCTTCCTATAAATTTTGGAGAAAAAAAAATTAAAACTTTAAACAGTATAGTACTGTTCGCCGGCTCGAAATCAAACTTACAGCATAGATATCGTAACCAAATTAATTAGCACGATAACTTATTGTTCCCAGCTTTCGTGGTACCATTTTTCAGATAAACGCAGAGGATTTCTTTAGTTGACGAATTAACGACATTTAATATAAACTGCACATTCTGTATCAGAAAATAAATCGACCAGTTAACCTGATAATTCCATTTTTTTGTTGATAAAATTGGAAAATGCATCTTACTCGTCGTTATTCAAACAGCATCTTAGCAGTATGAGGAACGTTTAATTATTGCTTCATATTAGTTCTTTTGTGATAGTAAATTAAGATGCAAAGCACGAGTTCAAATTTTGATGAAAGGGGTTTACTAAATAATTTACGGTTTTACTACATTAAACATTCAAGATACTAAATAAGCACTTCATATTAGTTCTTTTGTGATAGTAAATTAAGTTGCAAAGCACGACTTCAAATTTTGATGAAAGGGATACTAAATAATTTACGGTTTTACTACATTAAACATTCAAGATACTAAATAAGCACTTTACTTTGTCGCATCACCCGCCGATGCAACTCCTGTTCCTTCTGCACCAAGAACAAAACATCCAATTAAGACTTATTACTTTTAATAACTAAGAACACTGCAATTATTTTCTGTGATAGTTCTTTCTGCCATTATCAGCTTCCATGCATCTATCAACTTAAATTGGAAAGAAATTACTGGATATCGGCCTTCTCTTAAAGGAATAACCTCAACTCCTAATTGAAAACTGCTTAGGAATTTGGGGCCCCGATTCATGAAGCATCACAGACATAAATTATGCAGTTTAGATTTAAGTGTTCCTATTGTTTTCCTATAACCAGATAAACTTAATAGCCTAACTTAAGCTGCTTAATTTGTCATCAAGTACGAATTAATATTACTATAAATGCTTCCTAGAAGGCAGATAAGAGATTTAAAAGTCACAAACTCAAAACAAAAGGAAAGACTAAGTATTAATTAACAAGTTTATTTTATGGTAGAATTCATTATAATGCATTGCTACACAGAAGGAAAGAGTAGATTCTACATATGTAAATAAGTTTACCTAATGCCCCAGACTGCTGGTCTCCGGTCCCCTAACAGGAGAAAAGGAAATTGGTTTTAGCATTGGATTTCAAATTGGCATATATATTTTCCAAAATCAAATAACAGCTATTTACCTGCGAATATATTTTCCGGGCAGCTTCCAATTGAGACATCTCTTCATCAAATCTATTAACCAATTCCAAGATCTCTGGTGTACTAACAAATCGCACAAATCTGGTGATGAAACAAATCAACCGAGTCAAATATAAAATGCATAGTCCCAATATAAAACAAACTTTTATATATATTGCATGAACAGAACCTCTCCAGTGTCCCTTTTGTGAACCAATTCTGAGCATGTTTACGTTTCTCGACTTCTAGCCTAATGAACTGAACAGCCTGTGCAAACTGTTCGTCCGCGGCTTTCAAATGACCAACAAAAGGCTTTACCGACCCAGAAGCAAGTTTCTCCGAGTTTCCCTCACTTGATACAAACAATTCGCAACTGCAGAACACATAACATAAACATTTTAGCGAAAAGACTAGCATCCAAATTACTACTTATTGGTATCCAAATACAATTACCGTGAGCGCTTTGGAGAGAGTTGGAACACAGCAAAGTCGAGTGGCGTGTCGGGTTTCATTTTCACTCACAGCTAACTAACCCTGTACTATTTCTTAAGTAGAATTTCAATATAGCAACACAGATCTTTATTTCTTGAAGAAGTCCACAAATTGTCACATAAAATTCCTAAAACTTCAAACTCAGGTAAACTATATACTCCTTATCAGTCCAACTACAGTTGAACTTCAAGATGCAAACAAATCAATGCGATTTAGAAACTTGGGTTAAAAAACGAAACAAATATACAAAATGTTTAGTGATCCACATCCGGAATCCAAAGAACACTAATCAAATCTAGATAAATTATGTGTATAATTGACAAACCCAATGCCTAAAACGTTCAAAAATAGAAAAAAAAAATCCAAACCGGATCCTCATCGAAAAACTTGAATTAAAAGTAGAATGCAACTTCTGTACCAAAATAGAAAGTCATACTTCACTATACAAATCAGATCTGATTCCTCTGACTAAAAGAATTGCCCATCTCAAAAATGCTAAAAACCCCATCCTCAAAAAAAAACCCAAAATTCAAAATGGCAATAAGACATCGCATTTTGAACCAAGAATCAATTGCATTTCAACCAATCTGCATACCCTAAAAACCAAGAGAATTGACAATCGGATCGTTGAAATCGTAAGCATACCTGTAAGAAGAAAGCAGTAAACGCAGAGATCTTCAAAATCGGTCACAAGGGTGGTCGCATTTCGGTTGCTTTCTACTTCTTCTATTTCAAAAAAAATAAAAAATAAAACACTACTGTGTCGTCCTTCTCTTTTGTAGATTCTGCAGAGACTTTAGAGCTTTTTGGTTTTTGGGTTTGTGTTGTTTAGAAGTAAATTTGTGAAGAAAAGGCGAAAGAGAATGAAAGACAAGAAGAGTGTATTGTTTCGGTTTACTCGTCTCTCAATTGTATCTTTCTATTACTTTTTAAATTCTCTTCTGCGGGGTACCCCGTCTCTCTCTCTCGCTCTCGCTCTAGATACTGCACATAAACACACTCTCTCCCTACGTTGAAAGGATATCGCAGATAGAGAGAGAACAAAAAGAGTGTGCTTCGTTTTCAGACACGATTTTTTATTGGTTAATTTCAAACAGTAAAGAGTGGATTTTTTTAAACTATTTTTCAAAGAGTATTTTTTTCTTTTCTTTTTTACTAGATGGGGCGAACTCTGGTTGCGGTATAGTGAAGGTAAAGACTAGAGAGAAAGAGAGTGTCGATTCAAAATGTTGGCCTTCAAAGTCAGGTTGACTTCTGTGCGTAATGTTAGATTAATTAGTCATCTCACTATTTCAGTAAGGCAGAAACATCTTGCTAGATTTGCGATGCTAGGTTTGCGATCTAGATTCTCATTTTTGTTGAGAAGAGAAAAATAAACGTCACATTTTATAGTAGATTTTGCTGTGTAAAAATATTTATATTTTTAATTATTGATTTATTGTTAAACTTTTAGGTTTGATTTTCCTTAAAGAATAAACATCTCTTATTTATAATTTTTTATCGTTTATTTTACCCAATATCTTTTATATTAAACTTGCTTGGAATAAAATTATTTTCATTTTTTAAATTCGAAATAAAGGGACTCCATATCAATTTTTATATAGTTTAAAATTAACATTTGATATAAAAATAATAATTTTCCGTGGTACCAAGTATTTAACAAAATATGAATTTTTTTCAAATTTTAAGTTTGATCAATTTCGGAAGAAGCATGAAGAAGGATGAGAAAGCTCCAAGATTTGGTGCCTGAGTCTGTCTTCTTCTGAAGACGTTTTCCGTCAAGCTTTGACCTTCGTCGGTCCATATTCTCTTCTTTCTTCCTTTCTAATTTATTGTTCCTTGTTCTCTTCTCCTGGTTCTTGTTTCTTTGAAGATTTTGTTTGCTTTCTTGCCTCTGTTTCGAAATCGTCAAACAGAGTTTTCTTCCTGGATTGGATGAGCATCTAATAATGGAGATACCAAGTCTCGAAGATTTCCCGCCTCTTCTCAAGGATAAGGTTTTCGATGGGAAGAAAACTTTCGCCGATATTCTGCAAAGTCGTTCTGGTTGTATTGACAGAACAGAGCCATCGCCGGAAAAAATTTCAATAGCAACTGATCATAATTCTGTGTATTACTCTGAAGCTGCTAAGGACCATCTATTAAAACAATCAAGAACTACTCTATTAGGCAAATTTACCACTGGGATACCTAAAAGAGTTGATTTAGCTTCTTTTATGAGTTCATTCAAGTTTACTGGTGCTTATAGTTACAAGACTATTGATTCACGACAAATTCTGTTCGAGTTCTGCAATATTGAGGATGTAATCAAGATCTGGTTTAAGAATATGTGGAGTGTGAATGGCAAATTGATGAGGTTGGTCAGATGGTGTCCTGATAGTGGTCCTAACTATGAATGCCCTAATGTCCTCCTTTGGGTCAGATTGGAAAAGTTACCGGACTACTTGTACAACAAGAATGTTGTTAAAGATCTTTATTCAACGTTGGGAAACGTCTACAAGGTTGTGATTCCTGAGTATAATAGGGTTAGTGTTAATGCGTGCTTTGCCCTTGTGGAAATTGATGTCTCTGTGATTCTTAAAAGAAATATTTGGGTTGGGTTTGGTGCCAATTTTGGTTGTTGGGTGGGAGTTAGTTATAAAAATGCTCCTAGCTACTGCACTCATTGTTATCATTTGGGTCATGTGATTGATGATTGTAGAAAGATTTCAAAAGAAAAGTCTGAAAAGCAATAGAAGCAAGTGATCAATACAGTTGTTGAGAATAAATTGATTGAATTAAGTAAAACAGATTCGTTACATGATGTTTCTACAAATCAACAATCTCCTACAGTTGCTCAGAATCAACATTTTGTTAAAGATGTTAAAAGAAGGCTAAAATCTATAGTTGCAGCCAAAGATGTTCCTAAAGATTCTACTAACAGTAGGTCTAATAGGATTAGAGAGGTTAACTCTCCAAAGAGGGATCTTGAAAATGATCTTGAACTTATTGGTGCCATTCAGCAGCTTGATCAGAAAAAATGATTACTTGTTTATTGAGTCTTCGTCTCCTCTTGCTCCATCTAATAACTTTGGTAGCCAAAATGTATCTCCTAATGCTGCTTCACCTTCTGAGAAAAGCTTCAATTCGTTAATCACCAGCAGGATTAAATCTGCTAACAAGAGCAAAAGAAACAAAAGATTATCAGTCAAAACTCTCCGTAAAAGAGAGAAAGCCTATAACAAATCCTTATCTGTAAATGATAAAGATTGTTAACTGGAATTCTCGTGGCATCAACAACAAATCAACCTTATCTAGGCTAAAGCATATTATTCAAAGTGAGAAGGTGAAGATTGTTGCTCTTCAGGAGCCTATGGCTAGGTTGGATAAAATTGTGGCTATTGCTAATGGTATTGGTTTCCCTAACTATGTTGCTAACTGCTTTAATAAGATTTGGGTTCTTTGGCCCAATGATGTTAGTATTTCTACTATCTCTGATCATGAGTAATTCTTGCATATGATGGTTAACTATAATAACTTTAATTACTACTTTACCTCCATTTATGCTAAGAACCAAAGACATTTACGTAAAAACTTGTCGAATGAGATGAAGCTCCTGTCCTGTGATGATAGGCCTTGGATCGTTGCTGGAGATTTTAATGCTATCCTTACTTTTGATGAGCAGCTTTGTGGTTCCTCTTTTGATACTTCTAGTGCTGAAGACTTTGCCAATGCTATTAATAGTTGTAATCTTGAAGATCCTGGCTTTGCTGGTTCTATTTATACCTGGAGCAATAATAAAGTTTGGAAACGATTAGACAGAGCATTAGTTAATTCTGCAATGGCTTCTACTCTTAATGTCCAGGTTTTTCACATGGTCAGAACTTGTTCTGACCATGCCCCTCTTCTCATTACTATCTCTCATATTCAGAGAAATATATTTCATAATAATAGATGCAGTTTTAAGTTTATAAATGCCTGGGCTAACAATCCTGATTTTCTAAATTGTGTTAAGCAAAACTGGAATAGTCAGTGTTTTGGTGATCCTAATGTTGTTTTTTGGGTTAAGCTTAAGCGCCTCAGAAGGTTTCTCAAAAACTGGAATGCTAATAAGTTTGGTAATATTTTTAGCAAGGTTAAAAAAGCTACTAAGGATGTTGAATTGAAAGAGTTGGCTTACCAAAGAGATAGTAGCATTGAGGCTAAGGCTGAGCTTTCCAGAGCTAATAGCATCCTCATTTTAGCCCTCAGGAATGAGGAATGTTTCTGGAGGCAAAAATGTTACAATACCTGGTTACAGGACAGTGATGGTAATACAAAATTATATCAGAACTATGTTTCTAATAAGCAGAAAAAGAATGCTATTAAAGGTATCAAGGAACACGGTTTTTGGATTACTAATCCTAATGAAATTGCTAATTCAGCTGAAAATTATTTCAAAAGTATTCTATCTTCTGATGTTTATAATTGTAATGATGAATCTATTATGAACTCTGTGCTTAACAATATTCCTAAGTTGGTTGGTGACAGGGATAACATTGATATTCTAAGGCCAACTACTCAGGAGGAGATTTTGAGCATTATTTCTACTATGAAGAATGATAGTGCTCCTGGAATCGATGGGTTTAATTGTTTTTTTCTAAAGACTTGTTGGGATATCATTAAATTAGATATATGCAATGCTATAAATTCCTATCCGACTGGTCATAGTATCCCCTATGGTTTATTTTCTACTAGCATATGTCTTGTGCCTAAATGTTCAATCCTATAAATTGGAGTCAATTTAGACCTATCAGCCTGTGTACAATTTTCAACGGGCTGATCTCTAGTCTTTTAAATGCCAGAATATCTACCTATCTACCTAGTATTATCTCTAAATGTCAGGGTGCTTTTGTCAAAAATAGACTAGTCCATGATAACATTATGATCACTAAAGAGATGTTGCATAATATTGGAAGAAGACCTTCTAAGGGTAATATAATGGTTAAGCTTGACATGTCAAAGGCATTTGACAGGATGTCTCATGCCTTTGTGCTTCTCATTTTAAAGCAGTTTGGTTTTTATGTGGGTCTTATAACTCTGATTAAAAGTCTCATTTCTAATGTCATGCTTTCTATCCTGATTAATGGCAGTAATATTGGTTACTTTCCTCAGAAGAATGGTTTAAGACAAGGAGACCCTTTGTCTCCAAGTCTTTTCATTCTTGCTGAGGAAGCATTAATGAGAGGTATTAATAATCTTTACATTAATAATAATAGTATGAAATTTTACCTGAAATCTGCTTAGACTCTCCCTATGCTTGTTGTTGCTGATGACATTATTGTTTTCACTAATAGCTCTCCATCTTCTGTTGATAAGCTTTGTGACCTGTTAGAAAAGTATCAGTTAGCTTCTGGTCAATTGATCAATAAGGATAAGACTACAATTGTTACTTCTTGCAAGTGTAGAAATGATGTTACCAGATTGAAAGCTGCTACTGGATTCAGTATTGATCAAGCTCCCTTCACATACCTTGGCATAACCATTGCTGCCAACAATAAAGGGAAGCATTACTTACCTCTTATCAATAAATTGCATAATAAAATTATGGTTTGGAACTTAAAAATCTGTCTTTTGGTGGCAGGCTTAGCCTCATTAAAAGTGTTCTGTACCCTATAGTTAACTATTGGATGCAGAACAATCTTATTCCTAATAATATTATTACCAAAATTGAGAGATGTTTTAATAGATTACTATGGAGATCTAATTATATGGACCATGCTATTCACTGGTCTTCTTGGGGTCAGTTGTGTAAGCCTTTTGAGGAAGGTGGGCTGGATGTTAAAGCTCTTTCTGACATCCAATCCACTTTCTCTCAAAAGTTGTGGTTTCAGTTTAGGAAGGGCACTAGTTTATGGGCCGAATTCATGCATTATAATTATTGTTCTTTCACTCACCCTATTCTTTCTAATTGCAAGTCTTCTGATTCCATCACGTGGAAAAGACTGCATTCTATTAAGGATATGGCTGAGCCTAATAATGTTTGGTCTTTAGGTAATGGTAACGTTGATTTTTGGTATGATGTCTGGTTAGATAAGACTCCTATTATTTGCAATCCTAATTCTACTAACTGGTACTTACCTGTTAAGGTGAGATATTTTTGGATTGATGGTCATTGGGATAATGTTACTCTTCAAAACTTCCTGCCTCCTGATAAATTGCTTCAAATTAAAAAAGAGAAGGTCAGCCTGGACAAAGATGATAGCATTGAATGTAAAATTTCTAAAGACAGAAAATTTAGTTCTAAAGCTACGTGGGATCACATTAGGAGTAAAAATACTAAGTTTTTTCTTTTCAAAAGAATTTGGCACAATATTATTCCTTCTAAATTTTATTTCTTAAGCTGGAAGCTTTTAAAGAACTTCATTCCTGTTGACAGCATCCTCTCTAACAGGCATCTAACCATTGTATCAAAATGCCAATTTTGCTCCAGTTGCGAAGAGATGAACCATCTCTTTGTCAACTGTAATTTTGCGTGGCCTATCTGGAATTACTATGGCTGCTTATTTAAGATCCCTATAAGGCGTCATATGACTTTATCTCATATTTTCTTTTGCTGGTTTCGGTTCTCTAATATTCGTTTTCACATTACTCATGCTATTCCGCAATTAATTTGTTGGTCTATTTGGTTCAACCAAAATCAATGCAAGTTCAGTGGCAGTCATGATAATTTTATGAATGCTATTGCTAGAATCAATCGAGTTATAAATGGTATTGATGCTGGTAATAAACTACTTGCTAAGCACTGGTCTAATGCGTATAATGCAGGATTATCTCTTGTTTGTATCAGCATTAACAAGAAGAAAAGAAAAGTTTTGTACCTGAAGTGGCGACCTCTAGCTAGGAACAGACTCAAAGTGAATGTGGATGGTGCCTCTAGTTGTACAGGTGAAGGCAGTGGGGGAGTTATCGTCAGAAATCAGGATGGAGACATTGTTGCGGGCTACGGTTTTCTGTATGGCATAATGGACCCCTACAAGGCTGAATGCAGGACGATGATGGAAGCGTTGCTCATTTGCAGAAAGAATGGTTGGCATGCAGTAGATCTTGAGTCAGATTTCTTGAATCTGATTGATTGTCTTGCTCTTGGCAAAGTGGATAATCCCATTATAAACATATGTCGTAGCCTCATCCTTTCTACTATGAAGCTGCAGCACATATATATCGAATTCAAAACTCGGCTGCTGATTAGATCTCCAAGTGGATTCTTCATGAACGGGTTAACAAATCCTTTGATGCGAGTAACATTCCTCAACCTCTTCTCGCCATTGCAGCGCTTGAAAGCCTTGGAATAGGCTATATCGATCTGGGTTGAGGCTTATGGATTTCGATTTTCTGGTGCACCGCACCCGTTTCCATCTTCTAATTGGAAGTATTCTAAGGAAGAACGTCGACCTTGGAGAATTGATTGGCTGAAGTCGGGATATGGAAGAAATTGTCATGGAGGTTTCTGTAGCTTAGGGTTTTATCGAAAGGGGAAAGGAAGAAGAAGAGTGGGTGTTTGGTGAAAGCAGTCTTAAAAATCTGATTTAGGGTTGGCTTCGATTTAGGGCTTTTAGTCCTCTATTTGTATCTTTTATTCAAATTAGTCCTGATTTGTATTGTACTTTCATTTTAGTAATAAAATGATTGTTTGATAAAAAAAAGTATTTAACAAAATATTCTAATATTTGTTTTATAATATTATGCAGTAATCTTTAATAAAAGAATATATTTTTACTTTTTTTAAGTTTGTATTTTTTTAATTATAATTTTAAAAATAAAACTGAAATTATTGTTGTGTTTATATTTACAAGGCGAATCAAACAAGTAATATAAATGCTACATTTTAAAAAAAAATTAAAATTGTTACAAAAATTAAATTAATACTATTAAAAAAAATTAATAATGATAATTAGTAATATTAATTCTTATAATAATGTTAATTAGCAATATTAAAAAATTAATATTACAAATAGTTTCAATAATATCTCGGCTTCACGTTACTTTTTTTTTCAATACATGATGTATCATATGATTGACAACTTTGTTTTGTTATATGCTATATGTCTGCTCCCTCTTGAGCAACATTGGCTTCATTAGATGCCTTAGGTGCTTTTCTATACTCGTAACATCAAAATCAATCGTTATTTTGTATTTATTCTAATCTATTATCTTCTGATATCTCAAAAGTTGTTGAAAGAACTTGAGATTGACCATCGTGATCCTTATTTCCAATCAACAACACTGCATAATTGAGTAACAAGGTTAAGTGTGTCATCTGCAAGTGGTGTTTGTTTGGAGATGAAGAGAAATTTGAGAACGCATCAAGAATCTTCGCACGATGCTTTTGCAACCACCCATGGTAAGAGGAAAAAGGTTGAGAGGAAACAAAAATAAGAAAAGTTACTTTCGTGCTTTAGCTTAATGAGAATGTGGAGAACATACATACACCTTAAAGTGAAAAAGATAAAATTTGTTTGAAATTTGCGAATGAGTAAAACAGTAGTTCTGCAGAATAAAGAAACGTTTGAAAGTACACAAATATTTTTTGGGTCTTAGAATTCAAAGAAAAAGATAAAGTCTCAATAAACACAATTTGTTTGAAAATACATTGTTTTGGTATAACTAGGATTGAGATTTTTTTCTAACAAGCAAATAAAAACAAAGTCAAAGGACTATGCAGATCCACAAAATTTGTAATAAAATTTAGAATACATCACTAAGGGTTACATCTTACTTGGTAGATAAAAACATCAAAATGGCTCGACTTGATACATCACTCTGCTCATTATGGTTCTCCAAACATACAAGTTATATGATATGCAGCCTGTTTATTATGGTCACACGAGAATTGATGTTTATATACATTTTGAATAGAAGTATACGTTCATTAATTCAAAGTGCGACTAAAAAGTGTAAAAAAAATCTTAAATCGATATTGAATACTTGTGCTAATGATCCTGAAGCAAACCATGCAATATCTGCTCATATATATACTCTTCTTCTTCTTTCTCGTCGTCATCATTAGATGCAGGTTTCCCATTATGATCAGCATCGACACCACTAACTTTTCTTACAAATTTCCTCTTAACATGTGGTTTCCTTTCAACTAGTCTTTTACTATTCGCATACCATATCTTCTTATTGAAAGACTATTTTTTCTAATTTGATCTGAACTTGACCAATGTCACCTTCCTTTTATAAATTCTATTTACATTAACATCAGTAGAGGTTGAGGTTTCACATGATTGCGGCCATGAATGAGGAGTCGGTAATTGTCCAGGTTGCATGCACATGTTGACTGGATAATATTGATATGATGACATTCCATTTACATGGGCAGGAAGATGAATGTATTGAGACATCATAGCTGCAGAAGCATGAGCTTGAAGATCATGGAAGTTTTTTGTATACGGTTATGTTGGTGGTTGCATCAAATACCGATTTATGACCCTGGAATATAATATGGATAAGTAGTTTATGCAGACAAATGGGTCGTTTATAGAGTTCACCATCCCTTGAGAATAATTTTCTTCACTATAATTCCTTTGAGGAAATTCTATTGACATGGGTGGTGTGCAAGATCCCTCTAAAGGATTGTCGCTATGAAATTCATCTTCCCGTGAATGGTTTCCATACGCCTCTTTATTTTCACATATCTAAGCATTATTAGCTTTTGGTTGACCAGATGCTTCAATTTTTTCATCCACAATTGAGAAATGAGCCGTATTTTCATCAAGAATAATAGTTTTTTAGCATATTGGATTTGACGTATGTGAAAAAAAAATAGAAGATTCGCCAATTCTTGATTGATTATTCTTTGGAACGTACGATAATCTCATTGTACTAGTAAACGACGTGGCAGCAGCAACACCAAACTCATCATCCTGATAAGCTAAAACTCCGACCTTCGTGTTTGTGCATCTTCAAGACTTGTCATCTGTGTCATCGGAGAAAAATATAGCATTTTTGTATTAGCATCGTATGTTATAGTGCGATAAGATCAAAGTCATAATTCCAATATGTTCTTCTCTTTCAATCCAAGCACGCGCCTTCTTCTATGTACGTGTATCCACAAGTTCAGTAGCTCGTTTTATTTGTAGAGGCTTCACAAGATAGTTTGCAACCCCAAAATTTAATCAGTTAACAACAATAGACATCTTATCTTTAGACGAAATCATAATGACTGAAATTCTACACAACTTTGTAACTAGTATGATGTACTTTGAGATTTTTATGTCTTTGGTCATTGGGAGGTTAACTTCAGTTAGTATGATATCGATATTACCTCCCTTAACATTGAGTGAATTTATATCCTGCCTAGCTGACTTAATTGTAGTGACATGATAAGAGTAATTCAAAAGAAGCTTCAAAACCTCTCACAAACTCTCGACATCGTTGTCGCATAGCAAAATCCAAAATTTGCTTCTATCAACAACCCATCTCCACTTTTATAATCCTTATTCAAGTTCATCTTCATTAATCCTCTCATAGAGAACATCGCAATCCTTAAATTTTGCTAATTTCTCTCTCCAAATCCTAAGTCAAAACATAATATTTCAACCAAAGAAACCCGAATATCAGAGAAATCCCAATTGATATCTCTTCTCAACAACACGAATCAGTCTCCACCAACATGGTTGATTACCAAATTAGTGAACCTGACCCGGTACAAAACATTTCATTTATACACCGATAAAACTAACAACGGAACTAGAACAAGACAAAGTACACCAAAGTGGTAAATTTTACCCAACGAATCAGGCAATATAAATCGATCAGAAGTACACTTGAAGTTTTCGGAAAGCAAACACATGTTAGCATATAACCATATACAGTTAAGTTGATGATCCAATATGTTTGTAAATAGAATCCAATACCAAAATTTACATCCAATTCTAAAAAAACAATATCTTGGGATACAATTTTTGTATTGATTTTTTTATTTATAAAAACAACCGTGGTTATGTATAAAATCTATAATTATATTTTTCTAAATATGAAATTGGAGTTAGTAAAATAAGTAAGGAAAACTATGTATTATTTAAATATTTGGTATTAAAATAACTTTAAAAAAATTATTAGATCATCAAAAAAAAAACATTTAAAGGCCGACCAAACATAAATTATTGAGTTATTTTAGTAGTGTAACAAAAAAAAACCTTAAAAATTAAATTTATTGGAAAACAATGAGTACCTACCAACAAACTTATTTTCTATTCTATTTTATTTTATGGTTTATTAAGAGCATGATTTATTTAATTTTACTAATTTTTATCTATTTTTTTTCTTTTTAAATATTCCAAATTTTCTTGTTTATTATATAAAACTCATTCTTATTTACCAAATTATTTATTAATAAAGTATTTATTAATATTCAAAATCCAAACTATTACCCACTCACTTACTCTTATTTTTATATATTTCTAAAAAAAGATTCATTTGATTTTACTATCAAAGATCTAGTTATTTTTTATAATACCCTCTTATACAAAATCATCACACATGTGTATATTTTTCTATGCTTTGTTTTTTTTTAAAGTTCATATTTTTAGAACCGTAATTTGAAAAGAACATCTGAAGCTATCATTAAAAAATTTAAGACAAACAAAACTGGATTCATTAATGATACTTTTTCAATTTAAAATAAATAACGAGAGACAAGAGACGTACAAACGATAGATGAGAGATGCAGAGTCAAGAACTAATAGATGAGAGATGCATAGACGAGAGACTGTTAGTTGCGGGACGGGAGATTGATAGATTATAGATGCAGAGATAAAAGACCGATATATGAGATATACAGAGACGAAAGAATACTAATTATGGAAGAAGAGACTGGTAGATGAGAGACGCAGAAACGAAAGACTGCTAGTTGCGGGAGGAAAGACCGATAGATTAGAGACATAGAGACAATAAACTGTATCGTGCCGAACCAAGACAACTATGAACAATGAGAAATTATGTAAAGTATGAATGATGAGAGACCATATCATGCGAAACTAGGCCAACTATGAATGATGAAAGATCAAACTAACTATGAATTATGTGAGACCAGACCAACTATAAATGATGAGAGACATATCATGCGAAACCAAGTCAACTATAAATAATGAGAGACCGCATAATATGAAACCAGATGAACAACCCTCATGGAGTAGCTTCCGCGCAGATGAGCAAGCTAGACATCTCTCGCTAACCATGTTAAATGCCAGTCTCTACGGACAAATCAAGAACTCCGACCTCTTGGCTAATCCGAGGAGGGATGACCTAGCACCTAACGGTGTGAAATTGGAACAAAAAGTGTGACTTTCACCAAGTACATAGACATACAACGGATGAATGTCATGTATTTAAGGCCTAGATCCAAAGGCTCGTCGACAGAGGGCATTTGAGGTAGTATGTTATAAAACCGGACCAACATCAACCAGACCGACCATAGTTTGCGCGCTGCATCCTGGGACCACCAGAACTAATACAAGCGAGTGTGAAAAGATGTTTACATACTATAAGGCCATCTAGAAGGAGAGAAAATGTGGGAAAAAACTTAGGACAACATATTGACTCTCTATAGAGGCACTAGTCGAATATGGTACACCTATAGCTCCAACAAGCGGTACATCTAAGAGTTGACATCAATCATTGTTACACCATTATATCTCAATGTTAACTAATTATACATGCATGCCTCTTTTAGAATAGAGACTAATTAACATATTTTACCAGTTCGTACATGTATGGTCAGTCTAACCATCCAGAAAGCCACTCGCAACTAAGTCGAACCCTTACTACACCTAATACCTTTGGAAAACCAGCCGACATTTAAAAACAAAAACAATGCCACTCATTTGGCTAACAAGTGGAAGAGATTGGGATATCATCGGGCTTACCCGTTGATTAGACAAATAAATAACAATATGATCACTGTTATCTTGGACTATGATGATGATTTGTTGCATGCAAATTTTATATCAGCTCTGGATATTTTATATAAATTTTTTCCATCAAACTTTAACAAGTACAAAATAGAAAAATATATTTTCAAAATAGATTATGAACACCATATAAAGTAATTTAAGAGTGGGATCATGTCGTACGATGTGGATGATAATATGAAGTGCATCACTTTTTAATGACCTTTAAAGACAACATTCTGACATGGTTCAACAACCTCCAAATAAGATGTATTAAGAGTTTCAAGATGTTGAGAAAAACTATTAAATGCCATTTAATTGGTTAAAAGGTAATAAAGGCAGATGAGAATTATATCATCATCTACAATCAACAACCGAATGAAGCCTTAATGAAATATAATCATAGATTCGTGAAAACAAATAGTAAATTACAAGACTATCATGATTTGGTGGTGGTAACAACATATAGACAAGTGTATTACCATAACTTATGTATTACCATAATGAAGAAAATGTATTAAATATTGGATACTTGGTTATACAGATGAAACGATGTATAAAGGTCGAGGAGATTTTCATAGTAAAGATGGATGAAGACATAATCACTCCAATTGTATACCATTATTACCATCTTATGTTGCAAAATAATGAGCATATGATGGTGGCGCATAAGTATTCAATACCATGGCATGAAACCTCCAAGAAAAATATTGAACATTGGCAAAGTTGAAGCATTAAAAATCAAAATAATCGAGAAAGGCCTATAACAACTAAAATACCAATAACAATTATCGAAGACAATAATTTTCAACTAGGGGACTGTAGACCAAGTTGACTTAGAATTCAAAACTTATTTAAATAAAACTAAAGATGTAATAAAGTCTCGGAGGTAAAAAATGACAGCTTTGAGAAGCACATAGTCAAAAACTACTTTTTTAAATTTCACAATAACATTGGACACCATATTAGGGATTGATGGGTTTTGAAAGATTAGATCAATAATTTGATTGATGAAGTAAAACTCTCAAAATTCTATAAGGAAAAGAATATAAATAAACCAAGACATGCATCGATCGAGACCTTCCATCAAGGTATGCGAGGCAAACTCTAAAAAACATCGGATGAGCCGAGTGTCTTGGGAATTAATTCAATCATTGAGGTAGACGAATAAGAATATCAAGACCCATATCTCAACTGAAAAAACATCCAATTCATTATTGAAGGAAATCATTTCTTCAGAATCACTAGAAACTCAAGGAAATGACATGTAAATGATTTGTAAGTCCAACACTAAAAAAACATCACCATATCTCTATATAAATCTATTCCTAATATTGGGGTGATGGTCTTCAAGGGGTATCAACTTCTTACAATGACATTGTAAGAATCGTGTTATAGTTGGTATGAGTAGAAGTAAAACCAAGTTGTGATAGACACCGAAAGCTCGACTAAGATTCAAGGCAAGAGTATATATGAAAAAATAAAATATACTCTTGATTTCCTCTTAAATTATATTGATTGGATTCACGTGTGTAGATGCCAATGTGTTAAAAGAACCCACTTTTCTTTCATCTTGAGAATAGCGAAAAAAATAAAATATGATGTTTGTTCTTGATAGTGAAAGTTATATTCTTCTACACTGTAATTTTGGGAATATAATAGTTGAATTAAATAGATGATATAGTCTCTATAGTACATTAATGCCTTCAAATACCAATCAACGGTAAGGTAAGAGTGATCAGAGAAGATAAGAATACATCGAGGGAATAATATGCAACAGTCATAACATTCATTAAATAACAATTAGCGGGGGACCCGATTGTCCTTGATGATATGGATAATTATAAATAAGCCTCATCTTATAGAGCCCATGGAAGAAGTCGAAAGCATCTAGTAAGCAAGATATTACGGATCGACCATTGCATACAAATAAAACTAAGGTACAAATGACTTTACTTTATTCCAACAAAACTTAGATTTTTTTGCCTGAAATGCCTAGAATCTCATGAAGAGGGACTATGTTGCTATAAAGTAATTCCATTCAGACTAAAGAGTGACGCGGATAAGTATTAATGACTTATCAACAAGTTTTTTGCAATACAATCTGGCCGCACGTACAACCTTATATTGATGACATGTTGGTCACTAACATTCAAGAATAATATCATATAACTGACTAGTCTAAAACTTTCATAAACCTCAGGCAAGTCAATCTAAATCTCAGTCTAGAGAATTTAATTTTGGCGTCAGGTCCAACAAGTTTCTAAGGTTCATAGTGAATGATAAATGCATTAAATAATATCATAGTCAACTTTCAAACATTGCAATTACATATACCTCATGAAATGCAAAAGAAGTCTAAATATTGACAAGAATATTGGTTGTATTAAATCATTTTATTTCCATATCTTCAAGAAAATGCGAATCTTTTCTTTAAAGGTCGGATACAAGTAAGAAATTCATGTGGCTTCCGGTTTGTGAGGAAGTTTTTTCCAACATCAAAAAGTTCAGAGGTTCTCCAAAAGTGTTAACAAAACTGAAGCTAAAATAATCATGTTCCCAATACTTGTAGGTTGCATATTATGTTACCAGGGTTGTACTAATAATGGGAAGAATGAAAAGAGTTTTTTTTAATAAGGACTTATATTGAATTAATAGGAAAGAACAAGCGTTTTAGGCAATATTACAAAAATTTGAAAAATAACCGGTAAAGTTCATCTTCTTCCTCACCACCAAGAACCAGAGAAACCCTAATCTGAAAATCGCAAATACCCAAGATTGAGACTTTCCAACAAAGCAATGGCCTTCAACTTCGAAGGAGCATCAATTCCATTGAAATCGACATTCGATTGAATCCTCAAAGTCTCTTTAGCAATGCAATCAGCCCCAAGGTTTTGCTCACGGTAGACATGTTTGATGACCATTTCAGACTTGATTAGCTTCCTACAACAGCTTAACAAAGGATCCAGATACCAAGCAGAGTTTCCATAGAGCAAAAGGTTAACCAAAATCAACGAATCAATCTCCACATCGACCTTGTTCAGACCAAGACTGTTACACAATCTCAAACCATCGAACAAAGCTCGACACTCATCTATTAATGTCGAACATTTGCCATACAATCTGCCAATGCCCATGATGATACTTCCATTACTATCTCTGATTAGAACACCGCCTCCTGATTCATGACTGAAGGTACATGCTCCATCAATTTTTATCTTATATCTGCCCTGCTTAGGATTTTTCCACTTCAGAAACAGCGGCTTATTCCAAGCTTTAATTTGATTTACACAACCAATGTTAGCTGCTTCTCTTTCATATCTTCCCCAATGCTTCTTGTTCAGAATCTTCGCATGATCTAGACTGGTTAAGATGCAGATAATATGCCTGATTATAGTAGCAGAATTAATACTTTCATTGTTAAGCTTCTTTTTATTTCGACCTGACCAGATCGACCAAACTATTATTGCAGGCAAGATTGTGAATATGTCACAGCTTCTTTGAGCAACCCAATACCACTTCATGATGATATGCGAAACCTTCATGTAGGATGTATCTAAACTTTGAAGATAACGCTGAAATGGAGCCAAACAGACCAAGCTTGAGGACATTGCACCATAGCATGGTTAGTAGTTTCAATGTTATTGCAATGAACACACTTAGAAGCCAGATGGAAGTTTTTTGATTGTATAACTTCATCAGTAGGTAACCAATTGTGAAGAGCTCTCCATAATAAGAACGAGCATTTTTTTGGGGTAAGTACATTCCATGTCTTATCATAAACTCTAATAACATTACCCTTGCTTCTAATGTGATTCAAAGTATCTATGGTGCTAAACTTCCCATCCTTTGATAGAGACCAAAACATGACATCTTTATTATCAGAAAGACTAACCTCCATAATCTTGTTAATCTCTGTAGTAGTCACTCTTGTACTGAGTCTGCATAAATCTCAAGAATCATTCAACCAAAAATCTTTAACAGAATCATTGGCACTGTCCCAAAGCATTCTTCTATCATTATTATTAGCAACTTTGATGAAAGGACTATCTGAACACCATCTATCATACCAAAAGCTCATGTTTCCATGACCAGGAAGCCAAAAAATATAATCCTCAACCTTCTCTCTAGCAATAATTATATGATTCCAAGTTTTAAACTTCTTGCTAGGAGATATAGCTAAAGCAGGATGTATACTATCTCTGCAGTATATGGATAACATGAATTTAGCGCAAAGAGAATGTTGCATCCTGAAGTTAAACCAGAGTTTCATTGAATACACATTCTGCACATCTTTTAGCCTCTTAAGATTAAGGCCTCCTTCATTGAAAGGCTTGCAAAGCCTCTCCCATCTAGCCCAACTAATGGCTCTCTTGTCATCTTTACTTCCCCACAGGAACTTATTAAAGATGATCTCTAACCTATTGATGATGCCAACAGACAAGCTTGAGTGCTGCAGATAATAATTTAGAAAAACAACAAGAACAGCCTGAATCAACAGCAAACGACCAGAAAACAAAAGGTGCAGCTTGTCCAAATCCATTATTCTACTCCTGACTTTGTAAATTAAATCTTCAAAGTGAGCAATTCTAGAATTGATAGAAATTATAGTGCCAAGATAACTGAATGGCAAATGTGTATGCTTGATATTCCACATGTTTTCAATGATAGCAATCTGTTGAGGAACCATTTTGCTAGAAACAATTAGCTTGGACTTGGCAGTATTAATTTCTTGACCAGAAACACACTGATAGTGATCCAAAACAGACTTTATAGCACTCATTGAATCAACATCACCATTTGCAAAAACCATAAAGTCATCTGCAAAAGCTAGGCAAGCAATATTCTGATTACTTCTAGTTTTGTATCTGAACATGGTATTACCATTAGAGGTTAGATTGATACTCCTTATCAGGTACTCTTCAGCCAGAATAAAACAACTCGGGGAAAGAGGATCCCCGTGTCTTAGGCCTTGGGAGTTAGCAAAGTAGCCAGTCAGCTCACCATTAACCAAGATGGAAGAGAAGACTTTGCTAATACAGTTACCAATAAGAGCAGAAACATTAGTATTAAAACCAAATAACTTTAGAATGTTAAAGAGAAACTTATGATTCAGCTTATCAAAAGCTTTAGTCATGTCAGTCTTGATGATGACATTGCCCATCTTTCTGTTGCTATTGATGTAAAAAAAACAGCTCCTAAGCTAGAAAAATAGAGTCCTGAATACATCTCCCCTTAACAAACCCACCTTGCTCCTCAGAAATTAGCTTAGGCAGGATATTTGCTAGCCTGTTGTTGATTAATTTCCCCAAAATCCTTGAGAACATTGTGGTTAAAGTGATAGGACGAAAATCTCTCCACTTGTTAGGATTATCAAGCTTAGGTATTAAGCAAATCATTGTAGCCTTCACACCCTTAGGCAGATCAAACCCTTTGAAGAAACCCTTAACAGCATTACACAGATCATTACCAACAATTTCCCAACACTTCTTATAAAACTCTCCATTGAAGCCATCAGGGCCAGCAGCAGATTCAGAGTTTAAGGATTTAATAACCTCATAGATCTCATCAGTCTCATGAACACAAGAAATACTATTGTTGTCCTCCACAGTAACTAAAGAAGGAATCACTCCCATTAGGACAGGATCATACTCAATACTACTATACGGAGCAAGCAATGTTTTAAAATAATCAATTGCAGAATTACCAATGTCTTCCTTAGTAGTTAACCAATGATCATCAACCTTAATTCTATCATTTCTATTCCTCTTGAGCCTCTTCTTCACAAAGCTATGATAGGCAGAATGAAAAGAGTTTGAAGAAATATACTATGGTAAATACTTAATAAGTAAATTAGATACTTGCAACTGGAAAATACGGTCTTAGAATTAGTGGCCAGAGTTAGAAATATGAAACCATACTAAACTTATACAATTATTGTTCGGACGTCCTTCTATATGATACTCGGTTTGAGCCAAATATGATATTTAAAGCCAATGTTTGGTGGATTTCTTAATAGACAGTCTGAAAGACCAATACCTACCAAACAATATGTAGAATCAAGTTGGAAAGTATGAAGGAATGATGGAAGTAATAACCAAGGCTCGGGGGCAAGTGTCTGTGTAATTTCTCTCAGAAGAGATATCTTGATAGATTCCATCAAACTTGGCTTCCTAAATTCTAATAACGAGGCATAATATGAAGTTAAAATTGTGGGCCTTCAGCTGGCTAATATTGATGGTGCTAATAGAGTATGGATCCTTATAGATTCTCAGTTTGTGGTACATCATGCCCTCAGTCAATCTAAAGCAAAAAATGATAAAGGCATTCAGTACTTAAAAGAAATTCGACACCATGCAATTATAATTGATCAGGTCACTTTTGAACAAATCTCAAGAGCAAAGAATTCATATGTTGATGCTTTATCATCTTCGATATGTATAACCTCAACACTAGCAATTATTTTCCAAGATAACCTTTATATCACCCTTTCCAACAACTTTTTATCCACAGTTTTAACTTCAAGAGTTATTTTAATTGAATAGAAACAATAAAAATAAAAATATTAGAGAACACCTAATATAAAATACCTCACAAAATGTTATTTTCATAAAACAAGGACGAGACAAAAAAAGTAAGATGAAAATAACCAGATTTGTATGGGTATCAGATACACTCTACAAGCAAGCTCTCACCAAATTCACTGTCCTGGTCCTGCCAAATAAACAACCATAGTGGAGGAACTTTATGATGGAAAAGGCAATACTCATTGTAGCTATAAGACACTGCAAATAAGTTTTTTACAAATATATGTTATTGGCCTACTATGAGGGAAGATGCAAAGAACAAAATCAAATAGTGTGATACATGCCAATGTTTTTCAAACTTAGTTAAAGTCATGTTTCTTCTACTGGAAACAATATATGAAGTAGTTACTTTTGATAGATGAGGTCTTGACATCGTAGAACGTCTTTCAACATCTATGAGATGAAGAAAAATATTACTAATATTAGTGGACTACTTTTCCAAATGGATGGAAATACAACCATTGGTGAACATTACATCCAAAGAAGTCATAAACTTCCTCAAATCTAATATTTCTTGTAGATATATCATTGTGAGATTTATCATAACTAACAATGGAATTCCAACACAAACGGCTAAGATGGTTTTACGAAACAAAATATATCAAACAAATGTTATCTACTCATTTGTATCATGAGTCAAATAGCCATGTAGAGGTAACCAACAATAAAATAACAAATGACATTAAAAATATGTTAGATTGAGCCCCAAAAAATCGACTAGACTTTTTTCAAGAAGTTATATGGTCGTACAAAACCACTCTGAAATCTGCAATAAACAAAACACATTTTGCTTTGGTGTATGACATGAAAGAAGTTGTAGCATCCAAAAATATTATATCCTATTATAGATCTTCAACATATAAGGAATGAATTAATTCAGAAGCAATGAGTTCCGAACTAGATGTGATTGAAGGAAAAAATGTTAAAGCCCACCTTCGGTCAGAGCACTAGCAAATTTTGACGTGAAACATATACAATTGCAAAGTCTGATTAGAAGCTTTGAGGTCGAGTTAAAATCTTTCAGAAAATTCTTTTTTTCATACCAATAATAAAAATTTCTATTATTATCCCATAACTAGGAATGGCCTTACACAATTGAATCTAAATTGAAGTTGAGAACATATAGATTGTTGGATGAAGAATTAAACCAGATTCAACACTATTAGAATAACAAGCATCTAAAACTCTATTATTTTACATAAGCTTTAGCTTTTTTTTATCTATTTATCGTATATAAATTATTTATTATACTTGGGGCGTACTCTAACCTACATCGGTAGTGCGAGAAGGTTTTAAAGAGGCACTAATCTATAATAAAAATTTATTTTTCCATCATACAAGTCTCAACTTATATTAAATCACAATAACATAATACATTTTACAAGGCGACAAACCATAACCCACATAAGGGATAATTATTGTAAAATAACCCACATAGTTTTATAAAGTCTCTCAAAATCAACAAAAAATAAAGGTTAAGTCTAAAATGATTCTAAAAGAATCTAAAAGGCCCCCAAGGGGGTAGCCGAGTTGGTTGAGTATGGCATTCTTATGACCAAAAGGTCATGAGTTCGAGTCCCTCTACATACACTTTCTCGGCTGAGCCTGTCACCTTGTGTGGTTTACCTTCTGGCGTTGGTTTGCAGGTTATCGCGTCAGACAGAGGGTTTACCCTGTGCGCACTCATTGCACTCTGAATAGCGGCTGCGGGTTCCCTCAGAAAAAAAAAGATTCTAAAAGTGGTCTTGAGGACCTAAGAAAGCTTTGATATACCTTAAAATTAAAATAAATGGTAATAATGAGATAATTCAAAAAGTAGTGTTTAATACATATGAGAGCTTTAGCTGTCATCAAAACAAAAACACTAAAGAAACTAAGTCTGTAATGATTCCAGAAGTAATCATTAGCATTTCGGGTAGTCAGCGTACCCTTAAATTAAATAAAACTTTATAGCACGATTCTTCAAAGTAGACCTAAAAGAAATCGTGTACCCTTTAAAAAATAAACGAACAAATAAAGTTTGGTTATTTTATACATAATCCAAACAAATTAAAGTCTATGCATTGATCACTCAAACTGGAATAATAAAGTACCAAACTATAAAATGACTTTCATGCAAGAGAATTAACAACAAAACTAAAGCAAAAGGTATAAAAAATTATAAGTGGTAAAATTTATTTCATATATAAACATTCAAAATTTCTCCTACCATGAGAAATTTGGTCACATAATTACTTTCAAGCTTACAAAAATAACAAAATGATAATAAGTACAATAATTCTTATCGGGAATTTATTTATACTTTTGAGACAAAAAATACACTTTTAATTGATTGTATCATAGCTTCATTTTAATAGCATCATCTCCAGCTCGGTTGGATAATAGAAGTAAAATTACTTAGCCATGAGGCATACGAACTTGATCAAAATAATCAATATGAGCATCATTTTATTTAACCAACTATACACATTTTTTCTCTCCGGTTTCCATTAGTTTTTCATAAACCATATAAACATTTTTTATTGAGGCTATAAGAGGTTCACATGCGGGAGAACTAGACCATAAGTTTTTGACATTCCTATTTAAGAATATAGTTCCACAATAAGTCTAAATTGGTGTCTGAATATTCTTCATATAATAAAAGCATAATTCATTTTTTGCCCTTGTGAATATCATATTTAACTCTTACAAGTATTTATTCCTCAAAACTAGCTTCCAACTTAGTATATTTGGTACATTTGAACAGTAAAGTATCTTTTAAATTCTTCTTTCGGGACAAGGACTCTTCCAGATGTTCTCGTAACTCTATTTTTTTAAAGTTGGGTTATTGAATGCTTAGCTGCCTGAAACTATTGTACGTCTGCTAATTCGTTATTAGCAACATTTAGCCTTCTATGGCATAAGGAAATGGCTTTCCCTGGATCAGAGTTTACCATTTAAAAAAACCTCCAAAATCTGAAAAATATCAAGTATTGTTAGGTGATAACCTTATATATACCATGAATTTTGAAATCAAGAAAGCCTTAGATGACACTTAGCCTTCAAGACGAGTCATAACTTCGATATTGCACAAAAGATCAACCATTAATACCTCTTCAACCATCATCTTCTTTTGAAGCTCATACTTCAGCTTTTCTTTAACATTTTTTTAAAGTGTAGCCTTTAACTATGTGTTATCTTCAATAAGCACTAACAATCTTTAATATTGGTTAAAGATCATGCATGAAGGATGCAATATTTGTACACAATGAATGCAACATAGTCAATGCATTAAGAAGTTTATACACCAAACATTCAAAGAAACTTCAAAAATATTATACATACAATAAAGAACTTCTAAGTAAAATTGAAGTTTACCTATATCCAAAAGTTTAGATGCATTTTAGTCAAGTACATAAGAGAAAGTTTGCTTGGAAGTATTATAATACTGGCCAAATTAGAAAAATGGCTAAAAAATTCGGGAATCTGATCCAACGTAAGGATGAGTGGTCTAAAAATCCCAGCAATTGCAATAACATGAGGTTCATCATTCGACATCTCAAGGTTGCCTCATCAATAACACATTTCGCAATAACCTAAAGAGATGAATGATGAGTTCATGTTGTTTAATATCTTCAGTTTTCAAAGACGCAACATCAGCCATTGGCTTTAGAACATCAATGCTTGATACATCTTCAAACCTTGGTTTATCAACAACGACAAATAAATTGTCGGCAAGATTTAGTTTTAATTGTAGATTATGAGGCCTTAAGTTTCTCAATCTTCACCCATAAATATAATCAGTCTTCAACTTCTCAACCATAATTACGAGTTTTGACTTCTCATCATCATTCTTCAATTTTTTACATTAAAGGATCATTCACTCATGTTATTTTACATTTTTTTGCTAATAATACACACTAACAAGCAAATAAAACTGAAGCTATAAGTTATAGAGATTAAAGATGTAAAAGTCAAAATAATGTATATACTTGTTACTATGCTTGTCGTTCTGGGTTTTCTTCCATTTGCACCACACTTGTGCATTCTATCAAGAATATTGCTCTTCCAATATGTGAAGTAATATCAATCCCATCATCATCATTTACCAATTAGAGGCCTTCAATATCCAACTAGATGCATGTCCTACGAAGCTAGAGTTTATTTATCCGTCTGGAAGTATGCTCTACCAACTTAGATAACAGTACTATAGTCCAAGAACCCTACCAATCCCACTAGGAATTATGCACTACTTGGAAGGCCCTTATAAAATATGGTTTCCCCTTATGGTCGTTCCTCCAGCGTTGTAAGTATAATTTAGCAAGTTTACCTATAACCCCCGATATAATATTTGGTGAAATTTTGTGAAGTTGAACCAATATAAAATAGAAAAGTACGATGGTTCATGAGACCCGTATCATCTCATTGAGCAGTTTCACAAAGAAATACTTGAATTTGGTGGGGATGACCATTTGGTTTCTTCGTGCATTTCCATAACCTTAAGCGGTAATATTTTAACTTGGTTTAATCAACTATCGGGAGCTATGTGCACACCTTCAGGGACCATTTTATTGACGAAATATTATCAAAGTTCATGAAAACTATATAACACTATATAAGCAAGAATCGAAAGAAAGCATACGCGAGTGCATGGCTCGTATCATGAAAACAAAAAAAAAACTCGAAGGACTAGCATGCGGATGTTGGTTTGGTTGCATATTATTAATTACTTATTTCGTTCTCTTTACTCAAGAAACTAATGAATAAAATGGATTTTTTTATTTTAGCGACTTAATAGTTCATGTTGAATTGGGGATTAAAGTGATAGAATTGACCTAGGTTTGGCTGGACGAATAATATTGTGTAAACTCTAGTGTCTTGCTTCACTCGTTGGTCTAGCCTTTAACTGTTATTATAGTATATGCTTTATCCAAAAATACCAATATGGTTGCATCATTTTCTCAGTTCTCTTCTCTAGGAAACCATCAGGGTGATAAAAAAGGCAAGGGTTCTCGACTAAATTATTGTCAATCCACGATTAATAAAAATAGGGGTTAGACATGACTAACCCAAATATGGTTTTCTTAATGAAAAAATAAATATTTTGTTAATTTCTACGAATCTCTTCAATTGAAGGAGAGAAACAACCTCATATTCCAAACTTCGTGAGTAAGTACCACACTAATACCGATCAAACTATAATAAAATATCAAGTATTTGAGAAATAACTTCAGTTTGTAAACGAATAATAAAAGTTAGTTGAATTCGTTTGTACCCGTGCACCTCCAAGAAATTATATTTATATTGTAGTGTCACAAAAAAACCCAGTATGTACTCTATTTCTTCTTCCCGTCTTTCACAAACAATGTTTATTATCTCTTATTTGATGAATAAATGGATCTAGACCCAAACCGTCATGTTGATAATTGCGAGCGACAAATAACTTTCTATTACTAATCTTTATTTAAAGAAATGTCACACAATGAAACTCGAAGTGCAGATTCAATGTTAGACGTTCATAAATATTTATCGCCAACATAACCCGTCCATAGTATTGAGATGATAGGGTAAATATATGCCAAATTTCGATTGATAGTGGTTGTTGTGAAAATATTTTATTTCAATAAAATTTTGATATAATGATGAATGTCTTTTCGTTCTAAAATATAATCTGCATGGTAACGAAATTCACAGGTAAAAAAGCACATCTAGTACAAGAGCTGGATGTTGATGTTATCCTCGACCAAAAAGTTATAAATGGGAGGTCAAATTGAATTTTATGGTTGTAGATGTACTATATTCTTAATTCACGAGCTTCAGGTACTCTTGGTCGACCTTGATGCATGTCGTCACTTTTACAGTTCACCAGTGTGTTTGTTACTTTTTAAATGACCGAATTGGTATTATCTGCACCAGTCAACGACTTCTACGGGGGTTTTAATTGGTCTCTTTATTAAAAAATGTATAATAAGTAGTTGGGGTCTAGGTTGATCATGGATGTATTCAAAATTCAAGAGGCCTCTGTCCTAATTTCAAAGGATGAAGTTGCAGGGAATGATGAATTATAAAGAGTAGATAGTCCGCGATAGGTCATTCAATTATTCAAGTCATGCGAATCGTTTGAGGAAGTGGATCTACGCCTCAAATGCAAATTTTGATTCGCGTTAAGCCTCTCAAGCATATTTCAATCTGACATTTTAATTATTTTTTTTGTAATAATTTTGATATTTTTACATGAAAGATGGAGAACGTGATTGTAGTTCCCGAGACTATTATTTTCCATCGCCTCGTTATCAATTCTTATTTCTTCTCAATCAAGCAAAAAAAAGTTTTTTGCTTGAGGAAAAAATGGTGGTCATTATAATATATTTAGACAAGTAAAGAAATATAAAACATATTTTTGAAACTCCATGTTCTTTCTCGAACACCAACCTGATTCTTATCCATAATGTAGACAGTTTTGTATGTGTGTTGGCTTTACTAGTTTTCATAAAGTATTCTCGAAGCATTTTAATATTTTATGGGTTGATCATTTTATATATGCCACTTCATGGAAGTGATTTTTATATTTCATGGATGCCTACTCCAGTTTTAACCAAATTTATGTCCATCCAGACGACCATAAGAGGACGACATTCAAACCGAACACATTCTGCTCTACTATATCATAATGCCTTTTGGACTAAAAAGAACGTGTGTTGCCTATAAAAGGTTTGTAAATTAGACTTTCTTTTAAACTATAAAATCATACGTATATGATAGGTTGGTTAAAAGTAATCATGATGTGGACCACATGAGAGATTTAATAGAAACCTTCACCAACCTACGGTCTATCAACCTTAAGATTAACCTAAACAAATGTTAATTTGGCATCTGTTTGGGCATAAATTTGGATTTTACGGTCAATAAGAAATGAATCAAAGCATATCTTTCTTAATTGTATGTGCTAACAACCATGCAGTTTTCTAGGTATATCAAGGAGGTCCAAATTTTAGTATATTAATTGGTTGTCTTAACTGTTTCATATCCATGTTTTCTAACTATTGTTTCTAGTTTTTCCAAGCCATCAAATGGGTTAGAAATTTCTTTTAATCTATAAATTTTTATGACGCTTTTTGGCGGATGAAAGTCCTCCTAGATTTTATCGAATTGTTATCCAAACCAATTCTTGGAGAACTATTTTATCTTTGTTTAGAGGAAATAGTCCATCGACTATCCTGTTTTCTTTTATTTAGTTTGTTAACTTTAAAATCACCGGTAAGGGTTCCTGGAATTGAAAAAATCTATCAATTTAGTCTAGAACTTTCAAAATCTATAAATTTAGTCCATCGACTTTACAAAATCTATAAATTTAGTCTCCTGAAAGTGGATTTTTTCTTAGATTCAGGGACTAAATTTATAGATTTTGCAAATTCGATGGACTAAATTTATAAATTTTGAAAATAATCAATTAAATTTTTAGATTTTACCAAGTCAAGGGACCCTAACCGGTGATTTAAAAATCGATGGCCTAAATGAAAGAAAATGGGATAGACGATGGACTGTTTCTTGATTTAATCCTTTGTTTAACAATGTCAAACCATGATGTTAGTGTAATCCATGTTTTCAGGAGGGCAAGGTAAATAATATTCTGTGTTATGTCATTAAGACACTAAAAAAAATGACGAGACAACGTACTTCTAGTTGGAAAAACATACTTTAACATTAGTTGTTGTTGCACATAAAATATGCATGTATTTCGAGAGCATACTATATATTTTTTTTGAAAATTATTTTTGCTATGTAAAGTTTTACGAAACCAAATATATTAGAACGCCTCACTCGTTGGCTGGTTTAATTATGAGATATAAATATTCTCTTTAAGTCTGGTACCTCCATCAAGTCACGAGAATTAGTAAAATTTCCCACTGAGTTCTATAACGAATGATCATTTCCTTCACCATCTTTGCTATAACCCAAAAATACTATCCAAAATGAACAATAATTTAGGAGCCCGGAAAGTGGATCATGCATACAACTTATCGCACCTTTGGGCAAGCAGTTAAGAAACAAATAAATTTAAGTTTCCCAACTTCAACTGATGATTCACATATTGGTAGTACTGCTAAGTTATTCGTAATTATTGATCGACCACTCCATGGGTCTAACATAAGAATGGTAAGGTAACATGTCCATATAACTCATGGTTCTACAATATCATGCTCGCTGATTTGACCATGTTAATTTCGAACACATCATTTAGGTGGAGAATACGACGACAAACTCATTGGCAATAATTTGATATACAAACCCAGAAGTCCTGGATTATTTAAGAGTGGTTGTTTAGTAACCTACCCCATGAGCATCTGAACCCTTCCAAGTGATGTTATATTACGTTTTTCGCTCCCAAATCTAATACCTTATGGATGAAAAAGTGTGCCTTTCCCCCTTCCCCTCAACAAGATTGCTGCACAAGACTTAAAAGTTCGCTCGACGAGATATATGCTCCTCAGAGATGCTCTGTATTGACATAGGCTTACCTGGCGACTACTTTGCTACTTTGGTTGGGATGAATCATAGTTCAACCTGGAAAATTCCATAAAGAGGTTGGATCAACTTATTGTGGTTATATAGCGTTGCAATTTCAAGTCATTTTGGCATGATATTACTAGGTTACCATCACCGTAGATGTTGAGGATCTAGTGTGATGTTGAGACACATGTAAATAGTTTGTCAATATAACATACGAGTTTTTTGTAGCACTTAAAATTATATGTGAGGTTTTTTACTTTCGACTATTGGAGACTAGACCTTTTGGCAGATCTTTCAAAAGTTATTAGAGGATGACAATATTTACTAGTTGCGAGAGACTTATGTTCAAAGTGGGTTGAGGCAGAACCTCTAACACATATAATAAAATTAATTATAATTCATATTTATATATGTATGCCACTCAGCGTGGGATAACGGTTTTTTGTTTTAAAATGTACAAATGACATATTTTTGTTGAACGTTCGACATATAGTAGCAGCTTTCTGAACCTACGGGCCCCCTTGGCGGACAATCAAGTAGAAATCACAAATAACACAATTTCATATGGTCTTCTCCAAACTCTGGAATAGGTAGTCGGAATATGGATAATAAACGTTACAAGAACTATTGTGGGAAATCTTGATAACATCACTTGTGACTACAACAAAATAATATTTCGTATTGGTGTACATAATGGATGTCGTGGTCTTGGCACATAGAATTATCTCTTAGTACCAAATCAATAACTACTCAAATCATTTAAACAATAAAAAAGAATGACCAAGTTAGATTTAACTGATGAAAAACACGAAAATATGCACCTTCATATAGAACATTACCATATATTGACGTGCATCTGATATAACTTTCAGATCCGTAATAAATGTTTTCAAATGGGAGGCCAAGTCTATGTAGAACTCTTGTCAGAGGCTTTATAAGTTCAATTAGTTCTTGAAGTGGGTTTAAACATAACATTTGAAAAACTATTAGGGACTAAAGAAGCCATCAACTGTAAGAATATTTAACATCAGATGGAGATATAGAATTATCTCTTAGTACCAAATCAATAACTACTCAAATCATTTAAACAGTAAAAAAAATGGCCGAGTTAGATTTAACTGATGAAAAGCACGATAATATGCACCTTCATATAGAACATTACCATATATTGACGTGCATCTGATATAACTTTCAGATCCGTAATAAATGTTTTCAAATTGGAGGCCAAGTCTATGTAGAACTCTTGTTAGAGGCTTTATAAGTTCGATTAGTTCTTGAAGTGGGTTTAAACACAACATTTGAAAAACTATTAGGGGCTAAAGAAGCCATCAACTTTAAGAATATTTAACATCAGATGTAGATATGGAGTAAGTTATGTTATTATTATGGACAACGACTTATAATTCCAACAACAATACATGATGCTCTTCTCCCAAACTTGAGGTATTCTACAAAACTTATCTTTACCCATTCATCCACAGGAAAATGACCAAGTAGAGGTAACAAACAAAACTATATTAGAAGACATCAAAAGCGTTTTAGGATGCGCATACAGAAAGTGGTCAGATTTTCTCAAAGAAGTTATATGATCTTACCAAACCATTATACGTACATCTAGTGCTAAGACTATTTTGTTATGGTCTACAAGATAAAAGTGGTAGTGTATGGAGAAATGAGTATTCTTTCATTCTAAGTATCTAATTATGATGAAAGAATTATGGTCCAAGGCAAAATATCCGAGTAGACCTAATCCAAGAGGACCAGATAAAATCTCACCCCAAATTGATCATTATGAACCTTTATGAATAATATATATGACTTCAAAGTCTACATCCAAGGATTAGATTGGGTGAAAAATTTCTCAGCCGCATATTTCTCCATACTAAAGATATGATGCTCGATAAAATCATGCCACATTTGGAGGGACCTTATACGATAACAACTAAGGTCCAGTTTGAGAATTATACAATATTAGATGAAAATGGAAAACTTTTTCAAATCCTTAAAACATATAGAATTTGAAGCTCTACACTTCATAGAAAATTTCATGCAACCTTAGCTATTTGTAAATTCGTACTTATTATATTTAAATTTTATGTTATACTTTTTTTACCCCGATGGTGTGGGAATATTTTAATGAGGTATCACATATTAACAAAAATCGTTTTGTTATGTTTATAGTGTTTGTAGCCCACAAACTCCCATAAATATTATAAATGTTTGGATGATTCTAAACGTAGCCATACTGATACAGCCTATAACCCCAAACAAAAACCTTTCTAATTTTATGTTATTCAAATATTTTATACTATTCAAATAAAATATAATTGTATTAAGATTTGATTTGATTATATTTTAAGACATTTATTTTATTTTTTTATATTCTAATTTAGGGTTTTGAGCCGCTGATATATAAAGCCTTATATGCCTTAAGTTTTAAATAGTTTTTGAATAATATATTTTTTATCACTAAAAGTTTCAGTGTTTGTTACCCGTAGATTAGGGTTTCATCTATCATGTTAACCTTGGATTAGAGTTTGATCTATCGTTGCTTCTTCTTCTATTTCTACAGCGTTATCACCTACACAATAAGAATTCAACGCGCATATCAAAATTGGTGGTTACTAATACAATTTAGCTTTGTACCATGTTAGAATCCAAACATATGTTGAGATTAATATGTAATATGCATGAGTCCTAGTATTATAAAAGAGCTCAAGCAAACACCTTTGTATTATCGTGATTAGAGCTTGGTTACAAAGGGGTCGGGAATGTGCTTTGGCAACAAACAACTGTAACTGCTAATAAATATATGACATAATGATCAGTTACTTATATAATAAATATAATTTAATATCGGAGTTACGTATGCAAGAGAATCTATAAATAAAAATCCACATGGGGAGTTCGAGATACTATCATGATTGTGCACCTTGAATATATTATCCATTTAAATATATATTTTGAAAATGTTTATCTTCTATTTTTAATCTTAGCAATAAAATACTATAATTCTAATACATGAACTAGGTTAAAACATTTGTAATCCTTGTTCAGGATTTACTCTGTTAGCCCCGAACAAAATTTAACCACATAATTAGCATTGTTTGTGAGAACCGAAAGGTGCCTAAAATATTTGTTCTTCAAAAACTAAATAATAATTTTTTTTAACCACGATAAAAAAATGGAAAATGTGTTATTCGCCATGTTGAAATCATCCAATATTTGCATATCTATCACCATCGCATAAACCCTTACCAACCTATATCTTTGTACAAAAAACAATTTCTGCCGTTGCAGCGTAAACCCTACAAACTGAAGTCGTTGTGCAAACCCATATTTTTATTATCTAAGTGCAAAATCGTATTCTTGCTGATACAATATAATATCTTATTTTCGCATTCGTTAAAACTCCGTACGTTGATCTACCTCAGGATGTGACCACCTTTAAAGCCTGAAATGAAAAGTTAACATATGAATCAAACTTATTTGGAAAAGTTTTCTACAATCAAACAAATTATCATCATCATCAAAGATCTGGTATCGGCATGACCCGTAGTGAGAATCACAGATCGGCAAAGAATAGGATAAAAAAATCCATCATCTTGATGATAAGGAAATTTAAAAAAAAAGATGTTTCTTCCATATTAATCAAGTGTTATCGACCAACGACCTACTATTCGCCAAGTTGCGACCGCTTGCCATGTTGCAAACGAAAATAACATCGCCAAAAGGAAGAAATCTTTATGATATTAACGTGCATCACTGCGATCTGATGAAAAATCGATTGAAAATCATGAACATCTTTATCCCAACTACTATTAGGCTTCTTTATAGATTCTCTTCTTCTGTCATATCAGCATAACCATGTTTTTCTGTAATTTGACCCGAACATCTATCAAACAAAGGTTGACCTGGTGATCACACAGTGATATGAAAACCATTCTCTATGTCGTAAAGCATTTTCCCTTGGCCATACGTGGCCCGAATAAATAAACCATTTTGGCAAGGGAAGCACGATTTAAGATTCATTTGACATCATCACCACTAGCGTTATTGATAACAACGAGAAGTTTTATGTGACCATTCAATAAATTTAAAATGGAAAAATATAATACAATAAGATACCCCGAGAATCACATCGAATGGTTCTTAATCATGATACTCAGGTTAGACAATTGCGATAGGTTATTATATCGAGCATTTTCCATGATTTTGTAAGGTAACATTCTAACGTGGTTTTAATATTTGACTCTAAACTCGATTCACAATTTTGAAGAACTTTGTCTGTCTTCCGAAATTAGTTTATTATAATTAAGATAGTTCGTGAAGATGATGATTATATTATCCATTGCAAACAGGAGCCCAATGAAAATTGTGCGATTACACTTAGGGCTTGTTAGCGTAAAAAAACTTCAAAAATATCCATGACTCTGTGGCATATGTTACATTATGTCAAGTAATTATAGCTGATCTCCTGATATCAAGAAATAAAAGACTCTCCACTTTGGATAGTTTATAGTGCACTTAAAGAAACAAATCAAGGTTAAAGATACAATGACTACAAGAATGTTAGGAAGGCCGAATACATATTCATCTTATCACCTAACCTACTTACAGTTGAAGAACATCCCCGTGAATTAGGTTTAATCAAGTACACTTGTTGTTGAACATTCTCAATAGAATTCTATTTTTTAGGACATTAATTCTAGAACTGATGTTCAACAACCTGCCATAAGTTAAGACTCTCATAATCGTACGAGTGTAAATTCCTATTACACGATTCTCACTGAATATATATTCATAATCTATGACCAAGCTCGAAACTGAATCCGGTTCTGAATACAAGAGAATATGTGGGCCCTGAAAGAGTCATAATATCTGAACAAGTTATGTAAGTATCATAACGATAGCGGTCATCATACATGATACTATAAAGAATCGAAATACATAATTTGATACCTTATCGAAAAATAAAAGATTCAATATTTAACTAAGGCCCTAATCTCACTAAGTGTACTCTAATACAAGAGAACTGTATGGGACCACCATAGGCAGCACCCACATCGGTTGGCCAAACTATGACTTTATTCAAAGTAAATTATGAATCCTTTTATCTTGATTAGTGCATGTAGATCGTAGGTGCTATCACTAGGGGAGATACCCTTGTATGTATCACAAAGACTTATCAAATGATTCATAGGAATTGCTAAAAAAAAGCCAAAACTACTCCGCGAAGTCGCATGTTTCTGATTTTCAATATTTACAAAAATGCCACTAACCAAAAAACCCAAAAAACCATTGGAAGTCAAATTAATTACAAGTCATGCCATTTTAGAGTCCAAACTACTCCATGAAGTTGCAAACATAATTACAAACCTCAACCTTAATTCATCTTCTTCAAACCTACTAAAAATAGAAACTTAACAACAACAAAACCAATTTTCTCAAAAACTTCAAAAACTTTACAACATGGCCGGAAAAGAGTCGGAAGCACTTCCCAGGCAGAGCAGCATGGTCGCCGAGGAGGTACATTGCATTTCCCTCTTTCATTTTCGCGAAAAAACAGACTTTTGGAAAAAACCCGTTTTTGCTGTTCTTCGCCACCCTCTGCGTGGACGGCACAGCGTACGCCAATGAGAAGGCGTAGGATAGCATTGACACATCGTCTATTGGCGTGTGGGACCTTGCATACGCCACATGTGTGTCGCATGGCGGGTTCCCTACGCCAGACGCTAGCGTAGTGATGGTGGCATATGTCTTCTAATTGGCGAAATGGGCTTAACTTATCCGGAATGCCGGTTTAATTGGTTTTTATACTTCTAACATATTACATGAGGTGACCCAATGCGATATTTCGCTTGTTTCGGACTACGCTCACCATTTCACCACTCATGACCAGTATAGGTTAGACTCGATGACCGACTGGGTAAAACGTAAGGGGAAGTCGTTGGGTTTTTCGATAAAAATAGCATCGAAGGAGGTAGGGAAAAGGGGGAGAACACCGAGAGTGGATTATCGGTGCGAGCGATCCGGAATTTTTAAGTCGGCCGTTAAAGAGTGCGACCGTAAGCGAACGACGAGAGAAGACGCTATTTCTTAGTCGATCCCTTTGCTAGATAGAGTCCGTATATTTTCAAGACTGCAAAATCCCACGCGGACACATTCCGTTAAATTTGATGACCCCATAGTGGACTTAACCAAAGATTGATATTTGAGTTGGTGTTGTAATATTTAGTTTCAAAATCAAATTTATTTTGTGTTTGATTATATTGTTTTTTGTTGTAATTTCACTTCATATTGTATTCACGATCCATTTTGTGTTCAACTTTATTTCAAAAAAAAATTGAATTCACAATTTCATAGGTAGACGCTTTCGCCGCCATGATGGCGTAACTGACAACGCGCACGCCAACGATTGACGTGAGCCGACCTCTACACGCCAATCGTTGGCATGGGAATACTACCGTACGCCATCTGGCTGGCGGAGACGACCTTTTTGGAGCCTCTGTTCCAAAAGAACAGAGAGCCCTTTAAGATTTAACCCTATTGCCGCCACACGTTAGCAAAAAGGGCTCCCCCTATGCCATTGTCTGGCGGCAATAGGGTAAACCCTAAATTCAATTGTTTATGTTGTTTTTTTAATCTGTAATTTTAATTTAATTTGAGGTTAATTAAATCAAATAGACGGCTAATGTTAGTAACTTTTAAAGTTAGAATTTAAATTAAATTGTTAATTTCAAAAATTGTTCCATGAAGTCAAACAAGCTGAAACACAAACTAAAACATAAAAGGGAACATGACCTGAAATATTAACTGAGACATAAACCGAAACGTCAACTGAAACACAAACAGAAACACAAACTAAAACATAAAAGCGAACATAAACTGAAACATGAACTTAAACACAAATTGTATTAATAACTCAAACTTATCTATCAGGCCAGTTCTATTTCATCAGCTTCCTTTCTTCTTTCGCATCCTAGTACTCACTGATTTCCGCTAAGCGGATGTCGATAATGTCAGAACGGACCGTATCCAACTAATCCACTGTTATAGAATCCGTGACCTGGCAATTGAACCGGTTACATGCAACACGACGTTCAAACTTGGTGAGGCCAGAAACTGGATGAAGACGGAATATGACTAGGACTGACCACCTAGCCTTCACCTCATCAACACGCCTTGAAATTCTTGGCGGCTGGACACCATTCCTTTCGTATAAGAAGTACATCTGGATAGAAATGCCTCAAAGTATGCTTTATGCCCCTCTTCCATATGCGTGTTGCCAACTTTGATAAATGCTTTCATCAGATATTGATCTTCCAACTCATTCCATGGACACATTTTTTTGTTCGGTTTTTCAACTTCTTTACCCTTCTATGTGTGGATAGAATATTTATTTATAAATAATTTGATTTTTGGATAACGTAATCCAGTTAGGCGAATTAAAATGTGACACGTGTAAAGTTAGGGGGAATAAATATAAGGATATGGACGAATGCTTAAATTACTCGGTGAAGTTGCCTAGATTATTAAATTCAACCAGGACCCACCAATAACTCCAACCGGCATAATAACTCCCGTTAACACAAAAACTCCCGCCAAAAAATACCCGCTAACATTTTAATTTCCTCCAAAAAATACCCGCCAAAAAACACCCGCCAAATGCGATTCTCATTAACCTAAAAAATCCCGCCAACGCAATAGCTCCCGCCAAGAGTAACTATACTATATAAACATGTCACAAAATACAATATTTACAGATGATGAAGACTATCATTTGCTTAAGGCGGTGAGGGTTGTCCGCCGAGAGATGGGGGAAGATCGTAGCGATGCGTTCTTCGACCGTCTCCTATGTCAGATGTATTTCAACTATGGGCATATAGGAGCAGGAGACGTTAAAGTGCGAAATCGTGACAAAATCAAAAGCAGGTACTGCTTCGTCCAACCGCTCACTGCTCTGATTTTACAGCCAGCTAGAATTAAGAAAGAAGCACCTTTGGTCTGGAACATGACAGTAGCAGACTACATCAGTAGGGATATGGTGGCGTATCTGGAGGATAGGATTGCGGCAAGGAATGAGGGGGACGATTCAGATGACAATTTGGAATACAATTTCGACGACTGATCCTTTGAGTTTTTATATTTAGAGTGGTCTGTGTTTAAATTAAGTTACTCATAAATGTGTGTTGTTTTAGGTAGTACTACTATTTCAATTAAGTTTGAATTATGTTTGAATTATGTTTCAAATCTGTTTCAGTTACATTTCAATTATGTTTCAATTACGTTTAAACTTTCCTTCAATGTACTATAGTTTTAAAACAACCAAAACATCTAAACAATTGCGAAAATACAGATATATCAACTTCAAACTGAGTAACCGCATAGTACGTGTATAAAAAAATAAACAAACCATCAAAGTAACCGATAACAGTTATAAAGTATCATACAAACAAAAAATACAACATAATGTCTAAGCAAGTCTCCTGGAAGTGAACAAAGCATCCTCGTACGCCCCAGCTAGACGATCAAAATCATGATCAAACTCACCAACTCCAGGAAACAACGAGATCCTGCGCATACCAGCACGCAAATGTCGGATGATAGCTCCCTCTCGATCCTCATGCACATAGTGATCGAGCGAGTAGATTGCAGTGTTAATGAGGTCGAACCAGCTAATCCTCTGATAAAGGAGAAGGTACTCAGGCTCACAAAAAAACTCCATCTCGTCTCCCACCATCGCTCCCCAAAAATCTTGATGCAACGTATTGCTCTCCTAGTTCTCCCAATCATCCACATCGAATGCATACGCCTCGTCTTAGGTTTTCTCCTTGACTTCGACTGCATATCTACCAAAGGATGCGCGATACCCCTCTAGACACGGCCAAACTGTCACTGAACTCGCTCTGGATAGTATCCCTGAGAGTGCTCCACACCGCATATGACATTTCGAAACCACGCTATATGTTCGAACGAGAAATGATCGCGTATAGCACGATTAGGATCAAACAATATATGCAATACAAACAGATATGAACATAGACACATAAAAAAATAAGTTTTGGGATCACTAAAGAATAAGACTTACATCGCTCTCTTCCAGGTTGTTCACGGAGATACGAAGGTTCAGCTTCGTCCGGGAGTCAGATACTGCTACAACTATATCCCATCTACTAATAGTGGGCTGGCACTCAGTGTAAGTGGAACGAGTAACAGGACGGAACATGACAAAATGATCCCGTATCCATATGTCCAGCAAACCGATACATCCGGCCATAGTCCTCGTGTCGTGAAGGGAGGCCTCACCCAGATGGTGTTACAAGTAAGCGAGAACATCACTACCCCATGAGTACCTACCGACACCCTCATGAGTCAAATCGTGTAACAAAAACAAATATTTGTAATTGGAGTACATATTGCTCTTGTCCGAGAATATGACCGGGCCGAACATATGCAATATGTAGGCGCGGGCAGCCGCATCTACCATCAAATCACTGAGACCAGGCTGTCATCGCAGAACTCTGGCGCACTAAACCTACTATGGAGCCATTTAAACCCCAAACCAACGCCCTTGCATTTCTTAACCTCCGTCACGAAGGAAAACTCCTCCACCATAAGCAGTTCAACACACTCGTGCATAGCCATAGTCTTGTCAGATATAACGGGAAACACAACAAGCTCACCCTGAACTGGGAGTCCCAAAATGGTGTGGATGTCGTCAAGAGTAATCGTCATCTCTCCGAATGAGAAATGGAAAGTATTAGCTTTCATATGCCACCGCTCTAGAAAAACCTCCGTTATGTTAGAGTGTGTGTGCATGTGATAGAACGGCTCTATGAGACAACCGAAAGGAGTGGCGTAAACTACGGCGCGTACCCTAGTCTGTGCAGCCAAACTCCATGCTCTATGACTAGGATAATGGGCATATAGCCGCATCTCTCGCTCCTAAAAAGATTTGTTCGAATTAGCATACAACAAAACTAAATAGTCATGAAATGTCAAATTGGAATTTCGATATTACCTCTCTCATCCAAAGGTGGTATGTAGTGTGGGAGATGAAAGCCTCGCCGAATAGTGGTGGCAATCTGGACGGAGGAGGAGCTCTACGATGCTCTGTAGGTGGGGGAGGATGACGTCATCCGCGGGAAGCGGAAGCAGAAACAAAACTCGATCCGCACGCATGCGGTCCAGAAACTATAGGCAGCTCATCCATCGGAACTGCTGAATCGGTAGCTAAAACGGGCTGACCAGCTTCCCGTACCCTACTCCGTTTTTTTATTCTCCTCGTCCGCGAGCCATCCGCAGACTGTAGGGTGTCACCATGATCCATCACCTCAAATAAAAAACGTACTAAATGTCAAGGTTCGTCGAAAACACAAATTTTCATACTCAAAGCGTTTTTAGATAAATAATAGCATAAACCAGGTTAACACACACCAAAGAACAAGAATAAACCGGTCCCGGGCTATTCCGGTGACCGGAGCAGCCAGCGCCATCACTGTGGCGTGGGTATAAAGGTGTACGCCACAACTAAGGTGTAAACCCTTATACCTATGCCACGTTGATGGCATGGGCAGGGTCCCTACGCCACACGATGACGTACAGACCTTGTTTTTCGCCCCCGTGTGCCGAAGAACGCTTTTGCCACGGCAGAAGCTTGAAGCTTCTGCCAGATCCTTCCAACAGCCCTAAAACCTTTAAAACTACACTACTAGCCTAACTAAACCTAACTAAACTATCTAACAAAAACGAAATCAACTTACAGTAGATTGTTTCGATTCTGATTCGGCGGATTTGCTCGCTAGTGTCGATCCGGTTCCTTCTTGTTACTCCGATTTGGTTTTCCGGTGATGATTTTGGCTTTAGTGGGTGGTGATGTGTTCGGTCATAGTGGGTGTTGGTGGTGTGGGAAGGTCGGCTAAATAGGGTTTCAGGTGGGTTTGGCGTGAAGAGAGAGAAGAGAGGTGAGAATAGAGGTAGTTTAGTTTTGTTTTAATTTTATATTTAGGTTAGTTTTAATTATATATTTAGGTTAGTTTTAATTTTAGATTCAGTTTAGTTTTAATTTAATTTAGTTTAGGTTAGTTTTAATTTTTGTTTTAATTTTAGTTATAATTGGTTTAGATTTTTAGAGAGAATGTAGAGAGAAGTTAGAGAATTGGTTTTTTTTTGAAATTATGATAACTTCGCGGAGTAAATTTGACTATTTATAAGATTTCGTAAGGGTAAAATTGTCAAACAAAATAACTTCACGAAGTAGTTTTAAAAAAATATTATAAGCAACTTCACGGAGTAGTTTTGGCCGTTTTTTAGCAATTCCCATGATTCATATCTTTAACCTCAATATTTAACAAGAAAATTATATTTATGTACACCTTTATCGACTTTTTCTCATTTGATCATAATCGACGAAGATAACTTAATGTGGATAGTAGGGCCACACAAATATATAGTCATCACTACTTAGATCTCGGGAGTCAAAGTAAGGTATATCATGATTGATATGGGAAACTTTCAAAATATTATTTATAAAAAATAATTATGACCAAATCAAAGATAAAACACCTCTCTCACCCCCGCAAAAGATCATTTTGGATTTCAACTAAGTTGAGACTCCAATGGCCAACGGTATTAGACACACCGTCGTTCTACAACGATATTTTGGCCGATCATGGTTCAATAAAATATGTAATATTAGATAGACTATTAACCAATGAATGTGATTTATCATTACAAAAACATGTATGTGATCTGCGACAATCAACGCATGGCCAAAAAGTGTTACACCACTTCTCTCACTCTGAAAGAATAGAAATTAATCAGGCCCTCAACAATTTTTAAATTCTGGAAGAAGTAACACTTGTCTTTGAACGTACAATATGTATAGGGTAAGGCCTATAAGGGGCTCCACAATAATTCTAAATACTGATATTATTATCATCAAATCTCGATGTCATTGCTGGGTCTGCCCATGATATCACTGGAGTCGTGGCTTTGATATCTTACCACAAATTATTAGTCAACAATAGTTATCGACCAATCAAGCAAAAGTGCAAACTATTATCTGAGGGGAACTCCAAGGAAATCATTACCGATGTCGAGAGTTTAAGCCAAATATACCACATTAGGGAAACTTTATACCATGTGTGGACCACGAATATGATCATGATCCAAACAAAATAGATAATTAATGATATGTATGGGCTTTAACACCTCAATCGAGCATGCCCCAATGATCTATTCCTGGTCCGAAGAGTTGACCCCTTAGTGGATGCCACATTGGGATAATAGAAATTATCTTTCATTGATGTCTACATGTAATAATAAAATCATAGTGCATTCTTACGATTAGAAGCATACAACTTTCATGGCCAAGCGAGGTCTCTACTAGTATAAAATGATTCAATTTGGTAAAAAGTATGTGGGTGCAAAGTACTAAAGTCTGCTAACTAAAGCCTTATCCATCCATATAGAAGATGACGGGGATTCATGCATATATCAATGATATGCTAGTCAATACCCAAGAAATCTAAACCACCTTGGTGGCATCGTAATACCCTTCAGAAACCTTTAATTAGTCAATCTCACCCTTTAAGATAAATTTAAATTTGAAGTTCGCTCCAAGAATTTCTTTGTTTACTTTTCAGTGAAAATGGGATAAAGTCAGACCCAATTTAACTAGAAAATTTAGCATCGGTGAAGCCATTATGATCTAGTAAAGAGGTGCAAATCTTTACTGGCGGGTTAGTTGCCCTTAATCAGTTTCATCTATCGATCCTCTAATAAGTGCTCCCTGTTTTTTAAAGTACTTAAAGGTGTTCGATAATTCAACTAGAAACCTGAATGCGATGAAGAATTCCACAACATCAAAGAACACGTGATATCCCTAAATTCCTTATACTGCTGTACCCAAGTGGCATTTTTTTTATTTGGTAGTTACTGATTATGCAATAAATTCAGGTTTTATCCAAAAGGAAGCAACCATCTGTCGAGCTATTTAATATGTCACTAACTCACTGCGTACCACCAAACCTAGATATCTACAACTAGATAAACTTGTCTTAGCTTTAGTTGTAGCAGCCATGAAAAACTGTTTATATTTCCAAGGCTACAAAATCCCAATGGTATGTAAAGATTAAAAATTTCAATATGAAGTTAAAAGCACAAACAGTTTCCAAAACCCATGCTATAATAGATTTTTTCACTGAATTCCAAATCGAATGACCTACCTTATTAGAATCCAGCTGCAGGGAACTATGGGCAATCAGTAACGATGAAGGATCAAATTGATAAGGTATTGATGCTAGTATATAACTTATTTCTATTACGAAAGACCCTCTATATCAATTCATCATATTCAGATTACCCGCCTCAGACAATGAGACCGATTATGAAGTAACAATACATAGGCTCTGACTAGCTCAAATATGTGGGATACTACGTGTAATATTTCTCATCGACTTTTAACTTGTAGTAAATCATGCTTTTGGGAAACCCAAAACCAGAATGGATACTCTCATCATACATCTAGCATAATACATCTCACTGAATCCTAACTTGAAGTAAATAATGCTTTGAGACAAGACAAATCCAAAAAGGATACTATTATTCTCTATCTAGCGTTATTATAGACCGACGCCTCCAAACTTGAACAAGTACGTTACAAACAAAAAGAATGACAACAAAATAGTTGACGTATTAGATTATGCGGGAAGTATTAACTCATAATGTTAGGTTATTACCTTGTAATCAATGGCTATTTAAAAGCCAAAAAGAGTTGAGCCTTCCATAAGAGTGTTTGAGACCATGGTCGTCGATGAGCATAGTGATTGGAGAACCCGAATATGAGATTACCTCATGGAAAGGACGCTCACGGTAGACAAAGCGCAAGCAATAAGTGTCAAAATGTGATCCGCTCGCTGTAATATACTTGACAACACTCTCTACCACCAAGGTCTCTCACATACCATTCTTTGATGTTTAAACTCATATAAATCTTCTTTTATACTCCAAGAACTCCAAAAAATAAGAGGAAAGTTCCTATTGTGGGTATAAAACCCTTCACAAAATAATGTTGTTATTGGGCTAATATTTTTTAATGATATGCGAGGATGTTCTTGCACTCGTACAGTATTGTGATAAATGCTAGAGATATATGAATATGATTCCTAACCTACTAATACAAATGAAATTTTATTTGAAGCTCTTACTTTTTACATATAGGGGTCTGGACATATTAAGGGCCCTATTGAAGACACCGAGAGGAAGATAATTACTCATCATCGTAGTCAATTAATCCTAAAAAGGGTGAAGATCAAGACGTTTGTGAATATCCTAGCCTAATAGGTGATACATTTTATATAAACTAATATTTATTATATCTACGGGTAGAGTGCTTAAATACGACAATAAATTGCACTTCCATAATGAAGAATTAACAAAAGTTTGTAAATCTTTGGGCATATAACAAAACTTATTTACTCTCTTCTGCCCCTAGTTGAACGGGCAAGTCGATGTAACTAAGCGAACTATCTTAGCCAACCTACGCTGCACCTTAAAGGGTTCGATAAATAAGACACTTGAAGGTGCCTATCAACTTCTTTAGTTCATGTTAAACATGGATTACTTATTGGCTACGAAAATAGAAAACGCGTTTCAAAACAAATTTTCAAGATACCAGTCCATAAAGAGAAAATCAAATTTGGAATGCGCATTTGACCAATTTATTGAGAATTACGGGAAATGGTTTGAGCAGTTCAAGAGCTCTATAATAAAGTTTCCAAATTTGATTCAAAGTCCAAATACATGAGTCCAACATCTTGAAGTTCAAGCTAGTAATAACCATAATGTGTTGTTAGAGAGATGTCATGAAATATTATATAATGAGACGAACGCTTGAATCCTATCATATTTATGAGTGTTATCCAACTAAATCAATCTCAATTACAAGAAGATTGAAGATGTACTTGTAGACGGTGAAAATATGAATATTATATTATATAACTTCAGTAGATGTTCAGTATCATGATCTTCATAAGAAAAACAAAATTTTAAATCATTTTTCGATTTACCGATCCACTTATCAACAAATCTCTTACATAAAATTGTATTCAACTAACATAATGACAACCATAAGCAAATTTGTTTGATCCAAATTTGTAAATATTTTCACGATAACATGAGAAAAAAATAACAAAAAATCTAAAAATATAGTTAAATTAAATCGATTTTAAACAAATATTATTCGAAAATAACATGATTCTTGTTATAGTTACCATTTTTATGACATGATTATCAGTTTTATATACTACATATTAGAATTTTAAAAATATGATTTGTGTTTCATAAATCCATAATTATTTAGACAACCAATATTATTTTAGCTATAAAAACTAATAACTATCGATTTTAAGTTTGGACCACAATAAAAATTTCCAAAAAATAGTTAAAAAGAAATTCCAACCACCGCCCATCATAGCCGCTACCACCATTGGATCAATGTCGCACCACCACTGGATCAATGTCGCACTACTACCACCAACGGTCACTACCACATACCACTAATATTGTTGATCACAACTCTAGTAAACATATTGTTCTAACTTTTTTTTCTGTAAATAATTTTCTCTTAGAAATTACTAAGACTGTTATTCTGAATAAAAACAGTATAAATATTGGTATTCCACATAAAGTAATCATATTAGCTTTTACTATCATTCGAACGGGTAATAATAATAATAATAATAATAATAATAATAATAATAATAATAATAATAATAATAATAATAATAATAATAATAATAATAATAATAATAATAATAATAATAATAATAATAATAATAATAATAATAGAAGTTTTTCGAAATATGTTAATAATAATAATAATAATAATAATAATAATAATAATAATAATAATAGAAGTTTTTCGAAATATATCACTGATCGTTAACACTGATGTATAATAAAATTGTGTCATAAAAATTATTAAAGCAACAAATAAAAACATTTAATTATTTAATTATTAATTTTAAAAATTTATGTTTATAAAAAAATAAAAATAAAAATAATTATAATATAATCTTATCATAAAATGTAACATAACGTAATTCCACAACTTGAATACCATCCAATTTATTTCATTTTATGTTTTATTTTTAGAAGAAAAAAAATCAACACAAAAATATACATATTTCCGCAACTACAATAAAACTTCACATCAAAGCAATAATATTTTCACAAGAGAAATATGTATTTTGTTTTTTAACACAATCAAACTTATCTAGCGACCGAAGTCTCATTCATAGATTGTTTGGCGCTCAATATTCGGTCATTTTTGAATCATTTGAAAGAAGTAACTATCGTTTGAAAGTGTTGCATAAAATTGCTATATAAAAAGAACTAAACGGTAATTTATTTACTACGGCTTTAGACATTTTCGACGAGAGTTATAAACATGCTAGAAAAATATATGTATATCAGGTAGCTTGTGGTTGTACTATGTGGAAAATACCGTGTGTATGTGAGCTAGCTATGACCGAGCGGGAATATATGCTATTTACTCTAGTAGAATGTGATGTAAATTGGAGTACTCTAAAGATCGTTCTTACAGATAAAATGGACACAAGATCATATTATAAATAGGGTGACGCAAATCCTCAAATCCTAAACAAGTCACGTATTAGAGCCTAAGTAATCAGTAATGATTAAAGGTCATAAAAAAGTCGGTCCCGACAAATTGACTAAAAGAGAGCCATCTTTATTTGAATATGGCTATAGTCAAGATTATAACACTAGCATGTATGGTACGATAGCTAGCTCGGCCGCCTCGAAAACAGACTCATTCCTAGAACCAAAAGCTAAAGATCATCTGAAGAAGAAAGAAATATTATCTTGAGCAAAGAACATGTGTAAGACCAACGATCTTATTGGTTATGAGGGATGTTTTTCAACTATTTACTTGATTATATTACTAGCATGGTACAGATTGATCCACATGGTCAGTTTAGTTATCGGGTCGTAACTACGAATGTTATGATCCGTAGCAATTGGTGCGACTAGATTTGATTTGTGAATTGAAAAGTCAATGCAATTTTTGGGTGATACTCATCAGTGGTATAGAAATTTAGACCACCTACTTGATATATTGGATTGGTTTAAAGTATTAAATAAAGGTAGTAAGTATTGGATGACATTACCTGATATCGTTATAATGATAACAACTAGATATCAATAGGTGGTTTACTATATATGTCTCCACATGTCCTACAAATATCTACATTTATGCGGATCCGCGACTTGATCGTGTCCTATAAAAGAAGTTGGTATTGGTTTTGTACATGATAACCATTTTTTTCATGTACGTAAATCAATAGAATTCTATTATACTGATATATTTTATTATATTTTATGTTACTCGATATTATCAAACTTTTATTTTTACAGGTCTTTTATGGACCATTGTCGAAAATATATCCAGTATGGTACCCGTCTCACACCAAAGACGCAACTGCGTGGGTAATTCTTCTCAACCAAAAGATTTAAAAAATTCAACTCACGCAGTTGCGTCTTTGGTTTAAGACGGGTACATAATGGAGCAACACGCTAACGAAACTTAAATAAAGTTACATAATAGAGCAACACACTTTACTGATTTGATCGAAAACCATTGATTATACTACGACATGTGTAACTTTATTTAAGTTTCGTTAGCGCGACATAATTACGACTTATTTATTTATTTATCGTTCAGATATTAATATTTCTTATAAGACTAATTTATCAAATGTTTGCCTTTTGTTCTTAATCCATATAATTTTTTTGTATGTTTATATTTAATTTTTTTTACACTATGGCAAAACAATGATATTAAGAATTCATTTTCAAATGGGGAGTTCATAATTCTCATTAGTAGTGCGTGATATAGTGTATGTCGTTGCACCGAGGGCGCACATACTTATACACTTCCATGAACGCTTAGGGCGGCATAATGTAATATTTACGCACTCGTAGTGTAATTAGTCCCATGCTTGTATGAAGAAAAATCATTTTTCACTCATTTTTAATATGTAATCTAAAATTTGAAATATTTTTTCGTTATATATATCCATTACAAAGAGATGGTGCAAAAATAAATAATAAAAAAGAAAAATTAAAATTTGGTTGAGATCAGATACAACAATAACTTAGATTTTATGAAATTGAAACAAAAATAACTTAGGACTTACGATACAAAATCAGAAATAACGTAGTAATTTAAAAACAGAAATCACGTAGTAATTCAAAAACATAAATAACCATAACTTGAAGATAATACAAACCATTGCTTATTTGTCAAACCAGTTCCATTTCACAGCTTCCAATCTTCCTTCTCCATTATGTAGTTCACCTGATCATCATATATAAATTCATCGTGATTGTTTGTTATTTAGTCATGCACCTCATTCAATTGTTTCTCGGTTATACTGTCAGATAACAAGTAATTAAAAATCTAAAACACAGTGTGACGTTCCTCGTCGTTGACGTTGAAAACCATGTGTACATGTTGTATCATTAGATAGTTCCACATAGTTTTTACCTCATCCAAACGTCAGTATATTCTTGGTGGCTCAACATGATCCCTACTATATAGGTTGTACAACCTATATATCAATACCTCTCAACACAGTTTAACCCATTCATCGTTGTATGTTTTCTTCCATCTAACGATATTTTTCTTTAAATATTCATCTTCAAGATTGGTCAACATATACATATTTTTTATGGGGTGTGACATTTCAAGGTTTAGTTTTTATAAGAGTGTAACATCTATTTATTGACCTTAATATAAGGATATTATAATCGAAAATAGACCTATCAACATTGGACACGTGTAAGTTGCCGATACCATAATCATCTTAACCAATCGGTTTGGGACACGTCTTGAAAAGACTAACACAACCCCATATATATGTCAGGATCAACCCATGTGATAAGTAACAACTAAATTTAGAGGTAGAATTCAAAAATAATTGGATCGAGATATAGTATTTTTCTAAATTTTACTAGATAAGAAAATCGAAATAGCCTTATGAATATCCGACACGTGTAAGTTATGGATGATGTAACAAATGTATCCAATATGCTTGCAAAACCTATTGGATGAACATATCAATATCGGACGTATATAAATCAAACTCGTAAATACATAACAAAACAAAAAAAATTAAAGTCGTACATAACAAAATGGTCGTGATACAAAGTAGTCATGATATAAGAAAACCTAAACATCAAAGCGACACATAAAAAAGATTCATAATATAATCAAACACAATATATCGTAAAATCAATCTCGATATTGGCGCACTAGTAACCTCATAACCTGATCCCAAATCCTACTATAACGAGTGAGATCCCACTGACGATGGATAGCGTACATAGTGAAGTATCGCAAAACATCTTTGCCTATCAAATATAAAAACAAATTAGAGATAAGGTATGATAACATTACTTATAAGATAAATAACCAAAACAATTAAAATTCAACACTAACACTAAACAAATTATTTTACCAACTTACATCGTTGTTAAAGATATTATACACCTCGTGGGTCTTGTAGTCGTTGAATTGAGAGTACAAATCAAGAATGTGAGTATTCACTTGATAATATAGTTGGTGGGGAGTAATCTGATACTCAACAATAACTATACGCCTACGCCAATATACTATACCATTTCGAGATGTCTCAACCAGAGTAAAATGTGCATGATCGCTGCTCTCATTCTCCGACTCAGATGACGACCATGAACGACGAGGAAGTATCCTGAAATTACAATCATTTGTTACATTTAAGATACAACAATAACTGAAAATTACCTCAAACAATTTATAAAAACATAAAAATATCTCAAAATTGGTGATGTTAAAAACTAATCGGAGGGTAGTTTTTGAAGTTATTTAGTTTGTGTAGTATTAAATTCTAGATAGAGAATAGAAAGAGAATAAAGATGTTTGTATTTATTAGAGAGAGAGAAAAAAGTTCAATCTATTTAATGCTGTTTGTCAAACTATTTATATTATTTTTGGAACTATGGGCCATTCGCGTCAAGTCATATGTTTGGTCAATATTGCGAGCCTCCAGGCCCATAAGAAAATGTACTAGGCACCTAGCTGAGTCACTAAGCATACTAGTTATTCATCAAATTTAGATGTTTGGTCTGAACTACCCTTCTAAGAGAAATCCAACCCTCGTTACTACTTTTATCCTCCAATATAATCCGACCATATTATACAGCCTCTTAGCTCTTTCTGAAGTACTTCGGGGTAGCTAACATTTTGAATAAGAGAAAAGGCAAGCCAGAATTGCTGCCGGACAACCTGCTTCACCAGGAAGAGTAGTTGTGACTCAAATTTCAGACCAAGGTAAAGTTTCCTCATTTGATAAACAAGAAATATCTTCTAAACCTAGCCCTCTTCCCCCACCGTGTATATCTATTAACCAATCTGTTCGGTCAAATTAAAATATCTTGAAAAAAAGAAATTAGCAGTCGTAAACCTCATTCAACCTCAATTCTCATGTGATCAAATGTTGTGGAAATCACTCCTCGCGTAGCCAACACATTTTCTAAGACAAAAAATAAAACTCCTTCATTGGGCGAGGAAACATATAATCCAACTAAAACTTCTCATGATACTAGCAATCCCCACAACAAGTTTTGATCATGGGAGGAGCTAGCAGAATTGAACTTCCTTCAAGATAGATTTTAGGAACAAAATCCCATAGTTTCATCAATTGAGCCCCCTCATATTGAAGAAGAGAACCCTGGTAGTTAGCCTAGTGAGCCAATAAATAAAAGACCACAAATGATGGAAGACAATATGAATGATAGTGGTAAAGACACCCCTTTAGAAACATCAGGTCAAACTAGGGACACCCATAAAATAGCACACAAAAAAAGAGGTAAGAGTTCTTTATCCGAATCCAAACCACTTCCTGAGTGTCTCGATGGGCGAGTTGCGCCCAATTTTACTAAATTCAGTGTCAAGTATCTACTGCTTTACACAAGATATCATACGTGTAATTTCATTCATCTAAACTGGATGGAATTCAGAAAAAATGGGGATTTCCCGAATCGATAAAGGTAAGGTTACCTCTTCCTGAAGATACTCTGATGGACTGCAAAACTGGAGAGTTGATGGTTTATACCGAGGTACTCAGTTAGGGTCTTCGGTTTCCTCTGGACCAGAAATAATGAGGTATTTCCATTTGATAAAATTATGCCCAAGACAACTAAGCCCTAACGCATGGTTTACGATGTTAGTTAGCATCATAGCTTCCGGTTTATAAAAAAATTGGATACCTATAGAACAACTAGCTGTTGTGGCCGATTTGTGCCGGAATGGTCATATCCCCTTTTATTATTTTAATATGCGGAATGAATATAAAGTAGTTGATGACTTTCTAGAAGATGACAAGCCTTGAATGACTCAGTCTTTTATTATTATTGGCGCTTGGGAAAACGGCAGAAAAATTACATTTAAATGAAATCCGAGTATGGTCATAAGATAATAGAAAAGCTCATGTAAGTGTTTTTAAAATTTTCTTTCGTTTCCAAATTTTGATGTTATTATCTCTCACTTCAAATTTGTTTTGCAGTATTCTCAAAGCTCTTTTTCACAATATTTGGAAGATGAAAAATCAACTTTCATAAAGTTGAATCAATGGGCCACTGAAAAATGTCCAACTGGATTTCACAACTACTTTACTCGAGGAAACATTGTCAGAGCCCACCTATGGAGAACAAATCTGATCCGCGAGATTTCATGGTAACAGTTCACCACTCCTCTCCGATCCTTTGTAATTTTTAAAAGGACTGAACAAGCTTACGGTAAAATTTATCTACTAGTTAAAAATAGGGCTCCCAGTCACCATGACAAGAACAAGAAGAAGAAAAATAAGAAAGATGGTTCATCTTAAGTCATTCCCAAACTAGGGAGTATGGGGCCTCCGAAAGAAATCGATGCAGCTCTGTTTGAAGCTGTCGCAGTCACTGTTGGAGAGACTGAAAAACCATAAGATTCCCCAATTATTAAAAATAAAAAGGGCCAAAAGAGGAATAAAATGGAAGTGGCAAAAGAGAAGTGAAAAATAAGTAAATTGCAGTTGGTTTGGAGATCATTCTCCGATCCGAAATCATTCCTTCCATCACTCCTATAAAGGTTCCTCCTCAAGGAAAAGTATCTATTAATCCTCCTTCCCAAGTACTTCCTAATATAGACAGACCATCTTTCGAAGGTAATGACCAGGTGGATGACATAGAGAACTTTAACTTTGATTATTTTAAAAAAGTTTTCCCTCAATCTACCAACCTTTCCAATGTTGTGACATATGATGAAGAGTCTTTCGAAGTGTCTAAGGAACATGATGAACTGGAGTATGCGGTCTTAGGCTACGTAAGGCCAATTTTTGACTTGGAGAGGCATGTAAGATCTCAATTCAAGGATATTTCCTCCTTTCAAGATGAAAACAAAAGTTTGAAGAACTATATCGAGGCACAAAAAAACAAAGTCTAAAATTTGGGTAAAGAAATGAAGACCCTCAACAAAGAGCTAGTTCAAGCCAAATTTGATAGTGATAAGCTGCAGTCTAACTATACCAAATTGAATTCATCCAATTCCAAGGAAATTTATTCTTCAAAAGATCATAAACTTGAGATCAAGTTGTCCGGATTAGAGAAAGACCTCACCTCTTCAAAAGAGGAGGCAAAGGCCAAGGATCAAGTCATCCACAACTTGACAAATGACAAGATTGCTCTTGAGAATACAGTGTCCAAGGCTGTAGAGGAGAAAGCTGATCTACTAAAGGAGCAGGAGGCCAAAATTCAGGCCAAGATCGATGCTTATGCCAACAACGTAATAGATACTCAAGAGCATATGTACGCCAAGGTGAAGTCGGATATGGTACTGCTCTTTCATGAGAAGTTCCCGAAGAGGAACCTGGGAGATTTGTGGCTTCATGTAGAGTACGAAGACCTTCCCTTCCATACCATGGCTGATGGAGACTTGCATGATTATTCCAGTGCTTCCTCCTCTGATGAAGAAGAAAATACCGGGGAGGGCCCTCACGAAGAGAAAGACGACCCCAAGAAGAAGAAGAAGACAAGTGAGGCTGAGCCATCTTCAAAGGCTCAGTCTTAAATTATGAATTATTTTTTCATTTTTCATGTTACCTAAACTAAAGTCCTTGGAAGGCCAAGGAATTTTTTGTTGTTGTGTCCGGTATCTGACCGGATAGATCCTTTGTTTTGTTTGACAATTTAAAAGTCCTTGGAAGGCCAAGGAACTTAAGTTATTTCAATGAATATCTTTGTGTTGCACAATTCTTGCATTCTTTCATAGTTTGTTTCAATTTGGTGGCTAGTGTTTAAATAATCCTTAGTTATTTCATAAACAGTCTAAAGCGAGAGCGTTTAAATTCTCCAATGACAAATGTTTAAGTGGTCATCATTATTTTACTTCAATCTGGATGGTGTGACAAAAAACAAAGTAAAAACACTTCGAATTTTTTAAGAAGGCATCAAATTTTATTAAAAAAACCCGGACACCTCATTAAAACCTCCCTGTGCCACCAGGGTAGGAAAGAGTATGCCCCCAAATATTTACATGGATTTTTAAACAAGTAAATATTTACACAGCTTTTATTCCAAGTACATTCGGAGATGCTCAATATTCCAATGGTGATTTAAAACCCTTCCATCCTTGTCTTCGAGCCAATATGTTCCAGGTTTAAGCCTTTCAATGACCATATAAGGTCCTTCTCAAGTTGGGGCCAGTTTGCCGAGCAGCTTCTCTTTAGTGTGTAAGAAGACTTTCCTCAATACCTTGTCCCCTGGCTGGAAATCTCTTCTTTTAACTCTAGAAGCAAACCTGCTTCTCATCAAATCTTGATAGTGTGCAGCTCTAAGGTGAGCCTTAACTCGTCTTTCCTCTATTAGGTCAAGCTGGCCTCTGACTGCTACTTCATTTGCGTGTTCGGGGAAGTTGTGAACCCGAAATGAAGGGAGAGTTACTTCTATGGGGGCTATTGCATCCATCCCATATACCAAGGAAAAAAGTGACTCTTGTGTTGCAGCCCCAGGTGTAGTCCGGTAGGCCCACAAAACCTCTTGTAAATAGCTAGGCCACTTCCCAGCAGCCCCTTCCAAATTTTTCTTTAAACCGGACAGTATAGTTTTGTTAGCCACTTCAACCTGAACATTTGCTTGTGGGTGGAAAGGTGAAGAGAAACAACGTTGTATACCCTTTGAGGGACATAAACTCTCCATTCTTTGTTGTCGAACTGTGGCCCATTGTCTGTTGTTATCTTTTTTGGAACACCAAACCTGCAACAGATGTTGGATAAAATGAATTTTATGACAGCTTTTGATGTTGTTCCTGCCAGAGGGGCTGCTTCAATCCACTTCGAAAAGTAATCTATAGCAACAATTATAGTTCTGCATCCTCCGGACGCTATAGGAAGAGGTCCCACCAAATCCAACCCCCATCGAGCAAAAGGTATAGGCTCAGAAATTGACTCTCAAGGGATGGCTGGGACATGAATTTCATTGCTATATCTTTGGCATGGATCACACCTTCTCACCAGCTCCTTAGCATCCTGCATTATAGAGGGCCAGTAATAGCCAGCCAGTAAAACTCTCTGTGTTAGAGCTCTGAATCCACAGTGAGCTGATCCCTCACCATCATGCAATTCGGAGAGGACTACTTGAGACTCATCATCTCCCAAACATCGTAAAAGAGGTTTACTGTAAGACTTTTTATACAAAACGTCTCTTAGTATGATAAAACCACGAGCCTTGTGCTCCATTTTTCTTGCTAGCGATTTATCCGGAGGCAAGATGCCTTCGGAGAGGTACTGGAGGAGAGGAAATCTCCAATCTTGGAGTTGTTTCATCTGTACCTCGAAAATTTCTTCCTCTTTACCCACATTAAGTTGAATGGAAGGGCTCTTCAGCACATGGATCCAAGGATATGACTCAGTGTATGCTATGGTTGCCAGTGAATCTGCTAGTTCATTCTCTGCTCGGGGTATATGTTCATAAACAATGCTTTTGAACTTAAGAGCCTCATTTTTAAGAAGCAGCAAATACTTCACTAGTTGCTCCTTTTTTGCCTCAGATTGGCCTTGTGCATGGTGGATAAGAAGCTGGGAATCACTCATCAGCTTGACCCTTTTGGCCCCACAAATATAAGCTAACTTTAAACCAGCTATAGCTGCTTTGTATTCAGACTCATTGTTGGAGGCCCTGAAAGCAAAACATATAGCCTGGTACATTTTGTCACCATATGGAGAAGTCAAGCATACCCCTGCACCACATCCCATAGTACTGGATCCACCATCCGTCTGGACGACCCAGACCTTTTTGCCTTTCATCTCAGTAGTCTGCTCCGTATCCCTATCAGAGTGGAATTCAACTAAAAAATCAGCCACATCTTGGGCTTTGACTGCTGTTCGAGGATCAAAATCAATATCGAAATCCCCCAATTCTACTGACCACTTAGTCATTCTGCTTGAAATGTCTGCCTTTTGGAGAACATTTTTCAAGGGAAAAGATGTTCGGACGATAATAAGATGAGCCTGAAAATAAGGCCTCATCTTTCTTGCAGCAATTACCAAGGCTAAGGCTAACGTTTCAAGTTTCAAATAACGTTTTTCTGCATCTAACAAGCTCTTGCTGATGTAGTACACCGGATGGGGGTAGTTATCCACCTCTCTTACCAATACAGCACTGATGGCACAACTTGAAACTGCCAAGTATACGAAGAGTGTTTCTCCATCAATAGGTTCAAACAAAGTCTTGGGAGAGGACATATGTTTCTTAATATCATTGAAGGCCTCATCACACTGTGAAGTCCAGTCAAATCCCTTTGCACCCCTTAAAGTTTGAAAAAACGGGGCACATCTGTCCGAAGACCTTGATATGAATCGATTTAAAGCAGCCAACCTCCCTGTCAACCGTTGTACTTCTTTAACATTCCGAGGAGGCTCCATTTGGAACAAAGCATTAAGCTAGTCCGGATCGGGCTGTATCCCTTGCTCACTTATTATGTAACCCAGGAACTTCCCAGACTGTACCCCGAACACGCATTTTTTTGGGTTTAGCTTTAAATTCACTTTTACTAAGTTAGCAAAAGTTTCTTGGAGGTCTGCCAAGTGTAGTTGTTCATCCACACTTTTCACCATCATGTCATCAATGTATACTTCCATATTTCTTCCAATTTGATCAGCAAAGGCTTTGTTCACCAATCTCTGATAAGTAGCCATAGCATTTTTCAATCCGAATGACATCACCTTGTAGCAATGAAGACCCCTGTCAGTGACAAATGTGGTGTGCTCCTGATCCTTCGGATCTACCTGAATCTGATTGTACCCGGAGAAAGCATCCATAAAGGATAGTAGCTTATTCCCAGAAGTGGAATCTACTAGCTGATCAATTCGATGAACTGGATATAAATCTTTTGGGCAAGCCCTGTTGAGATCTGTGAAGTCAATGCACATGCGCCACTTGCCATTTTTCTTTTTCACCAAAACCGGATTGGCAGTCCACAAAGGATATTGAGACTCCTTTATATGCCCCATCTTTGTGAGCCTGTCAACTTCTTGATCAATAACATCGGCCTTTTCCTTGGAAAAAACTCTTCTCTTTTGTACCACAGGCACTATGTCTCTCCGTATGGATAGGTGATGTGATATAATATCTGCTGGAACCCCTGTAACATCAGCGTTGCACCAAGCAAAAACACGCTGATGGTCTTTTAAAAACTTTAACATCTTAATCTTTATTTCGGGTGGCATTTTGGACCATATCTTAACACTTTTTTCCTTCTTCCAAAGAGTGTGTTTCAACATCTTCAACTGGTATCAACACTCCAGGGGCCTCTCTGGGGTCATCAATTTCATCCTCACCCCCAGAAAGCCTCTCAAACTGCTATTCTTCGCTGGTACGAACTGCCCCCAACGTCCGTGGAGCCAGTGCTGTGGCATAACACTCTCTTGCAATCTTTTGACTGCTCCAGACAACTCCCACTTGTCCTTGAACAACATATTTCAAACATTGGTGGACTGTCGAGCCACTACATGCATCCTAGAGAGCCAAGACCTCCCTAAAATAGCATTATAACAAGTGGGACAATCCACCACAATAAAAAGTATCCTGACCATCTTTTTAAAAGGGCCCTTGCCCAATAAAACTTCATCTTCGAACTCCCCGATCACATCTGCTGAACTCCCAGTGAAGCCCATAATTGATCTGTCCAAACGCTGAATTACGGCTGGATTTTTCATCTTTTTGTAAGTGTTTAAGAAGAGACTATTGGCTGAACTCCCAGTATCCACCAAGATTCGTCTTATGTCGTTGCCCCCAATGGATGCTCCTATGACAACAACATCTTCATGAGGGGCAGCTATATCCCTTAAGTCGTCTTCATCGAAAACAATAAAGGGAAACGGAATTTGTGATTGATAGGAGGTCATGCCTCCTTCCAGCTGGGTGGCTAAAGTATGAACGTGACTCTTTTTTGAAGAAGCAGTAGGAGCTGTCATAGTATCCCCTCCGAAAATTGTGAGTGACTCAAAAAACTTAATAAGCCCGGAGACTGTTTTACAACGTTTCTGAATGGTACCCACCCTATTTCGAGTTGGATCAGGATCCAGATATTCTGACTCTACATCAAACCTTTCGATTATAACCATAGCTCCCTCCGGAGCAGCATTGCTTGGACCAACCCGATGAGCATTATCAGGACTATTTCCTCCTCTTCTTTTGACATATGCCCCCAGCTTTCCTCTTTCAATCAAATTCTGAACTTCCTGTTTCAAGGCTATACAATCGTCAGTGGTATGGCCAGTATCATTATGGTACTGGCAGAAAGAGTTGTTACGATGTTCCCTAGGAGATTGCAGTGCGGCCGATCTTCTATAGTGCACTTCTTCCTTTGTTTTATCATAAATGGTGGCCACACTTTCCTTTAAATCTGCAAACCACTCCGGTTGAACCCAAGGCCCTCTCTTATTTCTAGATTGCCGACTCTAGGCAGGTACAACTGGCTGAGATTGAGCTTTAGCCCTGTTATGCGCCTGTCCGGTCTCTCTTGCCTTGTCCCCGGACTGATTTTGATTGGGGTTTGGTGCAACCATGGCAGACCTCACCTGTCTGTGCACCCTAGTTTTATTTGTTTCATCAACATTGATCTGCTTTCCGACCTGATTCAACAAACCTCCCCAAGTCATGGCTTTCTTTCTGGTCACTGAATCAGCCAAATTTCTAGGGTTTAAGCCCTGTCTCAAGGATGCTATTGCGACCTGCTCGAAGCAATCAGCCAACCCATTTTTGGTGTTCACAAAACGACTTATGTATTCTTTCAATGATTCGTTTGGTTCTTGAGCACAATGGATTATTGTGTCCCCATTGCCCTTTAATTCCATACTCCCAACAAACTGCCTTCGAAAGGCCACCCAGAAGGTATCAAAGTTCCTAATGCAACCTTGAGGTAGACTGTTATACCATTTTAGAGCACTCCCCATAAAAGATTGGGAGAATGCTCTACAGAGTAACTTACCGTCATCATCAAAATTCATCATAAAGTTTTTAAATTACTCCAAGTGGTTGTCCGGATCAGTACTGCCATCGAGGTGATTATCACGATCTTGGCTTCTATCATAATTTTAAAAAAAATATATAGATACTTGTGGCAATCTGTTATACCACACAATAGTTTATCATCATCGTTAAAATTCATCTTGAAAATTTTAAATTGTTCGAGGTGATTATCATGATCTTGGCTTCCATCGTATTTCTCCATTTTAGAGCTATCAAACCGTATTGGTAGATGTCCATAAAGAATTTTTGAAGACAAAGGTGATTGCCTTATGTTGTGATATTGGTTAAACATAGGATCCTCATAGGTAGTAGCAAAGATACCTGGTTCAGACTGGATAACAAATTGATCGCTTAGAAAATGATCAATACTGTAATCTACCAATCGCTTCACTTTGCTCTGATGTTTTTTTCTTTTTACCTTTGCTCTTTATATCCCTTTTCTTAGAATTCTTTTTAGTTAATATCTCTTTATTCTTCTGATGGCCATGATCACTAATTGATTAAGAAGAAGAAATATATGAGTCAAATTTTATAGTTGAGTTTCCAGCCGAATCCGATGTGTTCAACAACTTCTTAGCTCGATGCTCTATTTTTCGTTCTTTTACGAGCCTTTGACGATTGATCACTTTCATCTTGTTTGTGGTTGTTATCTGGCTCATCAAAACCAGGAGTTTTGAGATTTTCTAAATTGAAAAATGACACATCATTAAGAAAGTATTACATACCCTAACAATGTTGTGAAGACAGATTTTGAAAATCTCAGAACTTTTAAAATAAATAATTTAAGAGGCTTTGGGTGGTTATCCGTACTTTATTAAACCTTTGACGAATTTTAGTAAATAAGTTTGATATTGAGTGATTATTAGTAAATTATAATTTAATATTAAAATATGTTTGATATGTCGAATATTATTATATTATAAAAATTACAATTAATTTACATATTTAATTAATATATTATATTTGAATTTTTATTAAGATAAAATATAAATATCTTATAATTAAATCTATTTCCTAAGAAATATCCAAAATATTATTTATAATATCATGTATTTTAAAAATATTTATATTATATATTAAAGTTAATCAAAAAAATTCAATTAGCTTTTTTTATAGTTTTTTTTTCTTATTTCGAATCTATCTTAATGGTTTAAGTTTTGAAATTCCGAGTAGGATAAAACCATCTAATTTTTGGTTATGCAAAAAAACATATTATTTGTAATAACACTTTGGCCAAAGCTATTTCCTCCATTATAAGTATTTATTTCTTCCATAATTTGAAAATAACCCCATCTTGTTATTTCCTCCATAAAGGAAATTACACATTTGTCCTTCTACCCATTTATTCTATCCCTTTTCTTTTCAAGAATGTCATTATTCTACCCATTTATTCTATTATCCTACCTGTTAACAAATTCAAAGAAAAAAACCATACTTATCTCTCTCTTCAGTTTTCTACTTTCTTTTGTTTCCCAGTTTCTTTTCAAACCCCTAATCTCTTCAGTTTTCTACTGTCTTTTGTTTTCGAGTTTCTTTTGGCTATGGCTCTTCTTGTTAGGTTAGGATTCTTATTTGGTAGATTTAGGGTTCGATTAGGGTTCTTATTTGGTAGATTTAAGGTTCTATTAGGGTTGATGCTTTTGGTTGGATCTGTTTTCGAGTTTTGTTCGATTTTGTGACCATATGGCTGTTCTTTTATATTCTGTTTTTTTAGCGAAAGCATGTGATTCCGAGAGGCCATCTCGGAATCACATGTTTTTTTTTAACTGCAAAACATCTGATTCCGAGTGGCCATCTCAGAATCACATGTTTTGTAGTTAAAAAAAGCATGTGATTCCGAGATGGCCTCTCGGAATCACATGCTTTCGCTAATGTTTAATTTTTTTGGCTAGCAATAGTTGTTTTTTGTTCAGAACTGCAGAAATCGGGTTTGGCCGAAAAAAAAGAAGTTTCAAAATGGTAAAACATAAAAACAAAGATTACAAAACAAAGATTAAATTACCTTGTTCGTTCCGGTTTAGTTTGGGTTTCTTCATTTTCCATTATTAATCTTCAATAAAATTAAAGTTCTTTGTTTTAGGGTTAATTTTAGAAGTAAAATCATATATGTTGGATTAAAATTAGGTTATTGGTGTGTTTTTTCATATAAGACTATCTATTAGATCAATGGCATCTAGTGTTAAATTTGAAATAAAAATAAAGGTAATTTGGTAAAAGCAAGTCACTAGTGTTTTTAAAAGTCTGAATGATGGAGGAAATAAAAAATAACATGGAGGAAATAGCTCTGGCCTAACACTTTTAGTTGAATATACTAGACTATTTTTTTGAGAGAGCTTTTTTTTTATTGTATTTCTAATTGTAAAAATAAATAGTTTGAGATTACATGTCTATTTTTTTATGTACTTGCGATTTAATTTTTCTATTTAGTTATAATAGTGAGATATAGACTTATTTAGTTGCGAAAAACAATACTTCAGAAAAAAAAGAATTTTATATTTGCAAAAACAATATCTTTCAACTTGTCAAAATACAACTTACGAAAAATAACATATTTTAATTTTTGAACATCAATACATATTCACTTGTAAAAGCACAATTACATGACATAAACAACACAACAAACACAAAATCAAATAAATAACACAACAAACACAAAATCAAGTGATTGCATATTGTATATTTTGTACTTCCGAAAAATAATAGTTATTCGTTTACGAAAACACAATTACAAGATCCAAATAACACAAGAAACACAAAGTCAAGTATTTAGCTATTAGATGCCTTATATTGGATAAAAAAAAGTCATTATTCACTTGTAAAAACATAATTGTATTTTTACATGACCCAAACAACGTAGAAAATACAAAAAAAAAATTCACGAACTAGTACATGTCTTGTACTTACAAAAATTAGAGTTAATTTATTTTTGAAAGCATAATTATACGACCCAACCAACACAACAAACACAATCAAGTCAAAGACTAGTGCACGTCTTGTATTTGTGAAACTAATGTAAATTGAAATAGGTTAATTTAACTTCTAAAAATTAGAGTTAATTTTACTTGCAAAGATCATGCTTAGTTCGACTTCCGAAAAGTATACATAATTTGACTTGCGCAAATTAGGTCTTATTTCACTTGTGTGAGAACTAGGTTTGATTTGATTTACTAAACTAAACTAATGCACATTCTAATTTGTAAAAAAACAGATTTAATTTGACTTGGAAAAACTAAACTTAATTTGACTTTATATATATATTAAATTAACATTAAAAAATCCTTCTAAAAAATTCTTTTTAGTTTTCTAATGGACCCTCAGTCGGATGAGATCACTTGCGAATTAAGCCGTACACAATTGAGCTTTACCACAATAACAATTCATTTGAATTTTTCAATAGTATAAAATAATGCTAAAAAACAATTGGAGAAATCATCTAAAGTATTTTACTCATCTTACTTTGTTCGTTTTAACAAAAATAAAAATATCAATTCTTTTGAATATTTTTTTGGACCTACAAGTTATAAAATATGTATTTTAAAATTTAAAAATAAATAAATTAGATTTTTGGTTAAATTTTTTGATGTTTTACGTTGTTTCGATCAATATTATTTTAAATTTTTATCTAGAAAAATATTATGATGTGAAATATATTAATAATTTAGTATGTGTAAATACTAAATAATAATCGAAAACTTTACTAAATGTTAAATGATAATTCATGAGAAACTAAAATATCGACCAAAATATTTTTGAATATCATCTCGGGAAAAATGGTTACAATTTTTATTGATATTTTTAAACAAAACAATTATTTCATTCTTTTTTATAATTAATTGATTATTTTATAAATTTTAAGCTTTAAATAAATAAGATAAATATTGATATAATTTCACAAATATACGTGGAAACGATATGTAGCCTATCCATAAGAGTATAATATTTCAGTCAAAAAATTTGAGAGGAAAATTAAAACGTAAAATCCGAGTTGGTCTTAATTTTATAGGCTAGATAAAAAAACACCATGAAGGCCAGTGGACAACATAGAGTAGGTAAGCAAGTGAACCCTCTGATATAATAATCTACTTTACACTCAAAAATGAAATTTGAAATAGCAAAAAATTAAATACAAGTTACGATGAATATAGATAGGTTATTGTGGCCTCACAATTTTTGTGTCAAATTTTTTGTACCAAAAATCGGTAAACATAGGATGCCTAGCCGCATATGCAAGAGTTACGGGAGAGCTAAAAACTCTTTAGTTTCTCTACCGTTACCACACCCATACACAAAGCCCTAAAATGGAAAAGTTTGTTTGATCTTAAGTAAAAATCATTGAGTATGTTGTCCTTATCTGAAATAGAAGAATAAACCTTGGGGTGTATCTCGTGATTTTTTTTAGTATTTTGAATAGTGAAATTTGTATCTTTTCGCGAGCCAGCTTGACCAATCATGGACATTAAGGATTGTTGAGAATATTGTCCGACTTGGACCTCAATGCTTGCACGGGTTTGCTTTTGGTCCACTTCCAAAATGCTTAATACCACTGACCATCTCCATATTTAACCAAAATGGGATGTGGGGCTTTGGTCTCCACCATAACAAATCATCACCTCGAACAAAGTACCACTTAGCCTCCTCTCAATTAAATTCTAGTCCGCCCACTCTAATTAGGTTGGGGACTACCTGCACTATAAAGGCACCACAGATGTAGCTGCTCACCTAAAATTAGACCATATTGTCTTGTTCTTTAGCATCACTCTAATTAAGTACCACCGCCTTGGTACACTCCAATCACGTCACACTGTTTGATGAGCCACATGAACTTTGAACTAGGATCTCTAGAACATATCATTCACCTTAATCATGATTGTTGGTTCATCATGTTCGACCTCTGAAAATTTTATTAAAGAACAGAGCCATATACTATATGATTTTGGTCGATGATTCTTCAAGGATGGTATGATTTTAATTTCTAAAAATAAAATACGAAGCATATTCAACCTTTCTCAAATGGAAGACGATGATGGAGAAGTAGACACGAAAAAAATATCAAACTTCTTAGAATAAATAATGGGTTAGAACTTTGCAATCGAGAGTTCAAAGCATTTTGCAAAGCTGGGGGAATAATGCGCCATCGCACTTATTCTTGAACACCACAATAGAATGAGGTTGCAGAAAGAATGAACTGAACGATTTGTGATAAGGAACGAAACATGCTCTCACATTTCAGCGTGGGAAAAGATTTTTAGGCTGAAGTTATCAATAAAATGTGTTACTTAGTGAATGAGTCTCCATCAATGACTATTGATGGTATAACTCGTTTTGAGATTTGGTATGGATCGTCAGATTAAGAAAAATCAAGGGTGTTCGGTTATCCTGCATATGCTCATATGAGAGATGGTAAACTTGAGTTGAGGGCAAAAAGATGCATATTTCTAGAGTATACTATCGGAATAAATGGATATATACTATGGTGTACCTCTCCAAAGTCTCAAGGTTTTCTCATAAGTAGGGACATGATTTTTAATGAGTCTGCTTCTCTAGATAGTAAAAAACAAGTAGGTGAAAATGGTCGAATCATGATCAGTTGTGAGTAAACATGTGGGACTTGAAGTAAAATCAGTTTCTAGTAGGTCCAATAATTTGAATGGTTCTGAGGTGGATCCAAAAACAGGAGGTCAATCGCCAGCATTGGATGATAGTGAAGATGATGCGCCCGAACCTGAACAACAACCTTATAGCATAACATTGGGTAGAGAAAGAAGAGATATTAGACTACCAAAAAGGTATGAAAATCTAGTTAAATATGTTTTGTCAGTTGTATAATAAGTTGAGATGCGAGAACCTAGTAGCTATAGGAAAGCTATAACAAGTTCAAAGGTAGATCGGTGGATTCGTGCTATGGGGGAAGAGATTGAATCTCTTCATAATAATCAAATATGGAAGCTTGTTGACTTTCCTAAAGGACAGAAGGTAGTCGGTAGCAAATGAGTGTTCAAGAAAAAAAATAAGAATTAAGACATCTCGATTCAATGCAAGATTGGTCACTAAGGGTTTTACTCACAGGGAAGGAATCCACTTCAATGAGTATTTTCTCCAGTGATGAAACATAGTTCGATTTGAGTTTTGTGAGCCATAATAGTTTTAGAAAATTTAAATCTTGAGTAGTTGGATGTGAAGACTACATTTCTACATGGTGAATTGGAGAAGCGAATCTACATGACATATCTATAAGGATTTATCTAACCAAATATGAAGGACAAGGTTTGTCTCCTGAAAATATCAATGTATGGTTTGAAAAAATCACATAGGTCATGGTACAAATGTTTTCATACATTCATGGTGTCAAAAAGATTCATGAGGAGTCCATATGATAGTTGTGTGTATCATCAAAATATGTCAGATGATTCTTATGCTTTCTTATTGTTGTATGTGGATGATATAATGTTTCTTGTAGTGCGTCACACATTGTGCATATAAAGAAGGAACTTAGTGCCAAGTTTCAGATGAAAGATCTTGGTAAAGCAAAGAAGATTCTTGGTATGAAGATTATCAGGAACAAAAGTGTAGGATCATTACAATTATCACAACGAAACTACATTAAGAAAATTCTACAACGATTCAACATGTTTGATGCTAAAGCATTTAGCATCCCGTTTGCTACTCATTTCAAGTTATTTGCAACATGATCGGCCAATGACGGGAACAAATGTCAAAGTTTCCATATTTAAGTGTAGTTGGTAGTATCATGTATGTTATAGTATGCATGTGTCCTGATATTTCACATGCGGTTAGTTCAATTAGCAGGTACATGGGATGTCTTGGGAAATAACACTGGCAAGAGTGGCATTGATACTTCGGTATCTTAAGAATACTGCAAACGTTCGCGTAGCTTTTCAACATAACCGATATTTGTGGGTCGCTGAATGATATTGCTGCATCAGTAGTTGGTTTTGCAGCATCAATAATTTTGGGTGGTTCATAAAGAAGAATGTAAATATGAGTTTTTGGAGTAAAATTAAAAAAGGGTAAATTGATAATTTCCTTTATGGAGGAAATAATATCGTGGAGATTTTTTTGAAATATGGAGGAAATAAAAAATCTTATGGAGGAAATAGCTTCACCCATAAATAAATATGGAAGAATCCTATTAATCATTGATGATTAGCTTTACTTATTTTAAATAAGCATATTGGTGATTGACGTATGCTTATACAAAGGCCAAAATTAACGTGACAAAATTTTACAAAAAAAATATAGTAGGTCCGTATAGTTTTATAGCATTAGTAAGGGTTTTTTGTGATTTCCAGTTACAACAAAAAATTATCCAGAACATCAATGGCGGAACGAAGAAATTGACACCACGTACAAACAAACGATTCTTATCGCACTCACTATCAATCTTTTATTTTCGTCATCGCAGCCCAAAACACGATTGAGGAAACCCTCCAATCTAAGAGAAGAAGAAAAAATATAAGATAATTTTAGTTACACAGACTCAATTCGTTGAACAAACAAGCTTTATATTTCGAACCAGAGTTTTCACCAGAACCACCAACGGAGAAACAACCAGACTCATCATCAGCGACGTGAATGAGAAGATTTGGTTAATTTTTGTAGATTATCCCACAAGGGATGGCGTTCGATTCTTTCTTTGTAAGCTCGATTCATTATTTTTCAATCCAAAATTAGGGTTCTGTTTTCAATTTTTTTGAGATTATCCACATATTCCAATTCTCGAATCCCATTTTCGTTTTTATTTAAGGAGAAATTGTTGAACTGAGATTAATAATAAAGGGGAAATGAAAATAAAGAGTTAGGTTAATCTTTCAATTTTTCAGAAAATAAAATTTAAAGGAATACGAAGAAAAGAATGAAAAAACTAAAAAAGGTGAATGAAAGGTTCATCGAAGAAAAAGATGATGATTTTATGATTTTATAATGAGTCGCAACATTTAATTAATTAAATAAAATTTATATAATTATTTAATTGATGCCACGTCAACCTAAACTTTCACCTAAGCAATCCTCATGCCAACACGGCTTACAATCAAAGGGTAAAATTTACCTAAAGTTGAAGGACCAGCGGTGATACACGATTTTACTAACTTTGGCGTCGGGTGACAGATTCATATGAGTTTTGATGGACTAACTTTATCCAAACTGGATAGTCTAAAAGAACGGACATTTAAAAATTCTGGAACTATCTGCCACTAAGTGTGATAGTCTAGAGATGATATACTGTTCAAAGCCTATATTTTTGTTATAAAAACTCACTCTATCCGTCATAAAATATATATTTATATATATTTATTATAGCGGGCGTTTTTCATTAGGAAATTTATCTTTCTATTTTTATGAACTAATAATGGACAACGTTATTTTTTATATTTAAAATACGTAACCACACTATAAAGTTGTTTGTCTTTTGAAGCTTTTTTATTTTTCACGATTTTATTCTGTCGTGCATACTCTGTAATTGATATTTAATATCTTAAATTTCTTTTCAATAAGATCACCAAAAACATTTTGGCGCTAATGACTAAAAAGCTGCCACACATCATACATAGAAAATAAAATATACGTCTCAGTACGAATCGCTATCCTATATATTAAGATAATCATATGTATTAGAAAAAGACCTAACAGTGGACAACGTTTTATATTTAAAATACGGAAACACACAATAACATTGTTTATCTTTTGAAGTTTTTTTTATTTTTCTCGATTTTATTTTGTCTTGCAGATTATGATATTCAAAATCTTAAATTTCTTTTATCACCAATAACATTTTGACCTTAATGACTAAAGAGCTGCCGCACATCATACATAGTTAACAAAATATATGTCTCCTTACGATTCGATATCATATATATTAGGAAGAACCACTAATAGTGGACAATGTTATTTTTTATATTTAAAATACAAAACCACACGATAAAGTTGTTTATAAAACTAAATAACCAAATTGTTTATCTTTTGAAGCTTTTTTATTCTGTCGTAATGATATTCAAAATCTTAAATTTCCTTTCTATAAGATCACCAATTACTAAAGAGCTACCAATCATCATACATATAAAACAAAATATACGTCTCATTACGAGTCACTATCCTATATATTAGAGAAAGACCTCACTTCGACCTCGTGAAGAAAAAAAAAGAGTTCGAAAATTTGTTAGGTTGAATATTTCCACTATGAGTAATCTATTTAATCTCCTCGATTTTATTTATTAGTATTATAATATATATATATATATATATATATATATATTGATAATTGTTCAAGATTATGATAAAAATATATACTATTTTAGAATATAGAATAATATTTCCATGGTACGTTTTATTACATCCTTTTTATTTAAAAAAATATATTGTTATTGAAAATTTATATTGAAAAGCGTTATTAATCAATTTACATATTTTGATAGTTTATACAAAAAATTCACAAATTCATAGATTAAATGTAAGCCATCCGAGCAAACTACTGGTATTGTGTTGAAATTATCCGATACTTCTGGCTACTCGACTGCATCCTATCAGGGTCCATGATACAAGTTCATAACAATAAGCGAACACAACCAATAACATAGTTTAAAAGAATCATCTCGGTTGCAGCCAGCATGATGATGGCCGAGGCAAGGCATGCTCGCCTGTACGACAGTCATCATCGCCTGTACGACAGTCATCATTAGCTAGCCACAAGTAGCACGATCATCTCTGCCTCTACAGCCCTAGTTAACTCATGTATAAAGTGGAGTGACAAAAAAATACCTTACTTCATAAAGACTAATTACCAATTTGGCAAGTAAATGCTTAACACATTTGCATTAGATAGATTCTGAAACAATTAAGGAAAATATTAGAAGGATCTACGCCATTATTAGCGAAGGTATAGCTGGCCACAAGTAGCATGATCTCAGCTACAGCTCTAATTATCTCATGTATGAGACTAATCATCCATTGCGCCAAGTAAATGTTTAACACAATGCATTAGATAGATTCTGAAACAATTAAGGATAATAGTAGATACACTCCTCAACAGCACTAAACCAAATCCTTATACTACAAATTATCATCCATTCTTAAGAAACATAAATACCTAAAGTGGCCTAAAAATTAAATTACTCCAAATCAGAGATCACAAATAAACAACCCTATTTTTCTAAGTACTACTATCACTATGATTCTTATTGTTCATGTTATTGTTGATATGATCATTACTAGTATTACCTATCCCACCTCTCCTGTTGGACCTTAGCTGAGAGATCTCCAACTGGGTTTTCATAAAGAACTGCATTCTCTGCAACTCTATCTCCTTCACAAACTTCATCCTCTGCTTCTCCATCTCCACCACCTGCTGCAGCTTCGCATACTCTGCTTGCTCATAAATCTCCCCAAATTTCAATACTGCTTTCGCAAATTCCTTCACCGAGGAAGCTCCAGGTTGTTTTCTCTTTGGAATTGTTTCTTCCTTAGCTGCCACAGTCTGCTTCACGACCCTCACCTTCTTCGTAGGCGGTACAGGTGGAGGTAGACTGTCTGCGGAATCTGCTGATAATTCTGGTTCTGATTCTGAATCAGTCTCGGCTGCATTCCTCTTCTTGAAACGCCACCTTTGGGTTTCAGTGTTACTCTTTTTGGTAACCACATGTTGTTGTTGTTGCTGCTGCTTCTGACGTTTGTTTTGTTGCTGATTCGATCGAGTGCTCATAGGGATTCCCATCGGAACTCTCTGTAATCCACCGCCGCTCACAGCAGGAGAGGCAACTTGGACTTTAGCAGATGGCCCAATCAATCTGTCTAGCTTCTCGAAAAAGACCCATTTACTGGTACCAGCACCACTGGCTAATTTCACCTTCTCTTGCTTGTACTTCTTCTTGACCGTATCGATCCTGTTCTTGCATTGAATATCGGTTTTTGGCGTTTTCCCATAATCTTCACGGCTGCTAACCACATCCGCAACTTCTTTCCAATGCTTCTGCTTCAAATTCCCTCTGCTCAGCTCCAAGTACCGATCTCCCCAAGCGTCGATCAACACCTCAGTGGCGCTCTCGCTCCAGCAATCCTCCCTTCCACCACCGTTGCTTTTATTGTTACTGCTCTTCGTCGGAGGGATCAGCAACGCCAAGGCTAGCGCGTTTTCTTCCGCCGGCGGCGACCGAGACGGAGATCGAGGCGAGGGTGGTTCGGCGGCGGCTAACATCATCGTGATCCGGTCGTTTGCCGGCGAGGGTGACCGATCCGGAGAACCGATTGCCGGCGATTGGTGCGATTGGATATCCTCGTCGTCTTCCATGGATCCGACGATTAGAGGAGTCAGATCTGAAAAGTTAGGGTTTTGAGGTTTGATTCGTATTGCGTTTTGGGTGTGAATCTGTTTTTGGGTGTGTGGTTGACGGAGATATTTGACGGCGTCGGTGACAGGAGATGACACGTGGAGGGTAAAAAGAAGAGAGAAGAGGATGACGTGGAAGAATGTAATTGGGAGGGTATAGAGATTCCGTCACCGGCAATGTATAGAGGTTGCCGGCTTGGGTTGGTGAACAAAGGTGTTTTTATCTGGTGTGTTTGTGAATTGACGGAAATCGACATTGGGGTTTAGTGGAAATTACGGGTACTGACCTCGCCTGACTGTTTATATCCGATGAATGTACCTAAACTACCCTTAAGGTTTTGATTGACGCAAAACTGAACAACAAGTGCTCATGGATCAATAAGGTTCTTTAGTTTAGGAGTTTAAAGTTCCAGTTTCATGCTAACAAAAAATTGAATTATTTACTTTTTATATTTTAATTATAAAGTCCACTTTCATGACTGAAAATTTAGTTTTAGATAATCAATTATTTTATAGGGCCAGGCTAGAAATGTTACACATTTTGATAGATCTCTCACCCTACTCCCTTATTTTTTGAAACTGAAAGTTGAAATTCCTAAATTGCCCTTCCTCTCTCTAGATTTTGACATTTATGCCATTTTGTCTCCAAATCGGCCGAAACACTTAATCTATCCGATATTACACTAGATCTACAAGCTTTGTAGTAACATCTACTAATCTAAACCCATTAATTCGAAAAAATTAGCTTTTTTTCGACTAAACCCATAAAACCCACTTCGAAAAATCTTAAATCGGAGTATCTATGGACAACGAAGAGATGGGCATTTCTCTGGAAGACTTACTGAAGGAGGAGGAAGCTTACCGGATGGAGGTAAGGACCGAAATTAACGTTTTTTAATTTCAGGGGTGTCGCACGTTGTTCGTGCGATGAACAGCAGTGTCATCGCACGAACAGCGCGCGACCGTCGCAGGCCCAAAATGCGACGGTGCTAGCAGACCGTCTCATTTTGGGCCTGCGACGCTAGGCAAAATTTATGGCCCATTTTTTTGGCCAGAGAGCCTCTGTCGCAGGCCCAAAATGAGACGCTCTTTTGTATCCGTCTCATTATGGGCCTGCGACGGGTATTGAAACATGTCTCATTTTGGGCCTGCTACTGCAACTTGTATATATAAACTCATACTTTTTGATTGTATATTTTGCAGGAGGAACCTGCCCGGCCTCCATTTATGGATGCCGATTACAGTAAAATATTCACCACGGATAGATTATTCACTAAAGACGAATTAGATGCTTTCGTGGAGATTGAATCAAAGAAGATCAAGTTTGTCACAATAAGAAAACTCTACGATAGTGGGAAATGGGGAAGGACTCCTAGGTTAGAGTACGTTTGCGAGCGATACGGTGTATACGTATCAAAGGCAAAGCCGGACACTTTGAAAAAAAGGAAGACATCGACGAAGAAATGTAATTGTCCGTTTGCGCTAAAAGGTCATCCGATCGACGTACTAGCCATGAAATGGCGTTTGGAGGTGATAAACGGTACTCACAATCATGAACCCTACGTTCGCCTAGACGGTCATTCCCGCGCTTGTAGGCTAAAACTTGACGAAGAGGAACTAGTTCGTAGTTTGTCTCACCTAGGTTCGCGCCCTAGGGAGATATATAGTGGTTTGAAGCACCAATATCCCGAAAACATTTCGAACATGCGTGCAATCTACAATGTCCGCCAAAAACATCGGGACGCTGATCACGGGGGACAAACCCAAATGCAATATCTATTGACGAAGTTGAAGGAGAATGGATACTCGACGTGGGAGCGTTTGAAAGATGATACAAAGGTGATCACTGACTTTTTCTTCGCACATCCTACTAGCATAGACTTATTACGTACATTCCCGAACGTGTTATTCATGGATTGTACGTATAAGACGACTAGGTATAAGATGCCGTTGTTAGAGGTTGTCGGTTTTACGTCCACTTCCATCACATTTACCGTTGCGTACGTGTTTATGAGCGGAGAGAAGATTGGAAACTACGTATGGGCTCTGGAAACTCTTCGTGGTTTGATGATGGATAGCGTGTGCGCATTTCCATCCATCATTGTTACCGATCGGGAGTTAGCTCTCATGCGTGCGGTTGATAGAATTTTTCCCGGAACACACCATTTGTTATGCACGTGGCACATTAGTAAGAACATCCTTGGGGCGGTTCGGAAGATATTGCACGATGATGTGGTAGCGAAACAATTTGTTGAATTTTACAGTTACGCTGCGGAGGCGAACACGTTTGAGAGTTACCAAAAGAACCTCGATACACTTAAGGAGATGTTCGCATCTAAACCGGAGTGCTTTGCGTACGTCATGGACTCGTGGATAACAAAATATGCTGACAAGTTCCTTGCGTACAAAACGAACACGATTAAGCATTATGGCCAAACAACTACAAATAGGTTAGTCCTTCTATCCTACTTTTCGTTGAGTTATTTTATTAAAGTTCAAGTATGTTGATAATTTATTACTTGTACTATGTAGGGCGGAGGGTGCACACTCGTCCCTAAAAAAATATCTTGGGACAAATCAATGCAACTTTGAGACTTTTTGGGAAAAAGTTCATAACTTGTTAACGAAGCAGCATGCGGGTATCGTTGAATCATTCGAGCGAAGTAAGTTTAGATCAATTCCCGGCTTCGATGGTGTTTTGACCAAAAATCTTAAAGGTCATGTGTCACATGCGGGGCTAAAGATACTGACGGTTGCTATTGTACGTGCTCGGAATATAGGAGTAGATCGGGTGGCATGTGGAGGTTGTTTCCTTAGGAAAACTCATGGTTTACCTTGTGCATGTGAAATTGCCTTTATAGCTAGAGAAGGTAGGTGCATCCCTTTAAAAGATGTGGATATTTTTTGGAAAAGATTAGATATTGTGCACAGGGATCCTACCTCTCGCGAAGAGGAATTGCAAAAAAAGATTTCCTTAATTGACAACTCCATTCGTAGTTTCCGCCCCGACCAACAAGACCACATTATCAATAAAGTAATGCAAATTTTGATGCCCGAGACAAGTCATATTCAAGATCCTAAAGAAGCAGTTAGAGCTAAGGGTAGACCAAAGGGAGGCGTTGATAAATCGACTAAACGGAACCCTAGTTCGTGGGAATATCCCATTGAACAAACCGCTAGTGCTAGTACTCCGGCTAACTCGGTAGGTAGTACACCCGTAAACACGTTAGGGAGCACGGCCGCATCCAAAGTGGCTCCCATCGTTCCACCCAAACCTCCATTAGCAAAAAAGAAGGTTGGAAGGCCTAAAAAAATTGTTAAGGATGGGAAGTTAACATTGTATCCGGATTGCATCCCGACCTTTCTACACACTTACATTTCAAAGTTAGTTGACGTTCTTCCGGACGGACAATGCGGATATCGTTCCGTAGCGCATTCAATATACAACGACGAAGATAGATGGGCTGATGTTAGACGCGAGTTGTTGAAGGAGTTGCGGGACAACCGTGCATGTTGGTTGGATGTATATGGTTCGGAGAAGGTGTTTGACGATTTGATACAAAGATTAGATTACTTCAAGCCGAATCCTAGTAGCCACTATTGGATGACATTTCCGGACATTGGACTGGTCATCGCGACAAGGTATCAATGCATGGTATACCATGTATCGCTCGCAGCCTCGTTAACGTATCTACCAATACGTGGAAAGCCACCCGTCAACAATTCGACGATCATAGAAGTTGGGATAGCTTTCGTGCATGGATGTCACTTTGTTAATGTAAGTCTATTTCGTTTCCAATCAAAATTTCTTACGCTATCACTACTAATGCATTCGTTTACGCAATTTCCTTGTAGATTACTACTCCACCCGATGGACCGTTGCCTCCATTATACCCGTGTTGGGCCGCTTACGCAACCGAAGAAGCGAATCAATGGGCGCATCCATACTACCGGCGGTTGAACAAATTTACACAGATAATGCCCGCAAGGAAAATCAACTTGAACGAAAAACCCCATGTCACAGATTTGACTAGAGACGAGGACGTTTCAAATGTTTGAAATGTTTTCGTGCAACATTTGTAGTTTTAGTTTATTAGTTTTCCTAACATCTACTGTAACATATGTAACTGTAACATATGTAATTTTGATGTACTTTTGATGTACTTTTCATGTAATTTTGAAGTACGATGATGTACTTTTGATGTAATTTTGATGTAATTTTGATATAATATAGTTCACGGTGTTTTTGGAAGTTACACAAATGAGTTTGACGATTTCAAGTTGAACGTAATTTTCATTAGAAACACATATCATTTTTGGGCATGGTCGCAAATTGGGCCTGCGACGGTAGACCAAAAAAATGGCCCATTAATTTGGACAGAAGGCTTGTGTCGCAGGCCCAAAATGCGCCGCCTTTTGGGCCTCGTCGCAAATTGGGCCTGCGACGTGAGACCAAAAAATTGGCTCATTAACTTGGACAGAAGGCTTGTGTCGCAGGCCCGAAATGAGACGCCTTTTGGGCCTCGTCTCATTTTGGGCCTGCGACGAGAGGAAAGATTTTGGGCTCAGTTTTTGAGACAGAAAATAGGCCTACTTTATCATTTTGGACATTTGTTTGGAATATAATACCAGTATATGGGAGAAAACAACAAGTACATTTTGAAGAAGTTCAGGAAAACAACTAGTACATTATGAAGAAATAGAAGAAAACAACAAGTACAATTGAAGTGGTTGCAAGAAGAGGAAATCATTAAGTTATGACTTTTAACTTAACGAAACATAAGAAAATAATTAAACACCGAAATGGCAACAACCAAATGCTCAATCATCGAAGTCGTATCCCAAGTTGTCGTCAGAATGAACCCCTTCCTCCCTTTCCGCAATCCTATCCTGAAGATACGCAACCATATCCCTACTGATGTAGTCTACCACTGTCATGTTGAAGACGGCGGCCGCTTCTTGCTTAATTTTATACGGCTGAAACAACAAACGCTGGAGCGGTTGGCAAAAAATATACCTCCGCTTGATTTGGTCACGGTTGCGCACGAGGAGCCCTTCTGTTTGTAAACGGCCGTAACCGTAGTACATCTTACAAAGCACCCGATCAAAAAAAGCATCACTAGTATCTTCCCCCATCTCTCGGCGGGTAAGTCTTGCCGCCAAGAGCAAATGGTAGTCTTCATGGGGAGTAAACTCCATTTGTTGAACTTTCTAAGTTTGAGAAGATGATATGAATGTAATCGGACTTGTAGTCCCTTTATATAGTGAAGACAATTTAGGTGGGACTTTATTTTAGAGAATGAGAGGGAGTTTAGAATTCCTAAAATGAGAGGGAGTTTTTGAATTTTGAAAATGAGAGGGAGTTTAGAATGTGAGCGGGATTTTTTGAATTTCCTGCGACGAGAGGGAGTTTTTGAATTTTGAAAATGAGAGGGAGTTTTGATATTTTACAATTGAGCGGGATTATTAGAATGTTCGAGAACGAGAGAGATTTTTTGAATTTTGAAAATGAGAGGGAGTTTTCGGGTCCGTCTATAAATAGAAGCTTCATGCACATTGAAACTTCATCATTAGTTGATAAATCTAGTTGAAAAATGGGTTCATGGACTGAGTTGGAAGATCAGTATCTGATGAGGGCATCAGTTGAAGTTGGTAATAAGCACATTCCAGAGGGTGGTAAAAGGTATTGCGAGGCATTAGTATGCCAGATGTACTTCCTGTGCGGAAGAGATGGTGTTCAGCCGCCTTACATTTCAAGGTGTGTTGATGAAGTGCGAGCTAGGTGGTCGGTCTTGGTCAAAACCCGTCGACATCTAGTTTCTGACCTTAAAGAATTGGAACGTCGTATTGCGGGTAACCGGTTCAACTGTCAAGCGACGGATTATATAACAGAGGGCCAGCTGGATGCGGTCCGCTCTGACATTTATGACATCCAGATACAGGAAATCCGTGACTACAAAGATGCGAAAGAAGAAAGGAGGTTGATGAAATGGAACTGGCCAGATAGATAATTTTGCGTGTGTATTCCTGTTTGAGTGTGAGTTTCAATTTAAGTATGAGTTTGTATTTCTGTTTGAGTGTGAGTTTCAATTTAAGTATGAGTTTGTATTTCTGTTTGAGTGTGAGTTTCAATTTAAGTATGAGTTTGTATTTCTGTTTGAGTGTGAGTTTCAATTTAAGTATGAGTGTGTATTTCTGTTTCAGTGTGAGTTTCATTTTAAGTATGAGTGTGTATTTCTGTTTCATTATAATTTTGAGTGTGTATATAATTCAAAGTAATCAAACCGATTAAAATAAATTAAAAGCAGTCATACAATAAATTAAAATACAAAAATTAAAAGCAGTCATACAATTTACCGATTACCAAAATTAAAAGCATTCATAGAATTAACCGATTACAAAAATTAAAAGCAGTCAAACAATTTACCGATTACCAAAATATAGTGTTGATGTCCAAAAAGCTAACAAAGTTATTCTGAGAATAATAATCAATGCCGTCGGTACCTCTCGGCGATCCTACACATCATGAGGGCGGACTCTAGAAGATCAGGGTGATCCAAAGTAGGTAGCGTAGGAGCAAACGCAGCAATCTGCTCGTATCCTGAATAAACAGCACCACCCTCCGGCTCCACCCGAGGACCTCTCTCCGGCGCAGGACGACTGACGATGTACCATAGCCTTTTCCTCGCCCAAATGTAGTACATCGGGTCAGCACTCGGTCCACTACCACGGTACTCTGTGCTAAAAGGAGTGAACACGTGGCTTTCCCAATTCTGCCACAAGTGATCGTCCCACTTTAAGTCTGTGACCCACTTCTTCCCTACTTTTTTCGACTTAGGAGGGCGTATATCCTTAGGAATCAGCTGTACATACCCCATCTGTCGAATGACACGGTCTGGGTAGTACGCCGCAACCACGTCGAACGAAGCAAGGTTCAACTCAACATAAGTGATCTGCTGGAACGGAAAAGGGTCCCGTAAATGTATGAACGGGAGGAACAGGACCTGTAAATAGAATAATTTAGCCCATATATATTAGTAAAAGTACTCATAATTAAAATAATTAAATTGAAAGAAAATGACTTACATCTGCCTCGGTGCAAGTCGCCAGTACGTGTCTCATCTGCATGCGCACCTCATGGGAGACACCAATCTTCCGCGGCGCATGTCGGCACATATGGGGCATGGATACGTCGTAACCCGGAAAAAGTGGAGCTCGGAGCTGAACAAAGTGTGCAAAAATCCACGACTCCAGCAACGCTAGAAACCCGCAAATGCCTCCCGTACCATGGAGAGATCCCTGACTAAGGGCGTGGTACAGCTGCGCTAAAACCAACTGGCCCCAGTTGTACATATGCAAACTCTGGTACTGGTTCACAAACTGGAGGTAATCTAATGGAATGCTGTTCCCGGTTTTGTTCGCGCAAATAGTGGTACCTAACAGATATAGTATGTAGGCACGGGTGGCATGATCTACCTGGTCATCAGTGATCCTCCTATCACTATACTGAGAACTACTAAAAGTAGTATGCAGCCACCCTAGCTTGACACTACCAGCATTCCTAAGGTTTTTACTCAGCTCCGATTGCCGCACACCTAGCATGGCAGCATAAGTAGCAAGCCTCTCAACATCATCGTCAAAGGGTATAGCTGTGAAGGACCTACCTACAACCGGTAGTCCAGTGATGACGTGGACATCGTCCAATGTGACTGTCATCTCCCCGAACGAGAAATGGAAAGAAGAAGTCTCCTCATGCCACCGCTCTAAGAATGCCTCCACCAAATGGAGGTTCGTATGCCAGCGGGTGAGTGCATCGACGAGTGGACCGAATATAGTCTCCATCACCCTGGCCCGTACCCTGCTCTGCTTTGTAATGTCCCATCTCCGGAGACTGTCGTACATAGCGAAGCATCAGAGAGTGACCCTATCCTGCAATATGTATAAAATATGTAAATTCGTAAAACAATAATAATTAAAAACATGTGTACAGAACACGTAAGAAAATTATAAAACAGTATAAAGGTGTAACACTTACATCTCCGTGATAGACGCTATAAGCCTCATGCAGGGTGTAATCCGGGAAAAGTCTTGGAACATGCGACAGCACGGAATAAAAATCAACATCCTCACCCTCAGATGAGTGGAATGCTGCCTCTGGCGCGTGAGGTGCATCGTCCTCCGTATAGTCCGGTACATGAGATGCATCAGCCTCCATATACTGCGGTGCATCTACATCGTCATCGTACTCCTCGTCAGGGGGATGCGACGTAGAAGCTGCCCCTGTGGTACCATCAGCAGGAGTAGGAATATATTCGCCGCCACGACGGAGACGTCGTCTACTACGTGTACCGGGAACAAGTTCCCCGCTCGGAGCAGCCTCCTCGGCCTCGGCCTGCGCTCTAGCTGCTGCTGCTGCCTCCTCGGCCTCGGCATCGGCCCTAATTTTTTTAAACGGATTTTTTGCTTTAATCTTGAATCGAGGCATCCTGTAAATACGACGCAAAAAAATATGTATTAGAATTAAAAAAACAAAATGAATATAAAAAAAAAAAAACAATTTGGGCCTGTCGCAGGCCCAAAATGAGACCTCATTTGGGCCTGGTCGCAGGCCCAAAATGAGACTGGGTTAAGGCCTCGTCTCATTTTGGCCGCGCGACGAAGACCCATCTTCATCGCACGAACGGCCTGCGACGAGGCCCAACAGCAATGTCGAAACCCTATTCTCTACAACCCCAAAACAGCCTCATTTCTCACAAAACCAAGCACCAAAACGTAGATCCTAGCAGTACTAACAACAATATAACACTAATCTAACAAAACAACACCTAAAATCATACAAAAATCCAACTTTTGAAATCGAAACCACAAAAACTAAAAAACCTAGATTCGACAGTTTATACCGAATGAAATCAAAAACAAATTACACCATGATGTTCGTATCGTTTACCTTTACGTTTTCTTCGGTTTAGATTCTTCAAAAATCGAATTTCAGAAATGGGTCTTGAGAGGTTTCTAGAGAGAGAAGGAGAAAGAGAGGAAAAAAGTGGTGAGAGATCTATCAAACGCTTTTATAGCTAGGTTTTCTGAAAAGGGTAAAATGGTCAAAATTTAGGTGCGAGATCTATCAATTAGGTATAAGATCTAGCGGTTCTAAATCTATAAAAATGTGTATTATTTCTAGCCTGGCCCTATTTTATATGTTCACATACTTTTAACTGCTAAATTGGCCATATCTATTAAATCGATTTTGTGATAGAAGTAGATTTGTTTCTACTATTCAAGCTTCAGAAAGTTCTTTACCACAAACTGTTTTTAAATATATATTTTTATATTATATCTAATATAATTATTGGTTTTATATTAATAATGTTTAGACCAAAGCTATTAAAAAATGTAATAAAATTTGGCTATTAAAAAGGTAAAAAAGACAAATTTTGATACAAACTTAAAAAAAACGGATCAAATAGGAACAAGAAGAGTGGAGGATAAAAAACTAAACCAACATTATAACTTCTACGTTATCGGAGTCAATTCTTTGATAAAAAACTTGATCAAATCCTAACATTGGCAAAAGCGACAGTTTTAGTTTTTCTTCTCACAAACTCCAAACTTCTTTTTTAATCGAATAAGAGTTTTCAATTTCAATGGCTTAGTCAATTTTTCTGCAACCTGATTATTGGTTCATTGTGGAACCAATTTCACAATTTCACAACTTCATTCGTGTCAAGATCTTTTAGAAAATGAAACCTACCATCAATAAGAACAAAGTTCTTTAATAGTTTATTTCCTAAACTATTAACATAAATAAACATAGTGTAACACGATTTCATCATATCTAATTCTTCAAAATCTTCCTCAACCTAATTCATTGATAAGCACAAAATGTATCAATTAGTCATATATATGACGCATGTATTATTTTGATGCTTATAGCCTTCGCTTTGTTGTTGATAACGTTCCTTTTGGTGATGTACGCCTTGGTGAGTTTTTGTTAGTCTAAAGCTTCATAAATAACCATGACCTAAGATGTTAACTTTGTTGGTTCAGTTTGCTTTGGTCCACAAATGGTTTTCCTATCTCGAAGACCATCCAAAGGGTAAAATCAGTAGATCTTAAGGAAGCGAATGCATCAATTATTGTATTTTTTGTCCAATGTACTTGTTCGTACTCAACTTGTTTAAAATTTAAATTTTTGTTGCATATATATTTAAGGTATAAAATGAGATTATCTTTCTTGGATTTTGCTTTACCTAAAATATTATTAACTACCAATTGTGAGTCAAAGACAAGTTTTAAGCATTAGGCTCTACATATGAACTTGTTTAATTGGTATATATGGTCTTCCGAACATGATGTTAGTTGTACATCGACTCCATAACCAAGATTATCGCATCCTGATCCTACGTGGTGCTAATACAATATTATAAACAAAAAACGATGTTTTGTATTTAGTTGAATATAATGAGATGAAATCTTACTTCATATATACACACATCAGCGTTAAAAGTATATAAAACACAAATAGAAACTAAATACAATGAAAAACATATATACAAGTCCAAATTTACGTTGACCTATAGGCGTACTAACTTGTCCAATGACTAATAAAATAACACTAACTATTTTATTATAGTTCGTCACATGATTAGAAAAACCGCAACCATAGTTTTATCTCTTACATGCACATGAAACTGTGTGAGGGTCAACACCACCTCTCACCAATATAATATAAAAATAAGACAAATATATTAATAAATCCAAAAAACTTATCATATACGCAATGATGAATGAATCGTATCATGCATGTCTCATCCACATAGGAAAAACTCTGTCTATAAAGAACTTCATATCATCCATACACGACCTTAATTATCCCTACAGGACCAACAACGTCCATACTAAACTATACACATTGTCCACAAAAGACCAAATCTACACATGACCTCATTAGTCTACACATGTATTCGTCCACACATAACCACACTTATGAATGCTTGTGCAAATAAGATGCATGTGTAAAATGATAACCATAATCGATATATATTATATAGTCATGTATCTCTCCAATATCATTTTAAAAAGAACTAACAAAAAATAATATATACAATTGCATTATGAATATTATATTATTTACCAAAAATAATATTCAAACCTACCTAAAAGCATATAACCACACGTACAAGTGCATGTATTCTAGTATTTGCGACGAAATTCTAATTGTCTTAAAACTTGTATGTTAACTCATTAAATTCCTTTATTTCGTATAATATCATTTGTTTTGGAAATAAAATATTCAATTTTGATCTAATTAATTATATGTCTATTCATAACTCCCAACATACCTTCTAAAAATAAAATCAAGTTCAAAATTCTAATTCTATAAAATTAAATTCCTGAACGAATTCATTTAACTAAATAAACACGTATTTTACTTTTTTAGATTCTAAACAAACGATGTATGTTTATTGTTGTCTAACCGTATAGCATTATACAAATAAACGAGACTATCTTATCAAATATAACAACCGCTTACTAATTTTATCAAAATCTATTTTCAAAATCCAAAATGGTACTTAAAATGAAATCCGAATTATTTTTATTACCTTAACATGTGATTTTTATATCAAATTGAACTGCAACATTATATTTTGGCCTCGAACTCTGATATAGACAGAATATTAATTGAAGACAAATTGGATAAAATCCTAATACTAGGGTACACAGAACTCGCAAGTTCAGAATATATTATATCTATTCAACAAAAACTAACTCAAAATTAAGGGTATAAGATGTGTTAAATAGCAAATACTCAAAACCCTAATCCTAAAATATAGAAGCATACTCATTAAGAAAGGGTACCCGCTCACTCATCCACTTTATAGGATGAGAGAACGGAAGCCAAACGTAAGCCAACAACCGAAGTCAAACGTAAGCGACCTCGCATGGTAGTAAGTAAACTCTTTTACCACTGCTTCATCCATTGGTACAAACTTTTCTTCCTTGCTTAACTTTCTGAGTGAGATGCTCTCATTTGAGCCCCCCCCCCCCCCCCAGAAGAAAGATGTTTTCTCTTCTCTACCAATATTTAGTCTTTGTGTTCACCGGTGAGAAAGAAAAAATAGGGTCCACCCTTCGCAGCTGGAGCCATAAGTCTAGCAAGAAGTTACTTGCCTTGACTTCAAGCAGTGGTTACATAACTGTCTTAAAATATTAATAGTAATAAAAAATATATATATAAATTGAATTTTGGGCTTCTAATCAAACTTTGTGACATCGTCATGCTCTTGGTACTTGTTGGGCTCGTCAAGACCTTCGATTTGAGTACCAATATGGCGAGTTCTGATATCGAAGTGAAAAACATGACCTGTTTCTGTTTTTATTTCTAGAACGACATCATTTCCCATTATCTTACTAGACAACTCATCCTTATTCTTACCCGAATTTTTCGCTGCAATTTTAAACCCTAAAATTTTCTTTTCGAACCAGATTTATAAAAATAAATAACCAAAATATTACCCTTTTCTGCATTAGAAACATGAACAAATAAACTATAATTGTTCACCTTACCATAATAAAGATAATTTCGTCTTAGTTGTTCCTTCTTTTGGTACACCGATTTTGGAGAGATATTTGACCCGAAATCATCATCATCATCATACATTTTCTTCTCAAATATGTTATTCTTCATTGGTTCCACCGATTTATAATTAGGTCTAGGTTCAGATTTGATGAGAGGGGTTTTCTCCTTCAAATTAATGGGTAAAAACGTAGCCCTAAGATATTTCATAAACTTATCATAAGTTGGTATTTTCGATTTACCTTGTCTCAAACGAGTCTGTTTCATCTGCTGCCACCATGATGCAGCCCGACCATAAAACTTGTTTGCGACTAACTTGACTCTCTTATCATCCGGAACGTTGTTGAAGTCTAAAACTTCTTACATCGATGCGATCCAATCTTGAAACTTTTCTGGTTGAAGATCCCCATGAAATCCTGGAATCTCAAGACTGAATCCTGAGTCCCACTAGTTATTTGTATTCTGATAGTAATCACGATCTAGAAATTTGTTTGAAGGCCTGTTCGGAATGATTTTATGGAGGAACACGTCCTCTGTCCTCCTCTATTCTATGAGAAATAAGGTTTTGACCCATATTATAGTCTCATTTAGAACCCGACGATAGGTTGGTCGACCATGGAGCTCAAAATTCGGTGCTTATCCTCTGCATTTCTTCTTGTATTTGCTTCATCTGATCTCCCAACGTACTCAGCTGCTTTTCAATCGTCTGGAATTGTCTAGTGTTGGCATGCCCCATCAAACCTACATGATCCAGATATTTTTGATTGTAGACTGATTGACGCGATATTCTTCCATCGGTCTCTTCGTGGTGGCATAATTCTCACGTAGCAAGTATCTGATGCTCCGATACCAAGATGATGTAGACAGAATATCAATTGAAGATAAATTGGACAAAACCCTAATACTAGGGTACAGAGAACTCACAAGTTCATAAAATATTATATCCATTCAACAAAAACTAACTCAAAATTTAGGGTATACGATGTTTTAAATAGGAAATACTCAAAACCCTAATCCTAAAATATAGAAATTACATAATTGTCTTCAAATATTAATAATAATAATAATAAAATATACGCAAATTGACTTTGGGGTTTCTAAACAATCAAATTTAGGATCCGAACTTCATGACATTGTCACGCTCTTGTTACTTGTTGGGCTCATCAAGACCTTCGATTTGAGTACCAATATCGCCCAATTTTGATATCGGAGTGAAAAACATGACCTGTTTCTGTTTTTGTTTCTGGAACAACATCAAACTCTTTCTCCTATGGATTTTGTTTATTTTAAGTAATATTTTTAGTTTCTCGATCTTCCCGTAAATCAACATTTATATTACAAAAAAACAGTGTTACCTTATCTATATAAAATAACTATGAGATATATTTTACATTTTTAAAACTAATTATATAACTCGATCTCTCATGTATGTCATTGATATATGTTTTGTTAGGAACTGACTAATTCATTCATATTTTTATGAAAAATTAATCCTACCATAAGCATATATATATATATATATATATATATATATATTATAAAATTTAAAATTTGGATTTCAATTGTCCATTAAATAAATAAATGTTATTCCCAAAATGAAACATGTTTTTATGCTAAATAATTGTGGATATTTTTTTCATAGACTCCCATATGTCTCCCAATTTATTTCGTTTATCACATAACTACTCTACAAAACCTTCACCATATGAAATAGTTTGTTCCTAAGTTAATTTCATCCTAAAAATAAAACATGTTTTTATGACAAATTGTGTAGATTATTTTTTCATAGACTCTTATATGTCTTCCAATTCATTTCGTTTATCGCAAAACTACTCCACAAAACCTTCACCATATGATATATTTTGTTAATAAGTTTTCTTATTTGATTATCCAAAATTTGAATTTCATAGAGTCTATTCTCATCTTATTTGAATTGTATTGTGTCTATCACGTTGATGGGTATGTAATATATTCACAAAATATCAAAATTTGGAACACATCGTGTATTGATAACTCAATAAGTAAGTTTAAGTATCATAATGCCATACCCACACGTTTCACTATCTTATATGGTCCAATATATATTGACAACAATTTTTATATTTTAAGAAATCTTGAAGCCCCTTTCCACGGTGATATCTTTAGAAATACAAAGTTTTCTACTTTAAATTTCAACGGGCGTCGACGAATATCAAAATTACTCTTTTGATGACGTTGAGGCTTTTTCATTATCTCACATATAATCTTTATATTTTGTATAGTTTCATGTATCAAATTTGAGCTATATACATTATTCCTTACACCTATTTCTCCCACCTCATTCCAACACAGGAGTTTACAATATTTCCTTCCATATAAAGCTTCAAAAGGTGTCATACCAATAATACTATAATACTAGTTATTATATGCGAATTCAATCAATGACAGGTGGCTATCCCAACTACTAGGAAAAATTAATCGCATATGCTCTTAACATATCTTTTAATTTGTATCGTCCGTTCTGACTGACCATTTTTTTGTGCGTGAAAAATAATGCTAAATATGATTTTATTATCCAATATCACTCGCACATGATTTCACAATCTTGATGTAAATTTTGGATCTCAATATGATATTATTATATATGAAGCTTTATAAAAGCGTGATAATCACCCATAAATATAAACGATTATATTGGTCTAGTGTAAAATAGCTTTAACTCATAAAAAATGAAATATTTTTATCAATATATCAATGATAACTTAAACTAATTTTTTTTCCATTTTGAGTTCATAGAAACCTACGAACAAAATCTGTCATCAAGTGTTATTATCTCCACTCAGGAACATGTAAAGGTTGGAGCAATTCATCAAGTTTTTATGCTTAATTTTGACTTGTTGACATATCAAACATCGACGAACATATTCAGTAATCTTAATTTTTATTTCTGGTCACAAATAATGTTCTTTCTGATCTTACACATCTTTTTACATCAATGATGTATAACATACACCAAACCGTGAGCTTCATCTAGTATATCCTTATTCAAATAATTGTATTTCAAAATAATAGAATACTATGTTATAATAAAGATGGATGTTTCAAATGGCGATGATTTAAAGAATATAATATTAGATGAAGCCCACAATTCGGTATATATTATGCATTAAAGAAGTACAGAGATGTATAAGATTCTAAAAGAACATTATTCGTGGTCGGGAATGAAAAATGAGATTGCTAACTGTGTTAGCTGATGTTTAATATGGCAAAAACTAAAAAATGAGCATTAAAAACTTGGTGGATTGATCCAAAGCAACACGAACTATCTCATAAGTTTTATCACATGACAAGACACGTTGCGACCATAATTTTGTCTATTACATAACAATTAAACTATGTGGGGGGTGAGCACCATCGTTCACTATAGATTAATAACACAATATTTAGATAAGACAAATATATTCATAGTAAACCCTAAATAGATTTTGATATATGTAACGAATAATAAAGAAGATCATGTATGTATCATCCATACATGACTAACACCTTCCACGCAATATAAATATTGTCTATGCAAGACCTCATATTGTCCATATATGACTTTATATCATCCACACATGAACACATACATCATACTCAAATAACACACACCATCCACACATATCGTCCATACATCACCCTATATCATCCACACACAAATTTATATCGTCTATATAAGATCTCATATCGACTACACAAGACATACTTATGAATAATTATACAAATGAGATGCATATGCAAAAATATAAACATAATCCATACATATTGTATAATTATGTATATCTTATATATCATTTTCAGAAGAAAAAAAAGAACATAAAATAGGTATCATTATATTATTTATTTGAAAGAGCAAACAAATACACTGAAAACAACCACGCTTACGGGTGCATGTATTCTAATTCTTGAGACAAATCTAATTTCTTTTAAACAAATATCTTACATCATTGAATTCATTTATTCCGCATAATATCATTTATTTTGGAAATATACATTAAAATTATTCATATTTCTTTATTTCAACGTAAATAAATGCAATAAATATTAGACCAATGTAATGTAGAAAAATGCTTTGCTATCTGGTAACTACGATGAACTCGTGATGAAATATGAAATGGTAAATAATTTTATTGATTTGAATGAATTAATTTATTTTCTTAATAGAGGTAACTCTTCGGCAATCTTTACACATCCATGGATTAAGATTTGAAAATTTAGAGGTACATAATTTTAATAATCATAAATAACATGCCATGACTTGATTTCACCGCACATCTCTCTTACACAATGCTTATTCTGTTAACCAGAAGTTGAACTCAGTGAGTCTGGCCTCGACCGCGGATGGAGGCATAGCAAGTATGAGTGGATCGGTAAATTAATTTTTTTGGAGTGTCGTGCCCCCGATCATATGAGGTGCTAATACAACACTATAAACAATAGATGATGTTTGTATTCACTATAAAATAAGATGCTGAACCCTCATTACAACATATACACACACGTCAAAGACTCAAAGGTTCTAGAGGTTCAACGTTAAAGTATATGAAACATAAATATAAATTAAATACAACAAATGAGATTAATACAAGTCCAATTTTACATTGACCCATATGTATACTAACTTGGTCAACGACTAAAAATACAACACAAATTATCTCAAAAGGTTCGTTACATGACTGTGCAAGTCATGACATAAATTTATATGTTACCTTCATATGAAATTGTGTGTGAGTAAACACCATTGTGCACCACATATAAATGACACAATATACATATAGGACAAATATATTCATACAAAACCCAAATAAGTTATTATATATGTAATTTTAAATTAATCAGATCATTGATGCATCATTCACACAAGACCAACACCATCCACATAGGTTTCTTATCGTCTACATAGGACTAGTAATGTCTAAACATGACCTCATATCGTCCAGACATGACCACCCACATCATCCACAAATGACCAAAACCGACCTCATATCATTCACATATGACCTCATATTGTCCACACATGATCACAATTATAAATACTTGTGCCACTCAGATGCACATGCAAAAGGATAACCACAACCTATACATATTGTATAGGTATGTATATGTCAAATATCAATTTACAAAACATTAACAAAACATAAAATAGTTATGATTGCATTATCAATATTATATTATTTATCTGGAAGTGATATTAAACCAACATAAAGAGTATAACCACGATAACGCGTGCCTGTGTTCTATTCGATATAGAACTTTACTTGCCTCCAAACTTTTAACTTATGAATTTTATATCAAATTTGAACTAACCAAACTATGACGTTATTTTATTTTGTTCTCAACCTCTTTTTCTTATTGATTTTGTTTCAGGTTTATTTATTTGTAATATTTTTGGTTTTTATCTCACGCAAATCACGTATATATTTCAAAATAATTACAACATTATATGGTTTTAATTTGACACGTGTACCCACGTGCCAAATTGACCTTTACCTTATTCATGCATATTAGTTATGAGATTTATTTTGTAATTTTATAACTAATTATATAATTTATTCTCTCATATGTGTCACAATTACATGTTTTTGTTCATAACTTCCTAATTTGTTCGTAATATTAATTAAAAAACTAAGCCCATTATAGGCTCAATTTAAGTTATACCAAATGTTTGTTTATATATATAATCTGATTGATTTTTTAGTTATAGATACCATAACTATAATTAAAATATTATAATTTTAACTTTTCAACAAAATAAAGTATATTTAAATGTATTATTTTTAAATTTGTAAAATTTTAAATTTAGATTTCATAATGTTTCCTTTTTATAAATAATTGGCCCTCAAGATGAAATACATACCTCTGATAAATAATTGCGGATATTGTTTTTACATACTCTCTTTTATTTTTCAAGTTGTTTCTCTTTCGCATAACTACGCCACAAAACTTTTATCGTAAATCTTATTTTGTTTATAAGTTTCCTTACTTGATTTTCTAAAATTTGAATTGTTTTTTTTTCACACGATAATTTCTCATCTAATTCAACTGATATTATTTCTATCATGTATGAGGGGTCTGGTATATATTTACGTAAGATCAAAATATGGAACACATCATGTAATCTTGATAAATTAGTGGTTAAATTTATCTAATAGACTACTATACCCACACGTTCCATTATCTTATATGTTCTGATATATATTGGCGCCAATTTTTATCTTTTACCAAATCTCAAAACCCATTTTTCGTAATGATATGTTTATAAATACGAATTTTTGTACTTTAAATTCTAATAAACATCACTAAACATTAGAATCTTTTTTGAAGACTTTAGACCGTTTTCATTCTCTCACATATAATATCTATATTTTGATCAAATTTGAATATATACATTATTTATTACCTTTATTTCTCCAACCGCATTCCAACACACAAGTGTATGATATTTCCTTTCATATAAAGCTTCATACACTTTCATATCGATACTTATATGATAGTTACTATATTATGTAAATTTGATCAATGACAAGTGAGTATCCCAGCTACCAACAAATTTAAGTGCTCCTAAATATTTTATAATGTTTGTCTCCTCTGACTGAAACTATGATTGTGGGTGAAAAGTGGTACTAAATTTGAGTTTAGTACCCAACACCATTTGCACATGATCCTACATTCTTGATGTAAAATCCAGATCTTGATATGATATTATTGAAGCTTGAGCACCATGAGTATGACAATATATCGTAAATATAAATGAGTATATTAGTCTGATATGATAGTAGATTTAAATAAGAAAATATGTAATATCAATACATTCATTATAACATAAATTAAATCATATCCATATTGAGTTCGTGATAATCCTAAAAAAAACCTATTGTCAGATATTCTCATTTTCAATCGGGAACCTATTAGGTTGGATCAAGCCACCATATTTTTTATTCTTAACTTTGACTTGTTAACATATCAAACATCTACTAGCATATTCATTAATCTCATTTTTCATTACCGGCCACCAATAATATTCCTTCCGAGTCTTATACATCTTTGTACTCCCAAGATGCATAACATATACCGAATAATGTGCTTCATCTAATATCTCTTACTTCAGATCATTATCATTTAGAACATATATTATTTGATCATAATATATTATTCTATAGTTACATAATTGTATTATTTTAGGGTTATTATTTTTCGACTTTCAAATATTATCCATCAATAAATTTCGCATATAAAAGTATGCCAACATAACTTCATAATTAATTAACTCCAATTTTGTTTGTACAAACTTCATGTATCGAATACAATCAAGATACATACACTAAAAATATGATATTTTCCATAATGCTTTTAGATTAGAAGCATTTTCCACTACATTTTTTTTGGGATGATAGTAAATACCACAACTGTAGTTTTAATAATTAATTTTTTTAAGTGAATATATACCACAAGATTTGATGACCCATATGTATCTAAAAAATCACTCCATATAAGTAATGACACCAAAACTTCAAAGCACACATAATCACTACTAATTACATATCATAAAGTGACTAATTCAAGTTATGATGTTTTAGTTATCTTGAAGCATATGCAACTACACTACCATTTTGCATAAGAGCAAACTATAACCCTTGGTGTGATGTTCTATGACATAAAATTCTTTATGTCAGTAAGAATAACTTACACAAGTATTTCTGTCAATTTTCTCTTTAGTTTTTAAAAATTGAATTCACATTCTTCACTCTAGTTAAATATAACATTATTTTGAGTTAATTTTGTCATAAAAAGCACCATTATTGAAAAATTATGATAAAAGGTTCGATAATATCCCACACGTATCTCTGTTATACTAACATGATTCGACTACTAGCTTACATTCTCTATTTTGTTTTGACATACAGTAATGCTACATCGGTAACTATAGGACCCAAAAATATTACCTCGTGTAACTAGAGCTATGATATCAAAATATTATGTTTTATCCTACGAGGTGCTAATACAAAACTATAAACAAAAGACGATGCGTATTTACTAGAAATAGAAAATGAATACTTACGCCATATACACACACGTTGAAGACTCAAAGATCTAAACGTTCAATATTAAAATATATGAAACATAAACGAAAAACTAAATACAAAAAAAAAATCGATACGAGTCCAAATTTACATTGAGCCATAGGTGTACAAACTTAGAGAATGACTAACAAAACAACACGTACGATCTTCTAACATTCGTCACATGACTAAGAAAGTTGCGACCATAGCTTTGTCTGTTACTTGCACATGAAACTGTGTAAAGGTGAGCACCACATCTTATCTCAAATAAAGAACATAATATAAAGATAAGACAAATATATTCATAAGAACACCCAAACAACTTATCATATATGCAATGTTAAATAAATCAAACCATGTATGGATTTTCCACACATGACAAACACCGTCCATCCATGAATTCATATCGTTTACACAAGATATCATATCGTCAAAACATGACCAAAACCATCCACATATGACCTTATATCATTGACAAAGGACTATTCACATCATCCACAAAAGACCAATACCATCCATACAAGACCTCATATCGTCCATGAATTACCTCATATCGTCCATACAAGACCACACTTATAAATGATTGTACAAATGAGATATACATATAAAAGGATAACCATAATTCATACATATTATATACTCATGTATATCCGAAATATCATTTAGAAAATAATAAATGAACATAATTACATTATCAATTTTATATTATATATACAAAATCGAAATCAAACCCACCTAAACGTGTATAACCACACTTACGAGTGTTCATAATATGGTATTTGAAACATAACACTACTTGAATCGAAACTTATATCTTAACTTCTTCGATTCTCTTATTTTACATAATACCATTTATATCAGAAATAAAATATTTAATTTCGATGTAATTTTATATATATATATATTCATAACTTCTAATATGCCTTACAATATGAAATCATAGTCAAAATTCAAATGGTTAAAATATAATCCTTAATTTTTTTTATTTAACTAAATAAATTCATATTTTACTGCTTCGATTCCAAACAAATCTTGTATGTCTACTGTTGCATAGTCGTACAACCTTTAACATATATACGTAACAATATTATTAAATACAAACTTTACTTATTACTAATTTTGTCAAAAACTAATTTTTAAAATCTAAATATGTACTTAAAATGAAATTCAAAACATTTTTATTACCTTTGGATTTTATATCAACCATGAACTAAAATCGAATTACCATGTTATTTTATTTTGGCTCTGACCTCTTTCTCTTTCTGATTTTATTATAGGTTGGTCTCTTTTCCGTTAATATGTTTGGTTTATCCCTCTCAGGTAAATCAATATCTATATATAAAGTAGTGACTCTCAGGTAAATCAATATCTATATATAAAGTAGTGACGATGTCATATTATTTTTAGTTTGACACATACATCCACGTGTCAAATTTGACTTTACTTTATCCATACATAATAATTATGACATTTATCTTGCATTGCATGGTTTTGTATGTTATTAATAAATATTTTTATTCATAATTCTTTTATATTTTAATTAAGAAACTAAGCTCACTACATCTTTATTTAAGGTATACGAAATGCTTATATATATAAAAGATACTATGATTTTAGTTGATTTTTTAAAATTATTAATACAACGAATATATAACTAAATATTTAAATTTTAAATTTTCAATACAATAAAATACATCTAAATTCAATATCTATTATTTTAAAAAATTTAAAAATTCAAATTTGGGTTTTACAAATATTTTCTTAGACTATATTGGTTCAGATTATCTATATGGGTTTGAGATTATCCTCTAAGAAGGCTAGCCTTTTTGGATTAGAAATTAATAAAAAAGTTTACCAATTCTCGTGCTTTGATGATAGTCATAGGTTGGAATTGTATGTCAAAATTACCAATCTCTACTAACCACCATGTTAACCGTTCGAAGATATCATGCTTCCGAAGATATCATGCTTCCGAAGATACCATGTTAAAAATATGACCTCATTTTCGTAACAACCATAATTAATGCTGGTGTTAGTTTTTCCAATTTTAAGTATTGAGTATCAACATCGAGGAATGATTGGATCACACAACCAATGCCTCTCTAAATGACTCATTTTTCTCTCAACATTATTGAGTTGACAACATGGTTAGATACGACTATATACAATTATAGTATCTTACACGAGTTTGTTCACATTAAAACCTTAAACGAAGCTTGATGCTCTTTTCTTTTATGAAGGTTATATCACGATATGGGTTCCAATTGAAACTTCAAACACTCTTTCAATTTTAGAAAAATGAAGAGCACTTGTACAAGGATCTTGAAATGAATTAATTGAGCACAACCAACCTTAATGTTAAAATCTAGACCTCTTTGATGTTTTGTAGATATATGTATTGTTTAAAACAATCATGGAGCATTCATTTTGATATATGTTCGATCATCAAGAAACATCATTACATTCTCTAGTTATGTGCTAATTTTCTAAGATTTTGATCCTCCCATTGATAATATACAAAAAGAAATGATACGTTGTAAATATGATATCATGCATATGCTGGATCCATGGTTGTCCCAATATGACATTATAGGATGATGGTCCACTTACTACCATGAATATTCATTGTACACTCTTTCGATAGTCTCTCTTCCCGAGTACCACATCTAGCTGGAGTTCGTCTATAAATAAGGTGATGTTGTTGTGAAACTGGTCAAACCCTTTATGATGGTGCTAATGGTACTATGTCTCAAATTAGGCTCAATATTTCTTGAACGAGATATGATAAAATTATCGTTATCCACTATAATTTTTTTTTATCTCTTTCTTGACGGTTTTCCTTACTATTATGATCACATCTTCATTGGGTCCTACTATTTGTTAAGTCATCATCATCAGAATTGATGCTAGGGTAAAAATTTCGATAGAAGTGGGCCAAAATTTGATATGTGTTTTGCACTTCAAAGTCAGTTACATGATATTTTAGAAGGAATAAGTGAATCATGTACGATTATCTCCTCCGGTGATGATGAGTACCACTTTTTAGTTAGTAGCACGATCCAATTATTGATTGCACTCCTCATAGATTACTAGGCTTTCTAGCACACGAGGCGTCGTGGTCGGTGTTTTTTTAGAAGGCTTGACTTGGAGCGCTGGTCTTGGGTTCACCGAGGATTTTCTTGAAGTTATAAGAGCTTGAACCTTAATAAAATCACCATTATCGATGCAATTCTAAATTTTATCTTGTAAGACGTGATAGTCCCTTGTTTTATGTTTGTTCTTCTTATAGTACTTACGAAAGTTATTGGTGTGTTTATATAAATTTACATTTTCAAGATTTCAAAAGACAACCAGAAGTTTGGGGGAGGTGGATTCCATGGTCATGGTAATTCTCAAGGCTTATTTTTAGTCATAACGGACCTTCTTAGTATATTCATTTTATACTCTCTTTGTGATTCATCTTGTATTGTATTATGTATTCATTGTCTCCTTAAATTATATTTATTGCAATAAACTAGTTTATGAATGATATCCAAAGAAATTATACTCTCGTTGTGATTCATCTTGTATTGTATTATGTATTCCTTGTCTCCTTAAATTATATTTATTGCAATAAACTAGTTTATGAATGATATCCAAAGAAATTTAATTTTTCAAATTGAGCCCGAATAAAATTGACTAAATTTGTGAGTGTACTACCTGAAAAGGTCATAAAACATTCTCGACACATGAGCTGATCATATCCATTGAATCCCAACATCTCATTTAAAATATTTAAATATGGTTTTAATTACCGTTGGGATCTCTTGGATCAACTATTTCATCTAAGACAATCAGGACCCCTTCAGGTTGCTATAAGCTGGATCCCACAGAAGCAACATATCATTTTCTAGTACATATACTACCATGAATAAACATTATACATTCTTTCAATACTCCCTCTGTATGAGGACCATATCTTGCTTGAGTTCTCTTATATGTGAGGAATCTGTTGCAGTGAAACTGGTCAATACCCTTTTTATGGGGCTAATAGTACTACACCCAAGATTCGGTCATAACTTTTCTTGAAAACAATATTTGCCAAACTATCAGATCAACCATGATGATTCTTATTTCTTCCCCAACATACATCTTCTTGGTGTCCTATAATCCCATTAATTCATCATCATTAAAACTAATGGCGGGGCTATGAATTTCAATAGATGTGGACTAAATTTAGCCTATTTGTTTGATCTCAAAGTTAGTTGTGTGATTTTTTTGAAAGCATTGGTGAATCATGTAATATAATATCTTTGGACGATGGTGAGTACCATTTTTTGGTCTGAGATGAGATCAAACTAATGATCTTATTCCTCATATATTTCTAGGATTTCCAGCATATGGGTGTTATGGTTGTTTTTTTTTTATCTTTGAGAAGGCTCGACATGGAGCGTTGGTGTTGCATTCACCGCAGGGTTTTTTGATGTTGTAAGTGCTCAACCATTGAAACATAAATTAATTTAATATTATCGATGAGATTATGGATTTTATATTTCAAGACGTGACAGCCCCTTGTTTGATGTTTGTTCTTTTTATGGTACTTACAAAAAATGTTAGCGTTTATTTTTTTGCTGGTAAATTTATATTTTTAGGCTTTTTAAAATTAAACGTGTCATTTGTTTGTGGTACATGGTTTTCACAGTCGCAGTGAGCTTGGTGTATTAAAAATTAAAACCCCATGTGAAAATCTGGTTTTTTTATGGGAGGATTTTTATGTGTTTGTTTGGAAGATTATTTAGTTGTTTGAACTGAAGCAATGATCAATTGCTCGGTTGGGCTATATGTTGGGTGGTAAGAGTGATATACATTATGTTTCGTGGCATATTCATTCACATAGTGTCGCCATATTTTATTTTTTTCTCGACTTGGGTAATATATTGCTAAAGGTTAAGGTCTTTCACTTAATGAAGTCTTTGGCCAAGAGGCCGCACATGGCGTCTTTGCTATAAGAAACCCATGCTACAAGGACATGGTAGTTTCTAGGCTATTTTAAGTCCTAAATAACCTCTCAGAGTATTCTTTTATACTCTCGTTGCGCTCCTACTTGCAGTGTATTATGTAATCCCCGTATACTTAGACTATATTGCTTCAAATAAACTAGTTTATAAATGATTTCTAAAGAATTTCAAATGTTTAAATCAATCCCGAAAATAATTTATCATACCATTTGAGGGTATTTCTTTAGGATTTATAGAAAATTATCGATATATGAATCTATCATCTCCACCAAACCCTAGCATCTCGTCTTCAAATTGTTCAATATGATGCTCATGATCGTCGGTTCCGTCGTAATTGTCCATCTTATATTGGTTAAATTTAGCGAATATATATTTTTCCAATATATCCGAAGCTAATATGGATATGGCTAAGTTGTAATTAGGACCCGTAGTTTATTATACTTGGCTTATGGTGTTTCCCATGCCATCATGGAACTTGATTGAGTACTTGGTGTTATGTCGGGGTTTTGACAAGTTATCAAGATAGATTTGATGTTTCCTTACTGAACCATTTCAGGGTCCATCATGCGTCGTTATTTAATAGTGATTTTGGTGAGAATTGTTTTACATCCTTTCTATTATACGATGATATTAGGTCATGTTGAATGAATCTTAGTTAAATAATGTCTCGAGACCCTTGCCCTTAGTGCTTTCTCTCATGAATGATGGTTTAGATGTTTTCACCTCAACACGTTATCATGGGAATGACGATATAGAGGTACTAAGGAGGTTGATGTTACATCATCTTAAGCGGAATTATCTTATCAACGAGGCTAATGAATTTTTGGAGCGTAAACCATGACTGTGAATGTTGACCATTATTTTCTGATTGAAGAAGACTTGTTCCAAATGAGTATATTACAGATTATCCATATGATGTTTCAATTCAATAATTGGATCTATAAGATCATCTACTAATGGAACATTGGGTCCGAAAGTAGGTGACTTCAATATAGCATAACTTAGTATTTTAAGTATAATATATATTTTAAATATTTTAGAGTCTTATTGTAAGTCTCACTTCTGTTTGGAAAAAATCAAAAAGTATATTTTTCTCACTCGAGCTTGAACCAACTTCGCATTCTTGAAAGTTAAATGGAAAACAATATTTGGCCCTTTTGGGTCTTTTCTTCTTTAAGTATTCATACCAAAAATTGAATGTCTTCTGACTCATTAAAATTAAAATTTAATTTTGTTTTCAAATTTATTATGGAGAACACAAACAAAATGGAAGTAAACCGACGGAGGCTGATAAAAAGAAAGTCCTAAGGAAAATATTTTGAATTGTTAATTTAATCGATAAAATTATTAACAAACCATAGATATTTAAAATATCACAAAATCAAGTAAGAAATAATAGTACATAAAATAAAATCATTTTTATATAAAAAAGAAGAGACGATTTGATAGAAAAATAATTAGGCATATGGAAGCAGAGTTAGTCTTTATCCGTGTATCATTTCTCAGTCGTTTGTCATTAGTTGTGAGGTCACTAAACTTATAACAACCACCTCTATATCATAGTTCTTGTTATGAATGATTCTGTCGGTGCTAAATGCATCCGTCAAAGATGTTGTATCTAGACTCATAAAACTTCAAACCGAACCAACTTAGATACTTGTCGGGCTCAAGATTTGCACATCGATAATCTACTTGGCAAAGGAACACGGTGTCTAAATTTTTTATACTACACTTTGAGCACTATATTTTTGTGTTTCAACAGTCTTTTCACAACACAATCGCTTTGTCATTAGGACAAATCATGACCGTGCTCTAAATTTAATTCAGTTGAATGTAATAAAGTGCATGGTATTTTCCAACCAAATTGTACTCTATGGTCTGTCTTATCATTAAATACCAACCAAATTGTACTTATGGTCTGTCTTATCATTAGTTTTGGTCTTGCTGATCGATTTTATTTTTATATCTATGTTCCACATAAGGTTCAATCTCCATCGTAAGATCGAAAGTACATTCGGTAAATGTTTTCTGACGACATACATCAATACATCAATATTAAAATTTATAAAAGTAAAACAAAACAACCACAATTTATCTATGATGCCAAGATGTATACTATTTTTCAAGAATAAAATCTAATTTCCAATATTAAATGATCTTAAAGTATAATTATGTGGCTTAACAATATATCGAACAAATATTGCCTAATAACCAACAAAACATATATGACCAAATTTGAGGCACATTCTATATTTATTCAATGAGTTTCGACTATGATAAAACTTCAATAGGACATTTAAAGATCCTATTTATTAGATACCTAGGTAGATTATCAAACACACATTCATATGCAAGTCCGAATCCTGTTAGTTATGAACAAATGGAATCGAAATATCAAAACCTCTCATACGATCCGCGGATAGGTCCACCAAAATCGTGACACGTTAGTCCGACCTCTATGTTCGGCTTTAGTATTGGTTTGGCCTCAATATCAGTTTGACCTTAAGTGTTCAATCTCACATGTATTCTAACTCAACATGAGTTTGGGTTCAACCTAGGTTTGGTGCCAGCCTGACCTCATCACGATCCCAACACGACCTCAACATGACCTTAGCCCGACCTCGGCCCGACCACAACATAATTTGACCTTAGTTTCGGTTTGGCTTCTACTGCTTCAGTTTCGGTTATGATCTTTCTACCGTCATCAGATGATCAACCCTATGAGGGCAATTAAGTTTCCAGATATTTTATCTTTTATTTATGTTTCTAAAAATTTGATTGTTCATTCACTTCCGGACCATAGAAACAAAAGAGGATACTTAAATCCCTTAAAGTGTTAAGGGCACCAGAGCTGAAATTTTTTGTTTGCTCAAAACATTTTTTTTTTGAGTTGGTTTGGAGAGCTAAAATAAAATACCTTGGGAATAAAAAATCCAAAGACGTTTAGATCACTAGAAGAGTATTACTTACTTTTGTACTATTTTCTTTCAGAAATAAAGAGTTTTTTTTGTTAAGAAAAGTTTTTTCAATAAAAGGTTTTAATGAGTCATGAGTAATGATATTATGCAATCGAGCTCTCTAGATTCATGACAGTTCGGCTAAAAGTAATTGGTTATGAAAATGAAAAAAGTAACAAAACTCTTGTGTCTGCTCAAATAAAAGCTCATAAGATTGGTCACATATGCTAAAAAGTTAAAAAAAATCCATGTGATTGGCTACCCCACTACGCTGAAGCCTAAAATATTATTTTTTAATATCAAACAATCTAAAGTTCAAGCGCTCGGTGGTACAACCAAACTCCAAACTTAATTTTATGGGTTCAACAAAGATAACTTGTAATGAAGCCAGTAATATAGACCACACAACATGATCTTAAAAGTAGTAGTTCGACTCTATATGAATTGTTAGACATAGATTCGTACTCATCATTCACTCCATTCGCAAGAACTATGAAAGCTACTTATGAAATTAAATATGTAAATCAAACAAATTTTAATAAATAAAAAAACACCTAATTAAGAAAAACATACATCTAAAATTAAACTTATAAATAAGAAATAAAAAATATTATATCCAAAATTTAAAATATAATAAATCAAGAATTGATTAAACATGTTTTCAAATTTAGAAAAAAATTATTTTTATCTCATTTAATCAAACATTATAATTAAAATATCATATTTATTTGAGCAACCTATCCAACAACTGACATCTCAACAACTATACAAATTACAACACAACTCAATATATTGTATTTTTATTATTTAATAATATTCTTTTTGTCATTTAAAAAGTTATATTTGTTTACAAATTCTTCCACTAATGTTTTTTCCCGAACGAGTTAAAATTTGCCAATATTTGATATTTAAAATTACATATTTTATTTTGTTTAATAATAAAATTATTAATGTGTGATTATTAATTTTATGTTTTTAAAGTAAAAAATATTATTGATAAAAGGAAAATGACCTATTCGAGATTAAAAGAGGAGACAAAACCCTTTTGAGAAAACAAATCTACCTAAGCGACACCCACCAAACACTTAAAATAAAAATTAAAATAGGTGCCAGAACGAAAACTATTAACTACAATGAATTATGAAAAGCTGGCCGAATCCTTTCGACTTTAAAGATCAGATGGATGTTCAAGATATCTCGAAGAACAAAGATTCCAGATTAAAAACACCAGATGAACCGAAAGTTGATGCATCAAGCATGAATTCAATCAATAACTCAAATTTGGGGTATTGCGAGCCTTTAATGAGGTGCTTCCTTAAGAGAAAGAGGACAACATCTTGACGGTGAAAAGGTTAATCATTTCCTGCTTGAAAAATTGACGGAGAATATCGCAATGAATGAAAGAAATTTTCAAGTATTTGAGAAATCTGTATTTTTAGGGAATGAAGCTGAATAATAAAGAAGAGATGACCTTGGACTATGAATAACACATTTGATAAACACCTGTGTGCAGAAGAATTGGTCTTCAGGATCGAGAAGTAAGCAGATTCACTAAAATAGAGCATCAAGGCATTGAATGAATCAATAGAATTGAGCTGAATGTCAAAGACTCTATATTAAAATTGCAAATGTTAGTTGATTCTTGATGCTGGAGTTTTAGATTTGTTAAGAATAATCAGTGGGATTTATTTACCGCTTTTGAGTTTCTGCCATGCACCCTAATAGGATTAAGCTATTAACTCAGAGCAAGGCTAGTCAGGTGGGACCCGCTAAGCGAGTTAATGAATTTAAGATGGATAGAATGATCAACCATTTCAAAGATACATAGAATTTTAGTCATTAATTGATATATAACCCAAACCAATAGTTTCCATAAATATGATAGCTTGAAGAGGATTAGGAATCTAATTATGGTTAACAATGTAGTTGCACAAACCCATAACTATATGATCCTTTTGGACAAACGAAAACGGGCTTTATTTGGGGCCCAGATATCAGAATCAGGCGATGCCACCACTCAAATCGAACGCGTCGAGAAGCCCAATGATTTTTAAAAGCATCACAAAGTGATGAAGTCCAGACCTTAAATTTAATCGTTTAAACCCTCGTTTTGCTGTTTTAGTAAATTTACTACATTTTCCTATTTTTGTTGGATTTTATTAAAATACTTAACCAGCTCCAATCGCTTTGAAATTGGGTTGGGTTTTACTTTATTGCAAAAGGAAAAAACTGTAATTTTGGGCTAGGGTTTCGAGCACTTTTATAAAAGGCTCTCAAACCCTAGTTTTCCCTCAGACTTTTTTGAATAGAATTTGATTTTCTTTAAAGTCTCTTTTACTCTGACCTAGGGTTAGAGCTATCCATCTTTTATTGTTCGTCTTCTTTCTCTGAATTTTCAGCCACCTGTTCCATCTCGTAGCTTGGCGCTACCATATTAGTATCAGATTCAGAGTTCCTACGACGTGAGTAACGACGGTATGCCGCCAAAGCGATCTTTTCGGGGGAAGTCCACTCTTCCGATCATCGAATCGGTTGAGCGTGATGAATTCGGTCAATTCCAATCCCAGGTTGGTGAATAGATGCACTCGTTGGGAAATCAGTTCAGAGGCGTACAAGAAGCACTACACAGGCTGTTGAACAATCAAACCAACAGATTTCGAGCTCTAGGTTTGAGCAACCTGCTGTCGGGATCTGAGAGAGAGATCGGCCGTGAGCGGAAACCGTTTGCTCCTCGGCGAGAGCAAGTTAGGGATCAATATTCACCACAAGACTGCCGTGACCAAGTCTTTGAGCAGCCACCAACGAGAGATTCTGATATGAGCGCCAACAAACGGTGAGAATCTGGATTCAGATTGGAGATCCCAGAGTTCCAAGGGGGTCTCGAACAGGAGGATTTTTTAGATTGGATCGCCTCAGTTGAAGAAGTCCTTGATTTCAAGGAGGTTCCGGATGGAAAGCGGGTACAGTTAGCTTCAACTAAGTTCCGAGGCCGAGCTGCATCTTGGTGGCAACAACTCAAGCAGACCAGATCAAGGCACGGTAAGCCACAAATAACAACATGGGCTAAGTTTGTGAAGCACTCGAGGTCTGCGTTTTCACCTTACAACTATGCCCGCATAATGTATCAGCGGTTCCAAAACCTTAAACAAGGGTCAGAACTGTTGACGAGTACACTAACGATTTTTTCAAGCTACAAAACCGTATCGATATTGCTGATTCAGCAGATCAGCTAGTATCTCGCTATATATGGGGATGCGACAACAGTTTCAGGACCAGTTGAACATGTTCGACCCTGTGAATGTGTCTGAAGCACATCAGCGCGCACTGCATCTGGAGAAAGCCCTTTCACGAAGGCCTTATGGAGGAGACACTGCCAGAACAACTCCATTGGCATTCCCAAAAAATACTGTTCCAAGCCCTAACCCAGGAGTACCAACTGCTTCTCCTATGTGTACAAGTGCTAATTTGCAGGTCCCTAGTCGCACAGTTACTTCCTCACAGGTCCGTTGCTACCATTTTCATGAACTAGGGCACGTTGATTCACAGTGTCTAAAATTACAACAGCCACAAAAATCGAGGGGTATGTTGGCTGACACTGCTGATTTTTACCTGGAAGGTGACCCACAGTTTGATGAAGAACCAGGGGATGTTGTTGATGAGGTTCCAAAGGACCAGGTTACAGGAGGAGATATTGGTCAGGCATTGGTTTTAAGGCGTATCTGTTTGACGCCGGAAGCCAAAAGTGATGGGGATGATTGGCTACAGAACAATATTTTCCAATCGACTTGTACTATTGGAGGAAAGGTATGCAAATTCGTTATTAATTCAGGGAGCTACAAAAATCTGAACAAATTGTCCAGAAACTTGCCCTGAAAACAAAAGACCACCCAAACCCCTATTTCCTGGTAAAAGGAAGGTAGTGAGGTAAATATCTCTAGAAGATGTCTGGTATCTTTCTCTGTTGGTAACTATAGGGATACAGCATGATGCGATGTCATTGGGATGGATGCGTGTCACTTGTTGCTAGGCCGATCCTGGAAATATGATAGAAGTGTCACATATGATGGTAGGAGGAACCGCTACAGTTTTATATGGAATAATATCGGGTTCATATTAGCACCAACTAGAGAGGTTTCCCCAAAACCTGCCCTTGCAGTGTCAAAGGAGTCGGGTAAGACCTTTCTAGCTCGAAAGGAATTTATAGAACATGCTCATGAAACAGGGATTGTCTATCTTTTGGTGGTTAAAGAATTTAGTACTGATCCATTTGCTGGTATACCTGAGCGAGTTCGGCCGCTATTAGCAGAATTTTCTGTTGTCTTTCCCGATACTTTACCTACAGGTCTTCCTCCATTAAGAGATATCCAGCACCAGATTGACCTTGCACCGGGTGCTAGCCTACCAAACCGACCGCATTATTGGATGAGCCCAAAAGAGCATGGAGAGATCCGCAGACAGGTGGAAGAACTGTTGACAAAAGGCCATATCCGGGAGAGTCTTAGTCCTTGTGCGGTTCCTGTACTGTTAACACCAATAAATGATGGCTCAATGTGAATGTGTGTGGATAGCCGGACTATCAACAAAATTACAGTCAGATATCAGTTTCCTATTCCTCGCCTTAATAATTTACTGGATCAATTGAATGGTGCTACTGTGTTTACGAAGCTGGATTTGAAGAGCGGATATCACCAGATTCGTATTCGTATGGGGGATGAGTGGAAAACAACCTTTAAGACTCGAGAAGGTATGTTTGAATGGATGGTAATGCCATTCGGTCTTTCTAACGCTCCTAGCATGTTCATGCGGGTTATGAACCAGGTATTTTGCCCGTTCATCGGAAAATTTATTATTGTATATTTTGATGACATTCTTATATATAATACCACGGAAGAGCTGCATCTCCAGCACTTACGCGAGGTATTGGTTGTTTTGAGGCGAGAGGAGTTTTATGGAGGACTCGATAAGTGTTGTTTTATGACAGATTTGGTTGTCTTCTTGGGGTATGTCGTGTCAAAGGATGGGCTGTCAGTGGATCAGTCGAACGTGGCAGCTGTGCGAGACTGGCCTATTCCTACTTCCATCACTGAAGTCCGCTCTTTTCACGGATTGGTCTCCTTTTACAGACGGTTCATAAAATTTTTTTAGCACTGTTATGGCTCCTATTACAGAGTGTATGAAGGGCAAGACATTCTGCTGGACCCCTGAAGCAGCTAAGGCGTTTGAGGAAATCAAGGTAAGACTGATCACCGCATCGATTCTGGTTTTACCTGACTTCTCTACAGGATTTGAACTGGATTGTGATGCGTCCGGATTGGGAATTGGCGATGTACTCAGCCAACGAGGCCGCCCTGTAGCATACTTGAGCGAAAAGTTAAGTGGAGCTAAACTTAACTACAACACCTATGACAAGGAGTTCTATGGAGTTGTACGAGCTTTGAAGCACTGTAGTTCCTACTTGGCCTACAATGACTTTGTCCTGTACACCGATCATGATACTTTAAAGTATCTGCAGAGTCAGGAGAAACTCTCTTCCCGCCATGCACGTTGGGCAGCATTTACTCAATAATTTACCTTTTCCATTAAGCATACTTCAGATACAGTTAACCGCGTAGCTGACGCACTGAGCCGGCACACCATGATGATTCGTATGGAAGGAGAAGTTGTGGGATTCGAGATGATGAATGATCTACTGGCTATCGACCCATATTTTGGTCCTATTCTAGAGGACGTCAGGGCAGGTTTGCGAACGGATTTTGCAGTGAGCAACGGTTACCTCTTCAAAGGTAATTTACTATGTGTTCCTGAGGGAAGTTTGAGGTTACTAATTGTACAGGAGAGACACAACGAGGGGCATGGGGGTAGAGATCAAACCCTTCACTTTGTCTCCAGTCAGTTCTTCTGGCCGCATTTGAGGCGAGATGTTATCCGTTTTGTAGCTGGTTGTCGGGTTTGCCTGGTGGCAAAATGTACATCCTCCAATGCAGGTCTGTACCTACCACTCCCAACACCGGAAGGACCGTGGCGAAGCGTCAGCATGGATTTCATCTCTGGGTTGCCAAGAACACAGAGAGGTAACAATTTTATTTTTGTAGTGGTTGACAGGTTTTCTAAGATGGCCCACTTCATTGCCTGCAAAAAAACCACAGATGTTGTGAATGTTGCTAATTTATACTTTCGTGAGGTCTACCGCTTACATGGTCTACCCTTGAATATCGTTTCTGATAGCGATGCACAGTTTGTGGGGCATTTTTGGAGGAGTTTGTGGTGTCTCACAAACACGAAGCTGAGTTTTAGCAGCGCGTATCACCCGCAGACAAACGACCAAACCGAGGTAACTAATCAAACGTTAGGCAACATGTTATGCACATAAGTCTCTGGGAACTTGAAAGCATGAGATTCCCACCTTTATCATGTTGAGTTCGCCTATAACAAACACCACAATCGCAGTGATGGGTATAGTCTACTCATGGTAGTCTATGGTTATAACCCACGGGGTCCTATGGACTTAGCTTTCCCAACGCTTGATAAGGTTCCAGCTAAGGTCGAGAACGCCATTGCTGATCTATGGGAGATCCATGAGAACACCCGCAAACACCTGGAGGAAACAACACAGAAGTACAAGATTGCCGCAGATAAGAAGCGCCGCCTGGTGGAGTTTGCAGTGGGGGACTTTGTATGGGCTGTTTTTACCAGGGATCGCTATCCTGCACACGAGTACAACAAGTTGGCTGCAAGGAAAGTGGGTCCGTTTGAAATTATTGAAAAAATTAATCCCAATGCATATAGGTCGAAACTACCCAGCCACATCAAGACCCATAACGTTTTCAACGTGAAGCACCTGGTGCCATTTACCGCTACTGCTAAGGATGATGAAGCTGAGAATTCGTGGGCGAATTCTTCCGAAGAAGGAGAGGATGATGTAGTTGCACAAGCCCATAAATATATGGCCCTTTTGGACAAACGAAAACGGGCTTTATTTGGGGCCCAAATATCAGAATTAGGCAATGCGACCACTCAAATCGAACGAGTCGAGAATCCCAACGATTTTCAAAAGCATCACATGTGATGAAGTCTAGGCCCTAAATTGAATTGTTTAAACCCTCGTTTTGCTGTTTTAGTAAATTTTCTACATTTTTCTATTTTTATTAGATTTTATAAAAATAATTAACCAGCTCTAATCATTTTGAAACTGGGCTGGGCTTTATTTTATTGCACAAGGAAAAAGCTGTAATTTTGGGCTAGGGTTTCGAGCACTTTTATAAAAGGCTCTCAAACCCTAGTTTTGCCTCAGACTTTTTTGAATAGAATTTGATTTTCTTTAAAGTCTATTTTACTCTGACCTAGTGTTAGAGCTATCCATCTTCTATTGTTCGTCTTCTTTCTCTGACTTTTCAGCCACCTGTTCCATCTCGTAGCTTGGCGCTACCAGTTAATATCCATTTTAATCTTACATTTAAGGGTGCATTTCGTAATCCAATCAGCTGCATTATTTAGACCATGTAAATGTGAAATAAATTCATTGATGGAGGCTTACGAATTCTACAATAGTCCATATAGGGATCAAGTGTCCAAGGGTTTTTACCAGAGGAAATAATATCCACTAATTATTTTGAATCACTTTCAATATCAACATTGATAATGTTCAATTTTTTTACACATTAGGAGACCATTTAATAAGGCTCTGAATTCAGCCACCAAAGGATTAGTTTTACCATAGATTATGACAAAACCCTGAATTACATTATCCTAATGGTCTCTAAGGATGCCACTGCCACTAGCCTCACCATTAGGCAAACATGAACCATCTATGTTAAGCTTGAATCTGTTTTGGGATGAGGGAGACCATTTAAGTATACAAATCTTCTTAGTACTATTCAGATAGTTATAACAGCCTATATATGGAGCTACATGATCATCATTAGCCCAATGAATCTTGTTTAAAAAATTATCTTGGTCCATATGATCATTTGGTTTATATAGTTGATATGAGAGATGGTAGAGATCATAATATTGTTATACTTAAAATTATTTCCAGACTTCCAGATAACCCAACTAATTAAGACATGGATAATAGTCTTAATATGCACATTAATATTAATGGACCGAAACCATTTTTTCAAGAGGCGAGGGTAGGTCATATGTGTACCATGGTTAATACCAAATAAGAAAGAATAATGGGACCAAAGGGACCAGGTAAAGGTGCACTTCACAAATAGATGATTAATACTTTCAATGTTAGTGCAAAATTGGAACTTAAAAACCAGAGTTAAGTGCCTTTTTTTGGAGAGAAGTATGAGTAGGAATCCAACCATTTAGGATTTTGCAACAAAGAAAAGAGTACTTATTGGGACAAATATTGTTCTAGAGTCTCCTAAAGAGATTGGATTGACTATGTTTTTTCCTTAAGTGATTCCAAGTAATTTTAGTACTAAATAAGCTATTATCATATAAAAGCTAGATTATTCTGTCTTCAACAAGGGGATTGATAGAAAGATTATGTAATTTATTAAAGTTAGAATAAAAAACAATCTAAGAAATCATATTATGGTTCTAATAGTTAGAGTTCCAGTCCCATAAAGTATGGACATGGGCTTTGATAAGCTATATTGTTAATATGGTCAGATAATCTAATTAAATAAGAAATTTTAGACCAATTGTCCATAATTCAACTTTCCCACTAACAAGCTTCCACATACTTTTCAGTAGTTTGTCTAATGCTCCTTAGTATTTTCCAGATTAGAGAATATTGCTTAACATAGTTGACCTGAAGGGGATGCATTGTTTTGTAGTAAATGCTGGCCATGTATGTAGCCCAAAAAGATTTTTTATCGATAAACTTGTACCATAACTTGCAGAAAACGGTATCATGCAAGTATTTAAGAGACTTAATATCTAAGCCACCTTCATAAAAATGTTTAGTAATACTAGACCAACTAGACCAGATAATAGAGTTAAATTCTAGAGAAGATCTCCAAATAAATTTATTAAACATTCTTTCAGTTTTAAGAGTAACAGATTTAAGGAAAGAGCTATTGTGTAACCACTAAATAGGTAAAGCCATTATGATAAAGTTTATGAGAGTTAAATTCCCACCACATGATAGGTTTTTATCATTTCATTCATTGATCTTGTCTCTTATTTTCATATTAAAAGGCTCAAAATTTATAATCCTGTTGTTTAAGTTAATTGAAACACCTAAATACGTACTGGCAGGATACTAATAGAGAAGCATGCGTGGATTTAAATGTTGTTTATTTTGTTGTTACAAATATTAGCAGCATTGATAATCTTAGTTTTATTTTTATTAATAGCCTGACCAAAACTAGTTTGATAATGATGCATGAATGAGGCAAGAAGACCAATAGTTGATGGGAGGCTATTGGTGAAGATTAATAGTTCATCAGCAAAAGCTAGGCAGGGGATGATCATAGGGCTTCTAGTCTTGTAAATTATGGATTTGTTTTAATTAAAGAAATTGTTAAGGCCACAAATAAGATATTCTTCTACAATAATGAAAAGACTAGGGGATAATGGATCTCATTGTCTTATACCTCTTAAGGATTTGAAATAACCACAATAATCGATATTAATAAAGATAAGCATGTTTTTTTTTATAATTCTATAAATTAAGTTAATAGAATTGGTAGATAAGCCAAATTGGGATAAAAATTTAAGGATAAAGATGTGAGATATTATATTAAAAGCTTTAGTCATGTCAAGTTTAGTTATGATGTTGTCACATTTGTTTTTGTGCTTAAGGTCATGGACAAGATCTTTAACTAATAGAATATTGTCATGAATATCTCTATTAAGCACAAAACCACTCTGGGCATTACAGATAATGTTAGGAAGAATGATATCTAATCTATTATAAATAGTTTTGGACAGAATCCTGTTGAGGAGGGTACACATGCTTACAGGTCTAAACTCTTGCCAATAGTAAGGGTTATTGATCTTAGGGATAAGGAATATTAGAGTGGAAAATACACCATTATGAATAATATAACCTTGGAAAGAGGATTGAATGGATGCAATAAGGTATTTCTTAATGATATTTCAACAAACTTTATAGAAACTGCTATAAAAACCATCAATTCCAGTAGCACTAGAGCTTTTAAGATTAAAAAACATTATAGATTTAATCAGGGTTAGGGCTAGCCATAAGGATTCTATTGTCATAATCACTTATCAAGCTAAGAATTATGTTTTGAAGAGATGCAAGATTCTCAATGGTATGAGGGACACAAATGGTGCTTTTGAAATATGATTCAACTGAGTTATAGATAATCTTAGGATCAGTGATCCAAATACAATGGTCAATAATACAACTGATTTTTTTTTCTTAACATAATTGTGGTATAATTTAGTTTTTTTATCCTCGTCCTTAATCCAGTTAGTTGGGTTTTGTTTTTGAACAATAGGTTTCCTCTTTGTTTAAAAGATGAAGGTGGGTTAATTTAGCTTTGTCCCAGTTTATTTTATCTTCAATAGAGTTATAATCTTGGTATTTAACTTCAAGATAATTAACCTTATCTTCAGCATCAATGATGGAATCAAAGATGTTTCCAAAACTATCTTTATTCCAGATTCTAAGGTCAGATTTGAGCCTCTTAGACTCGATCCATAATATGTTATTAGGTCTACCATTTATGTCTTTGTTCGTACTAAGCTCAACAATGTCCAAAATATCATCATTTAGAGTCCATATGTTTTGGAATCTAAATGGGGCTTTAGACTTAGAAAGGTCATTAGATATAAATATGCTAAGGGAAGTGTGATCAGATCCGGTTCTAGCTAGGTGAGTAACTTTGGTATTAATGAATTAATTCTGACCATTTATGATTATATAACACCATATCTAGTCTTTTCCACTTAGTTATATTTTTCGAAGTATATTTAGTCCCAGAAAAATCATCATCAATTGAGTTACAATCATTCAAAGCTTCAATAAAGTCATCTTGACTTCTCAAACATAATGTAGAGCAAGATGAGATAATGTTAAAATCTCCCATAACCAGCCTATATTTTTTTAGGAAAGGCCAGATTTCTGAGATCATTCCAAAGGTCTAATATGATGAATCTTTGACATTTAACATAAACAAAGGTGGCTTGAAAGAATTTGGTCATGAAAGAGTAATTAACAACAACATTAATTAACTGGTTAGTACTAAAGTTATTTCCAGATTAAAATCTGCTCTCCACATGAGCCAGATCTTATTTCTGGAGTTAGATATACACTTAGGGTAACCGAAGGAAGTATAAATTCTTAATTACTTTTGGTTTTAACTGCAGGTTCATCAGATTAATCTTAAAATCAATCAACAATGCTAATTTCTCTATCATTCTTAATTGAGACACTAAATGATACTTCAAAACTTCTAATGGGATTAGACAATGGGACTTTTTTTCCCCAAGTCTATTCATTTTAGCTCATGAATACTTAATTAGAGGGCTTAAAAACTATATCACGATCATCCTAGTTTGAGATACAAAAACCTAATAGTGACACTATTCCATGTCTATCTTTTGCTGATGACACTATTATTTTTTTAATGGATCCATATCTAGTGTTTATCTTCTCAACAGATTCAAAATAAATTTTCAAGAATAGACTGGTCAATCTATCATCAAAGAAAAAACTATCTTCATTCTACCGAACTCTTCTCCTATTAGTAGAGCTAATTTCACCACCGAAATCATGGACTATAAACATAGTTGTTTTCCTATAACTCACATGGGTGCTATTATCCACAACAGATCTACTGTTGTTCACTATGAAGGCTTAATATCTAAGATTAGGCAGAAAGTTTAAGATTTGAATCATACCTCTTTTTCATTTTATGGCAGGCTCACAAGTCTTCAATCTACCCTGCATATCACTAGTGTCAAAGTGTCAACTTTGTGGAAACATAGAATCTATTTAGCACTACTTTGTTCAATGCAACCTATCATTGTTTTTTTGGATGTATCTCTTACATATTGTGAGCCACATCAAGTATATCATTCTACAACTAAACACAACTAACCTTCTTAAGAGGCACTTCTGGAAAAAATGATATTATCATGGTTTATGAATTCAGTTGTTTTCAACACTTAAAACAGATAAGAAGAATGCAAGCTATACAATGGCATCCTCCTACTGATTCTACTCTGAAGCTTAATACAGATGCATTCATCTTACAATCTAGTGAAGGATCATGAAGTGCAATTATTCGAGATTATAAAAGAGAGATAAATGCTGCAATACGAAGATCTTATGGCAAGCTTAGCCCTATTCTCGCAGTGACTCGCGCTCTACTAGATGGACTAATCCTATGTAACAAGCTGAAAATCTATGCTCTGAAGATTGAGACTCACTCTCTTATCCTCTTAACAATATTATTAAGTAACAAAGCCCCATGGTTTTTACTTCTTTTTCAACAATATTGCAGGTCGCTTATCACATCAAGCTTGACCATCACATATATCTACATAGAGCAAAACTCTATTGCAGACTAACTTGCTCGATGGACCGATAAATACAAATACAAATTTGACTATCCTACAAAGTTAATTCCTAATTATTTGATAACCATTATTAAGCTCGATAGCATTCATACAAACTTTATCAGAAAAATATTTGAACCCTATCCTCTTCGAATTGGAAATAAATATAAAATAGTAATGGATACTCACTAGAACTTTATCCTTTTTTCAGAACTATTTGGAACTTCCTCCTTTTCATCTCTGAAAATTGCAGCAATTTCATTCTCTTCAAGTCAATCATTGAGCATAAACCATTCAAATCGAGCGTCATCTTGCGATTATCTCTCCTCTTGGTATCTCGATAAACATATTCTTAACTTCCTTAAGAGAGTTGTGTCTCCAAATTAGCTGAAATTTTCAGCTAATCCCAGTAGCCTTTATTCTTTCGATCTCTATCTGATGTTATCAATTAAGATAAATGTGTAATCAATTTCAGTGCATCTCATTGGAGGCTGATACTCTACTGTTACTTTAGAGATTTTTGCCCTCTTTAATACAATTTAATGAGTTGGCTCCTCGCCTATCATTTAAAAAAAGAAAAGAAAAAGAAAAGAAAAGAGTAGCGCCCAAAAGAGTACCCCGAACAATTTAAGAGTTGACGAAGATACTACACCTTGCTTCGCATATGCATTAGTCTTTCAATTGTGAAAAAATATATCATCTTTGGAGTCCTCAAATTACGTACTCAATAGGCACTGCATTTCGTCAGGTTCTTATATCTTTCTTGACTAACAATCGAACAAGAACTATCATGGAGAATATACCTTTTGACATCATATATCAGATTTTACTTAGATTGCCTGCCAAATCTCTTTTACGTGTCTGACCATGTCTAACCTTTACCATTAAACATCTCTTTTACGATAATGCTAAATCTCAGATCTGATTTATTAGGTAATAGAGAGACTATTAAATAGTCCAAAGTTGAGTACACAAAAAGACAGCACAAAGTGAAACGACAATGTGAAAAAGAAACGGACAAATTCAAAGGACACAATTAAAGTTTGAGATTAAATGCAACACTCTCCCTCCTAATCTCAACCTCGTTTACTCAAGTTTTTGACTCCTAATAGTTTCCTCATGTTTTCAAACTTGACAGTAGCTAGCCCCTTTGTCAAAATATCTGCTCTTTGATCGTTGCTGCAAACATGTTTCAAGACTACTTCTCCTCGCTCTATGCATTCCCTGATAAAGTGAAACCTTATGTCGATATGCTTGCTTCTACCATGGAACATAGGATTCTTAGCCAGGTCGATTGCAGATCGATTATCTATGCATAAAATCACTGGGCCAACAGCTTCATGTGTTATCTGCCTAAGAGTATTTCTAAGCCAAATACCTTGGCAAGCTGCCGCGGTAGCAGCCATGAATTCAGCTTCACACGATGATAGAGCAACACACTTCTGTTTTTGTGAGACCCAAGTGATAATACTCTCATGCAAGTAATAAACTACTCCTCCTGTGCTCTTTCTATCTTCAATTTGTCCACCAAAGTCACTGTCTGAAAACCCAGTTAACACATTATTGCCACTATTCTTTGTATACACCAACCCGTGTTGTATAGTTCCCTTAACGTACCTGAGTATTCTTTTCACTGCATCCTGGTGCCTCTTTGTGGGTTTTTCCATATATCGGCTGACTATTCCCACTGAGTATGCGATATCTGGTCGCGTATGAACCAAGTATCGTAGACCCCCTACCATACTCTTGTAGTCTGTAGCATTGACCAACTTTCCTGTCTCGTCTCGATCAAGCTGTTCCTTTGGATCCATTGGATACTTCGTCGGATTACAATCTGCCATGCCTGCATTTTCCAGAATTTTTCGTGCATAACTTGCTTGTTTTAATTCGATATATCCTTCTCCTTGTTCAACTTCCATTCCCAAGTAGTAGTTGAGCTTTCCTATGTCGCTCATCTCGAACTGAAGCTTCATCTGGTTCTTAAAATCCTTGATTGCTAAGACACTCGTGCCTGTTACTAGAATGTCATCTACGTATACTGCAATAACCAAACTGTTTTCTCCCTCCTTCCTTGTGTATACAGCATGCTCGTACGGACAACGAGTAAATCCAAGCTTTATAAGACATGAATTCAGTTTGGCGTACCAAGCACGAGGCGCCTGGCGAAGTCCATACAAAGCTTTAGACAATTTGTACACTAGGTGCTCTTGTCCCTTTCTTTCAAATCCCTCTGGTTGGGCAACGTATACATCTTCCACTATATCTCCATTCAAGAAGGCCGTCTTTACGTCGAGATGGTGCACTTCCCATTGATTTTTAGCTGCCAAAGCTAATAGCAACCTCACTGTCTCCAACCGAGTAACTGGTGCGTATACTTCATCAAAATCAATGCCATGTTCTTGTACATAACCCTTTGCTACGAGGCGTGCCTTGTATTTTACCACCTTCCTGTTGGCATCCCTTTTTAATTTATAGATCCATTTCAGACTTATGATCTTCTGTCCAGGTGGTAGACTCGTCAACTTCCATGTATCATTTGCCTCAATAGAATCCATCTCCTGCCTCATTGCTTGCCTCCAGTTGACATCTTTTGCTGCCTGTGTATAATTGACAGGTTCATCTACCCCCATGAGCCACAATTCTTCTTCATCAAGCTCTATTTCTTCTGTGACATTATAAATTTCACTCAAAGGTCTGAATCTTTTTGGCTCTGTGCTATCATCGTAATTATCTCGATTGATTCATTGAGGCAGACGACTGAGAATGTGGAGTGGATACCTGAGTGTTACTGTAGTTGTCATATCCAACAGAGGACTGAGAAGATTCAGGAGCCCGCGACTGTGGTGTTGACATCTGGGTGTTATTGCCACTATGGTTGTCATCACCATACTCCACGATTTCGGTCTCATCTTGACCTGTTTCATCAACCTCAGGCATACTTGCCACAATAAAACTCTCCTGTGTCTCCTCCCTATCTGCAATCATACTCCATGGCCATTGCTTCGTTTCTTCGAAAATGACGTCACAGCTTATATGTATACGATCTTCCTTGGGATCATATAAACGGTATCCTTTAGTTCCAGGCTCTCTCCCCAGATTAACTAACTTTTTACTGCGATCATCCAGCTTTGTGTTGTGCACACTTGGAGTTTTCATGTGCGATAAGCACCCAAAGACCCGTACATGACTTATCTGCGGTTTCCTTGTTGTCCATGCTTCATACGGCGTCTTACCTGTCAATGCTCGCGTGGGTAGTCTATTGAGGATGTATACCGAGTTTCTGACTGCTTCAGCCCACATCTTTGATGGCAATTACATTTCCTTGAGACTGCTTCTAGTCATCTCCACAATAGTTCGGTTTCGACGCTCTACCACTCCGTTTTGTTGCGGAGTGTAGGGTGTCGTGAGGTGTCGCTCAATTCCTGCATTCTCACAGTATTCTTTAAACTCATTAGAATTGAATTCACCTCCTCTGTCAGTTCTCAGCACCTTGATTCTTTTCTCTGACCCGTTCTCAACCAATACACGAAACTTTTTGAATGCTTCGAATGCCTCATCCTTAGTTCTTAGAAAGTACACCCACATAAACCTGCTAAAGTCATCAACTAACAAAAAGAAATATTTGTATCCAGAGGTAGTAGTTGGAGATATCGGACCGCACAGATCACCATGTATAAGTTCTAGTACCTTTTTTGCACTAAACTTGGATTTGGCTGGAAATACCTTCCTGGTTTGCTTTCCCATTAAGCACCCATCACACACGACATTTGGTTTTATTATCCTAGGCATTCCTTCTACCATCTGGTGCTTAGACATGAGAGCCATCGCTTGATAATTGACGTGCCCAAGACGGGCATGCCACAATCTCGTGATGTCATCCGTTTTAGTCATCAGACATTCCTGTTTGTTAGTCTCAATAATAATTTTGTAAAGTCGATTGGCAGATCGTTTTACCTTCATCAATAATCTGTCTTTGTTGTCGTAGATCCTCAGAAATTCTCCCTTGAGTTCCACATTATTGCCTTCTTCAGAAATCTGTCCCAATGATATGATGTTATTACGTAGACTAGGTATATAATACACCTCTCGCAGCATCTTTTCTTCTCCATTTTTGCACAGTAATATCACAGTGCCCTTTCCTTTTATCTCGACTTTTGAACCATCTCCAAAACGCACTACACCAGATATACTCTCATCCAGTTCTGCAAACTTTTCTTTAAAACCTGTCATATGACTGCTTGCACCATTGTCCAGGTACCAGACATTTGATTCGCCTGCACATTCTCCACGCCTTGGAAATTGAGTAGATATCAGTTTTCCCTCATTCAGGAGAAGCTTTGACGAGTCTTTATCATGTTTGGCCAAGAGTAGGGCCATATCATCATCTTCCATCGCAGCCAAATTCGCCTCCGCTTCTTGTGTTTCCTTGTGTTTCCTTGGTTTCCTGCATTCTGAGGCGAAGTGACCATAGATATTACAGTTGAAGCATTTGATAACACTCTTGTCAAACCTTCCATGGCCTCTCTGCCTTGTGGATCTGTCACCATTGTTTCGCCTCAGCCATTCTTCACGCGCCAATAGAAGCTTTTTGTTGGCTCCTTCTCGTTTAGCCCATTCCTCTTCTGTCAACATGAGTTGAATCTCCTTCGTTTCTGTCCTTCCTTTTACTCGTTCTTCACGTGCCTTGAGTGAACCCACAGCTTCTTCGTCAGTCATGCTCTCGATGTCTCCAAATTGCTCCAGTGTTGAAGTTATCTGTAGGAATCTGGCAGGGACAGCACGCAGAAGTTTCTTTACGACGTATGATTCTTCCATCGTTTCCCCCAAAGCTCGAATATTTGTAACGAGGCTATTCATTCTCATGTGAAAATCTTCAAATTTTTCATTGTCACCCATATTCAGCATTTCGAATTCAGATTTTAGGGTTTGAATCTGTGCCTTCTTTGCTTTGTCTGCACCTTGGCATAAGGTTCTTATCATATCCCAAACGTCCTTCGCTGTTCCCTTGTTCGCAATTGAGAGCAATACATCTTCGGGAATTGCCTGATACACCATTGCTAGCGCTATCTTATCTGTCTTCTCTTCGACAGCTACATTGGGATCTTTTGGCTCTACTGCATTCCAGACCCCTTGCGCTTGCATATAAACTTTCATTTTGATAGCCCAAGCCGTATAATTACTTCTATCCAGCATTGGGTAGCTTAGGCCGTACGAACCTCCTTTTACTTTGTTCACCTCCATCGTTAGTGAAACAAATACGTCTGCTAAGACCTTCAGGCTCTGATACCAAATCTAATCTTAAAACAGATTAATATACACCGTTTTGAGACAACAGGGATAATGCTAAATCTCAGATCTGATTTATTAGGTAATAGAGAGACTATTAAATACTCCAAAGTTGAGTACACAAAAAGACAGCACAAAGTGAAACGACAATGTGAAAAAGAAACGGACAAATTCAAAGGACACAATTAAAGTTTGAGATTAAATGCAACAGTTCTTATATCTTTCTTGACTAACAATCGAACAAGAACTATCATGGAGAATATACCTTTTGACATCATATATCAGATTTTACTTAGATTGTCTGCCAAATCTCTTTTACGTGTCTGACCATGTCTAACCTTTACCATTAAACATCTCTTTTACGTTTCTGACCATGTCTAACCTTTACCATTAAACAATCGACGATCCAGATTTTGCAAGAACCCAATACTCTTTAGTAGGTGACAAAGAACCTAATCTTTTATTTAGGTACGACTTGTATGGTATTCTGCATCAATTAGAAGTTGATGGTAAATTCTTGAGACCACGTCCTGGGCCTCGAAGTATTAATATACCGGGTGTAATTCATGGTTAGTACCAATGGCTTTCTTCTTTTGGGTATTGGTTTCTCATCGTCACAAGAACACAATTTTTTTGTGTGTAATCCTTTAAGGCAAGAGTTTATAGATTTGTTGCCTCCTAAATCTAAGGTTCTTTCTTTCTTTAACAAAATCGTATTTTTTCAATATTATATAAGACTCAGTTCGTTCTATTTTCCATAATATATATATTATTGGAGAAAGGATGAAGGTGTGCGTGTTCTTAGCGACTTTGCTAGATATCTTCTCTCAAATTTACTAAACCCGTTATCAATGGAGGTCAATAAAATGACAAACGTTGATTCTTTTCAACCATTACGATATCATCAAGAGGCACAAACAACATTAAAAAGAAATTAAGAATTCGAAAAGAAATTTAAAGATTTCTAATAACTCAAAAAGCGAAGGTTCAAGGAAAACGATTGAAACCAGTTTTCTCCTCCTTCTCAGAGGAACCAAAATCCATCATCAAATCAAAAGGATTTTCGCAGTCTCAAAGAATTTTCAATAATCCAATGTTCGAGTAATAATCTACACTGAACCCAGAAAACCCAAAGAGCAAAAAAAAATACCCAAAAGAAAGGTTGTTCGCAGATGCAAAGAAGTTTCAAGAAAAACGATCGAAACCAGTTTTCTCCTCTTACTCAGAGGAACCAAAATCCATCATCAAAATAAGTTTACCAGTCTTATAGAATTTTCAACAATCCAATGTTCAAGTTATAATCTACATTGAACCAAAAAAACCCAAAGAGCAAAGAAAAATCCCCAAAAGAAAGGTTGTTCGTAGATGCAACCATGATAAGAACAAAAGATTTGAACACTCGAGCGTGCAAATCCAGAACAAAGAAGATAGCAAAGCAGTCATCTCCCATGAGCATGATAAGTCAAAACTTATATTTATTTCGAAATTTACTCTCGTTGTAAAATTTTCATTTGCTAAACCTAGTTTAAGATAAATTTATAATTTCTTAGAGAACTTTAAATTTGTTGGTCTATATATTGTTTCCCAATGAGATTGTAGACATTTTTTAATTGAATTAGAATACATAGAAGATATTGGAAAAATCTGAAAAGGGAATGTTTGATCAATTGGCCAACATTCTTTAAGACTCATCAAATGGTATCTGAAATTCAATTGTAGGATTAAATCCATATAACCCCAGTCTGGTTATCTTTTCCTAGCCTCCATGAGTATATGTAAAACCATATAACCCCAGTCTGGTTATCTTTTCCTAGCCTCCATGAGTATATGTAAAACCATGGTATGATTGTACATATAACTAAAACTATTGGCATACCACTTTCTACATGGGTTCCCTAAAAAAGTGGAGCCATATTCAACTACTCTAGGGTAGGGCTGTCAAACGGATATTTCGGATACGAATTTGCCTATATCCGAATCCAAAATCCAAAATCACTATCCGAATCCAAATTCGAATCCGAAGTTTTATAAAAAAACAACATCTAAATCCGTATCCGACGGATATTATCCGGATACAGATAATATCCGAATCCGAATTTCCACTAAATTTTTTAACTAATTGCACTATTGGATGAGCTAATTTTAGAAGCACCTTAGTAGAAATTCACACTCCCATTTTAGATGTGGGATAAGACTAAGAAAAGTATACTTATTTTGAAAAGCTACCATGTCTTTTATAGAAAATTTGGTAGCATTTCTTTTCCACATTTTAAATGTGGGATAAGAGTCACAATACTAAAACAGATATACTTGTTATAAAAAACAGCCATGTGTTTTATAAACAGCTTGGTAGCAACTTTTTTTCCAACTTTAGATGTGGGATAAGATACATTTTTAAAGAAGCAACCCTATATATTTATAGCCAACGTTTTTAGTAATTTGTTTTGTTTTTTACAATGTGGGATAGCTAAAAAATATGCTTAAATATAAAAAATTTTATATATATTTATTTATAAAATTCGGATATCGGATATTTCGAATACGGATATGACTATATCCATATCCGCTATTTTCGGATACGAATTCGTATACGAATATTATCCGTTTTCTTTCGAATATGGATATTATCCATTTTATTCGGATTCGATATCGAATATTTCGGTTGGATATCGGATTTATCGGATTTTTTTGACAGCCCTACTCTAGGGCGTGGGTGGAGCTTGATTTTACCAACTACTCCCTCAAAAGCTATGGATTGGATTTGATGAAAGGGAAGGGTTTTGGCAACATATTTAATATGGTGAAAGACCTTTCTATTGTACAAAGTGCAAACACTTAGCACATCAATTTAATGACTACGAAAAATCAATAAGTAATACTGATACATATCGAGTTAACATCAACACCAAAACCAATAATAAAGCATACAAAAGAAATTCTAATCCATCTGAATTCTAGACCCCTAAACAAAACAATAAAGTTAAATCTATTATTGTTCAAACATCTCAAACATAATAAATTTCAAAAAACGTTAACCAAGACAACTCTCAAACAAATGAAAAAGATAGAATAAAAATTGTTAACAATGTTAACAAATCTCCAACATTAGAAACCCTTAATCTTTCAGGACTAAATAAAAATAAGGTCGAAAATGCAGATATAACCATTCAAAATGGGGAAATAATGGAAGCTCTTCATGCATTAGAGATACGTAACATGTTTAGTTCTCTTAATGATTATGAAAACCTTGATTCTGACTCAGAATCTTTGAACCTTGAAAACAAAGAACATAAGAAATTATCACCCACAATCAAAAGAAAAATGAAACATCTGTTGACATTAAGGAAATAAAAATAACATCTAAAACTGATTTAAAAAAATCCATTAAGGAAAAGACTAAAACCTTAAACAAAAAACTATAAGGTGTCCAATAAATACAAAGATTAACCTTTCAAAAGGTTCATCTAGACACTCAAACCCAACATTTAAAATGACTATAAAATTCCTCAACTGGAATGCCAGGGGGATTGACAATAAGGGTAAAATTAGAAGGACTAAGTCAATTACTAAATCTGAAAGAATTGACTTTATTGCTCTATAAGAGCCAATGATCAATTCTAATAGACTTGATCAAACATGTAAATCATCAAAATTCCATTATAGTTGTGCAAACATCCTATGGTTAACATAAATTTCATTATGTAAGTAATATATGCCAAATGAACAAGATCATTAAGATCTAATTTGTGAGAAAAACCAAAATAGATCTCTAGCACTAACCAATAGTGGTTAGTGCTTGGAGACTTCAATGTAATTGCTTTATTTGATAAACAATTATTTTGTTCATTCTTGTGTCAAAACAGTGTTGAAGATTTTAATAAAACAATCAATGAGTGTTAACTTGAAGATGCTGGATTTTCAGGATCCAGCTTCACATGGACCAACAATAGAGTCTGGAAAATATTGGACTTGAGATTGTATAATGTTTCGTGACGTTCATATTTTGATATCACAACGGTGAAACATCTGGCCAGAACTGGCTCAGGTTATTCACTATTGTGTTTATCAATTTCAAACAACTCAAACAAGCCTAAATCAAGTTTCAAATTCCTTAACATGTGAATTCTCCACCTAGAGTTACTGAAAACTATGGAAGAGAATTTGTGTGTTAACATTACTGGAACACTTTTATATATTTTTTGGTCCAAGATTAAAAGGTAAAAACACAAACTAAAATAATGGAATTAGGAAATCTTTGTTAACATATTTGATAGCCTAGGAAATGCTAAAGACGAAGTTAAATATCTTGAAATTGTTATGGAAACTCTAACACCATTAGAGATAAAATTAAAATTTCAAAAGCCAAAGTAGACCACCTTAATTAGTTGGTAAAAGAAGAAGCTTTCTAAGAACATAAAGCTTCAACATCATGGGCCAAGGATGGAGACAGAAACACATCCTGTTTCCATAATTTTGTAAACAAAAAAGAATAAAAAATAGGATCCATGGAATCTGGAATGATGATTCATGGATTGATGACCAAGACACCCTAGAAAACTAGTTATTGAGCACTTCAAATCTATTTTAACTCTAAAAAAGCCAAAAAACTATTGAAGATTTTCAAATTACCAAATATAACCAGAGATCAAGATAACTTGTTCTTAATATCTTCTCCAACTAGAGATGATAATCTCATAACTATTCTTTCAGACCTAATAGCATGGCAAGTATTGATGGGTTTAATAGAATATTTTATACAAAATGTTCGATCATAATAAAAAAACATCTATATGATGAAATTATAGATTACTTTAATGGAAAATATGCTCTTATGGGAGTTGTTATGAATGAGTCGTATAGTGCCTTGATAGTGTACTGTATCCGGCAATACAGTTTTATGTCTGTGATAGTGATATTATGCTTTCACAGTGTACTGTGTCCGGCAGTACAGTTTTGTGTCTGTGATAGTGATAGTGTGCCTTGACAATGTACTGTGTACAGCAGTACAAATAAGTGTTGTGACAGTATCGTTGTCAATCTTGTGGTATGAGCCCATTAGGCCCATTGTCTAGTAAGTCTATTAATTCCCTATAAATAGACTACTAGGACTACACAAAACACAGTGTGAAATCTGTAATCTTTTCCATCATAGTAAACTCTTTTATCTGGCGGTGCCCGTGGACATAGACAATTGTCGAACCACGTTAAATCCTGTGTTCATTCAATTTTTTACTTCACATATATTTTTTTCTTGAGCCATTTTGTGATAATTGCATAGTGATTTAATAACACAATTGGTATCATAGCCACGTGGTGAAATTAGGGCTTTTGCAATTAGAGTTTCACAATGGCGTCTACAACAACAAAATACATGATTGAAAAATTTGATGGGGGATCCAGCTTTGCGTTGTGGAAGATTAAACTGAAATCTTCATTTGTACTGCAAGGGATGTGGAAGGCTCTGAAGAATAAGTTACCAGAAGAGATGAAAGAAAATGAGAAACAAGATCTTCAAGAAAGGGCTTTGTGCTGGATTTTAATGAGTGTGAAAGACAATGTGCTTCGCGAGATTAGTGGTGAGAAAACTGCTGCCTGCGCATGGAAAAAGCTAGGAGATCTTTACTCAGAGAAATCAGTAGTAAATCGATTATACTTGAAGAAGCGTTTGTATGATTTCAGATTAAAAGAAGGTATGTCCATAACAGAGCACTTAGATAATTTCAAATCAATTATAATGGACTTGGAGAACATAAATATCAATATTGAGGATGAGGATCAAGCTTTGTTTGTATTGAGATCGTTACCAGGTCCCTATGAAAACTTCTTAGATACCATTATGTATGGTAAGGATAAGTTATCGCTAGCAGATGTTAAATGGGCACTGAAATCAAAGGAGATGAGACAGTTGCAGCCAGACAATCAAGCTGAAAGGGAAGGTCTTATGACTAGGGGAAGATCTAGAAGAAAAGCGAGTTCTTTAAGAATGAAGAACTGGAGGTCCAAGTCAAGGGTAAAGCACTCAAACTGTTATGAATGCGGTGAGCAGGGTCATTATAGGAGAGATTGTCCGAAACTGAATGGTAAGAAAGGAAATCAAAAGGAAAATGCAGCAAACATTGTTGAAGGTGTGAACGATTCCGACGATAGTGAAAACAGTGGTAGAGGAGATGTATTGTCCGTGAGTTCAGACTTTAGGCAAAAATCTTGGGTACTCAATACTGGCGCTACATATCACATGTGTCAGTTCAAGTAGTGGTTTGATACTTACAAGCCAATTAAGGGAACTGTTTATTTAGGGAACAATCATTTGTTGACTGTTGGTGGTATTGGTAACGTCAGAATCAGAATGTTTGACGGGGTTGTTAGAATCTTGACGTGCTGGCATGTTCCTGGGTTAAAGAGAAACTTGATTTCTCTTGGGACTCTATACTCTCGGGGTTATAAGTACCATGCAGAAGATGGTGTAATCAAAATGACAAAAGACGCAATGGTATGCATGAAAGGCAGTTTGCAGAAGGGTCTTTACATTCTCAAGGGGAGTGTTGTTATGGGAGATGCTGCAGTAGCATCATCAGGGAGTAATAGCCAAAATAGGCAGGATCAAACTAAGTTGTGGCATTGGCGTCTTGGTCACATGAGTGACAGAGGATTTGCTGTTTTGGGAAAAAGAGATCTGTTGAAAGGGTATAAAGCAGAATCATTGGGATTTTGTGAGCACCGTGTGTTTGGTAAACAAACTAGAGTCAAATTCAGCAAATCAGCTGTAAGAAATACTAAAGGGACAGTGGATTACATTCACTTAGATCTTTGGGGTCCAAACAGAATTCCATCCAAGAGCGGAGCCAGATACTACATGAGTTTGATTGATGATTATTCAAGGATGGCGTGGGTTTACTTTCTGAAAACAAAAGATGAGTCATATTCAACCTTTTTCAAATGGAAGGCGATGATTGAGAAACAAACAAGAATAAAAATCAAACGTCTTAGGACAGATAATGGATTAGAATATTGCAGTCGTGAGTTCAACGAGTTCTGCAAAGTTGAGGGTATAGTGCGCCAGCGCACTTGTTCTAGAACACCACAACAGAATGGAGTCGCAGAAAGAATGAACATAACGCTTTGTGACAAGGCACGAAGTATGCTCTCGCATTCCGGTGTGGGAAAGGATTTTTTGGGCTGAAGCTATCAATACAACGGGTTACTTGGTGAATCGGTCTTTATTAACGGCTATTGATTGCAAAACTCCTTTTGAGATTTGGTCTGGATCATCAGCTGATTATGAACATTTGAGGGTGTTCGGTTGTCATGCGTATGCTCATGTGAGAGATGGTAAGCTTGGGCCGAGGGTAAAGAGGTGCATATTTCTAGGATATGCTACTGAAGTGAAGGGATATAGGTTATGATGTACCTCTTCAAAGTCTCCAGGTTTTCTCATCAATAGGGACGTTACTTTTAATGAGTTTGCTTTGATAGACAGTCAGAAGGAAGTAGGAGAAATGGTCGAATCATGATCGATTGTGAGTAAACATGTGGAGCTTGAAGTCTAATCAGTTCCTAGCAGGTCCAATAATTCAAGTGGTTCTGAGGTTGATCCAGAATCAGGAGATGAAGCGTCAGCATCAGATGATAGTGACGATGATGCGCCTGAACCAGAACAACAACCTTATAGCATAACATTGGGCAGAGAAATAAGAGATATTAGACTTCCAAAAAGGTATGCGAATCTAGTTGCATATGCTCTGTTAGTTACAGAAGAAGTTGAGATGCAGGAACCTAGTAGCTACAGAGAAGCTATAGCGAGTTCAGAGGCAAATCGATGGATTGGTGCTATGGGGGAAGAGATTGAATCTCTTTAAAATAATAGTGTTAATGTTGGCTTAACTTTTAACAAGACTGATATTGGTGAATCGTTGAATGATGTTGCAGGATCATTGGTTGGTTTTGTTGATTCCGATTTTGCAGGTGATATGGATAAAAGAAGATCTTTGACAGGATATGTATTTACTCTAGCTCGGAGTGCGATCAGTTGGAAAGAACAGTTGCAAGCTACTGTAGCTTTGTCTACAACAGAGACAGAGTACATGGCGGTAACAGAAGCAGTTAAAGAGGCAATATGGTTGCAAGGTTTGGTGGCAGATTTGGGCTTGTATAGGACTACTACAAAAGTGTTTTGTGACAGTCAAAGCGTCATACACCTTACAGGGAACCAAATGTACCATGAGCGTATAAAGCACATAGATGTCAGGTATCATTTTATTCGTGATATAATATAGAAGGGAATTGTTGATGTGAAGAAAGTGTCTACAGACGATAATCCAGCAGATATAATGACCAAGGCAGTATCAGTTCGAAAGTTTATGGAGTGCCTAAACTGAATCGGTGTTCGCAGTATAGAGCGAATGCCTTAGGGGCATTTGGTGAGTCAGAAGAAGAGAAGTTTCTTTGTTGATAGTGAAGAAAGAATATTCGCCTTAAGGGGAAGATTTGTTGTGAATGAGTCGAGTAGTGCCTTGACAATGTATTGTGTCCGGCAGTACAGTTTTGTGTCTGTGATAGTGATATTGTGCCTTAACAGTGTACTGTATCCGGCAGTACAATTTTGTGTATGTGCTAGTGATATTGTGCCTTGACAATGTATTGTGTTCGGCAGTACAAATAAGTGCTGTGACAGTATCGTTGTCAATCTTTTGGTATGAGCTCATTAGGCTCATTGTCTCGTAAGTCTATTAGTTCCCTATAAATAGATTACTAGAGCGACACAAAACATAATCTGAAATCTGTAACCTATTATATCATATTGAAACTCTTTTCTCTGGCGGCGCCCGTGGACGTAGACAATTGTCGAACCACGTTAAATCATGTGTTCATTTAAATCTTTCATTCGCATATATTCTGTGCTTGAGCCATTTTGTGATAATTGCATAGTGATTTAATCTATCATAGTATGAGGCCTTTTGGTAGTGGACCAAATGCAAAGCCGTGCGGGCCTTCGGGTGCCAAAGCGGACAATATCATACTAGTGTTGAGACCGATTGTGTTCTTACTTATATATACAGAGGCAGAATATGCGGAGCAGACCCCCATATTCCCAACACGTGGTATCAGAGCACCAGGCCCAAACGGAACGCGATGATGGTAATATTTTCGGAGGTCGAACATGATGAACCAGTAGTCATGCTCAATGTGAATGATCTACTCTATACATCCTAGTTTGGAGCGTCCATGACTCATCAAGTAGTGGTACTTGATTGGAGTGGATAGTGGAGCTAAGGAACAGCCGCAGGATGGTCGAGTGAGTAGAAAGATCCGCTGTAAAAAGCTCTATTGCTCAGGTGGAGCAACTTCTGATTAGGGTGAGCGGATGAAAGTCAATTGAGAGGAGGCTAAGTGGTACTTTGTTCGAGAGGAGGATTTGTTAGGGTGGCGACCAAAGTCCCACATCGGTTAAACATGGGAAGGATCAGTGGTATATAAGTAAGAACATACCTCAACTAGTATGAGGCCTTTTGGTAGTGGACCAAATGCAAAGCCGTGAGGGCCTTCGGGTGCCAAAGCGGATAATATCATACTAATGATGAGATCGGTTGTGTTCTTACTTATATACGGAGGCGGAATATGCGGACCGGACCCCCATATTCCCAACAGGAGTATATACCACTAATTTGCGTTTGATTTCTAGAAGTGATCCTCGATTACATGGAGTGATTTCAAGCCAATTAGCCTCTGCAATGTGTTAAACATAATTATATTAAAATTGATCAATAATAGGTTAGCTATCCTTCTTCCAAAAATCATATCAGATGATCAAGGAGGCTTTGTGGCAAATTAAAGAATTCATGATCATATCTTAATTGCTCATGAATTGACTCATAACTTAACTAAAAAGACAAGAGGTGGCCATATAATTTTAAAAATTGATATGGACAAAGGTTTTGATAGAATATCAATAAAATTCATATTAAAAATAATATCATAATTTGGCTTTAATAAAAAGTTCATTAGACTCATTAGAAAAAGGTCTAATCAATCCTCATTTTTATGTTATCATTAATGGTAATTTGCATGGTTTCTTTAACTCTTCCAGTGGTGTAAGGCATGTTAATCATTTGTCACCCAATCTCTTTTTCATTGCTGAAGAGTATTTTATAAGGGGTATCCAAAAATTATTTTTTAAAAACCAAACAATGAAATACCACTCAAGAAGTAACATTCCAATTTCATGTCTAGCTTATGCTGATGACATAATAATCTTTATCAATGGATCAATGAATAATTTTAAAATATTTTGGGACTTTTTAGATCATTATCAACACGTTTCTAGAAAACTCATAAACAAAAACAAATCCATGTTTATTACATCTCAAACCAGAGAAAGAACTGTAAACATTACTAGCAATTGCCTTACTGGTTCAAACATAGCAACCTACCAATTAAATACATGGGTATAAATATACATCCAAGTAACAAAATCTGTTACTTTGATGATAACACTATTAAAATTAGAAAGAAAATATTAAAATGAGATTGTAAAAACCTTTCATTTAGTGGTAGAATGGTATAATAAAAACTGTATTAATGGCTATCCCATCTTATTACATTCAAAGTTGCAGTCTCCGAAAAACTATAATTGATAGAATTTTACAGATAGTAAATAAATACATTTGAGATTCAAAAGAAGACAAAAATGTAATTATTTGGTCTAACTAGTTTAACCGATGTAATTCATAATGAAAAAGGTCTAAATTACAGAAGACTCATAGATATTCAAAAAACTTTCTCATGTAAACTCTGTTTACATTTAGAAATCATTAAACATTATGGTCAAAATTGATGCATTCTATATATTATTCTAATAAACACCATTACAAATCAATATAAAATATAAGGATTCTAAAATTTAGAAATGTTTGATCAACATAAAAGAGATTGCTGAACCTTTCATTTTCTGGCAAGTAGGAAATGGTAATATAGATTTTTGGCTTGAAAGATGGAGTTACATCTATCATGTCATAAAATTTAATTACGAAGAAGATAATCTTCAGTATAACAGTGATAAATTCATCATTTTTAGAAAAATAAGACTTAGAATTTGAATGTAACTACAACAGACATTGATAGAATTAATAAGTTCAATCTTCATGAGGAAAAACCAGACATTATCAAGTGGAGTGCCTCTCAAATTGGTTCTTTAACAATAAAAAAACATTAGATAAATTAAGAACCAAAGAGCCTCAATCCTTAATATATAATAAGATTTGGAATTTTATAACTCCAAAGAAGTGTTCATTCACACTTTAAAAAATTCGAAAGGTCCAATTGTCACTGATACTATACATCAAAAGAATTTTTTTTATCTTGGTATCAAAATTCTGATTTTACCATAATATAGAAACAATAGACCATGTTTTTGTGCAACGCCAAACAATCTGGGAAGTATGGAAATACTTTGCAGGTTTGTTTGGTATTCTAATTGGTAATCACATGTCAATTTGTCATATGATTAGTAGTTGATTTATATTAACAAATAAATCAACCCACATAAGAGCTATTATTCCATCAATAATCAGTTGTAGTATCTGGACTGCAATAAATAAATCAAAGCTCAAGAACAATTGAGTTTCATCTAACTATATATAGAACAAAATTATTTACATGATTTTAAGCTGGATTGTGCAAATCTATTAACTAAGAAAATATGATATGGAGATAAAAAAAACTTGCTCTTCATCTCAATTGATTTCACCATCACACAAACAAAATGACAACCCTTTATGTCAAATGACACCCCCTCTAGGAAATAGATTGAAACTCAGTTCGTAGAGTGCTTGCCTTCATAATGGTGAGTCAAGTGGTGGCTGTTTAGTTAGAAATTCTAATAGAATCATGTTGTCACATGGGAATAGGCTATATAGGAAAAAATCTCCCACTATTTGCAGAAAATAGAGCTCTACTTGATGGCTTATCATTATGTAAGAACTTTGGTTATAAACAAGTTGACATTGAAATTGATTCAAAAATTCTCTTTGATTCATTAGCAAACGAAATTTCCCCATGGTTTGTATCCCCATTAGTAACTTGTTGTAGAAAATTACTAGCTTCTTCTATGATCTTAAAGCTCATTTACAGCATATTGGATTGTGAAATACTCTATTAAGTGTAAATCCAACTGCGTTAGAACTCTAAATGAAGCCCATGCTCAATTAAGAGCTATTTTATTCTTGAAAAGCCTAATCCTTGGATATTTAAGATTATATAATAGAAATAAAACTTAATTTTCAACTTGAGCTTTGTATTTTGATGACACATACATACTAACAATTTGTAAGCAGGTTTCAACATGGCCTACTCATCTTATGCTTTCACATTCGGGAACAATCCAACCAAATTCAAAAGGAAAATGAATTTGAGATGGAAAACATTGTTGAAATGTTAAATATATCAAATGAACTGTAGACTTCAGACAACAATAATAGGATAAAGAAGCTTGGAAGACGTCTACTTGGAGCAAAAGCTGTGCTAACTTAAAACACCCTGATAAGATTCTTAAGTAGACCGATATCACATCAATTTTCACTCAGGATCAAATGGATCAAGATCAAATAAAACAATCTTATTTTGAGTAAAAAACATTAAATTTCATCGAGTTTTTATTGTTAGTTGAGATCAAGCTCTAGCTTTAATTGAGCTAGTAACTTATTAAAATTAAGCATTTAAGGCTTATTGATACCAATTTTTAATTTTATATAAAAATTATTATTATTATTATTATTATCATTATTATTTTACAATTATAAAAATAATATTTACGATATTTATTTTGTTTTTCCATCTTGAAGCTATAAAACTTTACGATTGAAGGTATTTTGATCGTAAAAAATTATTTTTACACATATATTTGGGTTTTAAAGTTTTTTATGGGGAGAATCACTAAAAGTTTTAGATTATAAAGTTTAAGGATAAATAAAAAGTTCGTTTTATTTTGAGGATTGAAACTATAAATTGGACATAATAAATACTAAATGACTATTATTTTGATATAACTCTTTTGTAAGAGTATTATTGAGTTATTTACAATATTCTAAAATATTTATTTTATGGTAAAAATTTAACTTAACACGATTATTTTAATTACCATGTCAACTATTTACGATAGTTGATACTATATCAAATTAACCTTCTATTATCGATACGATACTTATACAAAAATAAACCCTAAAATTGAGATCACCGTAAATTATATTATACAAAAATACCACATGATAAAAGAAAATAAATAAATATCAATGTAGTAATAAAATTGTTGAAAAGTAAAATTGATTTCAGATTCCAAATAGATTAGTTATAGAAAATATCAATGATATATAAATATGAACACATCTCAACTAGTATGAGCCCTTTTGGGAGTATACGGAAAACAAATACATGTATACCTTCAACAACCATCATCTAGGTTTGATTTTAATTTCTAAACCTTTCGACGAAGATAATCATTTTTTTTTGGAAAAAGGCTAGGAACAACTCTATATCTTATTATTAAAAAAAATTAAATAGTCTATGGAATGAGCCAAATTCTTATAACGATGCATTATTTGGAGCACAACAAGATCAACAAAATTTAATGCAGTTTCCGATGAGATTAAATGATTCTTATAGTGTTATTCACAGCCAAATATTCATGATGCTACATCTCTCTCAATTCGTCTAGTTTATTCATATGTCTCCCGAGAAGAAAAACAACGTCACCTGAGCTCGACACATGCAAAACTTATTCTGATTTTAGTGTTGTTAGTTTTGTTCGAGCAATCACATTAACAAATCCACGCTCATAAAAAATATGTAGATTTGATTGTGCATACGTTTCTCATAATTTTATATCACAAGAAAAATCAATTTTTTTTTTGTTTTAATCGAGACCATCGATTTGATCCGGACAAGAAACATTCAAGTTATGACAATGCCAGATGTCAACTTTAGTGTACTCATTATGTTAAATTGGGACATTAGGTTAAAAAAAGGTAATGAGTTACACAAGTATCCAACATGTCTTCCAAACACTAAATATAATACCTCCAACTTAAGTTTTTCCAACCACAACAAAAGAACAGCAACCAATAACGTGTATAAATACCTTTCTAAAGAGGATGTCACTATGGTTGTCGGAATTTTAAATTCCTAATTGGAACAATCCATATCATTTTTCACATAAAAAAGTGAAGTACATGGCTTTCAAATAAATTTAATGTCTAAGACATGTTGCTTTAAACTCACTTCCAACAAGGGGATCATTGATAAACTACAATAGATCACATTTCCATATAATTTAAATTTTTCTCTCGCACTGATAAAAAATTGCTCATTACCTCGTGTACTATTTTTCCAATGGAGAAAATGCTAACATTGTTACAAGGGGATCATTGCCTCTAAATTTTGTAGACTATTTGAATAATGTGTTATGTGTATCTTCTTCCAATGTTTATTTGATGTTGGTTAGTTGTCTTATGATAGGCCTTAATTGTTCAATATTTGTTTTCTTATTGGTGTATTTTACAGGATATGACTATGAACAGGATGATTAGTTTGGGTAAAAAACGTAACAAATTATACTATTTGGTGGCACTAATCACAAATAAATTTGTGACAAACATTTCTTCAACTCGCTCAACCTGTAACCTCGCCATCTCATCTACATATCTTTGGCATAATCGTATGTGCCATGTATCACCTTCTCGTTTAGGTTTCATTGCTTACACTTTTAAAATAAGTTACGTTCAGTCTAATAAGGCTTGCATTATATGTCCTTTGGCTAATTAGAGTCATTTTCATTTTTATTCAGGTGTAATCTAATCTATAAAACCTTTTGGAACAACTCATTGTGATATTTGCGCTCGTTATCGGCACTCTTCTCTTTTTAAAGCCTTTTATTTTCTTACTATTGTTTAAGATTAACATAGGTTTCACATAGAATTTTTTGATAAAACACAAAAAATGAGGAATAATTTTTTATTTTTTAAATTATATTTGTACCCAATTTAGCTCGCACGTTAAAATTTTATAAAGTGTTAATGATGAGAAATTTATTTACCTTTGTTTGTTTTTTCATGATATCAATGTCATTTTCCAGCACTTTTTTAGTAAGATATCTCAATAATATGAGATTGTGTAATGAAAGTATCATCACATCTTGTAGGTTATTAGAGCTTTAACATTTCAAGTTCGAAAGCCTACCCTATTTTGGAGTGATTGTGTCCTAATTATTGTCCACATAATCAATCGATTTCCTTCTCCGGTTTATTTCCTATAAAAATCTATTCGAACTTATCGACTCTAAATTTCATTCCTTTTCCAATTTACGTGTCTTTAGTTGTTTAGATTATGAAATAACATCTATTTTCAACAGTTATCCTATTGGTAAAAAATCTTACTAATTATTTGATTTGTTAATAAAAAAATTCAAAAGATGAGATGTCAAATTTCATGAAACTATATGTCCTTATGTGTATGTCTATCTATTTTCTGTTATATCAGGCCCACATACCACATATGGTCCAAATTTAATTATCAAATTTTTGATTTCATACTCATCTTAATCTATTCCAAATATACATCATAATTAGCCACTATCGTTTCCTCTATGCTACACATATTCTCATCATCCAGATACGATTCTTTCTTTGCCAAAAACGACCTTTTATTTTTCTTAATCCAACTTTACTTATCTATCTTCACCACCATTGGGTTCTTCATATTTGATACCATATTTCTTGATAGTTTCTTCATCTTCTCCACCCAGATCAATTCATACTTATAATATTAGAAAAAAAAATATGAATTATGTATTTTTATTTCATAAATGTTTCTCACTCTGTCAATTTCAACATATTTTGAAGTATTTCATTTCTCTGTTGTACGAGAAATCAGGCCCATCCTATCAAATCACGTTTTAAAGGGAATATTAAAGATATAATTTTGGAGTGTAGCAAAAGCAAATATGTGTGGGCCTTCAGGCCTAAGCGGACAATATCATACTAGTGAATGAGATCGAACTTAGTCCAGTTCATACTTATATATTCTCAACAAAGTATCAAAGCCAATTCCTAAGTGACGTGGTTCCATTCCAACGATGTTCATTGTATTTTATATATTTCAGTATGTTTTAATCCCGTAGTGTCTCCATTATTTGGGAAATCATGTACATTATGTCAAATCAAGTTTGAGGGGGAATATCGAATATTAAACTTGATCATATATTCCATATTACTTAGAATAAAAATATATTAATGATGTATAAATATGAATATATCTTAATTATCATGAACCTTTTGGGAGCCTACTAAAAGCAAAACTCAGACATTCAAATCCAATGAAAAGATTATCATACTAGTGACTGAGATCAGGTCAGGTCTAATATATACTTATATCTATTCTCAATAATATATATACTAAGAAAATACATCTTACCAAAAATAAATAAATAAAATAAATACAAACCCTTATATAAACTAAATACCCTTTAAACTAAAGAAGTTTGTACGAATGTTATGTATGTGAAACACTTTAAGTGGTAAACTCTTCGTAAGAAAAAAAGAGAAATTTCTCTCTTCTTTTAGTCTAAAAACTAAAGTATGTAATTTTTTATGTGCTCTATCATTACTTGCAAATTTTATATTGTTCTATTAGTCATTAATGTTTTTAAATATTAGATATTTTGTAATATACTACACATTCTATTTTTATGGCATATAATAGCTTAAATATTATGTATTGACATGAGAAATTCTAATAAATCATCAAACATCAAATTGTCAAAACATATAAAATTATAAGTATATTTTGAATTTCATTTTTTAAATACTAGCGAAAAAGATCTTATCGTATGAGAATGTATAAGCTTTTTATTTTTCATACCATAATATTACAACATACTCTCAATGTATGTTTTTTCAATCTATATTATCTCGAGAGGGATCGTGACAATATAAATTTTAAACATATAATGCCCTCATTCAATTTTTTAATATTGATTTATTACATTATAAATATCTTGATGACATATAAATTTTAGTTATCTATCGTAAGAAATATGTTATTAAAATAAAATATTAAATACGAGTCTACTCCCAATGGACTTGTGATATCTATATATTTTATTATCTTTATTTTTAAAACTATAATAAACTTAATAAATTATAATACTATTGATACACTTTTATTTAATTTTATAAATAAATATATGAAATTTATAAGTAATTTAATTTGATTTAGCTTAACTTTTCATATAATTATTGTAAACTTTTTAATCATTTTTTGAATCGATTATATTTTCAAACTATAATATTCTTTTGAACCAGTTATATTTTGTTTTCTCAATGCTAAATTTTAAAAACAACATCTTAATTATTATTTATTGAACAAAAATATTAAGTATAGAATTTGTATCACCATCATCTTAAACAAATCGTTTCTTTAAATTAAAAAGGAGAATTATTTACAATTCAATATTTTTACGCTGTCAAATATCATATTTGTTATCTTTATATGTTTGGAGAAATACTATATTTCCTATCGAATATATAGAATTTCATCTCTATTATGTGGACCTTTGTAAAGGCATTTAATTATTTTAAACTTGTATAATTTCTTAAAAAATGTTGAGTTTATTCATCATAAACAACTTTAACTATTTCTTCTTGAGTGAGAAGTCAACCATAATTTTCTAAAGACGTAGAACTTTCTCATAGTTAAAAGATGATAAATATTTAAAAAAAACTTCATCATTTGGATATAAACTATTCTTTTTTATTCTTTTTTAAAATCAACGTTATTTTCTAAATACTCCCTCTTACAAACTCAATATCCTTAAAAACTATTGTGTACTCTTAAATTTAAAGTTGGCGGTAGGGCTTAAAATTTATAAACAAAATAACCATAAATTGTATTAGATTCAAGTTTTTGTTTATTATTTCTACAAGTCTTTGCTTACGTTGGATATCCTAAAATATCTAAATAATTTTAATCCAATTTTTTCAAAATCTCGAGTTAATACACTAGATTTAAAAACTACTTTAGTGTATTAAATTAAGAAGATAAGATATGCATATTTAACTAATCAAAATATATTATTATATTATGCACTGAACCATCATACCTTTCACATTTCTAACCACAATAAACATATATGACAGATTTAATTTTGTCATCGTATTTCAAATCCGATCTTAAAATACTTAAATATATCAATGACTTTTGATCTATCATGAAACAGATCTTCAATAATACTACAGTTTGGTTATTATTAATATAAATTATCTTGATCATCTCATATGATGTTGAAGAGAATGATTCATATATACATGTCTGAAATTATCATAAGATTTTTTTATTAAAATATATAATAGATGTAAGAGATTGGTTTTACCGAATCAAATTTAAAACTTTTGAAAATCTTTTTGAATTTGCATATATTGATTTAGAAAAAAAAATAGTTATGTTGCCAAATTTTACTTGTTTTTAATCTAAAATAATGTTGAATTAATTTTTTTATTTGTTGGCATTATCTTTGAGGACATTGATTATGAAAGTCTTTTTGTGATTACAATTTATTTATTTTATTTATTTTATAAATTTTATTATGATAACGATAAAAAATCTCTGTAAAGGAATTCTAATTGAAACGTCTCATCACATGTAATTTGAAATATTGAGGTTTGTGTGGTAAGTCCAATTGAAGGGATCAATTGGAATATTGGACCAACTAATAAAAATAATTAGTATTATGGTTTTATAAATAATGTTTGGATACTAGTTCGGCTAATGTGTATTAAAATGGAGGATCATTTAGTCCAAAAATTAAGTATTGGACTTTAAGAGCCTGATAGGGGGTTTGGTCTCTATTGGCGGCGAGTCGATCACGAACGATTGTGGATTATTTGAAATAAATATTAATTATATAAAAAAGAAACGTATAATTTAGTAGATGAGAAAAATATGCATTTATGGTATAAATGAAATGTACATTTAGGTGAGTTTTGTTATGATCTTTATGATAGTAAATAATATAAGTCCACTCGAGAGAGGACAAATCCAACATCGTTGGACTATACGGAATTTCTTAGTGAACATGAATATACTTAAGACATTCTAGAAGAAGAATCAGTCACCTTTCAAGATGCCATGAAGAATTCAAAATGTAAATTATGGATTGAAGCAATGAATGTAGAGTACAAATCAATGTATGATAATTCAGTTTGGGACCTTACCACTCTACCTGAAGGTATGAAAGCACTAGGATGCAAATGGTTGTTTAAAACCGAACATGATGCTTCAGGAAAAGTGGAAAGATATAAAGATAGCCTTGTAGTTAAAGGGTACATTTAGACTAGAGAGATTGAGTATGCATAGTCATTTTTTCCAGTATCATCATAGGACTCATTTAGAATAATCATGGATCTTGTTTTTCATTTTGACTTAGAGCTCCACCAAATGGATGTTAAGATCGCTTTTATCAATGGAGACATTGAAGAAATGTTGTACATGAAGAAATTTGAACACTTTATGGTCGAAGATCAAGATTCGATGGTTTATAAACTAAACAAATCTATTACAGGCCAAGGCCAAAACAAGATACTGCCATAGTATTATGCTGACTTGACTGAGAATGTTACTGTTATTTAAGAGAAGTTTAAAGGTAATGTAAGGTTTAACAATCCAACTCCAATAAATAGACTAAGAGAAGAGCGCAATAACAGATTTTGCAAGTATCACAATGATATTGGGCATGACACTACAAATTGTATAGATTTAAAGAAGGAGATACAAGTTTTAATAGAGAATGGAAAATTAATAGCTTTCGTTAAAGGGGAAAATAGTGGATCGAAAGCTCCAAGCACAACGACACAACAAGTTGCTAACCCAAATTTGAAGCAAGAAAGTGCAATGATGATTTTAGATACTAAATATGATGTGTTTGATGCAACTTTGGAATATATGGACACATATCTAAATTGATTAATCTTACTAGATGTACATAAGTTCGAAGCTTATGTACGTATTTTGAATCTTTATCAATCTTTGTAGGAGATTTATGTGTGGCAATACTAATAATTCTAGGAAAATTGACGTTGTCAGTTTGACTACTCAAGTAGAAGGGATAATGTCTATTATTTATATGGAAAGAATCATACTCATTTTATCTTGTTTGATGAGGATGACTTGAGGGGAGTAGCGGGCCTTCATGAGGATGCAGTAGTAACACGGGTTGATATATCTGGAACTGAAATTCGACATATTTTGATAGATACGCAGAGTTCTGCAAATGTATTGCTCAAGTCTACATATGACAGGATGCGTAATCCACCTTGAATTTTTTGATCTGATCGTACTATAATTACTTTTATAGGGGTGACAGCCCAAGTGCTTGGTCAATTCGAATGTGAAGTTTGTTTGGGAAAAGACCATTTTAAAAAGAAAGTTCTAGTCTTGTTCATGGTGGTTGAATATCCAACCAGTTACAATGCTATTTGTAGGAGATCTTGGATTTCAAGAATGTATTTTATTGTGTCTATTGTTCATCAATGCTTAAAATATTTAATTGGAGATCATGTTGGAGTGGTTCAAAGTGACCAAAACCTGGCTAGAGAATGTTATGCAACAGCTCTCCGAGTTCGAGGTCCTAATTCTGAGGATCATATGGCTAAATAGCAACCAAGGGGGTTAACCTTAGATGAAGAAGAAATAGATGATCTGAGGGAGACCCCGGGTTCTTTAATAGTGAGTGAGGATATTGAGAAATAACCTTTTTCTAATGGTAAGACTTTGCGAATAGGGACGTTGCTGTCACCAACTTTGCGTTATCAGTTGTTATAATTTTTGTTTGAAAATTTGGATGTTTTTACTTGGAAAAGGAGGATGTAATCAGAATTCCATATGAAGTAATATTTCACAGCTTAGCTATAAATTTGAGGATCAAGCCTCTTATATAAAAGACACATGTTTTTTCTGTAGAAAAATATGAGGCTATCATGATGGAGGGGGATCGTATGTCTAGGGCCTGACATATTCGGGAGGCACAATTTCCTTTATGGACTGCAAACACAGTGTTACTAAAATATGAGAACAGAAAATGGCGAATGTGTGTTGATTTCAGATATTTGAATCGAGTATGCCCTAAAGATCCATTTCTAGTCCCTCGAATAGATCAGTTGGTTGACTCTACTTCCGAGAATACAATTCTCTCTTTTATGGATTTTTTTGCAGTTCGTAACCAGATTCAAATGGATGCACAAGATCAAGAAAGTACTACATTCATCATTGATTGATGACTACAATATTATAGAGTCATACCATTTTGGTTGAAGAATACTGGAGCGACATATCAAAGGTTGATGAATAACGATTTTGCTCCTCATATTGAAAGGAATATGGAGGTATACATTGATTATATGTTGGTTAAAATATCGACAGGTGGTGAACACTTGAAATATTTGGAGGAGAACTTTTTAAATTTAAAAGCCATTCGTTTAAAGGTGAATTTTGAAAAATATACTTTTGGTGTCCGATCATGATTTGTTTTAGGGTATATCATCAGTGAAAAGGGATAGAGGAAGATACGTTTAGGCCATTCGATGGCATTGCCTCAAACTATAAAGGAGTTGAAGATATTGACAGGAAAGTTAGCTGTTATTAATCGATTTATTTCAAGATTTTCTCACAAGTGTTTTCCCTTTTCCAAGTGTTACGAAGACCCGAAAAGTTTGAATGGACACTAGATTGTGAAACATTTTTTTCCAAAGATTAAAGAACTGTTGTTGTCACCAGAGATTTTGTCTAAGACTTGAACTGGATAACAACTATTTTTGTATATAATAGTGTTTGATTTTGCTGTGAGAACTCTCTTGATATGTGAAGACAACGGAATTTCAAAGCCAGACTATTATGTTAGTAAAATTTTGTTGGCATCGGAGAAATGGTATTTGAAACTTGAAAGTTGGTTTTAGCTTTAATGGTGGCTGATAGGAAGATGCATCCTTATTTTCAAGCTCAAACTATTGTGGTTCGAACTTCTTTCTCTCGAAAAATATGTTACAACGTCCAGATATGTTTGGTAGTGATGAGTCCGGATCCGTCACCACTTCGGACAGGGTCAGTTCGGACAATGTCTACCTAACCGGACAGGGGCAGTTCAGACACCATCATCCATTGGACTGTTCGAACAGAACTAAAGTACTTAAAACCTAATCACTTCCTGACTAAGCTGTCTGTTCTCCTACTTAGAACTTATGGATCCTTAAACTCGACCCGGGTCTATTAAACACGACCCGAAAGTCCATAAGGCCCAAATATAAGGGTATAAATACCCAACCAGCAACATTAAATGAGGGTAATGAAAATTAAATTAAACCAGACTGCTTAAACATTAAATACTCACAAACTTCCACAAAACTCTAAACAAAAATTACAAACTTACCCTCATACGAAAATAAACCACACCAAATTGGCGACCACAGTGGGAGCACGATGGTGCCTGTTGGATGCTGTTGTCATACGAGCATCCATTGGGGGCAATGACATAAGACGAATCTTGGTGGATACTGGTAGTTCGGCCAATATCCTCTTTTTAACCTCTTATAAGAAGATGAAAAAACCCAGCTATAATTCAGCGTTCGGACATATCAATTGTGGATTTCACTGGAAGGTCAGCAGATGTGATCGGGGAGTTCGAAGAGGAAGTCTTATTGGGCAAGGGCCCTTTTAAGAAGATGGTTAGAGTACTTTTTATTGTGGTGGATTGTCCCACTTGTTATAACGCTATTTTAGGGAGGTCTTGGCTCTCTAGGATGCATGCAGTGGCCTCAACAGTCCACCAATGTTTGAAATATGCTGTTCAAGGACAAGTGGGAGTTGTTCGGAGCAGTCAAAAGATTGCAAGAGAGTGTTATGCCACAGCACTGGCTCCACGGACGCTGGGGGCAGTTTGTATCAATGAAGAATAACAGTTTGAGGGGATTTCTGGGGGTGAGGGTGAAATTGATGACCCCAGAGAGACCCATGGAGTGTTGATACTGATTGAAGAAGTTGAAACACATTCTTTGGAAGAAGGAAAAAGTGTTAAGATAGGGTCCAAAATGCCATCCGAACTGAAGAGTAAAATGTTGAAGTTCCTAAAAGACCATCAGTATGTTTTTGCTTGGTGCAATGCTGATGTTACCGGAGTTCCAGCAGATATTTTATCACATCACCTATCCGTACGGAGAGACATAGCACCTGTGGTACAAAAGATACAGGCTTTTTCCAAGGAAAAGGCTGATGTTATTGTTCAAGAAGTTGACAGGCTTACTAAAATGGGGCATCTAAAGGAGTCTCAGTATCCTTTGTGGACAGCCAATCCGGTCTTAGTAAAAAAGAAAAATGGCAAGTGGTGTATGTGCATTGACTTCACAGATCTCAATAGGGCTTGCCCAAAAGATTTATACCCGGTCCCCCGGATTGATCAGCTTGTGGATTCCACTTCTGGGAATAAGCTATTGTCTTTCATGGATGCCTTCTCCGGATACAATCAGATTCAAGTAGACCCAAAGGATCAGGAGCATACCACGTTTGTCACTGATATGGGTCTTCATTGTTACAAGGTGATGCCATTTGGGTTAAAAAATGCTGGGGCTACCTATCAGAGGTTAGTAAACAAAGCCTTTGCTGATCAAATTGGAAGAAACATGGAAGTGTACATTGATGACATGATGGTAAAAAATGTGGATGAAGAACTACACTTGGCGGATCTCCAAGAAACTTTTCCTAACTTAGTAAAAGTAAATTTGAAACTAAATCCAGAGAAATGTGTGTTCGGAGTGCAGTCTGGGAAATTCCTGGGGTATATAATAAGTGAGAAAGGGATACAGCCCGATCCGGAACAGCTTAATGCTTTATTCCAAATGGAGCCTCCTCAGAATATTAAAGAAGTACAACGGTTGACTGGGAGGTTGGCTGCTTTAAATCGATTCATGTCGAGGTCTTCAAACAGATGTGCCCCGTTTTTTCAAACTTTAAAGGGTGCAAAGGGATTTGACCGGACTTCACAGTGTGATGAGGTCTTCAATGAGATTAAGAAACATCTGTCCTCCCCCAAGACTTTGTTTAAACCTGTTGATGGAGAGACACTCTTCGTATACTTGGCAGTTTCCAGTTGTGCCATCAGTGCTGTATTGGTAAGAGAGGTGGATAATTACCCCCATCCGGTGTACTACATCAGCAAGAGCTTGATAGATGCAGAAAAACGCTATTTAAAGCTCAAAAAATTAGCATTAGCCTTGGTAATTGCTGCAAGGAAGATGAGGCCTTATTTTCAGGCTCATCTTATTATCGTCCGGACATCCTATCCCTTGAAAAATGTTCTTCAAAAGGCAGACATTTCAAGTAGAATGACTAAGTGGTCAGTGGAGTTGGGGGACTTCGATATTGATTTTTCTCCTCGAACAGCAATCAAAACCCAGGCTGTGGCTGATTTCTTAGTTGAATTCCACTCAGATAGGGATACAGAGCAAACGACTGAGATGAAAGATAAAAAGGTCTGGATTGTCCGGACAGATGGTGGATCAAGTACTATAGGATGTGGTGCAGGGGTATGCTTGACCTCTCCGTATGGTGACAAAATGTACGAGTCTATATGCTTTACTTTTAGGGCTTCTAACAATGAATCCGAATATGAAGCTTCTATAGCTGGTTTGAAGTTGGCTTTCATTTGTGGAGCCAAAAAGGTCAAGTTAATAAGCGATTGCCAGCTTCTTATCCATCATGCACAAGGTCAATCCGAAGCTAAAAAGGAGAAACTAGTGAAGTACTTACTTCTTCTTAAAAATGAGGCACTTAAGTTCAAAAGCATCGTATATGAGCACATACCCCGAACAGAAAATGAAGTAGCAGATTCCTTGGCAACCATAGCCTATACTGAGTCATACCCTTGGATCCGTGTGCTGGAGTGCCCTTCTATTCAACTCAATGTGGGTAAAGACGAAGAAATTTTCGATGTACAGATGAAACAACCTCAAGATTGGAGATTTCCTCTCCTGCAGTATCTCTCTGATGGCATCTTGCCTCCGGATAAATCACTAGCAAGAAAAATGAAGCACAAAGCTCGTGGTTTTATCATACTAAGAGATGTTCTTTATAAAAAGTCTTACAGTAAACCTCTTTTGCGATGTTTGGGGGATGAAGAGTCTCAAATAATCCTCTCTGAATTACATGATGGTGAGGGATCAGCTCACTGTAGATTTAGGGCTCTAACAAGGAGAGTTTTATTGGCTGGGTATTATTGGCCCTCTATAATACAAGATGCTAAGGAGCTGGTAAAAAGGTGTGACCCATTCCAGAGATATAGCAATGAAATTCATGTCCCAGCCATCCCTTTAGAGTCAATTTCTGAGCCTATACCTTTTGCTCGATGGGGGTTGGATTTGGTGGGACCTCTTCCTATGGCATCCGGAGGACGCAGGACGATAATTGTTGCTATTGATTATTTCTCGAAGTGGATAGAAGCAGCCCCACTGGCAGGAACAACATCAAAAGCCGTCATAAAATTCATTTTATCCAATATCTGTTGCAGATTTGGTGTTCCACAAAAGATAACGACAGACAATGGGCCACAGTTCGACAACAAGGAAATGGAGAGTTTCTGTGCCTCTAAAGGTATACAACATTGTTTCTCTTCACCTTTCCACCCATAAGCAAATGGTCAGGTTGAAGTGCCTAGTTATTTACAAGAGGTTTTGTGGGCCTACCGGACTACACCTGCGGCTGCAACACAAGAGTCACCTTTTGCCTTGGTCTATGGGATGGATGCCATAGCCCCTATAAAAGCAACACTCCCTTCCTTTTGAGTTCACAATTTCTCCGAACACTCTAACGAAGTGGCAATCAGGGGTTAGCTTGACCTAATAGAGGAAAGACGAGTTAAGGCTCACCTTAGAGCTGCACACTATCAGGGTTTGATGAGAAGCAGGTTTGCTTCCAGAGTTAAAAGAAGAGATTTTCAGCTGGGGGACAAGGTGTTAAGGAAAGTCTTCTTACACACTAAAGAGAAGTTGCTCGGCAAACTGGCCCCAACTTGGGAAGGACCTTACATGGTCATTGAAAGGCTTAAACCTGGAACATACTGGCTAGAAGACAAGGATGGAAGGGTTTTGAATCACCCTTGGAGTATTGAGCATCTCCGGATGTACTTGGAGTAGAAGCTATGTAAATATTTACTTGTTTAAAAATCCATGTAAATATTTGGGGGCATACTCTTTCCTACCCTGGTGGCGCGGGGAGGTTTTAATGAGGTGTCCGGGCTTTTTTATAAAATTTGATGCCTTCTTAAAAATTCGAAGTGTTCTTACTTTGTTTTTTGTCACACCGTCCGGATTAAATTAAAGGAATGATGACTACTTAAACATTTGTCATCGGAGAATATAAACACTCTCGCTTTAGAATATTTATGAAATAACTAAAGGCTATTTAAACACTAGGCACCAAAATTGAAACAAACTATGAAAGAATGCAAGAGTTGTGCAAAATAAAGACATCCATTAAAATAACCGAAGTGCCTTGGCCATCCAAGGACTTTAAGTTTTCAAAACAAGCAGATCTGTCCGAACAAACACCAGACACGGTTACAAAAATGCCTTGGCCTTCCAAGGACTTTAGTTCAGACAACGTAAAAGGTGAAAAGATAACTCATAATCTAAGACTGAGCCTTTGAAGATGGCTCAGCCTCACTTGTCTTCTCCTCATTTGGACTCTCCCCGGTGTTCTCTTCTTCGTCACAGGAGGAAGCGCTAGAATAATCATGTAAGTCTCCATCAGCCATAGTGTGGAAGGGAAGGTCTTCGTACTCTACATGAAGCCACAAATATCCTAGGTTCCTCTTCAGGAACTTCTCATGAAAAAGCAAGACCATGTCCGACCTCACTTTGGCATACATTTGCTCTTGATTATCTATTATATTGTTGGCATAAGCATCAATCTTGGCCTAAATTTTGGCCTCTTTCTCCCTTAGCAGATCAGTTTTCTCCTCTGCAGCCTTGGACATCGAATTCTCGAGCGCAATCTTGTCATTTGTCAAGTTATGGATGACTTGGTCATTGGCCTTCGCCTCCTCTTTTGAAGAGGTGAGATCATTCTCTAATCCGGACATCTTTTCCCGGACAGCTTTTCCCGGAGATCTTTGATAGTATCCTCTAAGGTGGAAACCTTTGTGGTCAACCCCTCTTGACTCTTCTTTATCTCCTCGTTTTCTCCTTTCAAAACATCAGCATTTTGGGTGGCAGTGAGGTCGTGGGACAGTTTTTCCTTGTCAGAGTTAAGGGAGGTGATCATCGCTGCCTGACCTTGTACTTGCTTCTCCAGGACCAACACTGGCTGAACGATACTCAGAATAGAGTGGGTTATAGCATCTCTTTCACTTGAAACAGTAAAAGTTTTACCATTAAAGGTGACAGTATTTGAAGTGCTCGGAGGGAGGTAATGCCCATCAAAGTCATCTCTGGGAAGGTTTACGAAATAGTCGCCAAGTCCATCAAGCCATGTGATGTCAACACCATTAATGCTGAGGTCTCCTCCTCCAACCTCGTCAGTTCGAAAGTCACCAGGGATCTCCTCTACTCTTGTTGGATCAGTAGGGTCAACAGGAGGGAGAGGCTCTAGAGGCCGGAGAGAAAGTTCATCACCCCTGGAGGTCTTTTTCTTTTTGGCCTCCCTCTCCTTGTTTTCTGCTTCACATTTTCGGTCTCTCTTGGGAACCCTTGGAGGTTTGGGAGACCCTACCTCTTCCCTAGCACTCTCCTGCTCCACCATTTCTAGGAGAGCAGCATCAATCTGACTTGGAGCTGGCCTCTCTTCCCTAGCACTCTCCTGCTCCACCATTTCCCTAGCACTTTCCTGATACCTCTTCTAGACTTAACTAGAAGTTCATCAAATGAGAAATCGATGACAAGAGCTGGTATACAAAAAAAATATTAGTGAAGAGGATAATACTAAATAAAAAACACTAACGGTTTAAAAAATAGTACTTATGGCTGGAACTGCAGGAAATATTGATAGAGCCAATGCTGTTTTTCAACTTTAGTGGCTCAGTTTCCATGAACATCCACAAAGTTATTCTTTCACTCTTTTGTAATTTTAGGAAAGCCAACAACTATCTGAGCAAATGGAAACACTGACATCTGGAAGAAATATTCTTTTCCAAACCCAAAAATTGACACTGGACGCAAAATCTTTGATGAAGAAATGTTCAAATACTATTTTTGACATAATAAAAGTAAAAAAAAAAACAAAGATTCAATTGGCTTAGGAAAATTTGACTCAACTGGAAAAACTCTACAACGTCGTTATTCGATGAAAAACAAAGCACATCGTCCAAAGTATGAAATAAGAAAATGACCTTATCATGATGAGCCTCAACCATAGTATTACCTTCTTTGAAAAAACGGGGCCAGACGTTGAAATGAATGGACCAATCGTTAATTTTTTGAAAAGCTCCAGTTTTTGAAAACAATGTGTAAGAACGCATTACAAGGTCGAGATTTTTCTGCAACGTGGGAAGCTATAACCAAATAGTATGAGTAAAGAACTAAGAAAAAAATATTAATTTGAATACGAAAGTTGAAGAAAGAATAGAGCTTCTTATTCAATTATAACATACTAACAAACATGAAAGTGATAAGAAAAATGGCAAGAAAGAACATAATTATTTAAAGAAGAGAAAACGAAAAACAATCCCAACCGTAGATATTCTATCAATTTAATGGCCAAGATTTTGCGAGGATAAATACCACGGGCAGGGAAAACAATAAAATTATTAAAAGAGATCAAGCGCCCGTATGCACACACCGTCACCACCATCAAATTGTACAAATAACTTGCACAAGTAAGCATTAATTCTTTTTAAGTGAATACTCGTTAAAGACAAAAAAAAATGAGAAAACATATTTCAAACATCACATGTGCTAGTG